>CAVLGL010000001.1:27318165-28550665 GCA_963668995.1 Parnassius mnemosyne | reverse complement strand
AATCGATCTTATTCACTCATTGATTTTGGTAGACCGAGTACATGGAATGAAACCAGCAGTCCTTTGCGTCCTTTGCGTATTTTATGTACCGGAAACCGAGTCGTTTGGAGAGTCCCCGATGCATTGTTTTGCTACAAAAATACTTTCACGACTTTCCGTTCTATTTTCGGATTGCTTTAACGGAATCATTTATTGTTCAGATTTTAATCAGTATCCACCACGTTGATAGAATTAAAAAAAAAACAATTTTTCTTGAATGAAATAAATATCTCTATGAAAGACTTTTTATAAAAACAGTGTGCCTACGTTTTCGATAAATATTTGAACTGGTAATTTTACTGTTCTAATCGAACAAACATTAAAGTGGTGATGGATTTCCGATCGCTACCAATGAGGAGTCCTATTTTAACTTCGGTTGCTTTCAAAAAGTCTTAAATACTATATTGAGCTTATTAAACATGTCCTATGATACATTTGTAGGGCTCCATTCCTCAAAAGAAAATAACGGCACCCTTATAGGATCCCTTTGTAGTCCGTCCGTTTGTCTGTCAATGTAATGGTCACTGGGTAAAAATACTCAAGCTTCAACTTCAACACATTCAATATATATGGCCAATAATGTACATATTTGATGGATAAATCCGAAAATTGTAAATTTATTAACCGACTTCAAAAAAGGAGAGGTTCTCATGTTTTTATGTATGTTCGGGCGTAATTCCGTCATATTTAGACGGATTTGCAAAATTATTTTTTGTTCGAAAGTGGTTTAATCAGAAGCGGCCCCATTTAAATTTCGTAAAGATCTGATGATGAGTTTCGGAGACAGACAACAGAGTTCAGTTCTTAATGATTCTTGCTCACCCCTTTATCTAAAAGAAAGATTTCAATTCCGTAGTGATACTCATCCTCTCAATCTCCGATCTTCACACAGCTTATTCCTGTCTACTGCTCTCCACCATTCTGTTTCTGGGTTTAAGTCAAATTCCTTCACAGTTACTTCCATCTCCCTCTGGAACAAATCGCCTGTTGACTTGCGAAAAATACCTGTCAAAAATGTTTTTAAAAGAAAATTATACGAACATATCCGTAGCCTATAAAGTTGAGTCTAATTACTTTATATGTTTATAGTTATTTATATATACACTTATTGATTTATATGTGTATAATGAGATATATGCGTGTATTTATTTATATATGTGTATCAATTATATATATATATATATAATTTATATGTGTATATTTTATGTATGTTTTGCATGTATATATTTCAATTGAATTTGATCCTAACAAGCTAACAAGTTAACTGCCCAAACTCATTCTCTGTCTCTGTTCTACCCAAGGTTAGCTGGTAGACTACGGTGCACCCTTATTTCTGTCAAAGTTATTATTTGGGTACCTCTAATCTTGCAAGTAAACACGGGCATAACTTTTCTGTTTATGTTTATGAATTGATTTACATAATTAAAAGAGTAGAAGCATATCACATGTATCGAAGATTATTTTTCCCCTGCAAAGTTGAGTTTGTCTTTCACTTCGATTTATTAAAACAAAGAAGGCTAATGATGCGTTGTTCTCTCTAAAGACTAACATGGAATGCCTAAATTTATGCTGGGAACTATACCCTATTTATATATATATATATATATATATATATATATATATATATATATATATATATATATATATACCCTTCACATCGAAACACAGCAGTCATTGCATCACTTTGGTGGCAGAAATAGTTTAGAGTGTGATACCAACTCAGACTGACTACTAGACAGAAAATAATCTCCACTCCACCTGCTACTTTACAAGGCGCAAGTTCGGCCTCACATGGAATACTGTTCCCATCTCTGGGCAGGGGCTCCCCAGTGCCAGCTCCTTCCACTTGACCGCATCCAACGCAGAGCGGCTCGAATTGTCGACGACCGAGCCCTTTCCGATCGGCTCGATTCATTGGCACTGCGAAGAGATGTTGCATCCCTTTGCATTTTCTTTCGCATCTACCATGGGGAGTGCTCTGAGGAATTGTTCGGATTAATCCCAGCCGCCAAATTTCACGAACGCACATCGCGGCAGAACTCCCGATACCATCCACACCATCTGGATGATTGGCGGTCCACCACTGTGCGATTTAGAAGATGTTTTCTTCCTCGCACGACTTCCTTGTGGAATCGATTACCATCAGCGATTTTTCCGGACCGATACGACTTAGGGACCTTCAAGAAAAGAGCGTAATCCTTTTTAAAAGGCCGGCAACGCATCTGCGATTCCCCTGGTGTTGCGGTTGTTCATGGGCGGCGGTAGTCACTTACCATCAGGTGAGCCGCATGCTCGTTTGCCCCCTCTCCTATAAAAAAAAAACACCTAGGATTGGCGAACTTTTATATACTTAATATTTAATTAAGTTTTCTACGTACCTATACCTGAGGGCGCAAGTCATACTCGCAATTGTTCGGTTTTCTTTTGTTTTAAGTACGAGTGTTTGCAGAACTAAGAAACTAGGCAAGGTAACGTAACGAAATATCATGGAAATTTCGTGTTTAATACTGATTATTCAGAATATTTTTTTTTGTAGATTCCCAAAAAATCCCCCGAGACTACTATGTGTGTTGCTAAGTACTCGAAACGCCGGGTGTTAAAACAACTAAAATTATGTAACGTGACAAAATCTATAAAAGTGGTTTTAATTCAATGAGTAGGTATTGTTGGCGTAAATATACGACTAAGAGAGCATTAACATTCCCAACTTAGTTAAAGTTACAACCCATATACGTTCCACTGCTGGGCACGTGCCTCCTCGCACTTCTGAGAGGGTTTTAGGACAAGGAAATGTCCACCGCACTGCCCCAAAGCGAGTTGACGAACTTCATGTCTTAGAAATATTTTTTTTCTTATTTCTCAGGCCTGCAGATTTCCTCACGATGTTTTCCTTCACCGCCGAGCGCGTTGTAAATCAGCACTTGAAATTGCAATTACCAATTTCATTGGTGCCGGTGGGGATCGAACCCGAGTTAATATACCCAAAGATTAAAGAAATTTATAACCTGTGTAATTTTTTTAAACATTATTTAAATATGATATAAGAGTTACTTTGAGTTACGTCTACTTTTACGTTCTATAAATGAGTTTTCATTTAATATTCTATTTTATTGAAAGCAGTTTCTATTTTTAAACAGTTGCCTTTAATGGATTCAATATAAAATGATTTAGCTGAAACAGTCTCGGGTCGTCGTTATCGGAGTTTTCCACCTGGATGGTATTAATCAATTTAACCTTTGCCGTTCGTGTGAGCACTCCAGGTTTTATTGTTTTGCGCCAAACAATTTGATGATAAAATAGGGCCTCTTTGTACTCTGTAATCTGCTTGAAAGAATGATATATTAGTCTCGGAATGTCTGCTTTTGTTGAACTTTCATGATGGATCGAAGGTTTCTTATGGAGCTTTATTTCATATAAGTTATTACGAAATATGACATTATATGAAAAAATGTATTCTAAATTGTACTTGTTCATAATGTTATGAAGTTACTCACTTCACTGTAATAATTTGCCATAGTTGCCACGCTTGTCGGCAGGATGTGAATTTTCACAGAATGTGTATTTCTGTTGCCGCTATAAGAACACACAATAAAAATAAAAATAAATTAAAAATTAAAGGGGACCCCCGTACTAGGAACGTGTTTTACGATGGTACAGAACACTTCATGCGTGAGTCCGACTCGCACTTGGACGGTTATTTATGGCGGATTCTCTTACGCCGCCATTACATTGTTTTTTGTTTTGGCTAATAATTTTATTTATTTGATTTGTCTTGTGCAAAACATAATAAGAGTTAAAATTGCGTAATTACAACTAAAGCAAGTAGGTATTTAATTAGAGAATTCACCCCGCGTTGAAGACATCAAAATGTCGCCATTATCAAAATTCTTGTTCGTTATTCAAATAGGTCGAATTTAAATTAGTTTGTCTTGTTGTGTTTAATTAAGTTTATTGAATTCATAATGATTTCTTATATTTACGCGAACACTACACATTTAAATAAAACTAGTTTTACGGATTTTATAGACGTTTAAAAGGTTCGATTTCATTTAATTTAAGACGCTGATGAGCCGTGCACTTTTGGACTTATTTTCCTTACATACACTTTTCACTTATTTATTATTAATTTTTAGTGCAGATAAGGGAAGCAAGTCGGTATATATTTATAAATTTTAACTATGGTATATATCTTATTTTTAGGTATGTGCAACTCGATGCTAATCCATTGCACCACGGCACCGTCAAATAATTTACCCCGGGTATATAAAAAATCCTATCCTTTGGAGCCAGGTTATCTACCACTGCCCTCTTAATATCTTTAAAAGTTTGATTATTTTTTCCTTTAAGAAAATTTTATAGCAGGGATAAGTGATAAATTTGAAAATCCAAAAGTTCACAGCTCATCAGCGTTTTAATTTTTTTCATGAAAATTAAATGAAATCAAACCTTTTAAACGTCTGTGAATCTGATAACACCCAGCAACAGGGATCATTCTGAGAATAAATGGAAACTAATTCAGAAAGATTTATTTCATTTTGTTGCGTATATTTTTCTCAAACGTGAAGACAAACAAGTGCACAGATTAACTGACAGCCGTACTAACAATTTTAACTACAGTTTTTAAAAAAATATAACTAAACAAATGAATAAAAATATACGCTGACTTTATACTTTAATAATATCTAGTTTACAAAACATCCATTTTTTTATAGATTTAGTGATTTAGTGTTTTTATTGATTTTTCCATGCTTCCGTGCATGTCAGTTATTTATATAACATAATTTTAAATAATAAAGTAGAACTGAGCTTTGTTACGGAGGCAGGGCCGACATGGCAAACGCTCTGTTCCGGAAAAATGTCCCACTGGAAGTTAACCAACAAAAATAGTGGGATTTTTCGTTGGTACAGAGCGTGCAGAAAGATTTGTTTCATAATTTACATAGTGACCAAGATCAGGCACGCCTTCTAGCTGTTTCAACTAAGGAATCTAGTCTGGTTACATGCTACATCATCAAGTAATCTCATCACATTACTTGATGGGGAAAGCTTGCACATAGTCGTAGGAATCCGAAATGCAGCCAGCGTTCTTGGCACGATACCGCGGGGAGTAGCACTATATGATAATTAAGTTACTAGTTTTAGTTTTTTTTTTATTACAGTTTTATATATTGTATATAATAAAATATTGTATATATAAATAAATAAAAAAATATAAAATGTTTAGTGTATAAATTGAGACATACTCATTTATTTTTCAAAATCGTCACATAGCGGCATGTCGGGAGTAGAGAACTCGCTCGGGGGTTGTGAGATGTGTAATAGTATACTTGTTTATAGGCAAACGGTGTTAGGACAGGTGAGTATGGTGGATGTGATATAACTTCCTAACCAATGGGGAAATGCCTACGCATACACTCGCCTCGCGAGGGCAAGAACGTCTTATGTCGGACTCGCACTGACTAAAATCCCATGGTGTTCCACCTTCGCTGAATATTGGCAGTGCCACGGGTACGCTTTAGCATACATCCGCGGACCCACCAGCGCCACCTCGAGTGATGACTTCTACTCCCCTTTTTCCTCCTCAGGCAAGACGCACCAGGAATTCAAGGTTCACCCTCCTTCACGGTCTCCAAGTCTACCTGCGTAACCCCCCCTCCTCCCCCGAGTCCGATAAAATCTGGCCAGCAAAATCGAGTGCTCGGTAGCACCGGCTTCCCCGACCCTAGCGGCGTATCTGGTCTCTGGCTCCGCTGCCAACCAAATTTCGGCCGCGGAGAGTAGGGAGAGCGGTGCCTCGCAATACCGACACTCCTCTCCCCCCGGCGGTTCCACCACCACCGGATCAACGGTGCGGCCCCGTCAGAGTCGTGGAGGACAGGCGAGTGACGTATCGCCATACGAACACTCCTCTTCCTCCGCGACTCCACCTCGGCTGCAGCGGTAGGGGGAAAGGACACTCTTCTCGATGTAGCCCGCCGACACACATCCGCAGTGGGCTCGCCAAGCCCACTCGGAGTAGCCACCTTGGGCCGACCTTATACCACGGGCCGTTGGGGTTCCTCTTTGTTCACCGCGGGTGACCAAGGCATGGCTAGTAAGGGCGGGAGGGTCCTAACCAATAACCTAGAGCTCCTGCTTCGTACTTAAGGCCACATGAGGCCTGGCATTGTCATGTTGGAAGACTACACCTTTTTGCGAACGAAGCTAAATTGTTCAAGTATTTTAGATTGTTACCTGTCTAACGCTTAATTTATCCCCGACTTACCTTGTTATAGTGGTTCATTATCCAATAAAGATATTAAGACGTCGTCATCAAGCTCCTTTTGTCTTCCGGTGTAGTGTCTACCTTTAAGCTTATTATATCTACTAGATAGAAAACAATCAATGCCAGAATGAGTTATAACATTATAACTCAATATGCCAGAAGGCTATATTTTATCCGAAAAGCTTGGGTTTTTTTGGGGCAGATGGCTAGTTCAAAATATAATTCATATTTCGCAAGCAATATTAAATTGTCAGTGCAGAATTATATATATTAATAACTACCAGGTGCCTCGTTGTCTCACGAAATAAATCTGAAAGCGTAACTGATTCCATAACAGAACTGTTGAATATGTTTACAAGGGATTGAATCACAGGCAATGTCAATATTTTGATGTACTCAAATTATTAGCTTTCGGGCTCCGATGTTATTGCAAAATATTACGTAGTCTATGAAAAGCTAGGGATGGCGTTTTTGTGGTTTAAGAAACGCTTGTGTAATTCTGACAACGTAAAAGGAATAGGCAGACAATACATTATAATGTTATGCTTTTTCAGTTTTGTTTTGACTTTTTCCATTTTGACAGGAATTTCTCTTTGGATTATATATTTATAACACTAGAGTGACATATACGCTTCTAATTAATGTGGAAGTAAATAAGAAGTTCAGTGATTATACAAAAGAAATCTGAACTTGAATGAGGCGTTATTAGGAACCGATATTAGCTTGGCCATATGGACGATTTAATAAAATCTCACAAATCCAACTGCCCTATGTGTTTGATTAATTAACCACAGATGTTCAAGTCATCGTAATCACGTGAGAAAATAGGGTAAAGAGCTTTGTGCGAGGGAGATAACATGAAATGTATACAAAGATAGAAAGCTATTGAAACTATTTCGGGATGCTATTTCCTCAGGCACATTTAAATACTTCTCTAGGATAAACCAACCAGCTTCATAATTCTTAAACGTGCTTGGGATGGTGTCGCTTTGTTTAGATTCCAATTTAATAGACGGCGGCTGAAGGGATCACTTACGTAGCGTAAACATTTATGTAAATATTAAACATTTATGTAACACTAGCGATACAGCCCATCTTCACCCGGGTGATTTTAGATCTCGACAACAGCGCCACCTACCGGGCCCCAATGTAAATCTAAACCATCTAAAGACCCACTCAAACACACTAAAAAAAATTCACCAAAATCGATGGAACCATTTTTGAGTTTTAGCAGGCCTGTCTCTCACCGCGCTTTACGCATGAATATATATATATATACATACGCTGCGCGGCCGTCTATACTCGTAAGAGATTAATTCAGTGAGGCTGTCACTCGCGTGCCCGAGCTGACGCGCGCCTTCCGTTAACAAAAAAGTATTTTTCTCTTCTTAAGTATTTAGGCACTTTTGTTCTTTTTTTTTCTGAGTTTTTATTCAAGTATGGTCACTCAAAAAGCCAAAAAGTACTGCATAGCAAACGGGTGCTTAAATAACAATAGGAATGTCGACTTTTCATTCTTTATTGTTTTAAAAGATATCGAAAAGTTTTGGTATATAGCGAAGATATTGTACAACTGAACAGCTGTCAACAACAAAATATTATTGTTTGTCGAAAACATGCGTCAGCTCCTCTAGGATAGTCTAACTACGTATTATAATGTTACAAGTCTTATAACTTACGATTCTGGGCATGTACCATTTCTTTCATTTACAAATTATATACTTAAACAACCTAAAACTGTTGTCAATTTTAATTAAAAATAACGTAACGTCATCATCATCATCATCAGCCTAAATATTGGTCCACTGTTGGGAGACAGGGCTCTCTCTATACGGAGGGGGTTTGAGCAGTAGTCCACCAAGTTTCCCAATTGGTGGACAGAGTACTAGATAATCAGTACTTACTGCTTTAGATTCCCTTATGCGCCTTTTACTACACCCACATGCAGACATGGGGTGATGCTATCTACTATACCGGCATCACACAGCACGTAATAGTAATAAAGTATAAGTAGGTAGTATTAGTATTATAATATTAGTATTATAAGGTAAGTTATCTATATATTATATAAAACTTAATAGATATAGATAATATATAGATAACCTACCTTACATTGAACAATAATATTCTTATAACAGCAAATTACTAATACATTGCATAACACATCAGTGTATTCTACTACCAACTTATATCAAAGGATTCAATTTGTTTTCTCACAACACCTAACCCTACAGTAGAAGCGGCCTTAAAAAGGTGCGTAACGGGCTAAGTGATACAGTCACTCGCACGCGGACGTAAGGTGCATTTTGATTTAATACGCGCGCCGCATAATTTTTTTTCGGTAATATAAACGGTATGCTAATTTCACGAAGGTCACTTCCGAGGCGTGCAAAGTATTATGAACATTAGCAATGTAAAACTAAGTTTAAACTCTCAAGTTTGTAATCAGAGAGTGATCCTTCTGTTGTTTTACTATTATTTATTCTGTAGTTTTTGCGGGACTAACGGACAGCAATTGATTTTTATATATAGATATTTACGTATAAATGTAAATATCAACCAAAGTTGATATAACATGATTACGATGAGCTTAAAAGAATCTATCTGTGTAACAGTTAAACTTTGACTGTCTAACTTATTATATTCGTTTAGTCATCAAAATCTTAGACAGAGTTACAAGAGAGAAAAACAGAGCTATTAGCGTGCAGATGCGGGTCCTTTGGCATGCGTGACAAGCACCAAGCACACATGTGTTATAGGACGAAAAATATGCAAACGTGTAGCTACGCCGTACTTCCCGCTAAACGTTCTTCACTCATTTCACATCGAAGGTAGACTTAAATTTTGACATTGAGCTGTTTGAGTTCAAACGCGAGATTGTCTCTGAATACCTGTCTAAAGGCTTGAGGGTATGTGCGACGTAGCAGCGCAATCCACATATAACTATAGCCCCGCTACTCGGAACACGGCAGCTCGCCTGAGTTAGAAGAAGATAACAACACAAACATCACAGAAAATAAGGATACGCAATACAACAGCGTATGTTTGTAACAACGCCACGCTACACTCATCGCCACACGCTTCCCATCGAAGATAATTAATTAAATACGGGTAGATATTATTCAATTAGAGGGCAGAAAATATTTCTTGTTTCTCATCTATCGTTATTTGAAAACAGAAAGTCCTACGTCATAAAGCACCTACGTCAAATTCTCACCACTCCATGGGTTGACTGGTAGAGAATGCCTCAAGGCATTAAGTCCGCCCTTTGTATTCTTTTGTTTTAAGGAATGCAATAAAAAATTTATAAATAAAAAATAAAAAAGTAATTTTTATTGTTATAACCAGATTTTTTTAATGATACGCAGGAAACAAAATGCATTTAGATACCATGGAGTGGTGAGAATTCGTTTCATTTTCATTAACTATTAGAAGATTTCTATAGGCATAACGTCCCTCATTTGTATACTTTCTTATATTTTATAAGTAATGCAGTAAAATTTAAAATCAACTAAATTATTATACTCGTATATTGTACACAAGAATTGCTCGCCCAAAGTATAGACAGACGTAAAATCTAAATCAAACGGAGGGAAGTAGCGCAACATGAAAAATGCGAGCCCGTCTTCACTTCCATTTATCATTTCTTATAAAGTTTACAGTGTAGGAGGTATTTATTTTAAATTAAATCTAATATATTGTTAAGTAATTGAAGTGTCTTGTATTTGAATTTTAAAAGCTTTTATTTAACTTGTAACGTTTGACGTTTGATTGTTAGGGCCAAATCTTGCAACTGAATTTTAAAACCGATTGAGCTGAAATTTTGCATTTGCATTGTTAGCTAAGTGACGTCATTCTAAATCCAATATGGTGGACCTCCCAATATGGCGGACTAGTTATTTTTCATACACTCCCACGATATGGATATTAAATGAAAGAATTTGCTGAGAAGAATACAAAAAAAAAATAACGTCACTCTAAATCCAATATGGTGGATTCCCAAAGATTGTGGACTATGTTTTTTTTATTCACCCATATGATATGGATATCAAATAAAAGGGTTCGCTGAGAAGAATACGAATAAAATGATGTCCGCGTTTAGCTCTTCGAAGTGATGGTGTACCACTGCCCGACTAAACGACAAGACAGGCGGGGTTGTGTCTTAATTAATATCTACCTACAACCTGGGCAAATTCTAGCGGTGGTAAAAAATTTCAAATGGCGGAAAACAAGACAGCCGCAATAACATTTTAAAAGAAATCTCGTGACAAGCATTTATATCGTATAAATTGTGTAATATAATAAATTGATGAGTTTCATTTAATGTAGTTTATTTTTCTCCTTTTTATAGCATTTCAATAACAGCTTGTTTTTTAAAAAAAATACTATAAATTTATTCAAATTAAGTTAACAAGTGCATAAAACAGTCCATAAAAGTATTTTAAGGCATGTTGATAAGGAATGGTATTTCCTATGTTGTTGACATAAAACTATATTATGATCTATAACGAATTAAATATACTTATATATACTTGAATTTATTTATTTCGGTGCAAGACTGCCAGATACTTTGAGCTCTTTTTGCGTAGATCGAACTAAAAATTAATATTCAAAAACTGAAGGTAGCCGAGCGAACTATGACATCGGGACGTCAAACATCTCAGTTCCCCCCCGTGGCCACGGGTTACTGTGAAGCACACGAAACGTCGGGAATTAAAATTTGTAAATTAATCACGATAAAATCCGTAAACATAGTTTTTATTCAAACTTTTATATTTTAGTTTAGTTCATCAAAGATTTATAATAGAAACTAACAAATTATTTATGATAAGTTTTCTTTCCGGTTGTAATATAATTAGACGCTTTCTTATAATGGGTAGTAGAGAAGAGAGCCCTCGTAGGTACGCAGACCTTCCAGTGTAGTGCTATTGTGCGAGGAGTGGTCTAGAGATGTCTCCGTCGCCTCTTCATGTGTGTCACCTACGCAGCTTATAGTCGTTCAAAGGATTTTACACATGAGCAAAGTGCGCGGAACGTATCATTATCACACAGATTAAATATTATTTAATAATTGCAACTTTTCACATTTACTTTTCATTTATTTTATATTTAATATTTATAATCATTAACATATGTGTTATCGTGTTAAAAATAACAAAGGAGAAGAAACAAGTGCAGAATGAAATAAAAACATTTAAAATAAGTGTCTTTCTATATAAAAAAAAACAATTATATTCTTTTTTCTTCGTCACCCGCTGACTTCATGGAAATTGTTAATTGCACATATGTATTTAGAAATACGTTATAGCTGTTTTTTGTTGTTATTGCTAATTTAACTTGTGCTCGGCGGTGAAGCAAAACATCTAGAGAAAATTTTATCTTAGGAACAAAATATTTCATGGTCATGTGAAGTTAGCCAATACGCTTCAGAGCAGTGACTAATCGTTTCATAACCCTCTTAGAATTGAGTTGAGACCTGTACCCAGTAGCAGGACTACTTTCAACTTAAACACTTTTTCTATTAATATTTCCCGTTATCCACTCCAAGGTTATTCTTGTGATGGGAGTAGTTCATGAAAGAACTTGCTTGTTTAGTAACTTACCAATAAAATCGCAATCCACGTTTAACACTCACTGTTATGTTTGCAGACACAATAGTAAGACTGACCATAATAACCGAATGAAGGATCACGGGACAATGAACGTGGTAAGGGAAGAATAAATAAATTTATGTTCGTCAATTCTATTCTATAGGATGCATTTCAGTGAGCGTGCGCAGGAATTACACGCTTTAATTCCTCCCTCTCCTTTCCACCATCGGACAACCAGGCGGTCGGCGGGTCTTCATCCCTTTGTTGTCGATATTCCACTTGTAATAATTTTGAGGATCCTTGAGACATTGTGCATTCTAAAACAGACTCTGAGGGAGCATTCATACCATTCTGCGTCAACATCTTGGAGTGAGGAAGCTTTGTTGTCGATGGATCCCTCGTTTGCTCTCCGAAAGCGAAAAATAGACTCGTGTGGATTGTTGCCATGAAATGCGTCTACGTTTTGAAAACGGGGCATCTATGCCTGTTTCAAAAATCGCTACTGGTGACGAGACATGGATCTATCAATATGATCCGGAAAAATAAAAGGCAATCATCGGTATGGGTCTACTTAGAAGGAGAGTTACCGACAAAACTGCAAAGACCTCGCAACGTCGGCAAAAAAGGGTGGCTAGTTTTATTTCGCGGAGCGGACATTTGTCGACGTCAATGCTGGAAAATTGTAGGTCAGTCAACTCTGAATGGTATACTACAGTTGCATTACCCAAAGCTTTTCAAGCTGTACGGGAGAGAAGACCAAAGACCGGGCTTCGGGGAATCATGCTTCATCACGATAACGCCTCTCCACATACCTCCCTTAGAACAAAAGCATATATTGAGGAACCTGGTGTTGAAACTCTAAGTCACCTACCCTAAAGCCCTGACTTAGCTCCCTGTGATTTCTTTTTTTTCCCTAGAGTCAAAGAAAAAATAAAAGATAAGTTTTTTTCAAGCGCCGAAGAAGCCGTTGCTGCTTACGAAGAAGCGATTTCCGACCTGTCAGATCAAGACTGGTAAAAGTGTTTTCAGAGTTGGTTTAGGCGAATGGAACTTTGTATAGAGCATGATGGAGGTATTATGAAAAGATGTAAAATAAATATTAATAGTATCTAGAATACTTTTTGTATATCTCAAAACTTATTGAGTGACCTACGTACACTCACCATACAAAACACAGCGGCATTAAGCTGCTATTTTACGCTGGTATTCTGTAAGAGCGTGGTCCTTCCCCCGTCGAGCCGACCCATTCGTGCTACAATTATACAATTAATATAGCCGCAGCATGGCTCTACCACATTTAGAATGAGAAGAGGGATAAATGATATTAGAAGAATATTATTATTAGTGACACTATTCATTAGTAAAATCATTTTCTATAGGATGTAAGCTAGCATAATGTTTAACTTTTATTTCATTAAAATAAATATATTAAAAAAGTTTTATAAGCGTGTAGGTTATTAAAATATGAAATGGTTGATCAGTAAATTTTCTTTAAGGGCTCGAGACAATTAAAAACTGCCGAGTGGATTACCAAAAGTGACAATTTAATTGCAGAACACTAATTACAACTTAAAACAACACTAATAACAAAACACAATTGTACTACTGATCACTTTAGTTCGCAATTGTATCGTTTCGAAGTATTCGCTTGTATCGCCAACTCAACTTTTACTCCGGTCACGGTCTATACCGGCCTTATATAGTTAGTTTTTTTTACATAGTTCCAGAATCTTCCACTGTAGAAACATCTAGAATGTTGGAGTATATACCGGTACCGATTGACTAGGTGTCCATAGTTATAGAAAGTTCTTCCATGAAAATTTCTAGAAGGATCTTGACGCTCCTAGTTTTGCTAGAATCCATACTAGAAGGCGCTAGTGGTAACAAGTGTCGCCATTTACCAGGCATTAATGGTGGCGCTCAACACTGCCCCCTCCTAAGACATGCTCATCTAGAGCATTACCGGGGGCATAATAACGCACCAGTCGATCCACATGGACGATCTCAGGAGAAACTCTTGCACCTTTTTGTAGACAGTAGGTTACGTCATTGATCCTTGTCACAATCCGGTACGCTCCCGCAACGTCAAGGGCTATCTTCTCCCATGGTACAACAACATTTTACAGTTTCAATGCACATCTACTACGAGTTTGTGGTCCCTTTACAGCCACACAACTGGTACACTTGTGATACCAGTCCTCGATATTGTCACGACAGTGGACCCAGTAAAACCGTTCTCGGATCTTCAGTAGAGTTCGTTTAACTCCCAGATGACCCTCTGAACAACTATTATGGTACAGCTATAGAACATCCGGTACTTTAGCTTTAGGGACAATCATTTGTAAATGACAACTGTCTCCCCGACCATTTTCTCATTTACGGCACAGGACTCCATCCGAACTCATCGCTGAGACGTCGCTCCACTTGGGCTAATAGCACTGGCCTTCATCCATTCCAGAATCGGCTTGATGTTCGAATCTTCCTACTGTGCATGTTGTAGGCTGTCCTTCCACTCATTGCTGAGCTGGTCTATTCTGAGCATCCTCACAGATACCATTTCTTTACCCAATCTTCAGGACAAGGTCTTCTTGACAATGCATCTGCTTTGCCATGAGATTTACTGCTGCACTGGGCAGTGCTGTTTGCCGCACTACCGTCTCGAGATCGATCACCTCCCCTTTCTACAGTTCGCTTAGGGCGGCTGGATCGAAGATGGCCTCTTTCCCCACAGCCGTAGCACCTAGGGTTGTATCCTTTATTGCAGTCGCGAACTGTAGTTGCTGCAACCTCCCTGACGCGATGGGAACGATGATCCTGCTGCACGGCTTCCACCTCCAGTGCATGGACCAAGGCGTCCTTAAGCGTCTCGTGGTGACCGAGCCTCACAGCAGCTCTGACTTCAAGATCGCGGATGCCGTCAATGAATGTCTGCACCAGGATCCCTACAATGTACGCAGGTACAGACTGGTATGCTTTTCGAACCAGCTTCTCCACCTCAAGGACCCACTACTGCAGGTTTTCGTTGCTGCGTTGCACTCGATCTTTCAGCTGCACACGAAAGACGTGTTGCAAGTGAGCATCGTATATCACGCCTCCAATGCCTCAAGGAGCTGCTCGTAAGTCACGTCTTTACCGAGAGCTTCCAGAACCAAGTGTCGCCATTTACCAGGCATTAATGGTGGCGCTCAACATTATTAAGTGGCGAAGCTTGCGAAGTCACTTATTAAGTGTCGAAGCTTGCGAAGTCACTTATTGATTTCACGATGTCTGTCTGTCTGTCCGTCTGTCCGTCTGTCCTACGATTATCTCGAGAACGGTTTTGAATTTTCAAATTCTGTTTTCAGCAATCGATTACTGATCACCCAGGCATCTGAACCTCCTATTTTGAAACTGACTGCTCAACGGCAACCGTTAGAAACCGCTACAAAGCTGATTGCTTCGCCACTTTGCTATGCTGTTAGCTTGCTAGGTTTATTATTTGTTGCCCTTTAGGCCTTCTTTCGTCAAACATCATTTTTTATAAGATTAAGGTAAGATATATCATAGATATTGAACTCTGCTAGTTTTAATTCATTGTAAATTAAGCAAAGAGATAGCACTTGATAATCTTAAGGTAATACATTCTGCATTAAACAAGACTTGAAAATTTTGAGCAAGCATTCTTTATATATATTATTTATAAATGATTTATAAACTAGTCCTTTGCCGGGGAAATGTTTGTTTTATTTGATTGATTTCTATATTATTAGAAATTATGTATCTAACATAATATAATATTGATTCAGTCACTGCCGGCCACGTGAGCGGCTGACGGTGCGGCGTGCGAGTGGGTCGTAAATATAAATTGACATTAATGGCCCCCGTATAGGTAGGTGCCCACACTAAATATCACTAGTGTCTCCCTCGGGAGACCAATACATATACAGTATACGTTTAGTTATGAAATGAATGTATATAAAATAGCAAATAGGCTATGTTGTATAAGACGAAATTTAAGACCTTTTCTCTAAATGCTAAGGTAATTGCAGGCGTTTTTTTTTATAGGATAGTGTGACAAACGAGCACACAGTCCACCTGATGGTAAGTGGTTCCTGTGGCCCATAGACATCTACATCTATCCTCGTTTACGAATTAAAATACAGATGCGTTGTCACCCGTGAGGACTAAGATAGAATGCCTCTTTTCCAGTAAAAAGGGTCTCCGGTTCTTTACACTCACCATACGAAACACAGCAGTTTTAAGCTGCTATTTTACGTTGGTATTCTATGAGAGCGTGGTCCTTCCCCGGTCGAGCCGACCTATTCGTGCTTCAACTATACTACTAATATAGCTGCAGCATGGCTTTACCACGTGTACTGTTCAAATCTCATTGAGCTCTAATTTCACCGACTGGGGATCGGAAGCAGCAGTATCAGTATAACTGTGTAACGGTAGTGACTCTCAAATATAATTGAGTCCGTTTCACAAAGGTCTCGGCTGGCTTTAAAATAGGTATGCAAGGAAGTCGTGGTCAATTTTCAATAGGCGTACTGCGCGTTTCCGTTATCGCCCCTTCCAATGTGCTCCCTGCTCTAGTTCATGGGCCACTATTCCATCATCGTCTGAACTTACCGCAACTGGAGGATCCACGGCAGCATCCTTAAGTGCGGGTTGCTCTGCAACTTGTGAAGCCGCATCCCCAGTTAGCTATTCCATCCGATGAGGGACCAGCCTTACGTTGTAGCCGATAGAGTTCGGCGTCACTAAATATTTTGAGCGCATGATCTACTGAAGTCGGTCTGCCAGGTTTTGCTGGGTGACGGTGGCAGATGGCTCCAGCTCTCAGAATTGGTGGATAATGTCACTAAAAATAACATTTAGTGTAAGTTAAAGGATCATTTTCTTAAGTTATTATGACGTGTTTTCTTATATATTTTTTTTCTCTGATTGTATGTTTTTTTTCCTTTTTACAGTATATGTATATGTATAATACAATATTACGCTATTATCTTATAAAATTGTAAACACTCGATACCTTAGTGGTTTCTTATATACTATCACTATAAATATTTGTAATGTTTTTTCATATGATAAATAAATGAAAAAAAAGCTCAGCAAAAAAAAAAGATGCATCCTAGCCCGCTACACAAAACCTCTAATTTCTCCCACTTTCGCCCTGAAGTACGCCCACAATGCATGCTCGTTCATTTGGGCTGTCCATTGCCTGAGGTGTACTCGGCCAATTGCGGATATCGATTGCTGCGTCCGTGAAGATCCTGCCAACACCAAGCCTGCTGGCGGAGATGATGGATACGAGGGGCTGCTGCGTGTTAAGGCAGCAATTTAAGCATATTTCGTTAGCTTCCATCATCCATTGAGGTGGGCGCCAATTAACGGGAGACGCCATGACGATATAGCAGTTTTGTCACTTAACTGTTATGTCATGGGGCTATGGGGTCGTCCTTTCACTACGTCATTTATCATTTATTATTATTATTATTTTTTTTTATTTATTTAGTTAGACTTACCAACTAAGTACATATGAAAACATTTCGGCTACATTTTGTTATAACATTATATATATGTACTTAAATTATAGGTGAGTACAACACTTTAACATTAACGCAATTACTTTATTTAAAACAATACTAAAAATTTATGTGTGAGATTTAAGTTAAGATTTAAGAAAAGACATATTTTTAAGTAAAATATAGAATAAAGTTACATTAAGTATGGCTATTTAATTTTATTATCATTTAGGATGAATGGTCGTATCGAGTTACTCGATGTGCTTTAAAAATTATTCGTCATACTTTATAAAAACACTCTATGTTTCGTATAATAACTTTCACTGGTACTCCTTTAATTTGTCTGGGAACGGATGCAAGTCTTTGTAAAAGTCATTATGCAAAACTAATAAGTCAGTTTAAGTAGATCTTGGAGAGTTCAAGGGTCTTATTAATAAACTAGCTGTTCCCCGCGACTTCGCCCACGTGTAAATTAGGGTTTTAATATTTTTTTTGCGCGGAATCCTAATTATTTTTCTACAACAAAAGTGGCCTAAATTACTCCTTATAACATCAACTATCTGCCATGTGAAAGTCCCATCAAAATCGGTCTAGCCATTTCGGATATTAGCCGGAACAAACAGACAGACAGAATTTTTTTTTAAAATTGTGTTTTTGTTGTAAGTTCCGTATATACTTTCATATGCATTTAGTAAAAAGCAGTTAATTTGACATTACAAACAGACACTTCAATTTTATTTATTTGTATAGATAAGTTAGTTTTAATTTTGTACTATGAAGTATTTTCACGCAGAAAAAAAGGTTCATATTTTGCAAAATGTCAATATGATAATAGTTTCAAGACCGTCGGCTGTTGAAAGAATGAAAACGATTTTTGGCTTCTAGTATTAAGTAAATAAGTCAGTCTAAACAAAACGTGATTTTTTTTTAATTATTTGAACTACCGCTCATGAGAGACTTTTTAAAATTAGCCGTCTTACAAGTGAACTATTAGTTATTGAATGCAACATTTGCCGTATCTATCACAGCTAAATTGACAATTTCCTTTACATGGGACTCCCACCCAACCCCCTATGCATAAAGATGTTTCTGCACGGAATTGTTCTGTTTATAGTTGCATACTGAGTGATTCTATTAATTCGTCCGCCTTTTCAAAGTCTCCTTCATGCATATACAATAATATACAAATATGATATATGCCTATATATGATGTAAGAAGCCCCTCGAAATATCCCGGTTTGATTCATCGAGCTGTATCAAAAATACAAAGTATAGAGCTTCTTTTGGGCCCATTAATCTATCAATTTCGCTTCGAGAGACTACGTCCTGTCCCACCCTCGTGCTTGCAATATTAGTGGTACAAAATTGCTGCAATCCAGACGTATGTCATTGAATTAGACACAGCAATCCCGTGGTAGGACGAATGCTAATTCAGTGTCGCTGGCGCGTCCGCGTCGATACTCCACTGTTTAATATCACTAAAAACAATTTACCGGTTAACAGTTAGAATAATTACGAGACAGTTTGTTGCAGAAAGTAATTTGATGAGGTTATTGTGGAGCAATGAAGATAACAGAGACTTTAGTGAACGGCAATGGAACGACTTCGGTAGAAAGGTAGGATGAAATAAAAGTTTTACTTGAAAAAAAAAACGGACCAGAAATTTCAAATTATTAACGATTTTATGATTTTACTAATTCTCGTTTACGCTTAGAACAACATTGAACTAAGCAACATGTTGATTGAAGTTTGATTAGATTTGTGTATGATCAAATTAGCGACAGATTATATGTTTGTTTTGATCGCGTCTTTCGTGTTGATTGGCGTAAATAACAAAACAGTGAGGTGTGAAACGGAATCGAGGCAAGACCATTCGCGCTTCTATACCGTGCCCCTCGCCCTACTTCCTGTTGTGTTTTGCTTCGCCGTTATAAACATTGGGTCGTCCCAAATATAACGGGGGTCGTCGACCGCTCAACGCCCGAGAAAGTCACCCGTTGACAGGGGTGGATAGTGATTAATTTTTAAATGCAGCAGGATGTGGATAACACACGCTATCTAACAGGAACATCATACAGAAACTCTTCGGCTGAAGACAACTAAATGAAGATTCACAGATACGCATACGTTTAGTTAGCACTTTACAAAAGGGATTGGCAATCCAATAACGTTGCATTTTATTGTATTCTTCAATAATTCTACAATTAATGCTCCCTTTGATGTATATAGGCTGCTATTTTATACAGTTTTTAAGTAGGCTTGATAAACAGCTTCGTACTTAGTGATATTATTCTTGATTGTTTCGGAAATAATTTCAGTGAATGAAAATACAACGTGTTACAAAATACCCCGTAAAAATATAATTAATTATCAAAGCCAAAAATTTTATCAACCCTAGTAAGCTGTCATGTCAGGGAACCAGATTATTTAACAGAAAGTCCTACGTACCTATTTAATCTAATAATTGTCTACTTAAATAGTTTTTCTATTTTTCATTCATAAATGTGTGCTACCTCAATACAAGGATGTGTCCGGTGCTATAGCCTCCTCGTTCTCCGGACTTCACACCCTTGGATTTCTTTTTGTGGGGTTATGTGAAGGACAGAGTGTATTTCTCCGATAGCCCAGCGGTTGCCGAGATGGAACAGCGTGTTAGATCGGTTTTCACATCAATAACATCGACTATGGTGCAAAATGCCACACAAGCCATATCCCGACGAGCGAGGTTGTGTATTGAGCAAGGCAGAGCAAACTTTTGTAACACTTAATTCAACAATTATTATTGACGATTATGTCAAATCAGAGGTTATGAAGTAACGGAAAAAGCTCATATCTTAATTCCTAATTCTTTTTTCAAATGCCTAATTTTTAATTTTCTTAATTCTTCGTCTAAGCATCATCAGCCTGTAAAAGTCAACAACTCATAACTTGAGAATTACAAAATCTCATACAAAAATAACGTTCGTCCTTTGTTTGCCATAAAGAGGGCAGGGTATTTTTATGGCGACAACAGACACTTTGTATTGCGATGCTCTAACACAAACAGAGTCTTAAAGAATAAGGAGCACAAAAGTTCCAAATGAGGCTGGCATGCCCTGAATATTCCCACGATGTGTGAAAAACGAGACACCTTTTTCTTTGCCCTATTTAAAAAAATCCTTTGTTTTTATCAACCGTAATGAGAACATAATATCTTTTCTTTCTTAAATAACATCTCCAGTAATAGGACGGGCTGATATTTTGTATGACAATAAAGAATTTATAATATATTTAATAAATAATTATTGAATAGAATATATGCTATTTAATAATCTCTTTGGATATCTGTGGTAGCTCAGGGGCTTAGCGCTGGCTGTTAAATTTCATACTACGCTAACAACCCGGGTTCGATCCCCGCCATCATCAATGAAACTGTTAATTACTATTTTAAGTTGCGCATTTACCACGTACTCGGCGGTGAAGGAAATCATCGTGAGGAAACCTGCATGTCTAAGAAATAAAAAATATTTCGAAGAAGGTATATAATAAAGAAGTTCGCCAACACGCATGCTCTGGGGCAGAGCGGCGAACTTTCCCTTGCCGTAAAACCCTCTCAGAAGTAAGAGGAGCCCTGTGCCCAGCAGTAGGACGTAAATAGACTGTAACTTTTTTTTTTTACAAAGAATAAAAAAAATAAAAACTTTAAATAGTCCTGGTCCTCGCGGTAGAGTCGCAAAAACGCTGGCTACGTTTTCTCTCTAAGAACCCCTAATTAGCCTTTGGGCGAGAATAGAACCGGCCTTCTCGTCTCCTGCGGCGGAGACCAGTCGTCGCAGATACGGTTCTTTTAGAAACTTCACTGGCTTAAGTTTACCAAACATGCCTGGAATTCGGAAATACATTTGAATATGTCTATCTATACATATAAATAAAATAGAAATGTCTGTCTGTAATATCGTAATACCTGCCTTCTTTATATTGAGGTCAGATGTTTATTTGAACGCCTTGAAAAACCATTTAAAATATTTTTGTTTTGTCCGGGCTAGTTATCGCAATGGCTAAACCGATTGTAACAAAACTTTACGAAGCGACAGACAAAAATGCCGGTGATCTATCACTGGCTATATTTTATCCGAAAAACTTGGACAGTAAAAGAAAAAACGGAAAATTGATAAATATAATAAATTGCCCAAATCTAAACATCCTATCATACCTAAGCAAAGCCGGGGTGGGTTACTAGTCGTTAATAAAATTGGCTTAATATAATTACCCGATTGTTTTAACTGTTGTTTTCCTTTACCGTTTTGTGAAGAGTTAGGCCAACACATAAATCTAAAAAAAATTTTTTTTTGTTCTGTCCCCGGGGATGGGTTGCATAGGATCGAGTCGAAGCTATGCAAATCAATCCCATTTTATAAATAAACATTGAAGGTCGAACCGTTTGACCTTCAATATTTAAAACCATTGAAGGTTGAATTTACTATTGTAGTTTTGTTAATGTAATCCATATTGATACGTGGTAGAGCCAAGCTGTAGCTATATTAGTAGTATTGTTGTAGCACGAATGGGTCAGCTCGAACCGGGAAGGACCACGCTCTCACAGAATACCAGCGTAAAATAGCAGCTTGACATTGCTGTGTTTCGTATGATGAGTGTAGAGAACCGGAGACCCTTTTTACTGGAAAAAAGGCATTCCATCTTAGTCCTTACGGGTGACAACGCATCTGCATTTTGATTCTTTATTGAGAACCGATAGACACAGAATGTCTATGAGTCACGGTAACCATTTACCACCAGATGGACTGTGTGCTCGTTTGTCACGCTATCCTTAAAAAATACATAAAATTTGTTAGTTTTTGGTAAGGAGCTATTTTTTATGTGGCATAAATTATGTTGCACGTATAACTTGTTCTTCTCGTTCATCAGCCGATAAAAGTCCAATACTGGACATTGGTCTCTCCTGATGTAGGATGGACTTGTTTAAGTCATCACGCTTAGCAGTAGGCTTGGCCATCACACTATCAGACGTTTCCCACTCTTGAGGCTGCTACTTGCCCCGTTTTGAGTATGGAACGTACGCAGGGCCTGGTACGAATGGCGTAAAAGAGATGGCTAGCTGCCATCAATCTGAATTAAGTTTCATACGTGGTAGAGCCAGGCTGCAGTGCATTATACCTGTAGCGCGGAGGCATCATCTCACTCGCAAATTCCAGCGTGAAAGCGCAGCACAATGCTGCTGTGAAACACAGCATGGTGAGTTACGTAAAAGGAGACATTTACTGGTAACGAGATATTCCATCTTGGTCTTCACCGGTGAAAATGATTCGCCATTTTCATTCTTATGTGAGGTTAGATGTAGATGTCTATGTGCCACATCATTCACTTACCAGGTGAACGGTACCCTCATTTGTCTCCTTTACTTTTGTAAAAAAGCTTTAAGACTTTTTTTTGTATTTCCCTTAGCTGCCTTTTACAGCACCAACGGCATGAAATGTGATGATTTTTTATGTTCACGCGAACAATACACATTTAAATGAAACTAGTTTTTTTACGGATTTTATCGGGTATAACTTATATTAAGTTATTTTCATTTCAATAGAGAAGATGGCTGGGTGCTACCATATGCTTGGTATCATATAATTAATAAAATTAAATCGCAACCCAAGCAGAAAACTACAAGACTTGGTATGCGAGTTAATTTTTTCAAGATACAATAAGTTCATACTGCGTAGATAAGACCATAAATTAATAATTTTTCTGGAGGGAGCCGTCGTTAACTATGACATTGGTACATCGAACACCTCAGTATCATCATCATTACTGCCCTTCACATGTCCACTGCTGAACATAGGCCTCCCCCAAAGAATGCCACAAAGCACGGTCCTGAGCCACCTGTATCCATCGACTTCCTGCATATCTTACCAGGTCGTCACTCCATCTAGTGGGGGGACGCCCTACACTTCGCCTGCCGGTACGAGGCTGCCACTCGAGAACCTTTCTTCCCCATCGGTTGTCGGTTCTTCGAGCTATATGGCCGGCCCATTGCCACTTCAGCTTACTAATCCGTTGGGCTATGTCGGTCACTCTGGTTCTACTGCGGATATCCTCATTTCTGAGTTTATCACGCAGAGAAACTCCGAGCATAGCCCTCTCCATAGCTTGCTGAGCGACCTTGAGCTTCCTCATCCGGCCAGCAGTGAAGGACCACGTCTCAGTTCCGTATGTCATCACTGGCAACACGCACTGGGTGTACAGTCTCGTTAAGTTTTGAGGTATACCTGACGGGAAGATGTGCCGTAATTTCCCGAATGCTACCCAACCGAGTTGAATCCGTCGATTGACCTCTCGGTCGAAGTTGAACTTACCTGGTCGGACTATTTGTCCCTGGTTGAGGTCATTGAGCATAGTGCTTAGGTCCTCCAGCGATTCTGCCATAAGGACTATATCGTCGGCAAATCGAAGGTGAGTGATGTACTCGCCATTGATGTTGATACCGTATCCTTTCCAGTCCAGAAGCTTGAAAACATCTTCCAATGCAGCGGTAAAGAGTTTCGGGGGTATGACGTCACCCTGTCTTACACCTCTCTGCAATTGGATAGGTTTCGTACTCTGGTTCTGTACTCGGATAGCCATCGTAGCCCTACTGTACAAGCACTTCAACACTTCGTTCGACAGTCAACTTGGCATCGCTGAAGGGACTGCAGCACCGCCCAAATTTCGACGGAATCAAAGGCTTTCTCATAGTTTACATACGCCAGACATAGTGGCAAATTGTACTCCTCGGACTTCTGTACAATTTGCCGAAGGGTATGTATGTGGTCTATGGTGCTAAAGCCTTTTCGGAAACCGGCTTGTTCGGGAGGCTGGAAGTCGTCAAGTCTGCGTGCGAGACGATTTGTAATGACTCTCGAAAACAGCACGTAGACGCGGCTCAGAAGGGTAATTTGCAGAACGCCTTTCTTGCAGAACAAGACCACCGCACTTCTGCTCCACGCCTCCGGTGTAATGCCACCATGGAGGACGGAATAAAAGAGCTTCTGAAGGACTTCAAGTACCGGTTTTCCACCCGCTTTCAGAAGCTCCGCTGTAATTCCATCCTCGCCTGGGGCCTTGCCGTTTTTAAGGTGCTGGAGAGCCATTCTAATCTCGCTCAGACTGATGTCTGGGATATCATCGGAATAATGTCGGATAAGACTCGCTCTTGGATCGTTACTCACACTTGCGTGCGGCTCCAACGATGACGTGTACAGCTGCCTATAGAACCTCTCAATCTCACTTAAAATCTCAGGTGCCCCGGAAACGATGCTGCCACATTCGGTCTTCAGCTTTGACAGTTGGCTCTTTTTGGCAGACAGATCTCTGGCAAAGACTTTGGAGCCTTGGTTCCGCTCGATCGCTTCTTCAATACGAGCTGTATTGAAGTTGCGTAAGTCCCGCCGCATGCATTTGGAGATCTGTCTGTTCAGTTGCCTGTATGCTTTTAAGTCTGTTGAAGAATGTAGCTTCATCTCCCGTCTAACAGCCATGGGTTTAAGAGTGTGATCGGAGAGTTTTTGTGTTCTTCTGCGGCGGGTCTTGCAGAACTTTGCTCCGACCGCATGGACAGTTTCCACGAGCTTGTCATTCAAATCGTCCACTTCATTGCAGTCTTCTAGGCACTGAAAATGGTTTTGTAACTCGAGCTGAAAGGTTTCGGGACTTTGGATTAGAGCACGAGAGGGACGGAGCGTTGACTTCATTAGACGAGACCTCTCCAACTTAACGTTTAGGTTCAGTGTCCCTCTAACCATTCGGTGATCGCTGCCGGTTTTCACCCTCGCGATCACTGAGACATCACTGAACAGTTGTCGTCTGGTCGTCATAATGAAGTCAATCTCATTTTTTGTCGAACCGTCGGGGCTCGACCAGGTCCACTTCCTGTGGGGCCGCTTCTGGAAGAAAGAGTTCATCATAAAGAGTCCCTCTTTCTCCATGAAGTCGGCCAGCTGCTGGCCTCTTGGGTTCCGTTGCCCTATTCCAAATTTTCCCACTTTCAGCTCACCATTCTCTCTTGTGCCTAGTTTTACATTGAAGTCTCCCATTAACACCGTATATTGGGTTTTGGAGGAATGCATGGCTCTAGAGATATCCTCATACATTTCCTCCACCTCCTAATCGAGGTGTGCCGAGGTTGGTGCGTAAACCTGTATGACCTTCAGCTAATACCGTTTGGTGATTCTGAGTATAAGGTACGCAACCCTCGTCGACACACTCTCAATCTTTACAACGTTGTTAACGATAGACTTGTGGACGATAAATCCGACACCTCCTTGGGACAGATGGTCGCCCTCCCGGTAATAGAGCAAGTTGCCGGATTCGAGGATTACCGTGTCCTCCCCCTCTCTTTTCGGCTTCGGATAATCCTATAATATGCCAGCGTAATTTGTCTATCTCTTCTTCCAGCTCCACAATCTTCTCGTCAGTCCTCAGGGTGCGTGCGTTGTATGTTGCCAGGTCGAGTCGTCGTAGGTGGCAACCGAACCTCCACCGGAGATTCTTAGCACCCTCTGCCCCGCCGTTACCATGGTCGCCACCGTAGCCAGGAATAGCGGGGCCGCTGGGGATTGGGGGCCATCTCTTCGTAACTTTCATCATGGGGGGTATATTGCCATAGTTGCCACGCTTGGCGAGCGGGTTGGCAACCGCAGTTTTTTATTGTATTTTTGCCGTTACCAGGAAGATGCTGCTGCCCATCTCCTGCCTGTTTCCCTTTGTCGCCTTTTACGACACCCACGGGAAGATATGGGGTAGTGGATATTCTTAAACGCCACTACGCCTCAGTATACAGTGCTGTAAAGTGCGGTAAAGTCCGTAAAAACCCAATTTTTATTTAAATGAGATGAAATGTGGTTAATGTGTGGTTATTAAATCGATTAACGTGTTAAACGTACGTATCTTTATTGTTGTTTTGTGTTACAAACCACGAACGAAAAAGTTTTATATCTCTGCATTTAGCATGCCATCCTTTCGGCTTTCTACAGTGGAAGGGAGAGGAAGGAAGTTATGAAATTCATACACAATTTCGGAGAGTGTACTTAGGAATTTCATAACTTACTTCCTTCCTCTCCCTTCCGCTATCGGACTACCAGACACAAGATTAGTCTCAACACTTTCGTTGTTGACTTACCACGCATTCGAATCAAGCGTTTTGCTTCATCATTCGTCATCTGTACAGCAAAGTAGTGGAATATATCAAGCCAGCATCTGTCTTTCCGCACGATTACAATGTGGGTGTCTTTAAGGCAAGAGTGAATAGGCTTTTGTTAAGTCAGTGCACTTCATCACATTCGGCTGCATCACGACTTACCATCATGTGGGATAATAGTTGACTACTACTGGCTTAGAATAGTGAAAAAAGCTACACGTAACTCGGCGAAAACAATATAATGCTGAAAAATAAAAGTCGAAAACATTCCCTTTTATTGCCACTCACTTTCACTTTCATACTTAAATTGCAGGACGTCAAACAAAGAAAGGAATCGCATTCAAGCGCTACACTTCAAACTCTTTTCCGCAGAAAATCGCTGAAATATAAAAACTACGTTCAGCGTAAAAGAAAGTCTGTACTATAGACTTTCATTGATCATCGGGCGGGCGGCGCCCAACAGGGTGCCAACGAAAGCGAGTTCTACGAAGTACGATAGTCCGATTCGCAAGAACGTAACAGCTCTATCTGAGTTAAGCTAAAGTCGATCTAAATAACTGGAATATTAGAGAGCATAGTTATATGATCGATTATGGCAGTAACTCTCGTTCTCTATCGTCAGCTGCTAGTACACAGAGCGTAGCGAGTCTAACATTATCTAATGTTATTTATAGCTACGATGCTCATAGAGTATAATGTTGGCAGAGACTATTGTTTTTGTCTTTGTCAATATTTCATTTGTATTCAAGATTTTTATTTTATAGATACACACAGCTTTTATAAGTTTTCTAATTAATGTTTTGAATATTTTTAACTACCTACGTGGTAGAGCCATGCTGCAGTTATATTGGCGGTATAGTTGTAACACGAATGGGTCGGCTTGACCGGGGAAGGACCACGCTCTCACAGAATACCAGCGTAAAATAGTAGCTTAATACTGCTGTGTTTCGTATGGTGGGTGTACAGAACCGGAGACCCTTTTTACTGGAAACGAGGGATTCTATCTTAGTCCTCACGGGTGACAACGCATTTGCATTTTGATTCGTAATCGAGGATAAATGTAGATATCTATGGGCCACAGCAACCACTTACCATCAGGTGGACTGTGTGCTCGTTTGTCACCCTATCTTATTAAAAAAAACTACAATTAGTTTAACTTAACCCAATAAATGTGCTAATATTGAAAAAATATACCAATATTAACATTACTAAAAAGTAGTCAAATGGCGGTTTCAAACCCACGACTTTTTAAATTTGCATTTACTCTTAATTAATAGGGTACGTAATAGAATCAGGCGTTACATTGCGGAAATCCAATATACTAAAGATATTAAAATTCAATTATCTAAGATCCCCGTAATAAAATAAAATTGTAGTTTGATGAACACATCCTGCCCTCCCTCAATTGCGTGCACTATGCCCGTCACCACTATTTCCAACTAGACTACACTAGGAAAGACACACCACCGTCGATAATACGACTCGCGTTTTGCAACAGAATAAAAAGACAATTGTCTCCATTTGCATATAATTAAGACAAAGGCTGTGTTATAAGGGATTAAAAAAGTCTCGCAGTGATTCATACTTTGGATTGGGCAGCGTCGCGCCGCCCCTCAAGATAACTTATTTTGTAGATTTAACATTCTATTTAATTTTTTGTAACGAAGTTCTTTATCGCACGGTATGGATTTGACGGATGGGGGCTAGGCGAGAAAAAATGTAAGATTTTTCCGTTGCGACCGTCTTTCTATAGTGCGAGCGAGATGGAATAATATCCATCTCCCTCGCGCTTTATTTATACTATATTATTATTCATTAGGTTAATCAATAATAATATACTACGAAAGGAACTTCGTTCCAACCGAGTGTTCCACGACACTCACGCATGTTATTTTATTTACTTATTTATCATTATTGTAACCAGCTTATATAAACGGCGGTACCATTTAGCATTCTTAACCAGTCAAACCTACACTTCAGACCAATAAAAAAGCTTATATATATAAATTTCATTGCACAAATAATAAAATTAATGATATTAAAATTATACATTTTTCCTCTATTAATATATTTTTATTTTTAACCCTCTAAACACCGCTATAAAACAAAAGATAGTAGCAAACTCTTCGCAATTGTTTTCGTCGTCGCGTTGTCGCTTCGTCAACATTCCAGTAGGAAAATTCTGTGCCTTAATTGTGAGAGCAACTATTTACGCAGCTGAAAACTTTTTTGTTTTTATTTCATGGCTATTAGTAAAGTTTTAGGTGACAAGATTTATAATATTAATAACCATACTTTTAAATTTTATTCTATACGTAAACCCTTACAAACATTTTAAAGTTATTAGGATTGTTCTTAATGTAAATGTATGTAAAATAGCACATGTAAGTCATCCAAAAATCTAAATCACTTATAAATATACAACCGATAGACACAGAATCACAAATGCATAAATTTGTTAACAAAATCAATCTTACCTGCTCAAAATTGTGAAATTTATACTCCAGAAAGGATTATAGGTAATACCTGCCTACATAGCCGGAACCGAGCACTAGGTTGATTAAAATAAACGTTGCATGTAATCCGACATAAACCGTTTACGCGGGAAACGAGAGCGGAAATCAAACGCTGCCATATTGGACGCGGAAATTGCGCGCTCGACGACTGTACGTACCTGTTATTTGATTTCGTCGTGTTTATAAAAAAAATTATAGCTTTTACGATTTGTTTTATGTTGAGTTAAACTACGAGAATTAAGCAAAAAATATTTTTAAATTTACCTGTTAGAATCACAAAGCTGCTTTATTATGGCTGCACCGAGAAACAGAACGAACAAAAAAAAAACGAATTGATCATGGAACGCCGCAATGTATCTATTGTCATATAAAAGATTTTATGCATAATATATATACAAGAGAGTTTCTTTGAATTTTATTGAAACAGCAAAAAGTTCCTAAAAATAATTTTAAGTTTTTTTTTTTATAGAAGTAAGGTAACAAATTAGCACACAGGTGGTAAGTGGATGCACCGTTGAGTAAAGCCCGAATTCGGAAGCTATAATGTGGAATTTATTTTATTTTTATTTACTTATTGAAGTCGGTTTTACTTTTTATTAAAAGTTTAACGATTTTTGCCCTTTTGAGTAGTCCAAGGAATAATCACAAGTTCAAGGTAACGACTATAATTTCGTTTAAATAGGTACCTACATCTTCAAAAGTATAACCTACTTACACAATTAAATATGTTCAGCCGTTTCCGAGAAATCAGTAACCATTTTATGCAAAATATCACGCGTTGAATATAGAACCCTCTTGTCTCTATAAGCTCGGTTAAAATAAAAAAAAATCAAATAGTTTTTTTTGCAAATGTTCTCTATGCTCTTATAACATACTTATTTCTATACAAAAATATTCCCTATATATTTTGCTCTATTACAGGTGGGGAAACATCAAAAGTTCGATCACGTTTCCTACGGCGTTAGTACTCGTAGTTTCGAACTCTTGAACCACGGCCATTGTTATAACTCTTATTTGAAACAAATTTACCCTCATGCATAGAACTTGCTTCGATTTGTGAATACACCAATACAAAGATTTCAATAACGTATTCAAAAAGGCGTTATATATTAGTTACTTTTTACTTCTTGAACTTTACTTTTAAACTTTCGTCGGGGTTTGCATTTGATAAATTTATTTAATTTTTTTTAATGCATTGAAACCTGAATGTTTGACTGTTAATTGTAAGTATCCTTAAGTTGAGGTGGGTCGTAAGGATTAGTAAGCTGGAGTGGCTATGGGCCGGCCATTTAGCTCGAAGAATCGACCGCCGATGGAGAAGGCAAGTTTTCGAGTGGTTGCCAAGTACTTCTAAGCGACGTGTAGGAAGACCCCCACTAGACAAAGGGACGACAATGTGAGAGATGCAGGAAGTCGATGGATACAGGTGGCTCAGGACCTTTCTTTGTTTCAGCAGCGGACTTGTGAAGGGCTGTAATAATGATGACATATTAGCATAAAACCCGAAAACAATTTACGTAATGTAAGTCTGCACACTGTGACCATATTTAGAACCGCACCCGCCATATCATTGGATTTAGTAGACAGCAAATCCTCACAAACGAAAATCAATTCCCACCAAACACGATTCGTCAGACTATTGAATTCAAAGAACATACCAATTTCAAAAGAGTGGTTGTTGGTTTCTACTATATGCATACGATCCTGTAATTGATAAAATTAAATCAAAACCCATGCATAACTTCAAGATACAGTAAGCACATTCTGCTTAAATCGGACCAAAATAATTTATGATTAAAAAAAAGTTAAAGTTAAAGTAAACCCGGTTTGACTATGACATTAAGACGTAAACACTCCGCATGACTTTAGATTTTACAAAACACTCGAAACGGCGGGAGTTTAAAATAACTTAAAATATAACTTTAATATGAAGTAAAAGCCGGCTACAAAGAACTAAAAGGAATAAAATAATTCTTATTGGTCACTTGCGCACAATACGAGTATATAGTGGCGGCGTTGGAGAACCCTTTATTGTCTTGTGGTGTTTATTTTATATTAAAGTAGGGCTGATTTAAAAAAAAGCACACACTCTACTTGACGGTAAATGGATGCTCTGGCCCATTGACACCTAGACAATTTATATATTGATACTTCCTCTTACTAAACTTAGATATGAGGTTATCCGCAGTAGAACCAGCGTGATTTATATAGCCTAACGGATTAGTAATTTGAAGTGACAATGGGCCGGCCATATAGCTCCAAGAACCGACAACCGATGGGGAAAAAAGGTTCTCGAGAGGCAGCCTCCTACCGGTAGGCGAAGTGTAGGGCGATCCACACCCGATTGATGACCTGATAAGAGATACAGGATGAATGCAGGTGGCCCAGAAGCGTGCTTTGTGTCATTCCTTGGAGGAAGTCTATGTTCAGCAATTGATTTGTGATGGCCTGTAATGATGGTAATGATGGTGACGATGATGATGTGAAATCTCCAATAAGCGCAGAATCAGCGAGGTGGACTGTTTCATAATTATCTCAAAAATTAGAGGAATCCTGTGTCTAATTTTGAGGCGTATTAAGACTGAAATAAAGCTTCAGTCTTAATACGGCTCTAGAGTGCCTTTATTGGCTGTTACTTCATTTTAATTTTAGTATTTAAAAAAGCAACATAATAGAAAACATTAAAAACAGTAGCCATATTTTTAGGTAGCACCACAATTTAACATTAATTTGCTGTACCTACGTGATTTAATATTATATAAACGAATTTGTAAAAAGTAACGATGAAAGAAGATTAGGAGATTCGTGGGTTTCTATACCACGAGTATTAACCTTCGTTTCTCAATTTTTTGAAAGCTAGCAATCAATTTCTTTCGAGATTACCTTAACTTATAGGGCTTTCTTGAAATTTTCCGTAGCGTAATGATGTAGATGAAGGATTTGAAAGGCGAATTCGATTTACCCAACGTCAAAGCTTCACAAGAAGTTCGTCGAGCCTGCATAGAATTTAATTTTCTTGAGATAAGTAATTCGATTTACTTTAAAACTGACTATAAAAATGTTTGTTAAATGAAAATACGTAATTTATAAAAGAAATATTCAAAAAAAAGAGAATATTGTTTTAGTTTAGACTTTTATTACCAATTCGGCCAAATTAAACAAACGAATAAAAAGTATTGATGCCTATGCCTTTTGATCAAGTCGACAATTTCCTGATTCAAAAACAAGTTATCTATTTTGCAGGTCATATACATAGTACCGTTTACGTTCGTACTATTATATATTGTGGACCTTACGTACTCGTATGTACGCAGAGTACTTATCCTAATTTGAAAAGAGAAAATGAGGCACAATAGAGTAAGAGCCGAAATAAAATTATTTACACATTTTTATTTTTTCTTGGAATTCAAATTCATAATATTATAGTCGGTTTTCCGGCATTCCATTCATTAGTCCGGGTGTTTGTTAAGTACCATTGCTATGAAACATTGCTTACTCGTTACCTTAATAAAAAAAATTGGATATAAAAATGTTAGTTACCGAAAAAAATTAATCCTTATGTTTTATATAATTATTAACTTCACATAATGAATATAATTCGATATTATATAATGTAATATATAATATTTTATTACATACAATATTAAAAACTATAATAAAATAAGAAAAACTAAAACTAGTAACTTAATTATCATACAGTCCTACTCTCCGCGGTATCGTGCTAAGAACGCTGGCTGGTTTCCACGCTGAATGGCTGTACTTCGTCTTTGGGCGAGAAAAGAAGCAGAACTCTTATCACCAGCGGCAACGACCAGTCGCGGATAGAGTTCTTTTAGGAACTTCACCGCACGTGGACCCCACCGACCGAGAGTCTCTACAGCAAATGGCACAAATATGTAGTCATCTCTCAAAGACTCATATTTGCGCCACTTACTCAGTTCAGCTGCCTCTGAAGAATTATGCAAATTCAAAAGTTTAAATTTGTGGCTTTTAAATGAAATTACCTTACACCAGACTGCGGTTTTCGTAAGTTATGGGAATTGTAACTGAAAAAGTTTGTAGAGATTAATATTTTTACATTAATTCGGCTTTAATATAATTAAGCTTCATTGTTAAATGAGAATAATGATCCGTTACCGTTACCAATACAGCCTATTAAAGTCCACTGCTGACCATAGGTCTCTGATTGCATCATAGGCGGGATATTTGACATAGTTGCCACGCTTGGCAAGCCGGTTACCAACCCGCTTGCCAAGCGTGGCAGCAATGAATAATGGTCTATTGTTATATTATTATCTTTAGTCGTAACTGACAGGTAAAGGCTTTTAAATTTTTATAATAAATAATTGCTTTTAAAAAGTTGCTGCGTAATCATCTATTAAAGACAACGCTTCTTATATGAATCATCCATGTCATTTATATTTTTAGACGTATATATTCATAGTTATTTATATGTACTATTTGTATATGTATGTTAATATGATATATGTATGCTTATGTATGTATGTATATATTTGTATACATATATAATAGGAGATATTTTTATAGTTTATTTATTGTATATATTAGTAAAATGTATATGCTATAATTGCTATGGGGACACGCAGCTGACACTGAAATTATATTTGTTTTGCAGAAGAGGGCCATAAGAGCAATTTATGATTTAAAGCCTAAAGAGTCGCTGTGACAAAAATTTAAGGAAATTAATATATTAACTTTGGCCTCTCAATACATTTATGAAAATGTAATGTACGTACACAAAAATAAAAGTAGTTTTACAAAAATAAGTGATATTCATTCTGTAAATACTAGGAACAGACACAAGCTAGTAGTACCAGTTACTCGACTCCATCGAGTCAGTAATTCATTCTTGGGGCGATGTATACGCTTTTACAACAAAATTCCAGAAAATATACAAAGTTTGACCTGTTCAAAGTTCAAAAACTTTATTAAACTAAGTTTGTATAAAAAGGGTTATTATAATATTAAGGAATTTATGGATGATAATAACCCCTGGAAATGAGGTGATCGCTACCAAGCTATTTCTAATTTGTTGTGTTGTTAATTTGTGTAACATCATGATTGTAAGCTGTTATTTAAAAAAAAGTCCCGCTGGGTTTCTTGCTGGTTCTTCCCAGGACAGAGGTTTTTTCCGAACCAGTGGTAATCAAACAAAAGAGTGACTTTCAATAAGTATTATTTATAATCTATATTGAATAAAAAAGTTTCTGTTTCTGTTTCTGTTTCTATGTAATGTAAATAATTATCATTTTTATTTTGTTTTTATTCTATATTGCTACAGCTACTTCAAATTCTCATCACTCCATCGGTTGACTGATAGAGAATGCCTCAAGGCATTAAGTCCGCTTGTTATTATTAACCATCTAGGGACCCGCACAAACACAGCAATTGAGTTACATATATAGAGATGTAAAAAGGATTACATCTTATATGTACTAAAATAATGGTTTTGAGTATTATTGTAGCATTATCATTAAAAATATTAACTCTTTTGAATAAACGCTTCAATATAGTGTCTTGAATTAAATCGATTTTAATTCTAAAATTATTAAATTACCCTTTATTATCTTCTATATACCAAAATCAATTGCTTGTTGAAAGAGTAATTGAAAACGACTGGACCGATTTGAAGATTTTTTTTGTGTATTTGAATCGGTCCATAGATAGTTTAGAATTACATTTAGACCCGGTAGGTGGCGCTGTTGCAGATATCCAGAAATCACCCGTGCGAAGCCGGGACGGATCGCTAGTCTGTTGATGAAAATAGATCGAGGAACTCAAAGCCGAATATGAAATTGTAGACGCAATACTATAGCGTTTCAATTCAATGTTAAATCGATTTAATTCACTATCGAATGTAGGTACTGGCAGATGCAAAACAATGATTTTTTCCATTATTTAAAAAAAAAACGTTAATCTCACATAGGGACTTTATATATCGTGGAGGTAGTTTAGTTACACACATAAACTGAATAAGGAAATACATGGGACGTGTAATTTGTAGGCCATACAAATACCCGCTCCGTGCTATGTTCGAACCCGCTGCCCTATGCGCCAAACTCATTCCTAAGCCACTGCTCCACGGAGCCGTTAAGTTCTAGGTATATAAGAAAGATAATTCAAACGAAAATAATCTGTTTAAAATAAATGTAAAATCCACTAGGAAAATCTAGGTCTAATAAAGAGAAACACTTAAAACTTTTTTATATATTTTTGATTTCTTAAATTAGCACCATCATACGGCCTGTGGTCCGTAATCCTTAATCGGTCCTTGATCAACTTCCTCTTCATTTAGTTCACGGCTTTGAAGCCTGTTTTATAATAGGGAGGATTCACTGTGGTTGTTTGGTAGATTTTATACGTGGTAGAGCCACGCTGTAGGCATATTATGGTTGTAGTATACTAGTGCAAAATAGCTACTTAATTCTCCGGTTGCGTAAGATAAAATTGTAGAGAACCGGAAACCTTTTTACCTCAAACGAGGTACAATGATTTCTTATACTTACGCGAACACTACACATTCAATAAAACTACTTTTAGGGATTTATTATTACTACTTATTTTTAATTCCCGATGTTTCGGGTGCTTTGCAGCACCCATGGTCACGAGGGGCTGAGGTGAATGACGTCTAGGTGTCAAAGTTAACCTACGCAGAATGAACTTGCTGTGTCTTGAAGTCTTGCAGTGGTATGAATGGGTTTAATTTTAATTTTATTAATTACAGAATCCCAAGCAGGTGGTAGTAACCAGCCTCCTTCTCCATTGAAATAAAGATGTCTTTTAATATCAATAGTCTCACGTATCATCCTTCGTAGGAATCGATGTTCTTTCGCGAGGATTTGTGGTCAATCAAATCTGATGTAATGGCGGGGGCCGTCTAGGATATGATCACAAACTGCAGACTTCCGGAGCGTTTTTGTTTCACGTCATCTATATGTTAGTCTTTAAGGAGGACAACACATCTGCATTTTTAGTTTTAACATTTTTTTTAAAGATGTCTATGGGCCACAGTATCCACTTACCATCAGGTGGGCTGTGTGCTCGTTTGTCATGCTTATCTTTATTTATGAAATTCCTGTGTGCGTGTGTTCGTAATTCTTTTCCTCCCAAACGGCTTGACCGATTTGGATAAAAAATTATGGGGTACTTCTGAGGTCACCTTAGATGGTTGTTAGATATAGTTGGGTTGATCGCTAGTTATAGATAAGAATTGTAGCCTATATGATAAATATGAGTATTTTTATGTAATATAGGTACTTATAGTGTGTATCTATAAAAGTCCACATGTCCTTACACCACCATTGTCGACTCTCACGATACTCTATTATGGTTTTCACGTGGTAGAGCCATGCTGCAGCTATATTAGTAGTATAGTTGTAGCACGAATGGGTCGGCTCGACCGGGGGAGGACCACGCTTTCACAGAATACCAGCGTAAAATAGCAGCTTAACGCTGCTGTGTTTGGTATAGTGAGTGTAGATAACCGGAGACCCTTTTTACTGGAAATGAGGCATTCCATCTTAGTCCTCATGGGTGGCAACGTATCTGCATTTTGATTTGTAATAGAGGATAGATGTAGATGGCTATAGGTCGCAGCGACCACTTACCATCAGGTGGACTGTGTGCTCGTTTGTCACCCTAATTCTATAAAAAAAAAAACAATAAGTTCGATAGGATTATGTAATAGAAAATCGGTTTTGCAACCATGTCAAAGTTGTTAAAGGCACTATTTGTGCTGTTTATTGGTTACGTTTCTAGTTTGCTGAGATAATCCGAATTTTCCGGTGTTGTATACATTTTTTTTACAAAGACCAACCACAAAACGTACTTACGTACTAGCACGCAGTGGTAGTGCCTAGTAGTAGCTCATTATGACTGCAACATGAAAGCGTCTCGACCGGGGAAGGACTGCACTCACACAGAATACTATCACAAAATAGCAGCATGTTACTACTGTGTTTCGTTTGACGAGTAATATGATGAAAAAGAAGGAAAAAATTAATTTAATTTCATGTGTATATTGACCGAAGCTTTCGTTATGTTTCGTTATGAAGTCAGTAGATTATTTGTATCTATTAACAGGTTTTACTGACTCAACCTACATCTGTAAAAAACTGAATTTCATCCACTTTTGATTTTACTACTAAGTTTATACAATAAAAATGAATGAATTTGCGTTTCAGGCTTGTTTGATTGGTTTTGATGAGTCCCTTATATTAATTATCGTGTTAAAAATCTGATGATAGAGCCAGAAGCTCCTTTTTATTTCTATAAAAATATCAATAACTTCATATTTTTTTATACGTGGTAGAACCATGCTGCAGCTATATTAGTAGTATAGTTTAGCACGAATGGGTCGGCTAGACCGGGGAAGGACCACGCTCTCACAGAAAACCAGCGTAAAATAGCAGTTTAACACTGCTGTGTTTCGTATGGTGAGTGTAGAGAACTGGAGACCCTTTTTACTGGAAAAGAGGCATTCCATCTTAGTCCTCACGGGTGACAACGCATCTGCATTTTGATTCGCAAACGAGGATAAATGTAGATGTCTATGGGCTACAGCAACCACTTCAGGTGGACTGGGTGCTCGTTTGTCACCCGATCCTATAAAAAAATATATTATGTAAAGTAATAATTATTAAATACTTATTACAAAATATTGTGTGAATATTGTTATTGTAAAAAATTCTCAGCAATTACAATCTCTATTTATTTTTCAGCTGTTACTCCATACCGGCAAACAACATGTCCGGTGGGTCGCACGTGTCGAGAGGAACGTTTGGGGGTGCGGAGTCGGAAATATCCGGGAGCAGTGCCCCACCGCTGCCTAGTCCGGCCTCTGCGGGGGCTGCGCTGGTGTCACCGGAGACTCTGAGCCGTCACAGTAGCCCACCGCCACTGCCAGCACACCCCTCGCATCAACAGCCGGCGCCGTCTTGTTCTTCACATCACGTGCACATGGAATCACCTTTAAGGTAAAAGAAATATATATTGTTATTTATATTAATAAAAGAAAAAAAAACGAAATCCACATTATGGTGTAATGTGATAGCTTAGTTGCGAGGCAGGTTACTTTTTTTAATTATATTACACAAGCAACGTAAATTCGATACGTACGCCTTCAGTAGAAGTGAGTAATTTGAATTTGTGAAATATTACTGTTACCGGTGAGAAAATCATTGTGAGAAAATTTTTTTTTTTCATGTTGGTACTCTGTGAGAGCTGCAGCTGTATTATGTTGTATTATGGGTCGGCTCGACCGGGAAAAGATCACGCTGTCACAGACCACAGTGAAACAGTAGCTTAATGCTGCTGGGTTTCGTATGGTGAACGTACAGAACCAGAGATCCTTTATACAGGAAGAGAGGCTGCTTCTGTAACAGTCAATCGAGGATAGATGTAGCTTTCTATGGGCCATAGCATCCACTTGCCATCAGGTGGACTATGTGTCCGTTTGTCACCCTTATTCTATAAAATAAAACAATAAAATTAAAATGAGAAGCTCTACTCGTATCACCTAGAAATGTCTAAGTATAACAGGTGCAGAACATTTGTCTTGTAATATTATAGGAGGATTAATTTAAGTAGGTGTCAGATTTCCCAACTGTCCAGACAGTAATACCTTTATAAATAGACAAATTTAGAGGAACGCATAAAAAGTGTGTATAAAACAACATTAAAACTTTTAACAAAAAGTAAAAACCGACTTCAAATTTCTAAAAAAGAAGTTATTTATTTGCTACCCTTAGGGGTGAAATTTTTTCTCCGAATTCACCCTTGAAGTGTAAATTATATTTAATAATAATAATTTAAATTTAAAAATTTTGTACAACTGACTTCAATATAAATCATTTAGAATAACTTAAAAACTATTGGTCAGACCTTGATCAAATAAGGGACCACATGAGAAGCACCAGCTTTCAAATAAAAAAGAATCATCGAAATCGGTTCACCCAGAAAAAAGTTATGAGGTGATGATGGACACACGTAACAAAAAACATATAGTCGAATTGAGTACCGTCTCCTTTTTGAAGTCGGTAGAAAAACGAATCATCAAAATTGGAATCTGCGAAGATATCGCGTAATATACACACAAAAAAAAAAACATACACTTGAATTGAACCCTTTTTGAAATCGGTTAAAATATCATGGATATTTGTGATAACTAAGTTTATTGATTTGGATTTTGCTTATTATTCGTTAACTTAAACAACTTAACAATTACATTGTCGAAAAAACAAACGATCAAATGACAAATTAACCAAATTGAAAAAAAAGAAAAATTTATAGAAAATAAACATATTTGTACTTATTTTACATACTCGTATCTCCTCAGTTTCAAGGCACTCCCCTTGCTGCCTCAGCTAGCATCGGAATCCTCGGCATTAACTATCAGATAGTGTGCAGTTTCGTGGTCAATTGAAGGGAAGGCCAAATTGGCCTCTAAAAAGCTTGGCGAGCTCAGCAGAGCGGGACAGTATTTCATGCCGGCACATCGCTTGCAACTTTACAAAGCGCAAATCCGGCCTCACATGGAATACTGTTCTCATCTCTGGGCCGGGGCACCCCAGTGCCAGCTCCTTCCACTTGACCGCATCCAGCGCAGAGCGGTTCGAATCGTCGACGACCGAGTTCTTTCTGATCGGCTCGATACACTGGCTCTGCGTAGAGATGTCGCATCTATTGTGTATTTTATCGCATTTACCACGGGGAGTGCTCTGAAGAATTGTTCGGACTAATTCCAGCCGCTCAATTTCACCATCGCACATCGCGACAAAGCTTGAGATACCATCCATACCACCTGGATGATTGGCGGTCCACCACTGTGCGATTTAGAAGATGTTTTCTTCCTCGCACAACTTCCTTGTGGAATCAATTACCACCAGCGATTTTTCCGGACCGATACGACTTAGGGACCTTCAAGAAAAGAGCCTACTCCTTTTTAAAAGGCCGGTAACGCATTTGCAATTCCCCTGGTGTTACGGTTGTTTATAGGCGGCGGTAGTCACTTACCATCAGGTGATCCGCATGCTAAAAGCTATAAAGTGGGCAATAGTCAGTACTTGTTACAGTGTTGCCCCCTCTAGCTCCACGAACTGCTCCCAGTCTTGTGTGTCTGTAATGCGCTTTTAAGATCTCTTAAATTAGCTGGGGCAGGATTTTTTTTCTTAATTCTTAATAATTTGTCTTTCAAGCTTTTTCCATACATGGTCTATGGAATTTTATTCAGGTGGGTACCGCTCCACCCCATAGCATTAATTTCTTCGTCTCGAAGTTATTCGACAACTACGACCGCAGTATGGGGGTATGCATTATACATAAAAACAAATTTATGTCCTATGAAAGAGGAAATGACACTACAATTTCTTCCACAACCTCAATTACATATCGTGCCGCTGTTAGTGATCCATTCTCAATGACGCGGAGTTCCGTACGTGTCCCCATACAAATAACCCCCCATACCATATTTGACCCTCCACCATAAGCCTCTTTTCCAATAATGTTGTACTAAGCATACTTCTCTCCCAGGCATCTCCACACTTTAATCCTCATATAGCTTCAGGTAAAATCTGGACTCATCTGTGAATTATCAAACTCATAAAACTTGACTGCAAGCTTCGTCAATCCAATTTTCGTGATTGCGAGCAAAATTAACTCTAGCAACTCGAGATGCATGTGCCGAGAAGGGGGCAGGCAAGACAGGCAGGAAAGTGTAAAGTTATTCCGGCCAATTTCAGTCTTTTCTCACAGTTTTTGTGCTTACCTTGAACTTCTTGAACTTCGTCCTTACCTCATAACTTAGATTATTTACTCTCATAAGAAGTTAAGGTCTGGTTTTAAAGTACGCTGATAACGATGAATCGGTAATCCAGGCCACAGATTTACGTTTACGAGAGTAAATAATCTAAGCCTCATAAGAAGTTAAGGTCTGGTTTTAAAGCACGCTGATAACGATGAATCGGTAATCCAGGCCACAGATTTACGTTTACGTCTTTGTCCAGCAAGTTTAGTATACTGTTCGATCTGCTGATATCTCTTGACAACTCGATGTACCACAGATTTTGATACTCGTACTTTTTGGGCCACATGTTTGTAGGTGAGCTCAGTTTTAATTAAAGTAACAGACCTAGCAACTTGAGTGACGTTTAAATCTGGAATTCTCAGTTTATTTGCAGTAACAATTTACACTTAACACGATATACAAGGCAGTCAAGGAAAAAATTTAAGCACAACCCAATTTTAGTTACGAGTTTATCAAATTCAAAAGTTAGCAAAATTTTTTGCAGTATAAAAGAACGCAATGTTACGCAATAATTACATAAAAACAAATGAAATCCGAAAAAAATACATTCCAAAACTTTCCCTTTTTGTAATAGTATTTAGTAATGTTTGTGGCCAGTATGCACAATAATTACAACAGGAGAAATTAAACCTTGTTTTTGCGTTCCTCTAACTTTGTCCATGAGTGTATAACTAACCATTATTTTTTATTACACAGAAACGGTTTCAAAAATCAATGACGATTACTCTTTGAGTATATATAAGCAAGTACATAATCATACCTTGCTTATGTGTACTACAGGTTTGTTTTTATAGTATAAAAACAAATTGTATGCGATAAAAATCGAAAAATTAGCTTTCCTCCATGTGTAGTATTCGCGTTAATAGAGTTAATATAACAATTTAAGTAATGATATATAAAATAATTTCAACAGAAAATATGAGTAAAACGGCGCCATTTATATATACTTACAAACATAACTAATAGGTCTTTACCTATAAAATTGCCGTACTGCGGTACTGGCCATTTTAAAGCATCAAAATATTTTTAGTTTGGCTAAGAATTCTAATTTCAAATTAATTTTATTGTAAAAAATTGGAGTTATTTTTTCAAAATTATTAATTAGTTTATTGATTAGCATAATATTTTCATCCTATTTGAATCTTTTTCTTCATCATGGATACGTTGAAATTTGTGGAATTAGGGAATATGAATACCGTCGTGGCAGCAACGCGGCGCAAGCGATACGCAACATCAACGAAGTTTGCGAAGCTAATACTACAAACGAACGCACCACCTGTTATTGGTTTTCCCGCTTCCGTTCTGGAAATTTCGACCTGCCGAAAATGCCTTTGAAGAATTAGCTGCCGTCCAGCTGATTTCTTCAGAGAGGGCATCAATAAACTGCACCTGCATTGGTAAAGATACATCGATTGCATGGGTGTTTACTTTGATTAATAGAAATAAAAAATATAGAAAAAAATATGTTAACTTATTTCATAAAAACAGCAATTTTATAGGTAGACCTATGATTATTAAAGCTGCTCAATTGCCACGATGAAAGAGGTGCCAATACTAGTGGCGCAGCATTATATTACCGCTCGGAACCTCTAGAGCCGAAAAGTCCCCCACAACGTTTCCGAACGTATTAATTTTTAATTTGTGAAAATCATTTCATATTCATTTAAAATCATTTTATATATATATATATATATATATATATTCATTTAAAATAATTTCACACACACACACACACACATATATATATATATACATATATATGCTATGAATTAATATAATTTAAAATACAGTACTATGTAGGATGTATACAGTGAAGGACCACTGCTGGCCATATGAGGACTTACGGAGATCCGTGAGTCATCACTGGCAACACGCACTGGTTGTACAATTTCGTTATAAGGTTTTGAGGTATGTCTGACGAGAAGATGTGTTGTAGTTTCCCGAACGCTGTCCAGCCGAGTTGAATCCGTCGATTGACCTCTCGGTCGAAGTTGGACTTACCGAGTCGGACTATTTGTTCCAGGTAAACATACTCGTCAACAACTTCGAGCTTAGTGTTCCCAACAACTACCGGCATAGATGTGACATGGACATTAAACATAATCTTTGTTTTGTCCATGTTCATCTTAAGAACTATCCGTTGGGAGACACTATTGAGGTCATTGAGCATAGTGCTTAGGTCCTCCAGCGATTCTGCCATAAGGACTATATTGTCGGTAAATCGAAGGTGAGTGATGTACTCGCCATTGATATTAATACCGTATCCTTTCCAGTCCAGAAGCTTGAAAACGTTTTTCAATGCAGCGGTGATGAGTTTCGGGGACGTCACCCTGTATTACACCTCTTTGCAATTGGATAGGTTTCGTACTCTGGTTCTGTACTCGGATAACCATCGTAGCTCTACTGTACAAGCACTTCAGCACTTCGATGTACCGAGAGTCAACTTGGCACCGCTGAAGGGACTGCAGCACCGCCCAAATTTCGACGGAATCAAAGGCTTTCTCATAGTCCACATACGCCAGAGATAGTGGCAAATTGTACTCCTCGGACTTCTGTACAAATTGCCGAAGGGTATGTATGTAGTCTATGGTGCTAAAGCCCTTTCAGAAACCGGCTTGTTCGGGAGGCTGGAAGTCGTCAAGACTGCGTGCGAGACGATTCGTAATCACTTTCGAAAACAGCACGTAGACGCGGCTCAGAAGGGAAATCGGTCTGTAGATCTTCAAGTGAGCATTGTCACCTTTCTTGAAGAACAAGACCACCGCACTTCTGCTCCACGCCTCCGGTGTAATGCCACCATGGAGGACGGAATTAAAGAGCCTTTGAAGGATTTCCAGTACCGGTTTTCCACCCGCTTTCAGAAGCTCCGTTGTAATTCCATCCTCGCCTGGGGCCTTGCCATTTTTAAGGTGCTGGAGAGCCATTCTAATCTCGCTCAGACTGACATCCGGCATATCTTCGGAATAGTGTCGGGTAAGACTCGCTCTTGGATCGTTACTCACACTTGCGTGTGGCTCCAACGATGACGTGTACAGGTTCTATGGACAGCTGTCCATAGAACCTGTCAATCTCACTCAAAATCTCAGGTGCTCCGGAAACGATGCTGCCACACTCGGTCTTCAGCTTTGACAGTTGGCTCTTTGTGGCAGACAGATCTCGCGCAAAGATTTTGGAGCCTTGGTTCCGCTCGATCGCTTCTTCAATACAAGCTGTATTGAAATTGCGTAAGTCTCGCCGCATGCATTTGGAGATCTGTCTGTTCAGTTGCCTGTATGCTGTCAAATCTGTTGAAGAATGTAGCTTCATCTCCTGTCTAACAGCCATGAGATGTGATCGGAGAGTTTTTGTGTTATTCTGCGGCGGGTCTTGCAGAACTTAGCTCCGACCGCATGGACAGTTTCCATGAGCTTGTCATTCATATCGTCCACTTCATTGCAGTCTTCCAGGCACTGAAAAAGGTTTTGTAACTCGAGCTGAAAGGTTTCGGGACTTTGGAACAGAGCACGAGGGGGACGGAGCGTTGACTTCATTAGACAAGACCTCTCCAACTTAACGTTTAGGTTCAGTCTCTAACCATTCGGTGATCGCTACCAGTTTTCACCCTCGCGATCACCGACACATCACTGAACAGCTGTCGTCTGGTCGTCATAATGAAGTCAGTCTCATTTTTTGTCGAACCGTCCGGGCTCGACCAGGTCCACTTCCTGTGGGGCCGCTTCTGGAAGAAAGAGGTCATCATAAAGAGTCTCTCTTTCTCCATGAAGTCGGCCAACTGCTGGCCCCTTGTGTTCCGTTGCCCTGTTCCGAATTTCCCTACTTTCAGCTCACCGTTCTTTCTTGTGCCTAGTTTTGCATTGAAGTCTCCCATTAACACCGTATATTGGGTTTTGGAGGAATGCATGGCTCTAGAGATATCCTCATACATTTCCTCCACCTCCTCATCGGGGTGTGCCAAGGTTGGTGCGTAAGCCTGTATGACCTTCAGCGAATACCGTTTGGTGATTCTGAGTATAAGATACGCAACCCTCGTCGACACACTCTCGATCTTTACAACGTTGTTAACGAGAGACTTGTGGACGATAAATCCGACACCTCCTTGGGACAGATGGTCGCCCTCCCGGTGATAGAGCAAGTAGCCGGATTCGAGGATTATCGTGTCCTCCCCCTCTCTTCGGACTTCGGATAATCCTATAATATGCCAGCGTAACTTGTCTATCTCTTCTTCCAGCTCCACGATCTTCTCGTCAGTCCTCAGGGTTCGTGCGTTGTACGTTGCCAGGTCGAGTCGTTTTAGGTGGCAACCGAACCTCCACCGGAGATTCTTAGCACCCCCTGCCCCGCCGTTACCATGGTCGCCACCGTAGCCAGGAATAGCGGGGCCGCCGGGGACTGGCTGGGGATATATATATATACATATAGTACTGTATTTTAAATTATAATATTTTATTAAAGTTTTACATAGGACTCCCATTGTAGTAAGGATTTTTCTAGGGCGCTGCATCCCGAAGTCGTGCTGTGTATTTTATGCGTGGCGTTAACGACTTGGTTCAACCTCGATGCAATTGAAAGCCGAAAGATCTTTTTGGCATATCCCAAAGTCACCTCCTAAGACGCCCATTGAACGTAAGGGAGTGATGGATTATCTTAAGGCACAATATGACAAGTTTATGTATTTAATTGTGGTCAATTGCGACTGTTTCTTTCTGAGCATGAGTTTTCTATCGTATCGAATTCGTATCGCTATCGAGTGAATTTGTCTGACAAAACGTGTAGTTTCGTTTCGTACTTCAGGAGCGCTGTTCATATTTTCATACAATTTTAGACGATGACATAAACTAGTGCTAATTGAGAATAAATTAATAACAAATTAATTGGGGATAAACGATGCATTTGACATTATATGCACAACTGATTATCTCTTCATTAACAAATACTTTTTATTATAAATACTTTTCGGGGCATACAACATGTTTAATTATTTCTTCATGATATTTTTTTATAGGTTAGGGTGACAAACGAGCACACAGTTCATCTGATGGTCAGTGGTTGCTGTGACCCAAAGACTTCTACATCTGTCCTCTATAAAGAATCAAAATGCAGATGCGTTGTCACTCGTGAGGACTAAGATGGAATGCCTCGTTTCCAGTAAAAAGGGTCTCCGGTTCTCTACACTTACCTTACGAAACACAGCAGTGTTATGCTGCTATTTTACGCTGGTATTCTGTGAGCGCGTGGTACTTCCCTGGTCGAGCCGACCCATACGTGCTACAACTTTATTCTAAACTTTCTTCAACAAAATTATTCTAAAATGTTTAAAAGAGTTTGCTCCACAGCCAAATCATTACATATTAGTAACAAAATTAAGACAGCTAAGAATAAAATTAAAATGACGTGGAGTATAATTAACAGCGAAACCGGTAAAGAGAAACCTCGTAATTCAAACTATCAATTAAAAATTAATAATGAATTGACTAAATCAAATCAAGAAGTTGCAGCGGTGTTTGAGAAATATTTCACTGATGTTCCTATCTTGACAACAGAGTCATTGAATGCTTCTCCAACTGTCGCCGAATCATTACTTAAACATAATGTTAATACCTGTTTAAAAGAATTTAGATTTGAAAAAGTATTACCGCATAATATTGTAAAATACTTCAAAACCATTGATGTAAAGAAAACCGCAGATTTGTGGGGGATTTCCGTTACAGTGATTGCGTCCATAATAGATTTAATTGCACCTCATCTTGCTATTATTTTTAATACTTGTATCGATTCTGGTGTGTTTCCTGATTTAATGAAGTATGGTAAAGTAATACCTTTATTTAAATCTGGTAGTACATTGGACCCCGCTAATTATAGACCTATTTCTGTACTACCAACTCTCAGTAAAATTTTTGAAAAAATAATTTTGGATCAATTGTTAATTTTTTTTAATACAAATAAATTACTTCATAAAAATCAATTTGGTTTTACAAGGGGTCGCTCGACGTCTGACGCCGGTGTTGAGCTTATGAAATATATTTTTAATGCCTGGGAGAATTCACAAGATGCCTTAGGTATTTTCTGTGACCTTTCCAAGGCTTTCGATTGTGTTCATCATGATACATTAATCAGGAAACTACAACATTACGGTGTAAAAAATTTGGCGCTTAAACTTATTACTTCATATTTAAGTAACAGAACTCAAAAAGTCGTCATTAATGGTAAATGTTCCTCCGGATCAGTAGTATCAATGGGCGTTCCTCAGGGCTCGATTCTTGGCCCATTCCTGTTCTTAATCTATATTAATGACTTACCTTTATCTTGTAGGGGACAATCACGATATAGTATTATTGACTGATACCTCTTTAATTTTCAAACTGAAACGGCAGTCAATTAAATATGACGATGTAAATAATGCTCTATCGAAACTAGTACATTGGTTTAACGCCAACAATTTGCTCTTAAACGGCAATAAGACAAAATGTATTAAATTTACAATACCTAATGTAAAACATTCTAAAACCAATGTGCTCTTAAATGGGGAGGAGTTGAGTCTTGTGGATACCACTGTTTTTCTCGGTATTACTATTGACGCGAAACTTCAATGGGGCCCCCATATATCTAAATTAGCAAGCAGACTTAGTTCTGCAGCATATGCTGTAAGAAAGATTAGAAGTCTCACAGATGTTGAGACAGCTAGGTTAGTGTATTTTAGTTACTTTCATAGCGTAATGTCTTATGGAATTTTGCTATGGGGTAATGCGACTGATATTGAAGCTATATTTGTTTTGCAAAAGAGAGCCGTACGGGCGATTTATAATCTAAATTGTAAAGAGTCCCTCAGAGAAAAATTTAAAGAAATAAACATATTAACTTTGGCATCGCAATATATTTATGAAAATGTAATGTATGTACATAAAAACATAAATAGCTTTAATAAGAATAAGGATGTTCATACCTTAAACACTAGGAACAAACATAAGCTTGTAATGCCACTTACAAGACTCCACAGAATTAGTAATTCATTTATGGGGCAATGTATACGCTTTTACAACAGAATCCCAGAACATGTTCAAAGTTTGTCAATAAACAAGTTTAAAAGTTTTATTAAAGAAAAACTGTACAAAAAGGGTTATTATAATATCAAGGAATACATGAATGAAAATAACCCCTGGGAATAAGGTGATCGCCACCATGCTGGTTCTATGAAAATTCATTTAAAATTGTATAAACAAAATTATTGTTAAGTGGAATTATGTTTAAAAAAAAAAGTCCCGCTGGGTTTCTTGCTGGTTCTTCCCAGGACAGAGGTATTTTCCGAACCAGTGGTAAATAAAATAATGACTTTCAATAAGTATTATGTAATAATCCATATTGAATAAAAATCATTCTATTCTCATCATTCTATACTATACTACTAGTATAGCTGCATCATGGCTTTACCACGTTTATATTAATTATTTAATTATTCGTTTATATACTTGTGTACACGCCCCTAGCTGCCCCAACAAAGGTTGACGGGACTAGGGCCCATGAGTAATTACATCGACGGGCAGCAGAGGGACGGGGCCCAACGGCCTGGTGGAAGAATTTCCTGTAATACTAAGCTATATGGAAAATGTTTTATCCTACTACAATTTAATGGGAGGCTAGTCAAATAGAGAGTATTAAGATTTACGTGTATCTGAGGCGACGACTGCCTCAAGGTTCGGTCAGGCAGGAGGTGTGTATGTGTTGACCTGACTGGACCGTTGAGGTCGGCAGCTACCAGGACTCCGGTACCGCTCTAAATTATGGTAATCTCCAGCAGCGTCACCCACGGTCAATTTCTTTCTTCTTCACTATGTCAGTCTATTAACTTTATCGTACAATTAACTAACTTCCAGACACCACTAACTCTCGTTTATTGTAAAGCGTAACACACAACACGAATACCGAATGTTCGGATCAAAAGTCACTTCCGTTTCGCGTGGCAACAATTATTTCTAGCACCTACCACGACCTTCTAATTCAGACGTTGATCGCAATCAATGTTAACTTCTTAACAATTTGTTAACCCGACGTCTAATTCTAGACTACAATTCCTCGTCGTTGCACCATTTGCTAACAAAACCGACTCTAAAAAATGGAGGTTATACCGAGCGACTTCACGACGTGCTCTCAACAGCACTGCTTTCAAGCAACTGGTGTTTGCGCTCGCGCCTTCTCGCCACAGCCACACCGCTCGCCCGAACGTCGAAACCGGTATGGCCCCGAGCCGAGCGCCCTCTGGCGTCAAATCCCGAAACCAGCGTTTGGGCGTGAACAACTTGATATACATAATTATGTTTTATAATGTAACTTAATTAAAGTAAAACACTCGTTACCCACGGTGTCTTAAAAGGTAGTAAGTAAATGTACATAAGATCTGCTGATTGATAAATATTCAGTAAATATTTAAAAAATCATTAAATAAATTTTAAAATTTAATACAAAGTTGTTTTTACAATTAGAAAAATATATACAAAATAAAAATAATCTACAATAAATCCAATTTTATTTTATTATTATTACAAAATTAAATATTTAATATTTTGATTAATTATTTATTTCTTATAACTAACAACTTGAATCCGTATTTAATTTATTTTAAGCACAGACCTAATAATTATAATAAATATTGTAATACCCGAAAGGAGTGGCTAAGTTATATTTAAAACACAATATTTTGAAATTGAAGAAAAGAACGTGCTGCTTACGACTCTAGAGTTTTCCCCTTATCTGAGAAGAATCTACCGTTAGCAGCTTTTAATCTGCTACATCCCTACATCGAATACGCAGAGCATGATCTTTATCATAAGCCTTTATGACATAAATATTTACTTTTTAACTGAAGAAACTTTCAGTTTACCTTCAATATAATAATAATAATAATAATAATAATTTATTGATCCCAAAAACACTTTACATAAAACAAAACCTTATAATATTTATATAATTAAGACTTAATCCAATTCAATACTATAATTATGGTATCTTTAGCAACTGTGCTAGGTCACAGACCTGTGTTACAGCTGCTAAGCTCTCCCCTTTTAATACATTCGAAATAGAATAATAGAATCATAAAAAACACATTTTATACGACGATTCATAAACGATGTAAAGTGGGTAGACGTAAAACAATTAGTTACGTAAAAAATCCGACAAATGGTTCAATAACATTATGGCTGTATGTACTAAAAGATTAGTTGTGTGGTATAAGATCAAGGCAGAAGCGACATGTTATAAATATTTCACACACACTAGCAAACTCTTACAAGAACTTATTCTAGATTCCACATAAAAATAATTGTTACAACTAGTGTGTTGTGACTCAAATAATATTACATTTCCTTAAAAAAAACATAATAATAAAAAAAGCAAAAGGATAATAAGTAAAATGTTTTATAGTATAGTAATAATTTATTAATCCTAACCAATATTATAAGCTTAAACTATGTGTAAAATACTAATAGGTAGATGCGAGTGTGCAGTAAATAAGTGTGTGTGTTTGTGAGTATGTAATTACGTGTGTGTATATGTGTGTATGTGTATGTGCGTGTGGGAAAGAAAGTGTGAGTGTGTGATATTTCCTTAAGAGTTTGTGTTTCACCTATCTATATTTAATAATTTTTCAGTTTCCTCATAAGATAAAGACATTAAAAACTTAGTTAGAGCTTGCTTACATTTAAAACGCGTTAGCGTATATATCGTTATAATATTGCTAATTTTTTTATAAAGGTAAGGACCCAAAAAGTTTATTTGTCTTTGAGCATAAGACGAGTGAAATTTGTCTGGTAGTATAATTCGATCTTTTCTTCTTAACTGTTGAAATAAATTTAAGTTACAATTATAATTCTTATGTGTTTTAAGAACAGAATTTAAAATAAATAGCTGTCGGACTGTAAGCACATTTACTTCCGAGAACAACTTGCTTGTGGGAAACTTAAAAGGCTTAGAAAGCATAACTTTCAGCACAGCTCTTTGAGATCTTTCAATGCGCAAGATATAAGTTTTGTAAGTACCTCCCCAAGCAGTAATACAGTATGACAATAGCGAATGGCAGAGAGCATTATATATGGTTTTGAGTAGTTCAATTGGAATATGTCTTAAACGTTTAAACACTGGTATTAGTATTCTAATGTTACTTTTTAATTTAACTATATGCTCTTGCCAGTTTAAGAGGTAATCAACAGTAACACCTAAGTATCTAATGGATTTCACTCTCTCTATGGTCTGACAGTTACATAAAAGTGATGAAGAGTTACCACACATATGTGCTTTAAGAGAATAAGAGTCAAGTTCATTTTGACCTACTGAAGATTTCATAAAAGTAAGATACTTCGTCTTATCAATGTTCAAGGTTAGCAAATTCTTTCTCAACCATGACATAACTTCTTCGAGACCTATCTGAGCTAAATCAATGCTTTCATGCCAGGAGGGTGCATGATACAGTAGAACAGTATCATCCGCATAGGCAACAATTTTACAACCACGCATTTTAAGCCCACATAGATCATTCACATATATTAGGAACAAGGTAGGGCCAAGTATGCTACCTTGAGGTACACCATAATTAATATTAGTTTTTTCACTTGTTAGGCATACCAATTCTTACAAGTTGAGTTCTATTTGATAGGTAACTTATAAACAACTTCAGAGATGTACCCCTGATACCTAGTTTTTCCATCTTAGCTAACAGTATCGGCACAGAGACAGTATCGAACGCCTTTGCGAGGTCCAAGAATATTCCAATATATTTATTATTACTGTCAACATGTTTTACAATGAACTCTGTTAGAGATAAAACTGCATCTTCAGTAGATTTTCCATTTATAAAACCAAATTGATTTTCAGAAAGTAAGTTATATTTAGAAAAATATGATTTTAAACGATTATTTAATAGACGTTCTAATACTTTAGATAGGGCTGGTAGAATGGAAATGGGACGATAGTTACTGATACTGTCTCTGTCTCCGCCTTTATGTATAGGACTTATCAAAGCAACTTTGAACTGATCAGGAAACATACCTGATTCAAGACTAAGGTTACAAATGTGCACAATAGAGGGAATTATCAGGTGCTTAGTAGATTTAAGCACCTGATTGGAAATTCCATCGTAGCCTGGTGCAGAATTATGTTAAAGATTACTCAGTAAACACTCGACTTCAAGTGGATCGGTGGGTCTTAAGCCCAAAGATTGAGACTGATTTATTAAATTCGAATCCGCTGTTGTTGACTCATTCCTTACGTAATTTATTGAAATTTCATCTGCCAGTTTCTTTCCAATATTGGCAAAATAATTATTAATATAGTTAATTGATTCTACTGGACTGGCTTTTAGGCTAAGAAGATTAGTATTTAAAGATGTAACATTACTATTTAATTTAGCTATATTTTTAACGATTTTCCACTTTATTTTATTATCATTTCCAGCTTTATATAATTCATTGTTATCAAAATCTGCCCTAACTTTTTTTAATAATTCGTTACAAAAATTTCTATAGCGTTTATAAGTAATCGTAAGTTTTATGTTATCAGGATGACTTATGACATCACGATGTAGTTTGTCTCTATGTCTAATGCACCTTAGTAGCCCTTGAGTAAGCCAGGGAACTTTTATTCTCTTACGAGCGGGAACGGTCTTCATTGTGGTATGTACGTCTATAGCTCTTTGTAGCTCCTTTACTAGCATATTTGTAGCAATATTAACATCTGTACAATTTAATATAGCGTTGAGAATTTCCAAATTCAATTCAGATGGAACTTTTTCATAGTCAATAAATTTGTAGAGTTTTGATTCACTTAGAGGAGTTATATGGTTTTCGAGACAAAATAGAACTGTATAGTGATCCGTTACAGTAGAAGAAATTATTAAAGTTATTGCCTTTAAACGAGATTTTAAAAATACGTGATCCAGGCATGAGTTTAATCTCGTAGGCAGTGAATGTGTTGACAGTAATCCGTGATAAGCCATTAGATCGAGATATTCGTCACATTCGGGGTTCGAATTTGTAGTGCTTATATTTATGTTCATGTCACCCGTAACTATAATATTAGTGAATTTATTCAACGGTTCTAGTATGTCATTAATAGCCTGCAAAAAGTTTTCATATGAACGATATGAAGGTGGACGATAGATAGCAATAATTGCAATTTCGTTTCCGATCTTAATAATCAGACAGTTGCCTTCAAAAGCGGGGGGTTCAACTACAGTTGCCATAATGTAATTTTTTATATAAACCACAACTCCTTCATTTTGTGACTTATTATTTTTAGTACCATATGCGGTATAATCATTTAGCGTCGGTAAATGATTAATTCATCCGAGCCAACACTCTGTTAAAACAATAATATTAACATCAAGCTTCAAACAAGCCAAGAGTATTTCAACTTGTGGTAGGTTATGCCCGATGCTACGAATATTCTGACACATAATTATAAGCTTCTTGCCAGAATTGTCTAAAAGTTTGTGAGCAAGACGTACATCACATTGATACACTTTTGACACATGATAATTATCCAATTCGTTAGTAAGATTTTTTGTATTCATTTTACTTATATTTGTTACAACAAGAGCAAACTTTAAAACCTATTATTTAAGAATAATGTTATACGAACCACAAGCTCTAAATATAAAGTAACACAAAGAGGAAATATCAGAAAAAAATAAACTAGTCCTTTGTTCAGCGATAGGTAATAGAAGCCTAACAGCGTTATAAAATTGTATTTTTTGAAGTCTATAACAATTATGTATATTGTAGATTGAAGGTGTAGTGTGTGCAACAAGCTTAGTATGATATGCGTGTAAGACACAAAATTCGGTTAGTAGTACATTAAATGCTAATATTATAATAAGTATATATACTAAAAAATTTAACCTGCAGGTAGTATAGTGATAAAAACGACATTGGAATATTCTTCTTAACTCATGAGCTGTTTCGAAGCTCGTCCAAATGTTTGTCATTTTTAATGAGAATATGGGGTGCACACTCTTTTTTACGAAGAAAAATTTTGCCATAAGAATGCCAGCAATAGTCATAACCGTTTGTTTTAGCATAGTCTCTAGCATGTAAAAAAAGACTTCTTGTTTTTGCTGTAAGATTTTCAGAGACATATATCTGAGCTGTTGGATATCCGAGATGCAACAACTGAGTGTTAAGTTTTCCGGGATGTTCTTTATTAAACTTCTTTGCTTTCTTAATAAATTCTTCTTTACGAAAAGTGGTGCAAAACTTTACCAATATTGGAGGACTAATATTTGATTTTATATTAACCCCATATGCGTCGTGGATTTCAGATGTTAGGACATCAACATCAAGAGCTTTACCAATGGATTGTGTTAGACCACGTAAATCATGTTTTGTCTCGCCTTGTTTTTTTGGTATGTTCCTTATTTCAATAGTTGTACTTCTACTATCCTTATCAAACGCCTCCAGCCTTTCTTCCAGTTCCCTGATGTAATTCTTATTTTCTTTTCTTTCTTTCTCCAGCTCATTTATTTTTACTTTTAAATCTTCAAAATTTCCAGACATGAATTCAATAGTTTTACATATATCTGAGGTTTGTTGTTTGAGCAAGTTCATTTCATCGTGTAATGTGCTAAACTTTGAGTTAATTAGTTCAAACAATTCCTTTTTTATGGTATTTAACGAATCGCTCAAATGCTCTTCAGAAGATCGTTTCCTTTTAAATCGAGTACTAATATTAGGCTTACCTTGAGCACTAACTTCACTTATAGCATTCGAGTCAGAGTCCGATTGAACTTGTTTTGTGGATGGAGGAGTACGGTGCATTTTACTTATACAAAACCGCTAAAGCTTATGAATAAGGGCAGATGTACGTCTTCAATGGTGTTATCATATACACCTAGTGTAGTAGTGCTTACCGTTAGCTGCAGAATACTAATACATGACTGATACCACTTTAAATTATTACTTTACACTTTTACTTTTACACTTTTATTGCACAAGGGTATCTAGAATTTAATAAAACAAGCACACGTCTAACAGTTACCGTCAACTGGGGATAATATAATATGATTAGGTTTGTCACTGAAATAATTATTAAGTCACTAAAAAAGGTGAAAATTTGTCGGCGCATGATTCTAGGAAGGGTAACGCTGTTTCCCTGTTAAATTCTGTGTAAAATTTTTGCCACATGTGCTCGAGCGTTATGCTATAATTGTGAAGCTTGTATTCCTTAATACTTTCAGATAAACTCTGAAACTGAACAGCCTACAATTGCACTGTCAAAGTGATAATGTTACCTTAGATAGCAATTGACACATTAATGAATCATAGATAAATATATATGTAGCAAGTAATGAATTCACCAAACACAACACAACTTTTTTTTCAGTATGGCTTGGTTTTGGGGAAGGTTTTATGGTTTTGCTTTTATTTACTCACTGTCTTTTGCGTTTAATGTTACGAATAAAATCTCTTCTTATCTATTGTAACTAGAATGTCCAACCGGCTTGTAGTTTTCTACGGCGAGAGAGTACTTGTATACACGAATCCACACGTAAATGGCGGTGATCTTTCGAGGTATTATATACGGAACACAACAACTGAACTTACATACTTTTCCTAACGCAATGACATTGTGTACGTTATGTGTTGCTACAATAGAGATGTAGCAACACATAATGCACTTTCTAATTTTGGGGTATGCGGTATTATATCTCTACACGAAGCTGAAGCTATGTCGTCTAACACCGAGGAACGGACGCTCGGCTCGAGGCCATACCGGTTTCGATGTAATAAGCATTTTATACTAGTAGTGCACTATACTATAATATTTAATGCGCATATTATAGTATACTGTCCTCTGGCGTATTCCATCTCCAAATACCTGGTTTAAAAGATAGTAGCCTAATGGCAGGGCGCGGAGCACGAACTCGAAAGGTCGTGGGTTCGAATCCGCCATTGGACTACTGTCGTGAACCACTTCTAACACAAGCATTTTAAGCTTACCAGAAGTGGTTTAAGGGAATATTAGTAATGTTTGATAGCATTACTAGCATTAAAAAAAAATAAAAAAAAAATACACTAGCATTATATTAGACCGGAAGTCGTAAAGTATGATATAATGTTATTGTTCACGCGTAATATTAAAGCTCGCTATCATCCTTATAGCAAACATTAAACAGGATTACACGATAATTTGAATTAAACATTGAATTAAACAATTTTTACGGATTTTTTTCGCGTTTAATTTACTTATTTTTAATTCCCGACATTTCGGGTGTTTTACAGCACCCATGGTCATGGGGGGCTGTGACTGAGATTTTTGACATCCCGATGTCACAGTCAGCCCGGTTAAATTCAGTTTTTGAGTGAAATATTGGAAAATAAAAATAATTAAACGCGATAAAATCCGAAACAATAGTTTAATTCCATTCCAATTCCAGAAAAAGATAGGTATGAAGTTAATTAATAATTAAGCAAACGATAATGAACGATGATAAGGAAGGCCGTAAATGAATAATAAATTATGATGTAGACAAGGAGATGAATACTTCTTTTAGAAGGAAGTTCCTTATCCTTATCCTTATCACACGATACGAATTAGGCGGATGGGGGCTAGGCGAGAAAAGTGTAAGATTTTTCCGTCACGACCCCTTTTATATAGTGCGAGCGAGATGGAATGACATCCATCTCCATCGCACTATTTCTTATCTTGCCTATGACGCTTCATTTTAAGGGGCTACTCCATGCGAACGACCTTGAGCATTTGACCGCTTGCTACAATATTAATATATTGTAGCGAGCGGCTCGCCGGAAGAAATATGTAAGACGCCACCTATTGTACGAAAGTAGTATTATTTTTTCAACATCAATAAACTATTTTATGGAAATACACATAGCGTACAAAGATAAATGTATTTTAATTTTTTTATTCTGTATATATTAGTTGCATTATATTAGAATTATGTATTTTCATATATTATCTAATTATGAAATTTTATAATTAATTATATATTAAAACTGAAGCATTGAAAATTGTGAGTTTAAAAGATACCTATTCACTATAGGTAAATAAATAGATAGCTCGGCTTTTGTACAAATATTTGGTGCAATAAAAAATAAATAAATAAATAGGATGTTTCGCATATGTGTTTTTGATTATTGTTAATTTTTACGTGTCACGTATTGAAAAGTTACCTACTAATTTTTGAACTTATGCTGGCAGATATTATCCTCACCCCATTGATTGATGAGGATGAAAATCAATTTTATTTCTACATACGTAATTATATTTATTTATACATAAGGGTAACTTTAATAAAGGTAATACAAAAATCAACAAGAAGTATAAGGGTTCAATCTTTCAATTTCAGTTGTAAAAAAACGTTACCCCCACACTAGGATTTTCTCCTGTGTCGTGGAGGCAGTTTACAAACATATATTGCACAAGGACAAATATCCAGACCCGGAACAATTATTTGTAGGCCATACAAATACTTGTTCCATGCGGGATTCGAACCCGCGGCCCCCAGCGCAACAACTGATTGCTAAGCCACTGCGCCACCATGAAGCTAATACAAAGACTAACTTTGTATTTGCTTCATGGTCGCCGGGTTATAGCTAAAGTGACCATACGTCCCGTTTTGAACGGAACTGTCCCTTTTCTCGGTCTCCTGTCCCATTGTCCCCAAACAAAGCTCCGGGACACAAAATTGTCATGTAACTAGTTGGATGGAAGTATTCAAAGTCAACAATCTTCAACATAATTTTTTTTAATCGAATATATTTTATGTCTACCTGGTACGAATGCTCCGGTAGAAAGAGTATTTTTTTATTTTGCATAAATTGTGGACGTCTGAAAGAAACACTTACGGTTCCAGAGTTCTAAAGGCGATGTTGTTAACAAAGATAACAATAAAAAACTTGAGCAGAATTTTATTCTTATTTAAAATCATCACCAACTTTATTAAAGCAAATTTAATCCACTGACAAATGTAATTAATAATTAAAAAAAATATGTTGCATTTAATAATTACCGTCTATACCGAATATAATTTTATAGTGAACACTAATTGTATAAAGTTATAGTTTTTAGAGTATAAATAAACCCATGTCCTGTTATGAGTTAAAAAATAAATGGTCAGTTTAGTCTTTTTAGTTAAATTTAGTTTTAAAATTTTTTAGTTTATAGTAAAAAGTAGGTATATTAGTACTTTTTACCGAATTATAAGTATAGAACACCTTATGTACTCAATTATTTTTTGAAAAAGAAGAAAAAACAAGCAATAAATAATATACTATATTTTAGCAAAAAACTATAACTTAGTAATACTAATTATAACTTAGAACATAAATGAAAAACTCATAACTGACTGACTTTTTGGCCCGACCCAGGATTCGAACCCGGGACCTCATGATCAGCAGTCGCACTACTACAACCACTAGACCAACGAGGCAGTACTATACCTGATAAGATATTGTGGTTGGGTGATAATATTGAATTAGCCTTTTATAGTGTAAATTATAATATTTGTCGAAATTTTAATTATAGATTCGAACCTTACATGCTAATGGTGCTTCATTTTTTTATTTGCATTTACTTCAAAGAAAATACACGCAAAAAGCTTCATCGCGCAGTAAAAAACACAACAAATATATGTATAACTAATACGAAAAATTATACCCAAAACAAACAAATAATACTACCTATAAATAACCTAATAAGTGATATTATTTATCGACTGATATTACGTGAGTGTATGCGGCGCTGGTCGACGCTCTAACGACACGGGCTTCGCGTCGAAGAGCTCAGGGCTCAATGACTCCAGCAAGCCCGTGAGCAGTGAATATGCCCAGATTTTAAAATAATTTCTTAATAAAATCAAATTTTGGTCTTTTGAAAAAAAATTTACTATAGAAATGTTCATTAATAAATTGCCTATCCATTGGTGTAAATCGCAAAATAAAATAATACTTACTTTACGAGGAGATGCATGTTATCAATAATAATTTCACATTTATGTGGTTTCGTTGTAAGGAGATTATATTAATATTTATTCCTTTAAAAAAAAATTGGATATAGCTTTTATGGAATCAAGATTATGTAGAAATATAATGTGTTTTTTATTTGTTGATATATCTTTTAAATAAAAAGTAGATAGCTTCTAAAAACCGCCGAAATAACGACTAGCGCGACATTTTGCTCAACCTGCGCCTTAATATACGCTATTAATTCATTTATTTGTATTTGTTAATTAATAATATAATACGTTTATCAATAATAATGTACTACGAAAGGAACTTCGTTCCAACTGAGTGTTCCACGACACTCACGCATGTGTTTTACTTAGTACATAAATATATCACTTTATAATATTACATTTCTTACAAATGTTTTCCTTGAGCATAAAATTGTACCTTGCCGTGACGGTCATTTATAACCTTTAGGCCAGTCCAGTGAGCATTTTAAGGTACAGAGGATATAATATAAATGGATTTCGTGTCTAAATGTGTAACAATTTGTCACTTGTCAGGTTGTCGAGCCCGCAGTCCATGTCGTTGGGGGGCTCGTTGTCTCTGCAGCCGGTGCTTTATGGCTCAGGTAGTGGAGCCCCGTCGCAGCCGCCTGTGCCTCCGACGAGGCATCCCTCACGCCCCTCCGCCTCCATACCGAATATGCATATTATAAGCGCGTGAGTAACCTTGTCTTGACTTTTTTTGAAGACCTGTTGTTTTTAATTAATTTTAATCTCCTAGTTTAGTGTAAGTGTAATATTAGGTTGATTATTTAACTTGGTACATCAAAACAAAGCAAGGATATAAATGTTTTATTATGTAAAATGTTTTTGTCATTCATTATCTTTATATTTGTAACGAAAATAGTGTTTAAGGTGATTTAAATAAGATGTGGAATTCAATTGTTTTTTAATATTTATTTTTTGTTTTATTGTTGTACGAAATGAACCATGAGATTTACAGTGTCACGCATAGAACCTAATTCTAATATTAAATTCATAGCACTTGCATAGATTTTAAGGTACGTGAGGGTAATACGGTTTTACGGTTAAGCTATAGCAATAATTAGGAACACTACAAAAAATCAGCTTAAAAAAGCTAACTACACGACACAATCTATAATATTTACAATAATGTCAACTGTCAAAATGGCGTCGATAAATCAGCGCCCTTTTGACCCTTTATTATTTGATTGACTGATGAAGAGCTATTCACAAAGCCATCCATGCAAACAAGGCTGTAGTTTTTGAGTCTTGAGAATGCGACCATATTAACCGGATGGCCATATTACCCTCACGTACTATATAAATATAAGAAATGAAAATATCGCTTTTCATAAATATGGCCGCTGGCTAGCACAGTGGCGAAGCGTTTTGGCTGCAGGTTCGAATCCCTCACGAAACAACTATTTGTATTGCCTAAAATATTTTCTCTGAGCCTTGATGTTAGTATATACATACATACAATTTATTTATGTAAAGAACCTCCATAATATGGGAGAAATAATAATATGTGTTGTCGGTTTTTTTGTTTGTTTTAACCACGTTTATTTATTAATAATCTAACATTGTTTTCACCATCTCGTAGGTGATTTAATCGCAAATTCTCTACTACAAAAGTACCACGCGTATACAGTAGTGGACTATTTGCATACTAATGCAAACGATTAAGTGGGTTATAGTATTTTTTAAATCTCCTTATAATAATTCTTATTGCATTTAACTTTCTACATGGAGTGCAGTTTTAACATAATAAAACAATTAACTTTTTATATTAACTGTGACATCATTATAACCTAGGCATCAATTAACCTTTGCCTAACTCTGGGTATTAAGAGAGTAATATTTCACCTACAATTTAATGCAAATAACCTATGAGTGGATCTCCACTTTCGTAGATACGAACATTGGGAAACCTGCCAACTAAGGAGCAGACGTAATAAATACAGAGTCATATTTCCTTAGCAATTTTTATATTATCAACTTTATTACTCAAGGAATAAAATCTAGTTACTTTAGGCGAAAGCGTAAGCAGCTTTGTGTCGTATAAATATGTATAAGTAAGTCTCAGAATAAGTTAAAAAGGAATGAAAAAAAAGCCGGCCAAGTGTGATTCGGACTCGCGCATTAAGGGTTTCGTCGTAAAACAGGTTTCTAGTAGGGGGCTCAATTAGTCTTAATTTATTTTATTTTTATTATTTGTTGTTAAAGCAGCAACAGAAATATACATTCTGTGAAAATTTCAACTGTCCACCTATTACGGTAGTATAATACAGCCCGCTGACAGACGGACGGACGGACGCACGTAATACGGAGGCTTAGTAATTGGGTCCCGTTGGTTACCCCTTGGATATAGAACCCTAAAAATACAAGTAACAAATCCAACTGCACCCGTAAAATTTTATGCACACTAAAATTTCCATTAACGTATTGGCGGGCATCCCGATATCTCTTCAATGATATACGTGAATAAACACTCGTAAATAATAATATATAAATGATTTTACGTGGTAAAGCCATGCTGTAGCTATATTAGTAGTATAGTTATAGCACGAATGGGTCGGCTCGACCGAGGAAGGACCACGCTCTCACAGAATGCCAGCGTAAAATAGCAGCTTAACGCTGTTTTGTTTCGTATGGTGAGTGTAGAGAACCGGAGACCCTTTTTACTGGAAACGAGGCAATCCATCTTAGTCCTCACGGGTGACGACGCATCTGCATTTTGATTTGTAATCGAGGATAGATGTAGACGTCTATGGGCCGCAGCAACCACTTACCATCAGGTGGACTGTGTGCTCGTTTGTCATCCTTATCTTATTAAAAAAAAATTAAAAATATTACCCACGTTAGATAATGTTTGCCTCTTTTAAGAGTATAAAATATGTTCATAATAAATTAGCTTAGATCTGCGTAATAACATAAATTATTTATGTTACCAAATCTGAAGAGCTCCTCCCGCCCTAGAAAAGATAAACAACCAACCATCGATAATAGGAAACGTGTTTCGCCTCTAAACGCGGCATCATCAGGTGAAATAGACTGTGGTGACTGACCGCAAAGAAAAAATACCGTAGATAACCGAATTAAAAAAAATATTTTTATTGTACAAAAGCGTGGTGTGCTTTTTCAGATATTTTTATGATGACGCTAATTTTACTAATATCCACAAAAATATTTACAACAAATGACATCATGTTTTTATATTAATTCGTATATTAATTATTTATTTATGTTAATCACTATATTCTTATTTTATACTTATTGAAAATTATTTTCTACTTCTTAGGTCGGTTGCTATACTAAAACTAAAAAGCTTGTTTTTTTTAACTATTATTTATTTTCTATTTTTTAGTGCGGCTAACTACAAAAGCGTGTTTTTTTGGAAAGAAGTTCTTTTAGGCGGCTTACAATAGATTCAACTGGTAGAAATCTTAGTTTTTTATGAATTATTTGCAAATCCTGAGGAGCCTGGCAAAGATAATGGGACAAACTATTTAAATTATTGCATTGTCATCAGTTCCTGATAAGTGTACGAAGTTTCAAATCAATCCGACGTTTTGAAGGGGATGAAAATCAAATTCAAAAATTCCGTTACATTAATACATACCAAGATCATGAGTGCAGCGTCGCGCTTGGGACGTGCTGAGAGGAACCAACTTGTTTTAGCCAGCTTGGTTAACTGGTCTCCCCCGAGGTGTGCTGACCCCAAGATAATAAAAGCGTTTTAAAAGGTAATCTAGTTCTAAACAATAATTCTAGCCATGTGGTGGAGGCGTTAGAAAACCCATCACTCTATTTCTACACGTGGCTATTGTAAGAGGCGACTACGCGATGTACTGAAAAGATGTTATGGCTTCTAATAAATAAATACAGAACCATCTCGTTTACGCAAGGCGTAAATTACGAGTAGCCAAACTGAAGACTGGAAGCAGCTTCAAAGATGCCAAATGAGTAATGCGATTGTCAACCCGCCTGCCAAGCGTAGCAATTGAGGCAAATCTGGCCAGCAACAGGAGAGGCCAATGTCCTAGCAGTGGACTTTTACGAGTTGATAAAGATGAAGGAAAAGAATCCTAGACAATATACAATACAATGCCTTTTATTGTACACTAACAAATAACATAACAAGAAACAAACAGAGAAAAACAAAAGACGGTCGTATTACTATTCAGCAATTTCTTTTTGACAACCTAAAAAGGAGTGTACTATAAATAATATTATGATCTAAAAATTAATAATCATGAAGTAATTTACTTAAATGACTGACTAGTGATTATAAAGCGACAGGAAGAGATGAAAGGATGGGGGAGAACTTAGAGGGTAAGATAATGTTTCTTAATTTGTTTTTTAAATGAGTCTATTACTTGAGCACATTAAATATTATAATTTGTGAGGTTCTTTCTTAGTCTAAAGTCTGAGTGAAGGGCGTTCGGTAGCGTGCAGGGTCGAAGCGCGTTTCGCATACAACTCGAGTAGCTACTCAGGTACAGAGATATGCGTTTCGCACGCCGTAGCAACGCCCTGCTGTACACTCTGAAACAATTTCTACATTTATTTTTAGTTATGTTTATTTTTGAACGATTAAATTAATCACATTTGTATTGATTTCAAATTAATATATAAAAGTATTTTAAACTATTACGTTTTTTTTTCTATATGCAGTAAATATGAAACTTATATTATATCTTAAATAAAATATAGGCAACTGCGTCTTAGGACACTATCAACACATTAAGTCATGGGTAAGCATATTTATCTTTTAATATTTTCTAAAAATGTAAATCACACAGTGTTTGTAATTACTTAATTATATAATATTTTTTACATATTTTTTTTATAGAATAAGGGCGACAAACGATCACGCACTCCTCCTGACTGTTAAGATAAGCGGAATGCGTGAATGACGATTAAGAATAAAAATGCTGATGCGTCTCTCCCTTGAGGACTAAGATGTAATGCCTCGATAGAATGCACCTTTCAATCACCATACGAAATACTGCAGCATTAAGCTGCCTTTTACGCTGGTATTCCGTGAGAGCATGATCCTTCCCCGTTCGAGCCGACACCTTCGTGCTACTACTGTATAGCTGCAGCATGTCTTCTTTACTACGTATCCAAATCATTTTAACTTGGTAGAGCCACACTGCAACTACATATATTATGTTTGTAGTACTAATGGGCCGCTTCAACCGAGGAAGAACCACGCTCTCACAGAATACCAGCGTGAAATAGCAGCTTACTGCTGCTGTGTTGTGAGTCTGATGAATGTAGTAGAGAACTGGATATCCTTTTTACTGGAAAAGAGGCATTCCAGCTTAGTTAGTCCTCAGGGGTGACAACGCATCTGCATTTTGATTCGGTTTGATACACTTAGCTGTGTTACACATGATGTGACGAGTCACACAGCATCCACTTATCATCAGATGAACTGTGTGCTCGTTTGTCACATTTATTATTTAAAAAAAAACTTAAAAAACCCATTTATAAATTTTTGTAGCTTTTGTCAACTAAAAATACATGCAGCTTGTGAAATTCGGCCAAAATTTTACTAAAAGGTCTTAAAATTTCATTAGGTTGCACCTTAAGTCGATGGACAGCGAAATTGGAGCACTCAACGAAAACCAAAGGAAATTGTTGGTTGGGTGGATGAAATTACCAGCGTGAAAAACGGGACAGATCAACGAACGGGCAACGATGTAATAAATTATAAGAAAATGTAAAAGCTTCGATTCAGACTCCGCGTGGTCGTCCCCTCAGCAAAGTTTATAGGAAGGGCCACTCGACTTTTGCCATTCATCTTTTTTAGCTTTGTTTGTTACTTTTTAAGAATACGTTGATTATGATCCCATATTATAAGTTCACACGAATCATTGTATTTGTTTTCAGCTATTTTTGACCTTGGTTGTATTTGTGTCGATAATAATATTAATCCAATTTCTTACTTTTAATTTGCACTTGTTAGGGAAAATGCGTTTCCGTTTCTTTTTTTTTATAGGATCGGGTGACAAACGAGTACACAGTCCACCTGATGGTAAGTGGTTACTGTGACCCATAGACATCTTCATCTATCCTCAATAAAGACTCAAGATACAGATGCGTTGTCACCCGTGAGGACTAAGATGGAATGCCTCTTTGCCAGTAAAAACGGTCTCCGGTTCTCTACACTCACCATACGAAACACAGCAGCGTTAAGCTGCTATTTTACGCTGGTTTTCTGTGAGAGCGTGATCCTTCCCCGGTCGAGCCGACCCATTCGTGCTACAACCATAATATAGCTGCAGCATGGCTCTACCACGTTAAAAAATGTGCTTAGGAATGTACTTTGTGTTGATATAATAATAGGCCAGTGCTTAAACTACTAAAGGCAGACTGTTTACGCGCTAATGCCATTTTGGCTCCCGTTTCATGTATTTACGTGCGGAAAACCAAAACAAATAGACAGAGAGAGGGAGAAAGAAAAAGTAGGCTTAACTCACCCACTCCCGCCTTCCGTGCGTTATTATACAATGTTTTATTACAAAGAATTGCAACAAACCAGGCTAATAAATACTGCTCCACTTTTTAAAGCTCGCTGGTAATTTTGCTTGCAATGCTAGCGTATATTCTTATTTAGGTTAACTTTAACTAAAGAGTGAGTAATGAATTGTTTTGTTTGCCCGCCTTTACGGGTGTAAGTTCTTGAATGGAACTTTCACAAAGACTTTGGGATGTAGCTACTAAGTTTCTGGATTAGCGTCGTCTCAAGGAGATATTTCGAGATAAAACCGCGACAGGAGTGTATTATTATAGCCTGGAGCACATAGCTTAACTATGTAAATATTTTCCGAGCAAAGGAAGAATTTTGTGACAATATATTACATAAAGTTTTTCTACTTATATATATCGCTAAATACACATTATGCTTATATGAATCTGCTGTGTATTCGTTTGAAACTTTAGAACTTTTTACATTATGTAAATATAGGCTGGTGGTAGAGTCCTACCTTTTCTGTCCAGTAGTTCGTCAGAATAGGTGTCACTGTCTTACCTATTTCTGATGTCATTAAATATCAGTGCGTGTTCCACTTTACTTCTCACTTACTCTGAGGCGATAACGCATCTGCAGCCTTCTTTGTCGCTGTCCAACAAAGGACTTTTACTGGCTGATAAAAAAGTTTGCCATCTTACTCTACTTGTTTAATCCAGTAGTAATATAAATGCTATTAACGTGCAAAATAATTATTGTATTTTATTTATTGGTTTATTAAACATATAAGTATAAACAAACGCTTTACGACTCGAAAAGTGGATTTACTAAGATTTCATTTTAGCCTCCGTGAGGGTTGGTACTACCTACTTCATATTTATAAAAAGTAAATAAAATAATTATTTTGCTAGTACATAATTATTTTACTAATACCGTTACTGTAAATATAAATGATACGGAAAAAAATATGTGAATACAACTTTAATCTACGTCTTCAAATTGTTTACCCAATGAAAACCGTAAACTTTAGATACTTTAATTACTTAACTTTCCTGGGGACACCCCCCAGAAAAGTTAAGTAATTATTGCGTCTCTGCTTTTGACTTCTATACTTTACTGGAGTCAGATTAAGTTTCAGGCGCTGATTGTTTTATTATACCTGAAGTTTCGGAGATAAATTCAATGTTTGCAGTATTTTATACCTATATTGTTGTTTTGTTCACATTAATTCCAAATGACGCCATAAGGAAGTGTTCTTATTGATTTGAATTTTCCGACTACGTTTATTCCAAAAGTTAAAGTGACAGCCTATACTCGTCTAAATGTGTCCCGTTGCTGGGCCCAGGCTTCCTCTAATTTCTGAGGGAGTTTTAGGGCAAGGAAATGTCCATCGCGCTGCCTCAATACGTTTTGGCGAACTTCACATGTTGTCTTCAAAATATTTTTTTTCTTATTTCTCAGACATGCAGGTTTCCTCACGATGTTTTCCTTCACCGCCGAGCACGTAGTAAATCAGCAATTTAATTGGTGCTGACAGTGATCGAACTACCACGTTTGTATATTTTATATTATGTTATTTCCGGGAAGCTCCTGATCTTTTGAAATATGACAAATTTTGTCAAAAGTAAATTAACTGCCAATAACATCATACCCGCCACGGCCGGAAAAAGGGTGAAGTCCACCTTGCTGCAATAATGCGTGTTGGTGTACAGACATACCGGTTTCCTTGTGATGTTTTCTTTCACCGCTGAGCACAATGTAAATTTATGCATATAAATAAAATTGAAGTGCCTGTCTGTAATATTGGAATAAGTGCCTTTTATTGAGCTAAGAGGTTTTTTTTAGGATAAGGGTGACAAACGAGCACACAGTCCACCTGATGGTAAGTGGTTTCTGTGGCCCATAGACATCTACATCTATCTTCGATTACGAATCTAAATGTAGATGCGTTGTCACCCGTGAGGACTAAGATGGAATGCCTCTTCAGTAAAAATGGTCTCAGTTTCTCTACACTCACCTACGAAACACAGTAGTGTGAAACTGCTATTTTACGCTGATATTCTGTGAGAGCATATTCCTTCCCCGTTCAAGCTGACCCATTCGTGCTACAACTATACTACTAATATAGCTGCAGCATGGCTCTACCACGTGTAATAATATGCAAACTTCAACGTAGTTTCCGAAAAAGAAAATTTAAATGAAGCAGTTTTAAATTTAAAGTCGCTACTACTGCTACTTTGTAAGTGACATTTTCAAGGCTCGTATAGGAAAATACTGGTAATTCATATATTTTCGCCAGATTCTTGATATTAAATGTCAATTAGTTTTGTCGAAATGTATTTTAAACTCAAATTACTACAAATGGTCGTGAACGGGTCCATGCACGGGCGACATAGATGTATTTATTCACCGAAAAGAGAGCCGTGGTAGCTCATGGAATAAAATACATAGAGTAGAATATGATGTAGATATTTGGTATAGTAGGCTTATCGATTATTACTTAGTGTTGAGTCTAAGACATTAAAAATATTTTTATTTTTTTACTGTACAAAATAAAGAGTCGTGGTAGCTCAGATGCGCTCGCTGTAATCTTCACAGTACTCGAGCAACTCGGGTTTGCTCCCCGCCGGCACCAATTAAATTGTTAATTGCAATTTTAAGTGCTGATTTACCACGTGCTCGGCGGTGAAGTAAAACTACGTGAGGAAACCTGCATGTCTGAGAAATCAGAAAAAAAATATTTCGAAGACATGTGAAGTTCGCCAACACGCATTGGGGCAGCGCGGCGGACATTTCCTTGCCCTAAAACCCTCTCAGAAATGAGAGGAGGTCTGTGCCCAGCAGTGGGACGTAAATAGGCTGCCACTTTACTTTTTTACTTTACTTTTACGGTACAAAATAAGTTTAAATTTTTTCTAGTGTTATCCAAAACAAGCAAAATATTATATAATGTAGACATAACTTGGAATAATCCTTAAATTCAATTCAAAACTATAAATATGGTATTGTCCCTTTTTTCGTGAAGTGACGTCATAATGAACCAGGCATGAGTACAAAACAGACGCATATCATTGTCGAAACCTCGGTTCCACTTTAAGTAGATATACTACGGAGGTATCTTTACAATAGCAGCGGGGAGCGAATAACACGCTGTTTCCATGACAACTGAGCGAGTACAAGAAGGGGCCTTTCCCCTGAGGGAGTGCTAAGAGCTTTTAGAAACCAGACTATTGTGATACGTTTTTCGTTGAAGATACCCGGAAGGTTATGTTGGAACCGAATTAATTTAGCTACAATGCAGGGATCGACCAATTTTGGTCACGTTTTAGTATTTGTCCTTGACAGACCCGGCAATATGTTATGAAGTTCTATATGGATAACGATCTGTCAGCAGTAGATTATGCTTGAGCTGATCGATTCCCTCGTAGTGTAATTTGAACCTTGATAACTCCAACGTAATCGGGGTAATATGTCACGACTTACCTCAATCGACATACCATTTTCGTTGATTAATATCGTGGTAAAGGTTCGTCGATTATACATAGCTTTGATACGCAGATATTGTACAATATGGTGCAAAGAAATAATAGTTCGAAGAAGTATCAGTAATCTAGTTTAATTTGCTATTTAACAAGTACACAATTATCTTAAAACTATTTAATAGGACGTGCTAACAGATTAAGATTCGAGAAGATTTTTTTATATAATAAGGTAATGATAAGTGGTTGCTGTGGCACATAGACATCTACATTTATCCTCGTTTGCGAATCAAAATGCAGATGCGTTGTCACCCGTGAGGACTAAGATGGAATGCCTCTTTTCCAGTAAAAAGGGTCTCCGGTTCTCTACACTCACCATACGAAACACAGCAGTATTAAGCTGGTATTCTGTGAGAGCGTGGTCCTTCCCCGGTCGAGCCGACCCATTCGTGCTACAACTATAGTTGCAGCGTGGCGCTACAGTGGTAGAGCCACGCGGCAGCTTTTGCTGTCGCACGGATGGGCCGGTTCGAACCGGGGTGGTACCACGACCTCACAGAAAACCAGCGTGAAGTAGAGGTTTACCTCTGCGTTTCGCTTGGTGAGTGCAGTTGGCCGGAGGCCCTTTTTACTGGGAATGAGGTATTCGATCTTAGTCCTCACGGGTGACAACGCATCTACATTTTGATTTGTAATAGAGGATAGATGTAGATGTCTATGGGCCGCAGCAACCACTTACCATCAGGTGGACTGTGTGCTCGTTTGTTACCCTTATCCTATAAAAAAAAAACGTTTAAGATAAAGGTACATTGAATAATTAAATTAACAGCCGTTGACTATTACGATTAGTACGTATGTAAACGTAACAACATGTTATTGATAGAAGTACAAATAAATTTTTACGAAAGTAATATGAACCCTAAACGTAAACAAATCATATGTACCTACACGTAGTAAGACAAAATAATTTCTACACAACTTAAAATTACATCCTTTTAAATAATATACTTAAAACGCTAGGACGACATGGCGCGAACTAATATCATTAATATAATTAATCGTATTATTGCAAAAATTCAATCAAAACTCGCTTAACTTTTTTGCATTGTTTTGAAATCTACAGAAAAATTTAAGAAAAATGTAAAAAAAGAAACGTATCTATTGTATACACGTTTAAGAGAGATTTTAAATTACAACCTACAAGATAATTTCGATAACAATTTCTCATTTTACCTCCAATGCCCCCAAAAGTAGTTATATATACTGCTTACGTACATATACATAACTACTTATGTACTACGAGTATAGTAGTGATATGTTCGATAATGTTGAATTACTCTCCTATTGAACTGCATCCGTGTTACATCCGCCATAATATAGTCTTATTATATTATATTTTTTTTGTTTCACACAGTTATATAAAGTTAAAAAATGCACAGGTTGTGCTAATACATTGACACTCACCTATTTTAACCTGAGCGATGTAGCGTTTAGTTCATCCAAACGTATTCCTCTATTTTCTCCATAGCGCTGGAGCAAATATGTTTTACGATACACTCTATTTCCACCATTATGTTCCTATGTTTTTTTTCTATTGATTATTTTCAAAACTACGAAGCTTCTAAAATTATTAAAATTTCCCATTTATATTGCCGTTATCAGGCACTCGGCAAATTAAATTAATGAACATAAAAAATTAAAGAAAAACGCAGTCATTTTATTGTTCCCAAAACAAAAATTTTAACAGCCCAGTTTTGGAAAATATGATTCGTGAAATCGTGAATACGAGATTATGATTTCGTAATTTTTTTATAGATATAATCAGTCCGAGCTGTAGATGTTTCTATCGGTAGTCTAGCTCTGTTCTTCGGGCACAGCGGGACATCAATAGATCTGTTAAAAACCTATCCTTCATGTCTTGCCTTGTGTATAAATTGCCGTCTGGATATTCCCTTAAGATTATCTGATATATCTATATTTATATCTTACTTAAATGCTTTACTTTATCTATATTTATAAGATTATCTCTACAGATTAAAGGTAAGGATGCAGTGTTTAAACAATATAATTAAATCATTAACGAATTCATGTACTTTCCTGGGATTTAAATTAAGGACTGCAACGTAGTGCAATGACATTGGGACGTCGAACATCTCAGTCCCCTCGAGGCCATGGGTGCTGTTAAGTATTTGAAGCGTCGAGAATATAAAATAAGTTAATAAATTCTATAAAATCAGTAAAAACTAGTTTCATTCAAAAAGTGTAATGCTCGCGTAATCATTATCATAAGAAATAATTACATGAAGTTTGTTAAGCCGCGCTGGAGAAATGTGGCTTTTCTCAGTCCGGCAGTGAGATGTATATAAGCTACTAAATAACTTTTTAACCGAGTTCAAAATAGCAAAATAAAAGGTAGCTCTCTTTTCGACGCGTATTTTTTATGTATGTTCACCAATTTCTCAGAAACGGTTTAAACAGATTTATATTTTGTATTATATAAAACAAAATATTAAATCTGTTTAAAACCGCTTTACTTCAGGGGTGGTTCCACTTAGAATGGAAAATAGGGGACAGTGATTTTAATGTAACTAAACACCAATAGAATCAAGGGATAATTTATATTTCATCAAATATGTAAAAATCTATGAAGAATTTTCTGATATAGTAAAAGGAAGAATGATAGTTTATCTTAAGGTCTATAATAAAAAATAAAAACATTTCGTAATTTTTTTATTTTAAATATAAATCGCCGTAGAAAAGTAGTATGTTAAAAAATCTTCATTTCTTCTAAAAAAAAACTATTAATTTTAATTAAAATTAAAAAAATCTTATAAAAGCTAATTATTAATAATCGGTGTTGCCACCTCTTACATTAGTGTCGTTAAGCCACATCCCCAGTACTGCGATAACGTAACCACAACCTTGATATCACGTTTTGGCTGGTATGTAGGGCCTCAGCAACGACGCGTTGAATAGCACCATTTTCTTACATGTCCACGGCTCGTAACATTTCATCTCGACTCAAATGACGACGTGACATGACTCTTAAAGCTCACACGCCACGTTAAATTAAAAAAGAAAAATAATATAATCACTTTTCATTAATTAATATCACTAGAATAATTTCAATTTTCCTTGACGTGACTTGACGTGACGTAACGAATTTTGCCGCCGTATTTAGTTTTTTCCTTTGCTTTTTTATTTAAATTTTTAAATTTTGAAAATAGAATAAAAGAGGTTTCAATCTGTATATAATCTTTTTATAGATACTAAAGAGTTTTTAAACTATAAAGTCGTAAATAATTTAGGATTAAGGTGTCCTTATATTTTGTTGATGTATTTATTTAGATGACGTTCTAGTTGTTACTTTGAACTTGTGATATGCCTTGGACCACATACAAGAGTATAAAAAGTATAGTTTTTAATCCCCGACATAAATAGAGGGGTGTAGTAAGTTTGGAGTGTGTATCTGTGTGTCTCTGTGTCTGTCTATGGCATCATAGCTCATGAACGGATGAACCAATTTTCATTAAGTTTTTTTTTCCTTTGAAAGGTGTCTTAACCGAGAGTGTTCTTAGTTATGTTATGTTTCTTGAAGAAAATCTGTTGAGCCGTTTGAAAATTACCAGTTCTTTTTGTTTCGGGGGTTTTATAAATTTTAAATTTAAGTTATATTAAAAGTATAAGCCTTTAATACGACTTTAATAATTTCCACATAATAGCTTCTGAAGGCAGTTTTAACTCTACGTAACAATGTATCTTATAGCTACTTACATACTTAATAGTTTCTTTTTTAGTAATTATTTAATTCTATCTTAAATCTTTTTTGTTTTAAACTCGGATTGTATAAATAAAAAGTTATTAAAAGTTTATTTTTTTACTTTCATAAGTCCAAAACATAGTAATTTAATGTTGTAAAGACACGACAAAAAAGATTACTTACAGAATTTTACAAGTTGATAGAGGCGGAGGAAGCTCAAGCACTCTTACCTACTTTACAAAAATAATTTTATGCAAAATGCAGAGCGTCGTCAGACGTAAGTAGGTAAATATCCCATCTACGAAAACGGTCCCCGTAATGTTGATAAGCGAACTTTTTAAATTTTATCTTCGTAGAAAATAATGGTATGTGCTTCCTCTTTCATCTCGTTAGATTTATTTTGCTAAATGAATGTGATAATTAGTACGTTGATTCGAAAATAAAATAAAATAGTTTAAATCTTTACTGAGCCGAATAAAATTAAACTTTATAAATCCCAATAATATTTAAGTAAATGACAAGTGGCTCTACCACATTACAATGAACTGACAAGAGTAAGTCGGCTCAACTTTTGCTAGTGATAAGATACTTCGAGTGACATTAAACCTCATTCGACATTGCCCTGATGAATTCCCGGAAGTCAATCTGAGTGGGATTAGAATGGCTCCTCAGAATCCTAAAAACTGCCTGGTACCTGGTGAGGGTAGAATTACAATAGGGCTTTTGCAAGTGAGTGGAAAATCAGTACTGTCTGTAATATCCTTAAGGATCTATTTTATCTTTTCGCACTTGGCTTCTGTATAGCGCTTGTAGCGCAGTGTTACAAGCGTGGAACAGAAGTAAGGCAAAATATTTTGTTTTTCAAAAAAGACCTTTATGAAGAACGAAAGCTATTTTCTCTTCTGCAGTTAGCATCTTCATGCTGTTTTCGAGAGTCAATAGGAAACAGACCATTAGCTGATTTGAAATATAACACTATGCCCAGTTTAACTACATAAAGTCTGCCAACGGTTAGGTTTCCAACGATTAATGTATGGTGATGTGTTCATATTACACCTATACGAGGGTTTTTCGGAAACTTCGCTCCCAATTATTGAAGAACATGTCTGAAATAAATATTGAAGGAAAATATGGTGTTTATAGATGTAATATAATAAATATCTTTGTTCTCTTCATTTATGGGAAACCATGCGAAAGGGTATTTAGTAAGTCATTTACTTTGTTTTTATTGAAATTTTAATATGAGTGCTATCATCTAAGCAATTTATATCGCACAGAGACTTTTTCACGAGGGACATCGAAATTATCCCATCAGGAATGTCCGATTTCTACCAATTAGTTCACCGAGGATTTGAATTACACTGGGTAGTTCAATAAACATCAAAATTTCAAAACAAGTGTACAACTCGTTCATGTTGCCAGTAATGACCTACGGAACCAAGACATGGTCTTTTACTTTTGGACGCAAGTAAGCTTAAAGTCGTTTTGCAAGCTATGGAAAGGACTGTGCTCTGAGTTAATTTATGTAACAGGATCATATCAGTACCAGAGTTACCGACATGTCCAATTATCAGTAAGCAATGTGTAATGGACCAGCCATAGCTCGAAGAACCGACAACCTATGGAAAAGAAAGGTTCTCGAGGGACAGCCTCATGGTAAACGGAGCGAGATTATATCCCCGCGGACTTTAAATTGAGCTCAAACAGGTAAATATGACCAAAACCCAACAAAATAGCAACATAATGCTATAGTTCGTATAATGAGCAACCAGAAACGGAGTCCTTTTTTATTAGTAACGGAGCGTTCCATGTTAGTCTCACATCTGCATGTTTATTTTAATTTCAGCGTAGATGTATAATAATTTTTCATCCTTGATATACAAAAAATGTAACTTTAAGTTTAACAAATGAGTATACAGTCTATCTGATGATAAGTGGATGCTGTGGCCCATAGACACGTACCTAATGCTTAAGGTCCACAGATACCTTGAAGTACCACATCAGCAACAGAATCAGCAACAACTTTAGTCGTCCGCCAAGAAGCAAGCCCCCCCCCCCCCCGCCAAGGATAGAATGCAAAAAAACACCGCATCCTATCTCAATCGGCCGACCTATAGTGCCAAAAACGGCAGCAGTCTGCAGAATGCAACTGCGATGTTAGCGTGAGTGGCACCACAGTCCGGAATAGACAATAGTCCGAGGAGACAATAGATGTGTCGACTTAGACCTGATATCCGTCTGGATGAAAGGTCAGTAGAAGGTCCAACAGGGAAGGTGCATGATTCTCCACATCTGGAATCCGCGTAGGTGAAGTAACCAGTCGTGTTAGACTATATGACAATCTGCTTGGGGATCTGCTTTAGCAAGGACTCTGTAGCCGATTGCACGTAGTCGGTGAGTCAGTCTGTGTCGGCATTATTGCTATGAGACGTACAGAGGCACCCGTAGACGCGCGGATGGTTCTCGCTGTCTACGCGTAGTCAAAGGATGGACAAATCCGAACCTACAAGACTGCTGAGGCGTTGAGAACAGATGTTCTCCAAACTCCAAATTCCAGCCCGAGGCGCAAAGGAGTGTTCCAATTAGTACCTCGGGTAGGAGAGATACGAAGTAGAGGAGAGGACACCTGCGTCTAAATCAGGAAGAGCAAGGCCGGCTTGTCCATCACCAGATGGTAGTGGATGGCGTTTAGGTTCGAGTGAAGTCCCCTGGTGTTTAAAAAATTCACGATTAGCGTGGCAGGGGTCGCCTTTGTCTTGTTGCTCAGCTTGCCCCGAGCAATTTTTGTGTCGAGCGGAAATTTGCCACCCAGAATTTATAAATATATGCGGGGCAGTTTGAGCACCCAAGCTAAGGAGGAGTGCAGTAGGTTAGTTGTGGATCCTCAGCGAGGGTTTCTCCATTCTCCATCATATTTAATTCCGCTACCATGTCATGCCGGGGCGGGGGAGGGGGGGGGGGGGGTAGCCACCGGCCACCTACGCTTACCAGTCGAAATGCAGAAGCAAAGCTTCTACTTAATGCTGGTATTCTGTGAGGTCGTGGTGCCTCCCTGGTTCAAGCCAAAGACACGTCCTTTGAATTGAATTATGGGATTCCCGCGAGTGTAAACTGTAAAGCATATCCAGACGCGCTCATAGGCGGAAAAGAAGCCACGTCACCTGTACTTAAAGATTTCAATGTACTACGATGTTATCAATATATTTTAATTTTAATTAATAATTATTTTTAAAACAGTATACATACATCAGGTACAACTTATAACAAGGGCTTAAAGTTTTTTTTAATTTTTTTAATAAAAATACTAGTAATGCTATTAAACATTACTAATATTCCCTTTAACCACTTCTGGTGGTAATTTCAAGCTTAAAATGCTTGTGTTAGAAGTGGTTCACGACAGTAGTCAAATGGCGGATTCGAACTCACGACCTTTCGAGTTCGCGTACCGCACCCTGCCATTAGGCTACTGACGATTTGACGAGTTTACTTTGAAGTTCACACCTATAAATTGCTATAACATATTATATATTAATAAGAGCTAATATAACTTACTACTTCAATGGATAAAATATTAATTTGTATTTAAAAATGTCTAATTTAAATTTTATAGAAACTGCATCAAAGTACTTTTGTTATTTTCAATACATTATGTATAAAAAAGGACAGTAACCAAATCCTTTAGAATTTGTTTAGTAAAAATACTTCTTTGTATCTGTTTTGGCTCTTCTTATTAAAATGAGTCGCTGAAAAATAAAAATGTGTACAAAAATTATTCAAAAAAACATTTCAAGAAAGAGAGAAAAAGCGCTTTGTGCGGATGCACGGAACGTTAACAAGGGACGTATAGAACAGCTCGGTGCATCTTGTCAACCAATAATGAAAAGGGGGCGAAGGAAGTAAAGCGTGTAACTGCAATTCCTATGTGTAGTGCAACAATCACTTTTCATCGCTATTGAAAACTCAGTTCGAAAACTCACAGTTGTTGTTTCTTTGATCAATATTTACGTCGTACAGACTTCTTAAATTGAGCGGGTAATAATGTCTTCTAATAAGGGTGCATTCGACCAAACTCATATAAGTCTTATTCTGCAAAAATCACTAATTACTCTAGATTTAGAGCACTTTCCAAATCCTAATCCAGGAATAACTGCCTATCCGAGAGTAAATTGCTATACCGCCAAAACATATTTACGTGGTTAGCCATGCTACAGCTATATTAATAGTATAGTTGTAGCACGAATGGGTTGGATGGGGTGGACTGTGTGCTCGTTTGTCACCCTTATTCTATAAAAAAAATCATGGAGTAAACCATTTACCCCAGATTATTTTTAATGGCGGCCGCTACAATTTAACTGCCGTTTTCGTATGATTTGTTGAAAAAAGCATTTTACAGTTGTGCGTTTATAATTAATTTCTTGTATTTTAGGCTGCTTTTACTATTTCTATGGAAATTTTATTTATTTACAATAACTACAACATGCAACACAATCATTTAAAAAAGTTACCTTATTCAACTGATAGATCATGTGATAATTTCAATCTTAAGTGACAGTTGACACTATTATAATCCGGCAATTATGTGGACAGAATATCATGCATCGCGCTACGAAATATAAACAATTATTAAGTGGTGAAGCTTGCGAAGTCACTTATTAAGTGGCGAAGCTTGCGAAGTCACTTATTGATTTCACGATGTCTGTCCGTCTGTCCGCCTGTCCGTCTGTCCGTCTGTCCGTCTGTCCGTCTGTCCATCTGTCCGTCTGTCCGTCTGTCCCACGATTAACTCGAGAATGGTTTTGAATTTTCAAATTCTGTTTTCAGCAATCGATTACTGATCACCCAGGCATCTGAACCTCCTATTTTGAAACTGATTGCTCAACGGCAACCGTTAGAAACCGCTACAAAGCTGATTGCTTCGCCACTTTGCTATGCTGTTAGCTTGTTGTACTTCGATTTTAGTTGGCTTACATCAAAGAGAATATAATCGCTATGTTTACTTACATGTTCATTCATCATTCATTCATCAACTCTAGAGTAACAATAGCCAGTATTATAGCTACTTTACGTTTGTGATGGAAAAACTCAAACGAAGTTATCTGAGAGTAAGACCAATGAGTAAAAAAGTCAAGGGTTACTCACTCTGGTGTACTCGTAACATAGTATTTGGTCGACGCTTAGCGATATAAATTATGTAAATGGCAAAATTTTACATTTTTTAACTAAATATTTAATGTGGATTTTAATCACGTTATGTTTTAACTTTATTTTAATAATTTTAAATTTTACTTTTTTTTAATTCCTGACGTTTCGAACATTATTTTGCAGCACTCATTGTCACGATGCGATGGTGCGGGAGGATTCATTAAATTACTTACCATTCTTTGCTTGGATTGGTATCACCCATGCAAACCAAACAGGCAAAAAATGTATATAAAATAAATATGATAGATACCAATTATATTCCTAGTTTCTGTCTGTCCGATTGTCGTGTCGTGACAAGAGTCAAGTTACTTTTTTCAGTATATTATACGTGGTTGTTCCTTTTTTTACTAGGGGTGACGCGCTGGCTACAACTCTATCAGCGTTATATGGAAAACTTTTAGTCGTTATGGGGGTTGCATTTCCCATGGCTGAAGTGATTTCGACTTACATCCCTCCTTCTTTTTACGAGGTAAGTGAGCTCTTAATTATAATTTATAATGTGATTAAAAATTACTTATATATGAAAGGTAACGCCATCTTTTTGTAATTTTGCCGTGGCAGATCTCTTCTCTTCTCTTCTATTCTCGTGGACGTCGATTCAGCCGCGCAACTAGATTTAGTCTAGTGAGTAGTGCGTTGCAATTAGTTTTGTACGCATAGGACAGCGTGGACTTATACCTACTTTGACAGAGGGGAACGCCTGCGTAGGCTACTCCCCTCCGATCTGCCCGTGGCCCGTGTTGGCTCTATGGACTCGGCTAAACGAACCTGACACTGACCGTGAGATTCTCGTTTCATTCTAGGACGATTGACGGAGCGATTTTCGAACAAATTGATATTAATAGAAAATTACTTTCCATCTACGATATTGAAGAAATCATATAAATCAAATTCAAAATGAAAATATTGTAAGTAGATTATTGTGGAATATAATTTTAAAGCAAATCAATCAAAATTATTTAAATGTTTTCAGATGAGGTTGCTTAAAACATATTTCAATTTAAATATCGTAAAATTCTAATGACAGCAAAGTTTTATAAATAAACTAAATGGTACCATTATGTACCATGACCTAATTATTTACTTGGATGATACCAAACTACTTGGATGATATTTCTATATTTCAGTTTTGCGGGATGCCAAAATTTAGTAGAACATTAATATGAATAGAATTTATATAGAATAAGGGTGAGAAAAGAGCACTTCGTCCACCTGACGGTAAGTGGATGCTGTGGCCCATAGACATCTACATTTATCCTCGATTAAGATTCAAAATGCTGATGCGTCGTCACCCCTGAGGACTAAAATGGAATACCTCGTTTCCAGTAAAAAGGGTAACCGCTTTTCTACACTCACTATACGAAACACAGCAGCGTTAAGCTGCTATTTTACGCTGGTATTCCGTGAGAGCGTGGTCCTTCCCCGGTCGAGTCGATCCATTCGTGCTACAACTAAAGCTGCTGCGTGGCTCTATCACGTAATAGATTTAAGCTGCGTTTCAGTTTTCGGGCATAGAAATATTATAAGTTTTATGTCTGTACCAATTGAATTTTTCATTCATTACAGCCCACCCACTGGTTCACGCAACATCGGTTTCTTATTACGTTGAGTTGTTATTGAGAAGATATTCATATCCTGTTTCAATAAACCTCTGCCGCCTCTAACAACACCTACATAATATAATAATAGGATAATATAGGGTAGTGGACAGATTTATTGAAGTGAAATTCTGTCTTAGTAAAACTAAGACTAATTTCACAATATTTTATTTCTGTTCTTATTTTGTACTTTTGTTGGCAGGGTTTCTACCTTTACTTGTACATCGGCAGCATGGTCTTTCTTCTATACATGTATGCGGCGCTTCTGCGGGACAAGTCCAGATCGGCAGCCGATAATAAGGTTGTGGAAAGTGAGTATTCAAATTTAGCTTAAAGCCCGTTCAGCGTGCGGCGTAGCGACGCGTCCTGTTACCATTTTTTTGTTTATACACGCTGAATGCACGGCGTCATTGCACATTCGTCACATAGATTCAGGTATTTGATTGGCCTACAGATAATTGTTGCACGATAAAGGAGAAAGTTTTAGTGTGGGGGTAGCATTTTTTTTAATGAAATATTATAAAAAAAGTATACAAATTTTGAAAGTTAATGTGAAGGTAGTGCTATCTTAAAGCCTACATGATATTAATGGCTAAATGATTTAAATGGTTACCTAAAATAAATCATTTCTGATTTTTTTTTAATAATAACTAATATAACAAACAACACACGCCCCACCACTTATAATAAGACATCTTTCATTTTAGGGAGAGGTTTAGAGTAGCTCTTACCTACGCGTAGCCGATATGTGTATTCATGTTATGTTCCTGAAATATTTTAACAGCCTTTTCAATACACTACACACAGTTTTACATTACGATGGGGTATTAGTAGTAAGGGTTATATTAATGACTCCTTTTTAGTCCTCAGGAGTGAACACTCATCTACATTTTAATTCGCAATGAGGGTTAGATGAAGTTATTAGCTTTTTACGTGGTAGAGCCATGCTGCAGCTATATTAGTAGTATAGTTGTAGTACGATTGTCTGGCTCGACCGGAGAGCGACAACGCTCTCACAGAATACCAACGTAAAATGGTACTTTACATTGCTGTATTTCGTATGGTGAGTGTAGAGAACCGGAGACCCATTTTACTGGAAAAGAGGCATTCCATCTTAGTCCTCGCGGATGACGACGCATCTGCATTTTGATTATTTATTGAGGATAAATGTAGATGTCTATGGGTCACAGCAACCACTTACCATCAGGTGGACTCTGAGCTCGTTTTGTCACCCTATCCTATATTACCTATATCGTTGAATCACACAATTATTAAAAATAAAACTGTCGTGTGTAGCACCTCCATAAGTTGCGTCAACATGTAATGTGTTTAAGTCAGGGTCAGTGATCTATGAAACGAAAAATATTGTGATATTAAAAACACGTGACCGGTCTCTCCGGGTCGTCGTTGATGGCTGCTCATCCAATACTGTGGCGACTAACGCCGGTGTTACTCAGGGGTCTGTTCTCTCCGCAACTCTCTTCCTGCTGCACATAATGATCTGCTCATTCCCGGTGTCTATGGGTATGCAGACGACAGCACAGTTGTGGAGAGATACCAACCAAGCGCCTGGGCCGGTCGGGATCAAATCCAGTCAGAAAGAGAGGCTATGGTTGAGCGTGTGAGTCTCACACTACAGGCAGTCTCCGAATGGGGCGATGCCAATCTCGTGAGATTTAACGCCACCAAAACACAAGCGTGTCTTTTTACCGCTAAAAGGAGCCCGCTCACCTTGGCTCCTACTTTCCGGAATGTATCCTTGGAGTAAACTGAGCGCCTTCAGTTGTTAGGGATTGAATTTTCTCCGAACCTAAACTATGGGCGGTTCATTGAGTCCAGAGCCCAAGCAGCCGCAAGGAAACTTGGTGTCCTTGCAAGGGTGCGGCGGTACTTCACGCCAGGGCAGATTCTTACCTTATATAAAGCGCAAGTCCGGTCGTGCATGGAGTACTGCTGTCACATATGGGCTGTTGATGCAAAATGCCACCTGGCAGCATTGGACTCAGTGGAGCGACGTGCTAAGAGGCTCATTGGTGACCTTGATTTGATTGAAACCAATCTTGTCAGCCTCGAGCACAGGCGCAGAGTAGCCAGTCTCTCGGTATTCCATAGGATGCATTTCGGTGAGTGTGCGCAGGAATTACACGCCTTAATTCCTCCCTCTCCTTTCCACCATCGGACAACCAGACGTTCGGCGGGTCTTCGTCCCTTTGTTGTCGATATTCCACGCATTAGAACCAAACGGTTTGTTTCGTCTTTTGTAATGCGTACAGCAAATGAGTGGAATAATTTACCGGCGTCTATCTTTCGGTCCGAATACACTCTAAGCGTCTTCACGGCAAGAGTGAATAGGCTTTAAATGCGATAAGACAGTGCGATTTACCATCTAAGGCTGCACCACCACTTACCACCAGGTGGGATTGTGGTCAAGCACTGGCTTGTAAGAAGTCAAAAAATAAACACTTAAATTCTTATATTTTCATATATTTTACTTTCACAACTTCCGTATTTATACTTACTAACTGCACATTTCTTGCATGATTTCCTTTTCGACAGTAATAACGCTCTTCATTCTGTGATGGTCTCATCATTGTAATATAGGCCCCATCAACACATCCTATTACTCCAGGAATATTATATATTATGAAGAATCTGTAATTTTCTTAAACGTTACTCTATACTGGATATATATTCGGGGTCATGGGTGCATTTAAAAACATAGAATATTACATGCACTAACATCCAGACCCAGAGCAACTACCTGTAGATCACACAAATGTTTGCTCCATGCGGGAATCGAACCAATGACTGACATGAACCCATGACATGAAAGAAAGTTATGGGTCACAGCATCCACTTACTATGTACCTTTCCAGGGCTTCGTGCTCGTTCGTCATTATTTATTGTTGATCATTATTATAGTTCTAGTCCTTTTAAAATAAGGAATCTAAACATAAAGATATCCGCCATCCACGGAGCGAGAAAGAGACTTTTAGCAGACTCCTGTCAGCTAAAACCCACTATATTCATTCACGTCATCATTTAACAGGACAACGAAGAATTTTATACGCGGTAGTCATTCTGCAGCTATATTAGTAGTATAGCTGTAGCACGAATGGGTATGCTCGACCGGGGAAGGATCACGCCCTCACAGAATACCAGCGTAAAATAGCAGCTTAACGCTGCTGTGTTTTGTATGGTGAGTGTAGAGAACCGGAGACCCTTTTTACTGAAAAAGAGGCATTCCATCTTAGTCTTCACGGATGACAACGCATCTGCATTTTGATTCGTAATCGAGGATAGATGTAGATGTCTATGGGCCACAGCAATCACTTACGATGGTACACAGACGAGCACACACTCCACCTGATGAGGTGGACTGTGTGCTCCATTGTCGCCCTATGCTATAAAAAAAGAAAAAAAAAACAACGGGAAAAGCGGCACCCGCATCGTCACTCTGCCAGCACGGATTACTACTACTTACTAGGTCAGGGGTTGGCAACCTTTTGAGTCGGAAGAGTAAAAAATTACAATTTACAAAATTTCAAAGTTTTCAAAGAGCCACAAATTTTTTTCTTGCCAAATATAAATATTACTTGCATAAATAAAGTTTTTGATAAAAAACTAATCTATTTATTCATAAGAAAAATATATATTTATTCATATAGAAATAGTGTTTTTCACAATAAATTAGAATCTTATTTCTATTCTTACGTAATTATTAGCTAATATATATATATATCATTAATTATTTAAGTTAAAAATTAAAACAATTAAAAATGTATTTTACATTGTAAGTCTTACAACACCAACTTGTACTTCAATAACAAACAATTGAGTAAACAAATTCAATGGGAGCTTTGGCTTTGTATGGTTGATCAAGTTGAAAATGTAAACTTTACTAAACAATGTAACTTTTACTTAAAAATAAAAAAAAAAAAACAATAACATACATTAAGGCAAACAAATTCAATGGGAGCGTTGGCTTTGCATGGTTTTAGAAAGTTATGTTGTATGTCGATCTGAAGATAGTCAGCACCCCAAATGCCATATATTTCAAATCCAAAGTTTTGCAAATATAAATATTACATTCGGAATATAAAAAGGTATAATATACGTGGCAGAGTCACGCTGCATCAATATTATAGTTGTAGCGCGAATGGGTCGGTTCGACAAGAGAAGAATTACGATCCCACAGAATACCAGCGTGAAGTTGCAGCTTAATGCTGCTGTGTTTTGAATGGTTACTATAGATAACCGGATGCTCTTTTCCTTGATACGAGGTATTCTATCAGTGACAACGCATTCTGCATTTTGATTCTATATTGAGGATAGATGAAGATGTCAGTGCATCATATTATAGCTTCCACTTACCATCAGGTGGAATGTGTGCCCGCTTGTCACCTTTATTTTATTTATAAAAAACTCACTAAATAAGTGCTCGCTATAAAGGAATTGAAGGATATCTATTTGAGACTTAGTGCTATTCGATAAGAAAAAGAATAATATCTTTATTTAATTAAATAGGGGTGCACGAATTCGATGTCGTAATGTCAACTGAACACGAAGGTTTAACAGGTAGAGGTTCTCGGCGTCCAATCATTAAATATATCGATTATTACCGCCTTTAGTAATGGTTTCATTTCCGATTAAATAATTATTTTTCTGGACATTATTACTAAAAGCAACATACGTTAATAATTAATAGAATCAGGCGTTACTTTGCGGAAACCCTTTATATTAAAGTTGGAAAAATATACTTCGCTCAATAAAATAAAATGATGAGTCTTACCTGGTTTAAAGAGCACCTCCCGCCGTCCCTCAATGCCGTGCACTATCCCCGTCACCACTAACCCCAGCAGCACTGCTCCCACCACCACTACACTAGGAAAGACACACCACCGACGACAATACGACACGTGTTTCGTCTCTACACGAGGCATCTTGTGTAGTAGACTCTGCGGTGGCTGACCGCTACGGCTGAACGTACGTTACGTAAGCAAATAAGAATAAAGGAATTATTCGTATATGTTAGAGTAAAAAAAAGAAACGATTTCAAACGATTGCAATGGCAAAAGTAGAGATAACTATTAAGTGAGACGATCCCATGTAGTAACGTCTTCATCCTCGTTGTATTCCTCAGGTTTCCTCAAACTAGACACTGTAAAATTCCTTGAGCGTTAAGAGTACAATAATTGGACGCTTGGGGTCTGAACATAAAAAATAGGATGGGAGTGGGTACTTATTTAAGAGGATGGGAAATTAGATGCGAAATAAGATGGCAAATTTATATAATAGGATAGGAATGAAACATAGACGATAGATGTACAAATAATAAATCTTGTGTGTAATCATTAAGGTGGTTTATAATTGTCACCAAAACTAAATAAATCATGCTTATATGCAATCTTGTCTTTGTAATTACTTTACTCTTTTAGAATACTGACTAGTTTAAAGTTTTTTTTATCATTTTTAGCATTTGGCTTTTGTCATAGATTTCATATCGGTATGTCTACGAATACAGCAGTTAAATGTGAGTTTTGTCGTGGTCCTGTTATGCCGCACATAGCGCAAGCAATGTCAACGACGTAAAGACTAGGTAATGCAAATGAAAACATCTTGCGTTTTCTAAACACCCATGTTCTTCAAATTTAGACCTCAACTCTGATACTACCTTGACACTTGAACGAAAATATTCAAAAATATGTAATCAACTGTCTGGTGCTTATTTTTCAACAAAAAGGTTCACTAAAACCATTAAGTAAATATTTTCTCCAAAACTTTACTATGAAATAAACCTTCAGAAGCTAAATACGAGTAATAAGTTAATTGATATATTTTTTTAAGTTTTGGTAACAAGTGTTTTTTTATAGGATTAGGGTGACAAGCGATCCCTCAGTCCACCTGATGATAAGTGGTTTTTGTGGCCCATAGACATCTACATCTATCTTCGTTTGTGAATCAAAATGCAGATATGTTATCAGCCGTGAGGACTTAGATGGAATGCCTCTTTTGCAGATAAAAGGGTCTCCGGTTCTCTACACTCGCCATACGAAATACAGCAGCATTTAGCTGCTATTTTACGCTGGTATTCCTTAAGAGCGTGGTTCTTCCCCGGCCGAGCCAACTTATTCGTGCTACAACTATACAATTTATATAACTGCAGAATGGCTCTATCACGTTTAATTATTGTACAAGGCTGACAAAAGAGCACGCGTTCCACCTGATGGCAAGTAGATGCTGTGGCCCCTAGACAGCTACATCTGTCTTTGTTTAAGAATCAAAATGCAGATGCGTTGGCATCCCTGAGTACAAAGGTGGAATATTTGGTTTCCAATGAAAAGGGTTTCCGGTTCTCTACACTCAATATACGACTGTACTATGCAGCTAGTATTCTGAGAAAGCGTTGTCCTTCTCTGATTGAACCGATCTGTTCGTGCTACAACCATAATATATGTAGCTGCAGCGTGATCTATAACCTATAAAACGTAAACATAAATTAAATAGTAAATATATATTTTTTTACTTTTTAATTTATGCTGGATATTTATACTAAAGTCTTACTGCCTTTTTCTTTATAGTGTTTACAAATAATTAAGGAGGCCATCGCTTGTTATTAATCTTCTTGCTAGAATTATTTTGAAAGATCGAAGTAGTAAAAGTCATTGAAATTAATTATTTATGTTTTATTGAAATAAAACATTACCTTAAGTTTAGCTTAGCTTTTATAAAACCTGTTAAATAAAATATAAGCACAAATGAAATGTTCACTTGAGGTTGTTTTCTTTTCATTTCTTGTCGAAAAATGAATTACTGTAAAGTCTGTCTCTAAAATTGTAGTATTAAATGATTACAAGTATACTTATGATGCTACGACGCTAAACCGTGAAGTAAAAGTCAGAGCTGCAAACGGAAGTCTCCTTGGAACGTCTTCTAGATATCTATATAAATAAAATGGTAGAGGTTTTCAGTTGTGCGCGCATCACGGAAAAGTACTGGATAAATTTTAATTAGGTTTTCTGAGTTTTATTTCTTAGAGACTTTCTTTACCTAAAAAGACCTTTATCTAAAAAGAAAGCTATTGCGATATCTTCATTTAATGTAAAGTTATTAATGTTTTAACGTTTTGTATACGGGGCTTTTCACGCGGGCTCTCGCATTACTAACCCAGTTAATTTATATATTGTGCTTACGAAAACTTTCTAAATATATGAAGCAACGCGGACGAAGTCGAGGGTATCAGCTAGTTTATGATAAATTTCTAAGCGTTTGTTTAATTCCATATCATCATCACAGGCTATCAAAAGTATTCACTGTTGAACATAGAACTTCCTTAGTGTATGCCTGCAAGGAAAAATTATTCCATAGTTGCTACGCTTGGTAACGCACCTGGTAGCAAACGCAGTTTTTCTGCTACCAGCTGCTGCCCGTCATTCCGTTTAATTTTCCTCTGCAGCCTCGTACGACACCCACAGGATGATATTAAGAGGCAGTGGTTTCCTTTAAGCCGCCACTTCATGGCCATAATTTGTGCTAAAACTCAAGTAGCGAAACTAGTTCTAACCGAATGTAATAAAAAATCCTTAATTCGGACCTTTTTTTAAAATATTTGCTGTTTTATGTTTTATTTTTTACAAATACTTTCAATGTAAATCTAATGATAATGGAAATCGGTTTATATTTTTTAAATCATCTCATTTTCCGATAATTAATTATGTTTGGGAATCTGAATCGAAGATTTGCTCACATCGTGAGCGCCTAAGACACAAAAAGTAACAAATATTAATCAAATGCGATTTCAGAAACTAGAAACCCTTTATCTTTATCTTGCAGTGATATGAGATACATTTACTATGCTTAAAGTGACATTTGTTCCTTGCGTATATTTTATTTGATATAATTCACGATTTCTCTCGGATGCGTCCCTGGAGTCTTTGTGGAAATATTTTAGAAAGTGATTTTTCATATTCAACGGGCGCATTTGATATTTAAATGAGGTGAAAAGCCCAGCGGGCGTTGTGTCTGACAAAGGGCGGGTGAAATGCGTGTTACAACGGATAGTCTGGGGAGTGATAATTGCAGTATCTCTACACGCTGGTGGAATAATGATTAAATATATATTTCGTTGATAAAATTTGTAAACAACAATTTTCGTGAATAATATACATTACAACGGTTGAAACTTAAATGCTGGACAGTAATAGCAATCAGCAGCGAGGTCTAGCTAGTAAAGTTTATGACACAGAGTTAGTCGAAGCTTCCGTAGTTTGCAGATAGTCTGTAAATGCTGTGATTAAAAGCGTTGTCTTGATTGAATAAACTAGAGTAAAGCCATTTCAAAAACCCGGTTGGTTGACAGCAAGCTTGATTATCTTTTACAATTCTTAATTAAGTGAGTTCTTATGTCATTCTTGATTATCTTTTACAAATGATTGACTCGTATTAGTTAGTGGACTGAGCGTTCGTTGTTAATTTGACAGTACACGAGCAACTTGGGCTCGACCCCCCCCCCCCCCCAGCATCAATGAAATTGTTAATTGCAATTTAAGTGCTAATAAACCTCGGCGGCGTAGGAAAGGGTCCTGAGGAAACCTGCATATCTGAGAAATAAAACAAAATATTTCATAGACATGTAAAATCCGCCAACACGCGTTGGGAGGCGGCGATGAGAGGTGGCCTGTGTCCAGTTGAGGGACGTATATAGCCTGTAACTTTACTTTACAAATAACTGTACTGGATTTGGCCCTTTTAAAATTTATATTTGTTAAACGTCTGCATAAAGGAGAATTTTTTACTGAGAATGTAACGCTTAATATAAGTATATTGTACTGGATCTCAAAAAGCTCTAATAAAAATGCCGGCACAGGTTTATGGTACAGTCACAAACACTTATGTTACAGCAAGAACAGCTTCTTTTACTCGGTTAAAACCAGTTAAGGGCCAGTTATACTGTACAATTAGTGTTCCGTGACAGGAAATTAAATATTACCGAAATCTTGCAAAGTCCCAGAAAATATGCAGATCTAATCTATCAAAAAGTTTAAAATATTTATTAAGCAAAAATTGTTTAATAAGGGTTATTATACTACTAAAGCATAAATAATTGACAATAACCCCAGAATGAGATCGCTATCTCGTTCTAAATAATTTATTCGTTTCTAAATAATTTATTCGTTTCTAAATATTCTCATATTAATTGTACTACATATTTCATTGTAAACTATTGTTTAAAATAACGTACCGCTGGTTTTCTTGCACTGGTTCTCCCCAGAATAGTGATTTTTTCTGAATCAGTGGTAAAAGTATAAAGGACTTTCAATTAGTATTTTTGTAATTTTCTATCTATCATATTCGTGATCTAACGTATGTTCAATTTCCCATATTCGCGAATGCAAATGCGAATATCAGCTTTTTAAGTATGATGCGAAAGAATGCAATTACTATCTTACATTTAGATCGTGCATTTACAAATGGTCTTATTGAAACCGAAAGTAGTCGATATTACACGAACCACAAAGTAAACAACCCGTTTTTTTATGGAATAAGGGTGAAAAACGAGCATGCAGTCCACATGATGGTAAGTGGATGCTGTGACCCAAAGACATCTACATTTTACATCTATCCTCGATTAAGAACCAAAATATAAACGCGTTGCCACCCCTAAGAACTAAGATGGAATGCCTCATTTCCAGTAAAAAGGTTGTTCACTCACTACACGAAACACAGCAGAATTGAGCTGCTATTTTACGTTGGTATTCTGTGGTTCTCATTCGTGGTACAACCGTAATAAAGCTGCAGCATGGTTCTACCACGTTGCTCGTTTATTGACTGAAGTTAGCTAAGAATAGTTATTTCGTCAGTTTAATTTTGAGGTTAAGTATATAAGTGAAGTAGGTTTTATATGCTATATGTTAAATAATATAAAGCTTATCACTTTGTGTTCTCAGTAAAGATATTGTTTAAAGAAGTTTAGTGTTATTAAAAATGTAGCAATTTACTTAGTTCAATTGTGCGTTAAAAAAGTTTGAAGTTTGTTTTTCTTATCATATTATAATTGTCATTTTATATTGCAAGGTAATGTTTTAACTTAAATGAAAATATTATAAATTTAATCAGTTGCAGTGTTATTTTACAAACGATTTTCACTTTTCATTGCCAAATACATTCGAAACAAAATCGCATAATCCACTGTGAATGTGAATGCGAATATTAAAGACGCTAATATTCGCGGATGCGAATGCGAATATTTGTTACAACAATAATACTCGTACATATAAATAAAAATGAAGTGACCAGTAGTGGAGACATAGTGCTACACTACTGGTCGTATCAAAAAGCTTAGACCGGTCATACATTTTCGAATTTTAATCATTATCATCATCATTACAGCATATCAAAGTTCACAGCTAAACATGGACCTCCTCATTGATTGACTTTTGCTTCATATGAGTATGACTAAGCGTTTAGTAGAGCATGCAATACCGTTATATCGTTACCGCAATTTCGCAAATTTCGCGCTCTATTTCAGCACCACAAAAGCGAGATTATAGATGCGAATTTTACAGTATTAAAAACGGACCCGGTATCAAACCGGAGTAACAATGGGTAAATATCTGGAGACTGTGTATAACTATCTGCTAAGCATTCCACCAACGAGCATAGAAGCTGAGAGAGTATTTTCAGCTGCTGGATACATATGTATGTAATAAATCTAGAAGTTCTTGAAATGATGAGACAGTGGATATGCTTTGCTTTTTACATAAACATTTCCAAGGTAAAAATTAAGATTAGGTTTGTATGTGTGATCGATTGCAGTTACCTCATGTCAGTGTTTTAATTTAACCCCCGTTAAAGATTTTATTACACATGTTATTGTTTCAGTTAAACCACCATTAAAGGATTTTTTTAATTTCACAATATCGCAAATTCTGCGATATTAAAAGTTCCGATACTAATATTGCGGTATTGAAAATATACTGCGGTATTGCATGCTCTATCGTTTAGGTGCGGTGTTGCGGATCCGCGGGATCGAATCATGCATGGAATAAATGTTTATCCATGTGCAGTTAAAAAAAAAACTAAAGTGACAAACGATCTTACATTCCACCTAATGTAGTCTTCGGTAGTCCATGAACACCTGCAGCCAAATTCAATCAAAGGAGGCTACAGATGCTTTGTCACCTCGGAGAACTAAGATAGAATACCTCAAAGCCTGTAATCATACTGACTCTCTATACGTTCCAGACAGAAACACAACAGTGCAAGCGGTTGGTGTAGTGTAATTTGTGTATTGTAAAACACTACAATACAGGTGAAAATCCTTGTGAAAGGATTACGTTTTTTTAAAATAAATAACATTACATTAGAGTCAGATACGAGTTCTTCACCATCGGAGTCGGATTCGTGTTCATCACGCACGGAGAGAAGCACGGCGACGACGGCAGCTCGCGTGCCGCCACGACTTTCTGCGAAGCGGTTATCGCTAGGCTTCGCCCTCGCCACCCGAACGCACCACTATGGCAGCTTCTACTTGAGAATGGGCGCTGTTGGTAAGTAAATTTTATTTATAATATTTAAGGATTCATCTTACACATTCCATCTATTGCTCCAGTAAATGACTGGTATACGCCGGTACCAGTACGACTGTCTGAATAACAACCGACTCCATCCATTTTTAGAAGATCGAAATTTTTCTACTTTTTTTTCCCCTATTTCTGGGAACTTATATTATACTTCAGGCAATCTTATATTTCAATTTAGGAGTCTTCAAGGCAAGCGCGAATTAGTAAGGCATTTGTTACGCTAAAGACTGTGCGATTTACCACCTATTGCTTCATCACCACTTACCAACAGGTGGGCTTGTTGTCACGCACTGGGTTAGAATAAGTTAAGATAAACCACATCCCTTTCAATGTTTTCGATGTCTTTCCTATTCTTTAATTGGTGGAGATAATACCTTTTATCGATAGCAACTTGGGTCACATTAGCAAATCAAGCCAGTTTAACGGTGGTAGAGCCACGCAGCAGCTTTTGCTGTTGCACGTATGGGTCGGCTCGAGCCGGGTTAGTACCACGACCTCACAGAATACCGGCGTGAAGTGGAAGCTCTGCTTCCGCGTTTCGTCTGGTGAGTGCAGGTGAGTGCAGGTGACAGGAGGCCCAATTCCCCCCCCCCCCCCATCAACGTGGTAGCGGAATTACATCATAAACTACCCCAGGAGGGTACCAGTACCCCTGGAGAATCCCTCGCTGAGCATCCACGACCATGCTATTCCACTCCTGAGCGTGGGTACCAAGGCGACCCCTGCCACGCTATCCGTGAATTTCTGCAACATCAGGGGACTTCACTTGAACCTAGACGCCGTCCACTACCATCTCGAGACGGCGAAGCCGGCCTTGCTCTTTCTGACCGAGACGCAGGTGTCCTCTCCGGCTGATACTTCGTATCTCTCCTACCCGGGGTACAAATTGGAGCACTCCTTTGTGCCTCGGGCTGGAGTTTGCGTGTATGTCAGAAAGGACATCTGTTCTCGACGCCTCGGCAGTCTTGAAGGTTCGGACCTGTCCATCCTTTGGCTACGCGTAGACAGCGACGACCATCCGCGCGTCTACATGTGCCTCTATAGGTCCCATAGCGGTAATGCCGAAACAGACCGACTCATCGACCACGTCCAAATGGCTACAGATTCCTTGCTACAACAGGTCCCATCCGCAGAGATCGTGATCCTTGGCGATTTTAACGCCCATCACGCCGAATGGCTCGGTTCACGTTTAACCGATCATGCGGGGAGATCTGTTTATGACTTTGCCTTGGCATATGGTCTGACACAACTGGTTACATCGCCTACGCGGATTCCAGATGTTGAGGATCATACACCTTCCCTGTTGGACCTTCTGCTGACCTCTCATCCGGACGGATATCAGGTTTCCGTCGATGCCTCTCTCGGCTCTTCGGACCATTGTCTGATCCGGAGTATGGTGCCACTCACGCTCCCCTCGCGGTTGCGTTCTGCAGGTTGCCGTCGTGTTTGGCATTACAGGTCGGCGGATTGGGACGGAATGCGGTCTTTCTTTGCTTCCTACCCATGGGGGCGGGTTTGCTTCTCGCCGGATGATCCCAGCGCTGTTGCTCGGAGGCAGATCTCAGCCTTGGTTTGGTCGCTCCTGTAAGACTGCTTTACGCAGTAAGCAGGAGTGTTATCAAGCCTGGGCTGCGGCTTCGGCGACTCGGAATGTAAACACCAGCATACTTAAAAAGAAGTATATCTTCGCCTCCAGGTCCTTCAAAAGAGTTATTGCCAAGGCAAAGTCAGAGCACATAGGCAGAATTGGCGAGAAACTAGTTCGCCTTCCTTCGGGAACCCGTGCATTCTGGTCTCTCAACAAGGCTGTCCAAGGGAATTTCTGTAAGCCATCACTACCATCTCTGCACAGGGAGGATGACTCACTGGTCCACGACGCAAAAGAGAAAGCCGACCTTTTAGGCTCCCTTTTTGCGTCCAACTCGACTGTTCATCCACAAGTCAAGTGGGCCTGACGGAATCCCCCAATTGTGCTGAGGACGTGTGCTCCGGAGTTGGCACCGGTTCTAACGCGTCTTTTCCGGTACTCCTACTCCCTAGACGTAATCCCGAAATCATGGAAGACAGCTTTTGTACACCCGATCCCTAAAAAAGGCGACCGCTCAGACCCGTCCAACTACAGGCCTATCGCCATCACCCCCTTGTTCTCCAAAATAATGGAATCCGTTACAAACTGCCACTTCATGCGGTACCTTGAGGATCACCAGCTGATTAGTGACCGCCAGTACGGTTTTCGTCGGGGTCGATCAGCTGGTGATCTTTACTTAACTCATAGATGGGTGGAGGCAGTAGAGTCCAAGGGGAAGGCATTGGCCGTTAGTTTGGACATTGCGAAGGCCTTCCATCGGGTTTGGCACAAAGCGCTCCTTTCGAAGCTCCCTTCCTATGGGCTTCCCGAGAAATTATGCAATTGGATCACCAGCTTTCTTGCAGATCGGAGCATCAAGGTCGTTGTAGACGGTGCATGCTCCGACTACAAGCCTATTAACGCTGGTGTTCCACAAGGCTGCGTGCTATCACCAACGCTGTTTCTTCTGCATATCAATGATATGTTGCAAGCCGTTAGCATTCATTGCTATACGGATGGCAGCACTGGTGATGCTTTATACACCAGCCGTGCCAATATTTCTTGGGAAAACGTCACCGAGTACCGGAACAAACTTGTGTCTGAAGTTGAGTCTTTGCTGGACAAAGTCTCGGATTGGGGGCGACTAAATCTAGTCCAGTTTAATCCTCAGAAGACACAAGTTTGCGCGTTTACCGCTAAAAAGAACCCCTTTGTCGTATCTCCTCAGTTTCAAGGTACTCCCCTTGTTGCCTCAGCCAGTATCGGAATCCTCGGCGTCGACATATCGAGTGACATGCAGTTTCGTGATCACTTGGAAGAGAAGGCCAAATTGGCCTCTAAAAAGCTTGGAGTGCTCAGCAGAGCGGGACAGTATTTCATGCCAGCTCAACGCCTGCAACTTTACAAGGCGCAGTTTCGGCCTCACATGGAATACTGTTCCCATCTCTGGGCTGGGGCTCCCCAGTGCCAGCTCCTTCCACTTGACCGCATCCAGCGCAGAGCGGCTTGAATCGTCTACGACCGAGTCCTTTCCGATCGGCTCGACTCATTGGCACTGCGAAGAGATGTTGCATCTCTTTGTATTTTCTTTCGCATTTACCATGGGGAGTGCTCTGAGGAATTGTTCGGATTAATCCCAGCCGCCAAATTTCACGAACGCACATCGCGGCAGAACTCCCGATACCATCCACACCATCTGGATGATTGTCGTTCCACCACTGTGCGATTTAGAAGATGTTTTCTTCCTCGCACAACTTCCTTGTGGAATAGTTTACCACTAGCGATTTCCGGACCGATACGACTTAGGGACCTTCAAGAAAAGAGCCTACTCCTTTTTAAAACGCCGGCAACGCATCTGCAATTCCCCTGGTGTTGCGGTTGTTCATGGGCGGCGGTAGTTACTTACCATCGGGTGAGCCGCATGCTCGTTTGCCCCCTCTCCTATAAAAAAAGTCTACCAAGCGTGGCAAATACAGCAAGGTCTTCTGAATTGGGAGAGACCCGTTGAGTTATATGTACTACGTACTAGAGAAGCCATTCCGAACATTGACTATGTTCAACTGAACTGTAGTGCAATCCCTACAAACTAAATATTGCGTAAATTGAAGATTTGTGTATTCCATAAAATAATTATTATTACATTTTATTTAGTAATATAACCTGTTTGTTTAGATGAAATTAAGATATTTTATATTAAATTCTTATATTTATTTTATATTAATATCTTATTTTATATCAAATTAAAGTCTTCGCGCATGCGCGACTACTACTCCCGCTTCTTCTTCTTAATAACTGGCTTTACGGGTCTGGGATCTAGCCCTTCTGAACCTGATGTTACAATATATTATAATAATTATCCTTCATAGCGTACTGCTTCACAATATGTTGATGCGTCACATTGTGCAGGCCTTGGGAGATTTTGACGGCAACTTGAGCCAGCAGACAGCTGACGGTTGGCGATGGTATCTCAAGGCACCTAAGCAGACAGACACCTTATTTTGAGAATCACATCACCATCAGAGCACTTGTGTCACAGTTTCCACTAATAGTTCACATGCGCAGACACTTAATACACAAAATCGCACCACTTTTACATATCAAAGTCCACTTCAAACCATTATTTAAACAATAATACAGGAGCAGCAAACCGCCGCCGGACAAGTTCCCGCCAAAACTCCTACTACTCCCGCGCATGCGCGAAAACATAGAGTAGGACACAGTTTTTGTTTGAAATGGCTTCTCTAGTACGTAGTACATATAACTCAATGGAGAGACCCTTGTCCAGCTGTGGACTGTTTTCGGCTGATGAAGAAGAACAATAACCCACTACAGTATAAAAATTAGGTTTTAACGTAGGTGTTTGGTTTTAACCCGATTGTCCGCCCAAAAGGAAGATAATGTTTTGCCTTTTTTATAGAATAAGAGTATAATAAATGAGCACATAGTCCATCTAATGCTAAATGCTTGTTGTGGCCCATAGACATTTAGATTACGAATCAAAATATAGATTCGTTGTCACGCGTGAGGAATGTATTATGAATTGTATTATGAAAGGTATCAATGAGCACATTTTAAATTTTATATGTAAATAGTATTTTGTATTATAATTTCAGGTTGTGAGAGGTACCATCTTAGTTCTCAAGGGTTGCCTTTTTTGTAGTTTGTAATGTATGAAGTTAGCTGCAGGCGACCATGATCTGCAGTTGCCATTCACTATTGAGTGGACAATGACTTTGTTTGTTTATCACTTCAGTTTTAGTTTAGTAAAATAACTTACGTGTCCCTTAAGCCTTTCATTATTTTAGGTCTCACTTATTGTAGACGATAATTCCGACACCCGAGGGAGGTCATCATTATATTTTTCATAGGAGTAAACGTAATAAGTGAACACACAGTTTTTCTGACGGTAAGTATACTGTGACCAGTAAGGACCTACATTTATCCTCGATTAAGGATCAAAATGCATGTGTTGTAACCCCTGAGAACGAAGATGGAATTCCTCGTTACTAGTTAAAGGGCCTTCGGCTCTAGTGACTCATAATACGAAATACAGCAGCATTATGCTGCTCTCTCATGCTTATTCTGTGGCAAGCGAGGCCCTTCCTCGTGCGAGACGACTTTATCACACATATTACAGCCATAATAAACTGCAGAGTGGCTCTACCACATCTTTATTTTACACCCATTTAAGCAAAATTTTTATTTCAGAGACGCATTGCTTTTAATTTTTTTTTTGTTATTATAAGCCAGTGCTTCAGTGTATTCCCACCTGGTGGTAAGTGATGATGAAGAACTAGATCGTATTCGCACTGTCTTAACGTTAAATTACAAATTAAAATTATAATTAAATGATATCGAAATCCTCGCCTATTTTGAATTTAATTATTAAAATGCACAATTTCCGCGCAGGAATATTTTACCCTCTAAAGACTTGTGTACACCATTTCGGCGTTAATGTAATTTATGATGCAATAACCATACGCTTCGAATTATTTTCCTTTATACGTTGTAATTGCCTTTTTATGCCATAAATTGTTTTTTTTATGAGTGTTGGTAACCCATAAGATCTACTGTATTATCTACGGTCAGCTGAGCGACTGCAAATAGAACATAATATTATATTCTCAATATTATATTATATGAAATTATTCTCAGTGCATTTTAATAATTAAATTCAAAATAGGCGAGGATTTCGATATCATTTAATTATAATTTTAATTTGTAATTTAACGTTAAGACAGTGCGAATAAGATCTAGTTCTTCATCATCACTTACCACCAGGTGGGAATACACTGAAGCACTGGCTTATAATAACAAAAATAAATTAGAGCAATGCGTTTCTGAAATAAAAAATTTGCTTAAGTGGGTGTATAATAAAGATGTGGTAGAGCCATTCTGCAGCTTATTATGGCTGCAATATGTGTGATAAAGTCGTCTCGCACGAGGAAGAGCCTCGCTCGCCACTAGAGTTACTAGAGCCGGAGACCCTTTAACTGGTAACGAGGTATTCCATCTTCGTCCTCAGGGCTTACAACGCATGCATTTTGATCCTTAATCGAGAATAATATTATATGTAGTATATAGTATGTCTTTATTGGCCACAGTATACTTACCATTAACAGAACTGTGTGCTCAATTATTACCTTTACTCCTATGAAAAATATAATGATGTCGGATGTCGGGTGTCGGAATTATCGTCTACAATAAGTGAGACCTAAAATAATGAAAGGCTCATGGGACACGTAAGTTATTCCACTAAACTAAAACTGAAGTGATAAACGAACAAAGTCACTGTCCACTCAATAGTGAATGGCAACTGCAGATCATGGGTGCCTGCAGCTAACTTCATATATTACAAACTACAAAGAAGGCAACCCTTGAGAACTAAGATGGTAACTCTCACAACCTGAAATTATAATAATAAATACTATTTACATATAAAATTTAAAATGTGCTCATTGATACCTTTCATAATACAGTAGAGCTTAAGTAGAGCTTTTGGAAATACCGTTTACCATTATCTACCATTACGTGCTATCAAAAATCCACTGCTCAACATAGACCTCCCTCATAAATTGCCTTTTCGGAACGGAACAGAATCCCGAAACGGAATTCCGCATGTATGTGGCGGGCCTTAGAAATAATATTTTTTTCTTCAAATTTATATGAGACAATTTTTGGAATTAAATCAATTAGGTATAACCTATTCAACAACAAAGAAACAACATCAAAATCGGTTCACAATTGATGTAGATATCGCGTAACGTACATAAAAAAAAACAAACAGTATTTTTTTTGTTTGTAGAACTCTGCTAAATATGCATTAAATATTATAATAGACATCCATCCAGATGTTTCAAAAAGTGTTCAGTTTTGTTAAGGGACATTATAAATGTATAATAAGACCCCAAACTAAAGATTTAGTACATTTTATTTGATAAATTAAGTTTCTAAAGTATTTCCCCAAACTTCTAACATAATATAACCGAACTTTACTTTTCTGTCTCGAAACATCAAGTCTCTGTTGACTCCATTTACCTTTTAGTCTTAATAGTCCATAATGATTGTCGGCGAAGTTTCTGAACCGCTCCAGAGTTAATTCGGGTAATCCATTTGAGTAGTAAACAGGGTTAATAAGATTTCGTGATGATTTCTCGAGGCTAACTTTGTTTTATAACCTTATTCATTATGAACAATAACAATTTATTTGTTTTAGGCCGAACCAAAACTTCTTAATACTTATATATAATATTTCTACTGTCACATCATACGGTTTGGTGCTGTTAAATACCACCTAGCAATGTTGATCACAGTGGAGCGGTGCGCTGAAAGGCTTACCGGTGATCCAAATCATCATCATCATTACAGCCCTTCACAAGTCCACTGCTGAACATAGGCCTCCCCCAAGGAATGCCACAAAGCACGGTCCTGAGCCACCTGCATCCATCGACTTACTGCATGTCTCACCAGGTCGTCACTCCATCTCGTGGGGGGTCGCCCTATACTTCGCCTACAAGTACGAGGCTGCCACTCGAGAATCTTTCTTCTCCATCGGTTGTCGGTTCTTCGAGCTATATGGCCGGCCCACTGCCACTTCAGCTTGCTAATCCGTTGGGCTATGTCGGTTACTCTAGTTCTACTGCGGATATCCTCATTTCTAAGTTTATCACGCAGAGACACCCCGAGCATAGCCCTCTCCATAGCTCGCTGAGCGACCTTGTGCTTCCTATACGGCCACGACTCAGATCCGTAAGTCATCACTGGCAACACGCACTGGTTGTATACTTTCGTTTTCAGGTTTTGAGGTATATCTGACGAGAAGATGTGTCGTAGTTTCCCGAACGCTGCCCAGCCGAGTTGAATCCGTCGATTGACCTCTCGGTCGAAGTTGGACTTACCTAGTCGGACTATTTGTCCCAGGTAAACATACTCGTCAATAACTTCGAGCTTAGTGCTCCCAACAACTACCGGCATAGGTGTTACATGGACATTAAACATGATCTTTGTTTTGTCCATGTTCATCTTAAGACCTATCCGTTGGGAAACACTATTGAGGTCATTGAGCATAGTGCTTAGGTCCTCCAGCGATTTTGCCATAAGGACTATATCATCGGCAAATCGAAGGTGAGTGATGTACTCGAATTGATGTTAATACCGTATCCTTTCCAGTCCAGAAGCTTGAAAACGTTTTCCAATGCAGCGATGAAGAGTTTCGGGGATATCACGTCACCCTGTCTTACACCTCTCTGCAGTTGGATAGGTTTCGTACTCTGATTCTGTACTCGGATAGCCATCGTAGCTCTACTGTACAAACACTTCAGCACTTCGATATACCGACAGTCAACTTGGCACCGTTGAAGAGACTGCAGCACCGCCCAGATTTCGACGAAATCAAAGGCTTTCTCATAGTCCACATACGTAAGGCAAAGTGGCAGATTATACCCCTCTGTCTTCTGTACAATCCGCCGCAGGGTATACATGTGGTCTATGGTACTAAAGCCTTTTCGGAAACCGGCATGTTCGGGAGGCTGGAAGTCGTCAAGTCTGCGTGCGAGACGATTCGTAATCACTCTCGAAAACAGCACGTAGACGCGGCTCAGAAGAGAAATCGTCTGTAGTTCTTCAAGAGAGCGTTGTCGCCTTTCTTGAAGAACAAGAGCACCGCACTTCGGCTCCACGCCTCCGGAGTAGTGCCACAATGGAAGACGGAATTAAAGAGCTTCTGAAGGACTTCAAGTACCGGTTTTCCACCCGCTTTCAAAAGCTCCGCTGTAATTCTATCCTTGCCCGGGGACTTGCCGTTTTTAAGATGCTGGAGAGCCATTCTAATCTCGCTCAGACTGACGTCCGGGATATCTTCGGAATAGTGTCGGATAAGACTCGCTCTTGGATCGTTACTCACACTTGCGTGTGGCTCCAATGATGACGTGTACAGCTGCCCATAGAACCTCTCAATCTCACTCAAAATCTCAGGTGTCCCGGAAACGATGCTGCCACAATCGGTCTTCAGCTTTGACAGTTGGCTCTTTCTGGCAGACAGATCTCGTGCAAAGCCTTGGTTCCGCTCGATCGCTTCTTCAATACAAGCTGTATTGAAGTTGCGTAAGTTCCGCCGCATGCATTTGGAGATCTTTTTGTTCAGTTGCCTGTAAGCTTTCAAATCTGTTGAAGAGTGTAGCTTCATCTCCCGTCTAACAGCCATGAGATTAAGAGTGTGATCCGAGAGTTTTTGTGTTCTTCTGCGGCGGGTCTTGCAGAACTTAGCTCCAACCGCATGGACAGTTTCCACGAGCTTGTCATTCATATCGTCCACTTCATTGCAGTGTTATAGGCACTGAAAACGGTTTTGTAACTCGAGCTGGAAGGTTTCGGGACTTTGGAACAAAGTATGAGGGGGACGGAGCGTTGACTTCATTAGACGAGACCTCCAGTGATCGCTACCAGTTTTCACCCTCGCGATCACGGACTCTGATTTGATTGAAATCAATCTTGACAGCTTTGAGTACTTTTCGAGTTACCTGCCCCTCGGTGTTCTAAAGCATGTATTATACGGAAAAGATACATTACTTTTCACAATCGGCCAATTAGACGGTCAGTGGGTCTACACCTCTTTGTTTTCGATATTCCACGCATTTTAACCAAACGGTATGCTTCGTATTTTGTAATGCTCAAATTAGGGTGTATTTATTTGTCGTCGTTTGCCTATTCATCTGATTACAATCAGGATGTCTTGAAAGTAAGAATAATTTGTACAACCTACTTCAATATAAATTATTAAGAATAACTCAAAAACTATTAGTCAGACTTTGATCAAATTTATATGGGACCATATGAGAAGCATCAGCTTGCTAATAAAAAAAGAATCATCGAAATCGAATCGAATCGAATAACAGTGGTAGAGCCACGCGGCAGCTTTTGCTGTCGCACGGATGGGCCGGCTCGAACCGGGGTGGTACCACGACCTCACAGAATACCAGCGTGAAGTAGAGGTTTACCTCTGCGTTTCGCTTGGTGAGTGCAGGTAGCCGGAGGCCCTTTTTACTGGAAATGAGGCATTCCATCTTAGTCCTCACGGGTGGCAACGCATCTGCATTTTGATTCGCAAACGAGGATAGATGTAGATGTCTATGGGCCGCAGCAACCACTTACCATCAGGTGGACTGTGTGATCGTTTGTTACCCTTATCCTATAAAAAAAAAAAAAAAAATCGGTTCACCCAGAAAAAAGTTATAAGGTAACACACATAAAAAAGAACATACTGTCGAATTGAGTACCTCCTCCTTTTTAAAATCGGTAGAAAATAGGCTTTTGGTACGTTAAGACAGTGTAATTTACCTTTTAAGGCTTCATAGCTTACCACCAAGTCGGATTCTAGTTGAGCACTGGTTTAAATAAGTGAAAAAATTAAAAAAAAAACTGAAAATGGCTCCGCAGGACATTTCAGGATGGTATACGTGTACAAATTTATTCGGGGGCAGTTGTTCTACAGTAGTTCTTTAATAACAGCAGGTTACTAGTGTCCGATGTAGGGCTTAAACGATAAGTATTTTGTACGTGGTAGTCATGCTGCAGCTATATCAATTGTATAATTCGTTGTTGACGGCGCAATGGGGCGAACGTCAATTTTTCAAAAAATTACAAAAGAGCAAGAAAACATTTATTATTCCCCAATTACTAGTTTTTTTTCATCATAAAATTAAATATATTAGACTTAATGGAACACTACAAATAAGATTAAGTTTCTGATGAAAAAAGCTAGTAATCGGGTAATAATAAATATTTTCTTGATCTCCTGTAATTTTTTTTGAAAAATTGAGGTTGGCCCCTTTGCGGCGTTGGCGACAAATTGTAGCACGAATGGGTCGACTCGATCGGGTAGGACCACGCTCTCACAGAATACCAGCTTAAAATAGCAGATTAAAACTGCTGTGTTTCGTATGGTGAGTGTAGAGAACCGGAGACCCTTTTAACTGGAAAAGGGGCATTTCATCTCAGTCCTCAAGGTTGATAACGCATCTGCATTTTGATTCACAAAGGAACATATAACATAAGGACATAAGGATAATGGTGACAAACGAGCACACACACAGTCCACCTGATGGTAAGTGGTTGCTGCGCTCATAGACATCTAGATGTAGATATTCGATTACGAATCATAATACATGAGATGCGTTGTCACCCTTGAGGACTAAGATGGAATGGACTGAATAGGTCTTCGGTTCTCTACACTCACCATACGAAACAGCAGCGTTAAGCTGCTATTTTACGCTGGTATTCTGTGCGTGGTCCTTTCCCGGTCAAGTCGACCCATGCTACAACTATACTATTAATATAGCTGCAGCATGGCTCTACCACGTAAAAAACTTTAATATAAATTTAAGCATACATACGTCACAAAAATATAAAAGTAGCAATAGGAAAAAAAACAAATAATACTTTTTTAATAACATTTTGATTAAAAAAAAAACGTGTGCTGCAGCATGAATTATACTGTATATTATATGCAAACATAGAAAAATTTACGTATCCCAACCTACCCGTGCCCGATGTAACTATCATGCATTTTCAGAGACTTGAGGGTTTTTTTTACACACATATTGACGATAATATTCGACCAGGATATACAAGACAAGATATATATAATACAAGACCTACATAATATAAGCCACGTAACTCTGACAACTAGTATATAAAAGCTTTTAGAAAAATTAACTTCGCAAATATCCTCGTTATAAAATAAAATGATGTGTCTTACCTAGTATGAAGAGCACCTCCCGCCCTCCGTCAATCGCGTGCACTATCCCCGTCACCACTAATCCCAGCACCGCTACTCCCAACACCACTACACTAGGCAAGACACACCACTGACGATAATACGACACATGTTTCGCCTCTACACGAGGCATCCTCAGGTGATATAGACTCTACGGTGGCTAACCGCTAAGATTAACCGATAAGAGTGTAGTCACAGTAAATATATAGTAGGAACAGTATGGAAACTTCCTACAAACGCTCGAAACGGCACACACACAAACATGCGCAACGACGAGACTTCTAAGCGCTCGTCGCGGTGCTCTCAGTAGCGAGTGCCGCCTCAAGACTTTAAAAATGCCACGAACGTATTGCGTAGTATACGGCTGTTTGAACTCTGCTTCATCCGGACATCAAAACCGGAGCTATCGTATTTTTATCGTATTTTTTAAGCTTCCTGCTGATTTTGAAAGGTAAGAATGATTTTCATTGTTATTGTTATAATCGTTATCGAATTATAAGTCCGTGTGATCGATCATAATGAATTCGTAAACTTATTTGTAAATCCAGAATGCGGCGGTTTTGAGACTATTTAAAGCTGATAGTGCAATAGTAGTAACAAAAAGTAAATCCATGATGGCGGCTGCAATAGGTATCATTTTTTTCGTCATGGGTGCCATTTTCATGTTTTTCGAGGGTGATGAAGCCGATAGTGCTGTTGAAATGTAAATCCAAGATGGCGGCTGCAATAGGTATCATTTTTTTCGTCATGGGTGCCATTTTCATGTTTTTCGAGGGTGATGAAGCCGATAGTGCTATCGAAATGTAAATCCAAGATGGTGGCTGCAATAGGTATCATTTTTTTCGTCATGGGTGTCATTTTCATGATTTTTGAGGGTGTTGAAGCCCCGTTGAAGTTGAGTGCTGGCAAAATGTAAATCCAACTTGTCGGCTGCAATAGGTATCAATTTTTTCGTCATGGGTGCATGGATCACTAATAAAAAACATGGGTGTCATTTTCATGATTTTCGAGGGTGTTGAAGCCCCGTTGAAGTTGAGTGCTGGCAAAATGTAAATCCAAGATGGCGGCTGAAATAGGTATCAATTTTTTCCTCATGGGTGCATCGATCACTAATAAAAACATAGATGTCATTTTCATGGTTTTCGAGGGTGTTGAAGCCGATAGTGCTGTCCAAATGTAAATTCAAGATCGCGGCTGCAATAGATATCAATTTTTTCGTCATGGGTGTCATTTTCATAGTTTTTGAGTATGTGGAAGCCGATAGTGCTTTTGAAATGTAAATCCAAGATGACGGCTGCAATAGGTATTAATTTTTTCGTCATGGGTGTCATTTTCATGGTTTTTGAGGGTGTTGAAACCGATTTTTCGTTGTTGATTAAAAAAAACCACAGAAACTGCAAAGTAGCTGATCTCATTTACAAAAAATAAAAAAAAATCGTTTTCATAGTACCCTGTTCTTGTTTCCTAACGGTTTATTTAAAAAAACCTGTTCATTAGAATGATAATTTTTTACACAATTAAATTCAATAATAAAGAATTCTGAACTTGTCGTAGCAGACGAAAATATCTTTCTGTAAATAATTTGTAATAATGAAAAATAAAGGTACGTTTTCTTCCAACCGCGGCTCGCGTACGCTCTCGCCGAAACTTGTAAAAGGTTACGCCGTAAAGACAAAGTTAAAGATCTATAGTTCTACAAGTTGTTGTGTGTTAATATTAAATTGTTTTCCGTGTTTGAACTACCGTTTTTTGCCGAGATTACCCGACGCCATGAGATTACCTATTTAAATTGTATTTGTAAACTAGTTATTTAAATTATAAACAAAAATATAAAAAAAGCAATATCTAAAACATTAAAAGTTACAACCCTATTGCTTCAATGGAGCGTAGGTAATTATGTCCTCAACTAGGCTTAGTTTCCATACTGTTCATATTTATACTGTGGTGTAGTGGTGTTGGGAGTAGCGGTGCTGGGATTAGTGGTGACGGGGATAGTGCACGCAATTGTGGGAGGGCGGGAGATGCTCTTCATATTAGGTAAGACACATCATATTATTTAGTAAATTTTTCTAAAAGCTTTTATATAATGGATTTCCGCAAAGTAACGCCTGATTCTATTAATTATACCTGACAACTAGTCTACATGGTTGTAGGTTTATGTCTCATATCGTATATATAGAGATCTATTGTTATAAGTGACCTTTAGCCAACAACGTTAGAAGGGATGCAGGGTTAACCAATGATGAGGGTCTAATTAATTCTCTAATCCAAAGACTGTTTATACGAGGCGATCCTACCGTATTTATAATGACGTCTTGTTAATGAGTCTCGATAATGATTTTGTCTTGTCATGTTGTATATAATATAATATTTATGATGACTAGCTGGTACCCGGCGTATTGCTGCCGCAGAGGAAATAGTTGTGGAAATATCGTTTTAAATTTAAAAGAGAAATAGTGTTTAATTAAGTATGATAATACATTGAAATTGAATGATATATAACTTTCAAATAAATTTGTTGATACTATGTCGTAATTTACCTATACTGTAAGATAATTTTTTTATAGGATAAGGGTGACAAACGAACACAGTTCGACTGATGGTAAGTGGTTGTTGTAGCCCATAGACATCTACATCTATCCTTCACTACGAATCAAAATGCATATGCGTTGTCACCCGTGAGGACTAAGATGGAATGCCTCGTTTCCAGTAAAACGGGTCTCCGGTTCTCTACACTCACCATACGAAACACAGCAGTGTTAAGCTGCTATTTTACGCTGGTATTCTGTGCCAGCGTGGTCCTTCCCCGGTCGAGCCGACCCATTCGTGCTACAACTATACCAGACAAAAACAGAGGGGTGTTATAAGTTTGTAGTGTATATCTGTGCGTCTGTCTATGGCATCATAGTTCCTGAACGAAAGAACGCAAACGAAAAAAAAAGCTTAATAAAATCATTATTAATTTTTTTTTGCGTTTGAAAGATGTCTGTATCGAGAGTGTTAATTATGTTCCAAAAAATCTGTTCAACCGTTTGAAGATCATCAGTCTTTTCGTTTCGGGAGTTTTTACAATTTTTAATTTAAGTTATTTATAATTGGTTGGATTTACCATAATCGGCAACCTTGGCAAACACTACCCGATGTTTTTATTTTTGACGCTGTTCCCATTTTTTCTTTTAGGAATTGTTTGTTTGATATAAATACAAGGTGCTTAAATTATATCTATATCACTCCATTGTATTCAAATATTAATTTTTAAAAAAATTGAGAAATAAAGAGGATATCTGCGGAGATTCTTCTTTTAGTTTTTCATCGACCGCAGTGACCTCGTTTCATAATTGCCAGTAGATTTGGAAAAAAAATCATTTTATAAACGATTTTTTTTGGAATAAGAATCACAAACACACAGTTTACTTGATTGGAAGTGGATGCTGTGGTTCATAGACACCTACATCTATTCTCGATTAAAAATCAAGATGTTGACGCGTTTGCACTCTTGAGAACTAAGACGAATTCCTTAAGTCGAAGAAATAAATATATGAATTTCATTTCATATTATGTTGCCGTTACTACTACAATCCTCTGCTAGACATAGGCTTCCCCCATAGACTGCATCATAGGGTCTTCCCCTATACTGCCTATCTCATGGTTTGTCTCCCTATTTCGGCTCTTACGACATCCATGTTAGGATATAGGGTAATGGATATTGTAACCATGTAGTGGCGGACTACACAGTTAATCTTATATGTAATAAGATTTTGGTTTAAATACTTAATGAATCTCCTCTAATACCAAATGATTTTTCTGCTACAGCATTCGGTATAGGTTCGATGATCTACTCGGGACTGGAGTTCGGCCAGTACTGGGAGCTGGAGAGAAACACAAACTGTCACAACGTACTGCTCGCCCTTACGCCCGCGACGAGGATGATCTTCATATTCATACAGATGTATTTTATCTTTCTAAACAATGAGGTATGTCGGTTTCTATTAGTTTGTTTTATCTATATAAATATATGTATATAATAAATATAAATAGTAGGGAAAGAAGTTACATCCTATGTACGTCTAACTACTGGGCACTGGCCTTCTAACATTCCTGAGAGGGTTTTAGTGCAGCTAGTGTCTTAGCGTGTGTTAGTGGGTTTATAAGAAATATTATTTTAATTTCTCAGACATTTAGGTTTCCTTATAGATTTCCTTCACCACCGGGCACATAGTAAATCAATTCTTAAAATTACAATTAAGAATTTCTAAGAAAATAAATTCATGGTTTGCTCGCATATTGTAAAATTTACAGTCAGCGCTTAGGGCTTTGGCCATTCAACATAGGTCTCTCCCATAGATTGACTCATAGGGTGGAATTTGCCATAGTTGGCACGCTTGACAGACGAATTAACTTGAAAGATGAAGAACGCAGTTTTTTATTATTTTTTAGTTATTATCAGGAAAATGCTGCTGCCTAATAAATGCTGTTAGATCACCTCTTACACACACATGGGACGATATAGGGTAATGGATATTCTTACATCGCCACAACACAAAACAACAAAAAGTTAACTTATTTACAATTGAATTAATCTCGAAAAATTGATTGATAATTAAATCCTTCGATAGTGGAAAGCTTTTAACATCAAATATGTAAAGTAAACAAATTGGCAACTTCATCCTCCACTATGGGTAAATCTACCACGTAATACACTAAAAAAGGTCATTGAAGTGAATAGAAAGTGTTACAGAAGCTATTCTTCTCTAAATCACCGCCAAACATTTTATATTTAAAAATAAATATTATATGTATAATTAAATTAATTTTTCAATGATTCAAATATTTATTTTGTATCAAATTACAAAAATATAAAATGATATATACTTAAGACACTAACTAATTTATTGTTTGTTTCTCGTTTTTGAATTAGGCAGCGTGTTAAAAATACTGCTTACAGGCTTTCACAAGATTTTTCATAATGATAATTATGACGGATTCGAATATCACTTTGTGGAAATTCATTTCAATTGGAATTTCATTTCACCGTTGCTACGGTGAACGAAAAAACTGCTATATTGGCATACATAAACTATGTGACGTTAACTTCCTGGCAATAACTACCCGCATTAATACTGTATTTGTGAACACTTCTGAATTATGTTTGTAGTACAGTACAGTGTATTACGGTTACAGCACTAATAACTAGACTCGAGCGGGAAAGTACCACGCTCGCATAGAATACCAGCGTGTAATAGCTGCTGTGTCTCGAACTATTACCAAATACTATTTTTACTGGTAACGAGGCATGCCATCTTAGTTTTCAGGGGTGACTATGCATCTACATTTCGATTCTTAATAGAGGATGATAGATGTAGGTTTCTTTGGGCCATAGCATCCACATAAGCGTAATCAGGTGGATTGTTTCACTCGTTTGCACTTAATTAGCACTTAATTCCTTGCTATTAATATTTATCTTATATCTATTATCGTCACTGCGTTGCTAGCGATACGTTTTGCCAGCAACGCAAATTTCCACAGTTCGTTGCGGTGAACATTTTAGAGCAACTAATTTTTAAACTTGGCACCTAATTACCACCTATAAAGTTTTTAATTTTGGCTTTTTCTAAATGAAAATTCCTGACTTTGCGTTGCTGGCGAGATGCAGCTCAAATCTTGTCATTATATTTTCATTTACTGTCTAGTGTAAGCTATGCTACGCTTTATTCTTAGTTCAATGAGGTATTTCGGGACATAGTAGCTCAGAGGTCAGACGCCCGTGTAAAATTTCATAGTATGCAAGTAACGCCAGTTCGATTCCTGCCGGTTTCAACCATAATTCAAAATTAAAGTGTAGATATACAATGCGCTTGTTGATGTAGTAAAAAACTAGTATGTATGAAAAATTATAAATTTTTTCAAAGAGACGTAAATTTCGCCGATTTGCGCTGAGCAGCGTGTTGGTCTTTTACACGCTCCTAGATACCTCATAACCTTGAGAGGTCTGCATCCAGAAAGGTAGAGTATAGGTTGTAACTTGATTTTTTTAAACACACATTTTCACACCTCTTTCAAAGCGGGAGTAAGTAGACGAAGCACTTTCTGTAATCGCAAGGCTTGTTAGACTTAGCGAAAGCAGCTTGGCATCAATTAGGGTTTATGATGATGGTTTCCTTTACACCGCCACTGTACGATATAAAATAATAAGGCACTAATGTGTCGCGTGGTGTATGTCATCATTTGGATGTCGTAGGATGTGCCAGGAAATCTCCTTTCGTAGATGGCAGTATATCCATCGCTCACATCATCATAATCATCATTACTGACCTTCACAAGTCCACTGCTAAGCTGAACATTAACCTCCCCCAAGGGATGCCTATATCTATCGACTTCCTGCATGTTGTACAAGGTCTTCACTCCCTCTATTGGAGGGTCGCCCAAGGTATTCGAGCCACAGATGTAGCCTACGAAAAGTACACGTAAAAATAATAAAGTCATCAACATTAACGGACATGGGAACCCAGATTCGATCCCTGCTGGCACCAATGAAATTTTAAGTGCTTATTTACCACATATTTGGTGGTGAAGGAAAACATCGTGAGGAAACCTGCATATCTGAGAAATAAGAAAAAAATATTTTGAAGACGTGAAGTGCGTCAACACGCATTGGGGCAGCGCGGCGGACATTTTACTTTTCCTAAAACCTTCTCAGAAATGAGAGGAGGCCTATGCCATGTAGTGGGATAGGCTGTAACTTTAACTTTAACTTTTAACTTTTTACAATTTACAGATGAAAGTATACAAGCATAAGATAGTCGCGCGTTTCGGACTGATGCACATGATAGGGACAAACCTCAGCGTCTGGCTAAACGTCCTCATACAGGAGACGAAACACGAGATCCTCACCTTCTATGATCCCGAGAATAAAACCATTGGATTGAATCATCGGCTTGGTAAGTTCAATCACTCTATCTCACTTTTTATCAGCTAGCTTTTATTTTATCGTCTACTTACCAGATGCTCCAAAACAAGGGTTATGTAGTATGTAATATGTTATGTATGCATGTATATATAGGGTTATTTTTCAAAGAGTAGCCAAATTTGAAACTTAAGTTCAAATGTATAAATATTCTACTCCTTCTTTCTTGGCTTTTACTTTTATTTGAAATCATCCCAAATTCAATGTTAATTATGGGCAACAACTTATAACACCCCCCTGTTTTTGTTGAGGGTTAAAAATACCCATTTCAAGCAATGGCAAACGGTCCATTGCGAGACATAGGCCTTTTCTATTGTTATTAGGATTTGTCACAATGTAGAAAGAAAAATCATGTTTATAAACAACGTGCTTGTTTTTAGATATAATATAGTTGAACACAAAGACAACCGCTCGCGTTAGTCACGTAGTAAACGCAAGGACCAGGCATAATCTAGAACGCAGCGTTAGAGACGCGGGAATCATTAATGCACAAATACAGATAACCCCGTCTGGAATTTAAACCGTCAAGCCACAGTCAGATATTCAGACCACTAATGCGCGGTATCTATCTAACTATAATATATCCTTACAACTCGTCCGACGGTGTAAAAATGTATGGAAATAACATTTAACTCACCAAATATATAAATGTGAAGGATACCAATTTCGGTACAAACGACTTTCTAAGTGTTGAGATCTGAACGGATACAAAGCAGTTCCAAGAACGTTCTATTGATCCTATGCTTTAAGCAGCTTCGCGTTCCTTTCGCATTTATATTTTTAGTCCATCCGTGAAATTAGTTTTATTCAATGTGTAATATTCGCATACATATAAGATATCACCATACTGTTGTATTCTAAACCTGTCTAAAAAATGTTTGTTAATCACTGGCGAACCACAGTTATGGTACAATAAGGCGGTTTTATCGTTGAAAAGGAAAATTGTACTATTTGATAGTGGGAAGTGTATATTATATTAAACTTACATACTAATACCTAAATAAACTAAACCGATATATAATAACAAAATATATAATAGACTAATATATACAATAAAAATATGATAGGCCTACATAAGATTAAACAAGCAAATAAACATAAGTACATAAATAAATACAAAACAGATTTAATGTTAATTCAAAAATTAAATGCCGCAAACGATGAGCCGTGATTATTGCAGTGATAGGTAGTGATTTTTGACGTCAGTCTTAAACTTATATAGCGTTTTCGTAAGGCGAATTTGCGGAGGCAGAGTAATATATAACAAAATATTCCAGAAATAGTTATAACTAGTTTAACAAATAAAAAACCATAAAAGACTGTATGTAAAGTAAAGCGATGAATATGTAATGTAACACAAAGCAGCATCTTCCGGCCGAGTTATTATTTTCTTCACACAAGTCGAGCGGCAGCAATACGAAAATGCCGTGGCTGCAGGGGTGGTGATTTTAATGTTTTATCACTTGTATAGTCATTTCATCGCAACTCGTGCTTATATATATCTTACGCACCATTTAACTTTGTGTGGATAAACGCGTTTAATGAACCTGCCAGCTAGGTGGAACTATCTACCTGAAATACGTTTGGGATTAATTTTTAAGCTACAGTAAATGTTTGTTATGCGCCGAGACCAGGCCTGGAGTATAATAATGTTGTGAATTGAATGAGATGTGCAGAACAAATGCTTGTGTGAATTTTCATAAGCAAGTATATTCACGAAACAACCGTGGACAGTCTAAGCATCTGCTGAGGAATGGCTTGTACGTGGTAGAGCTACTTTACACTTAGTTGTGTTATGACGCTGCATGAATGGCTCGGCTCGGCCGTGGAAGGACTGTGCTCATAAAATTAAAAAAAAAGTATATTTTAATTATCTCTTTATTTCTTTTTAAGGCGTATTTTACTTTTTATTATATGTTCATTTTTTCACAATTTTCTCCTCTAAATTGTTACATCAAAAACTACATCCTCTATTGCCACTGAAGTATAACTTATTTAATAAAAAAAATATTAAAATCGGTTCACAATTGACATACAATCGAATGGTAAGCCTCCCGATTTATTTGGAGTCGGCTAAAAATGGCTGCTGTTTAGTGACGGGAAATGGAGATCCATTCGTTTTTATTAACTCGCTTTCGTGTATGTCTGTTCGGGTCTAATTTAGTAAATGATTTTAAACTTACTTCTGAGCCAGAGTCTTGAAATTTTGAACATACTCGGAACTTTGAACAGAATCGGTTGACAATGTAAGAAAATTAAAAAAATAATTACATTTTAGTCCGTTTTAAAAACGTGGTATGTTGAAAACATAATGTAATACTTAGTCGATGATAAATGGTATGAGACATGTACACCAAAGCGGCTTTGACTAAAAATTGTCCACGTAACATCTATGGCTCATAAGAATGTATGAGCCACATTTATTTGCCATCAAATGGGTTGCGTATTCATTTGCTAACTTGTACAATAATGTATCTAGGTTTTTTTTGGAACGAAGTTCTTTATCGGACGGTAAGGATTTGGCGGATGGGGGCTAGGCGACAAAAATGTAAGATTTTTCCGTCACGACACGTTCAGACGTACTGTAGACGGCCTTGGCGGCTATAAGGAAGCGAGATGGAATAATATCCATCTCCCTTTTTCTTCGTGCTTTTTCCTATCTTGCCATGAAAGAAATATTATTTTATTTTAAATCACGCTTCATTTTAATATACGCTAGCAATTAATTTATTTGTATTTGTTAATCAATAATATAATACGTTTATCGATAATAATATACTACGAAAGGAAGTTCATTCCAACCGAGTGTTCCACGACATTCACGCATGTTTCTTTTATAGAATGGGGGTGACAAAGGAGCACACAGTCCACCTGATAATAAGTGGATGCTATGGCCCATAGGCATCTACATTTATCCTCGATTAAGAATTAAAATGCAGATGCGTTTTACCACCCCTGATGACTAAGATCGTATCCAGTATGAGATCTTCGGTTCTCTACACTGACTATACGAAACATATCAGTATTAAGCTGCAATTTTACGCTGGCATTCTGTGAGAGCGTGGCCCTACACCGGTTGAAACGTTTACCTGTAGATAAAAATTGAAGACTAAATAGAATAGATGGCTGTTTTTGTTAAATAGTTATTTACTTGTCCTCTAATATGTATTTCTGAATGATAAATCCTTCTTACTGGAAACGAGGCATTCATTTCCAAGAAGGGTCTCCGGTTCTCTGCACTCACCATACGAAACACAGAAGTATTAAGCTGCTATTTTACGCTGGTATTCTATGGTTGTTCGCACTGTTGCGCTATTTAAGGCTAGATATAGATACATACATACACTTGAGCTGACTCGATTCTTTTACTATATAAAAAAATTAATGCGTGTTACGAGTACATTTGCTTGTTTAACATATACTAAATTTTTGTTGTGTATTTCATGTTATTCCATAGTTATTATTGATCAAAAATAAAAAAAACTGCGGTTGCCAACCCACTTGCCAAGCGTGGCAACTATGGCAGATATCCCCCCTATGATAAAATCTATAGGGGCGGCCTATTTTCAGCATTCGACTTTAATAGGCTGTAATTTGGAACTGAAATAAACAATAGATACCCGCGAAAGCTTTACTATATCCAAAGTACACGGTATCCAGCCGCAAACAGTTGAATATGTTGCGGACAATAGAAACTTCAACGTATTAAAATAATTCAATTCAGTTTACTATTTAACCAAATAGTAATCGAATAAATTGTGAAGAACATTTTTTTTTGCATAGCGGTAACACTGCCACGTACACATACAACCTAATTGCTAACCAATAATAGATGGTAGAGATTACCATATAGCGATAAACTCGACTTTTGTACAGGATTTTGCGGCAATATATAGTAAACAAGTCATCAATCAAATAATTGCACATTGCTTTGCCAATTTCGTCCAGGTAGTGAATATGTACGTGATGGAATGGGTCGTCTCGATCGGGAAAGGACTATAAAAAAGATAGTAACAGAAAGATTTTTGTTCAGTTACAAGTATGTAACGTTATTAACTTTACTAATTTCCTCTATAACCAATCCAAAAGTTAAAAAATTAAAAGTTACAGTCTATATACGGAATCCTCTCTCCTCTATTTTCTGAAAGGGTTTTAGGGCGAGGTAATGTCCACAGTGTTGCATGTTGGGAACATCACATGTCTTCGAAATATTTTTTTCTCATTTCTTATACATGAAGGTTTCCTCAAGATGTTTTCCTTCACCACCGAACACGTGATAAATCAGCACTTAAAACTGCAATTAACAAATTTATTCGTGCCGGGGGGGTCGAACCTGGGTTGCTCACGTACTGTGAAATTTACAGCGAGCGCTTTGCCCCTAAGCTACCGCGGCTCTTTACCGCCACTCTGTCTGATGTGCGAACCCTCGACAACGAACAAAATAAGCTGTTACAAACAGGGTAACAATTAAATATTAATCAGACCCAAAAAAAACCAACAGTTTGTATTTGTGTAATACAGATGTCGACTTGGACTGACATTCGACACCGGGACCAAAATATATCAGTTAAGTAAAAATAACCTTTGTCTAAAAATTTAAATTTAATTTGCTATAATATGTCGTATTCTTAAAACTTATTTGTTTTCCCGAATTAAGTGAAAATAGATTTTAATTATTTAAAAATATTATATAATTATGAAGTTTTTTGTTACTAAGAACAATAACGTCATTTACTACGACTCTCATACAATTTACATATTTAGTGTACAGACATAGAGACATATTAAGTGTTGTTGCTCTATTTTAATTGCATACTCATGCAACAAAACTGGTAACATTAGGAAGTGTAGTAGTACGTAATCATTAAAACTACTAACACGACATATTGATTACCACAGGACGTTGACCAGCCCTATTTGTTATTAACCGACTTATTTCCACGACACACGACAGCTACCCGTGACGTACGAAGCCTTTAAAACTTTCGTCTTGTTGTTTTGCAATTACGTAACCACTAAATTCCATTTCAATACCATACAGATCAAACAACATTTGTATAATCAGAATGTATTCTATGCTTCCATCACACAGTAGAAAATCCTAGTATGGATGTAACGTTTTCAAATAAAAAAGAAGACTGTGAGGCTTTTCATTTTATTTCTCGTAGGTGACAAAGCATCTATAGCCTTTGTTGTTTTGTTTAAGTTAGGTACAGGTGGCTATGTACTGCAGAAACCATTTACCATCAGGTGGAGTCTAAGTTCTTTTGCCACTGTTACCTTAGTTTTGTAATAACGAAACTTAAATTTATTTCTGTTTTATTTTTATATACTTCTTATAGTCTTATTTTATATTATAATTACTTTTAAATACTCTTAGTGAAATAGATAATGAGCGACATCAACTTGTGATGATTTAACGTTATACGTTAAGAGGATTGTGAAACTAAATTTTTATACGTCTAATTTTATTAATTTTTGGAATTGTTGTAGATAGACTGAAAAACCAGGTCCGTACGTTTTTATTTTACAGATATAAGTTATTAGCATCTAAATATCTATATTTTTAACTTATAAACTTACTCGAGCGTTTTTTTTAAATTAATCTAAACTAAATTACAAAAAAACCTACAGACCTAGATTAAGGTTTACTGAATGTAACGAGATCAAAATTGTCCTATTTCGTAAAGATTTAGAGAGTAAAAACGTTATCGCCCGTAACAATATTTCAAAAAGGAAATGTAGACTTCTTTAATTGCTTCCAATACTTGCAACTCTCTTTATCGCACTATATGGCAATACGAAGCGTGCGTTATGAAATAGATAGCATTTTCATAATACCTAGTCGCGCCGAAACAACAAAAAAAGAACAAGCCAAGTAAGTAAGTAAGGTTATTGACCTAATTGACGATACATTAAAGCTGGGCCAACTTAACCATACCCTTAACCAATGTGCATGTACGCGTAGATATATGTGAAAGATGCGAAAGTATTAAGAGAGGTGTATCAGTATCGAAGTACATACAGTGTTTGCCCACCCGTTTGGGTGAGGTGAGAGAGAGAGTTCATGTTATGTTAAAAAAGCACTCGTTGATTAAGAATGATAGATTAATTATCAGGATGCGTGTCATTTCAAAGAAACATTTTACATACGTGAAATTAAACGTATATTGTTAAACAAAAGCAAACACAACAGAGTGTACTCACAACGCCTTACATTTTTTTCTTTTTGTTTTATTGCGCTAAAGCGGGCAACCTCATTTTTTATGCAGTGCCATACAATGTACTTGTTTCCGTACAGTTCTTTGTTCCAATTTATTCCCTCTTGACCCTTTTTATTTGACTCTGTTATATTTTGCGGTTTTATTAAACTCATTTTTCTTACGGTGTTGCTATAAACATGAATATAATTAAAATGACGTTTAAATTCTTGATATTATGACGTGAATGACTTTAACAATTACGCCGATCGCATACGTATCTATTGACCCCGGTAGGAATTTTGACCTGAATACTTGGGAGCTTTTTCGATAGAAACCGTGCCGAACCGTTTGGTCGGTTATTGGATATATAATATTTATTAATGGATTAGTATTGATTATTTTGTAATATTTAAAATTAAGAGTTGCAATTTCATATGCTCAATTATACATGTCGGTAACTCCTTAACGATTGTCGTGTTCCCTCTTGTTTGACCAATTGTAAATGTTTCAAGGAAGTCTGAAATTCGATTACACGCCAGTGATGATCACACTGGAGCGCAGCAGAATGACTCTCGGAAACTTAGAGGGCTGTGCATTAAAACTTTGCAATGTAACTCTACTTTTGTAATATAAGTTATATTCAACCTTCTTAGTTCTTCTATTTTTCTCTCTATCTTGTGTGGCATGTAGGTTAGGTACAGGTGACTGACTCGTGTTGGACATAAATGTAAACACGGAGTCTGATTAAATCTTTAATATATTTGCAGGTTAACAATTTTGAAATATAAAATAAGTGAGAGTGATGTCCGTTAAAAGATGAATGATCTGTAGAACATGTAACAAAAACCCTGTGGTTCCCGTTAAGTTCGTTAACAGAATCAGTATTCAAACTAGAAAAAATTAAATCAATAAAAAATTAAATTAAATTTAAATATGTTTTTATTTGCCAATTGTATGTGGTTTAATTCCTCTATTAAAATACTGCATTCGCTTGCATATGCACAAGCAATAAGTTTAAAATCAAGGAAAAATAATATGTCTATTAGATAGATAGATAGATAACATTATACATATTGTAAGAAATTATTCCACTTCTGATGTTAGATTATTACACAATAATCCTCAAAAGTATTTAAATAAAAGAACACTACTCGGTAACAAACCCTGCTTACTATCAGGACCCCAATTACATGATAACATCAAAGTATGCAAACCAACAGCATGACTAACCGTTTATATGTAACACAGGGCAGCCTCTCAGCAATACGGCCTTCCTTGCCTACACTAGTAGAATACCCCAACGGGCATAGTAATGCCAGTGGGACTCTTGGAATTCCAGACTGATGTCTCTTAGTCGCCTGTGCAATATTTTATACTGCTAAAACAAGTAGGAGATTGCCATTCTACCTTCATTTGTTCGCACTTCCTTTTATTTTTTAATCTGATTCCTAACAATATATTATTTTAACAGGTAATTTAGTATTGTTCAAAATACTGAAAATTTCGGGAATCAAGGAAGTGACACAACATTATTATTTAAAAATGTATTTATTGCTTTTCGAAGTATTCTCCGCAAAATTTGACACATTTTTCCATACGATGGAACCAATCATTGAAGCAACCATTCTATTCGGAAGTTGGGGTCTCCAAAATGGCCGTTTTGTAAGCATCCACAGCTTCTTCAGGTGATGAAAATCCCTGTCCACGCAATTTATTCTTTATTTTAGGGAAAGTATAGAAATCATTAGGGCTTAGGTCGGGGCTGTACGGTGGATGGTCTAATAATTCTATGTTTTCTTGCTCTAAAAACTCTTTTGTTCTGTTTGCGGTGTGAGAACTCGCATTGTCGTGATGGAGGATGATGCGGCGGTTGCAGTTCTCTTTACGGAGTTCAGAAACGACCTGTGGCAAACAAATGCTAGCATACCATGCATTAACCGTTCTTTGTCCCTCAAGAAGAATAGTCGTAACATGGCCGGTTTTGAAGACAAACGTGGCCACCATTTTTTTTGCAACACTCCGTGAACGAACAATTTTTGTTGGCTTTAGCTCTTGAATTTTCTCGAGTCAATTCCATTTTCTCAACGACTAAACAAGTTTGACAAAACCTTGTGACAAGACCGAGAATGTTATTTTAAATAAATAAATGGTATTCGATTTTTAAAACCAAGGAGTTTTCAATTAAAAAGATTTTAATATGACAGGAACAGTGGAAATATTCCATTCCCGATACTTTTAGTGCAGCCTATGTATATGATAAAATTTTTCTTTTTCATAGATTTTATGCAGTTTAATTACGAGTATCAATATAAATAAAATAAATGTATTACTACTAACCACTTTATGGACCTTGTGTCAAACAAATTTATTATTATTATTTATTATTTAAAAGTATAGTTGGGGTGTAGAATATATCCCGTATCATCCCACGTGAGTTCCAAATGACGGAAACTGAAACATTAGATAGGCAAGAACGTATTTCCGATAGCAACTTAAAATTAAAAAAAAATTGCGGTTGTCAACTTGCCAAGCGTGGCAACTTTAGCAAATTCCCTATATGAGGCAATCTATGGGCACAGAGGCAAAGCTTTTAAGTAGCTGTCAAAATTTTTTACCTATTTTGGTAGGGTCGGCACAAGAGGATAAAATTAAATAAGCAAAACGTTTATCAGCGTTTGTTATATACTTAAGATAGAATATTTTTTTATAAACTACCTGTTCTAAATGTTTTATTTTATAATTTTTGTTCTTCGACAATTTATAGTGTCTTTTAATTAAATGGTAAATTATGTATCTAATGTAAAGTTTTTTAATAATCTATTGGAAAGCACTCGCATGGCATAACAAATGTAGTTTGGAAAACCCAAAAGTGCACGTCTCATAAGCGTTTCATTTAATTTTGATTAAAAAGTAAAATAAAAATAGTGACGATAATTTTCACAGAAAGAAAAAACAGAGAACGTGATCGAGTGATGAGTTCAATAACAAAAATCAATATGGATCCTCCTTAGAATGTGTGGAATCTCATTTAATACTATATATCTCAATCTATTGCTGACATATTTCTATTATGCGAGAAAACTCACCGACGCATAGACAAACGGACGGCATTTCATATATTTATTCAAAAAAAATTTTTGTTATCCCTCACGTTGTGAGGCGTACAATAGAACCTTGCACACGAATACTGTATTATCAATATTTACAATTATTCTTTCGAGATCAAAATATTCGCAAAATTTTTGCTCATACAATCCATACATTCATTTCAGATACATTCTCACATTGGTTGGAACTCAAACAAGCACCATCATTTGTCTGCAAGTTGAGTATTGGAAAAGCATTTCCAAATAAATATTTTACAGATCTTTTATTAGAAAACTTAATACAGGATTTCAGTCTATATTGTTGAATTTTTAAACTAAAAAAGTTTTGAAAGGAGATCTTCTCGTCTGTCAGCTTTTAACCACTCGTGCCGTCTGAAATAACAATAATAAAAAAACATGAATCTACGTATATAAACATTATAAAAATAACTATTCAATCACTTATAGGTAGGTAGGTCACTTATAGGTGAATTATTTATCTATCACATTAAAATAATAAATTATAGTCAAGTTACTACTTACCTAGAGTCTATGGGATAATAAAATATATATATATATATATATATATATATATATATATATATATATATATATATATATATATATATATATATATATATATACATATACATATTCTATTAATGTTCATACAAACAGTACAGTAAGCCATACTACCACTTTTTAATATTTTATGTGACAATCAACCCTGACTTTAAACACTGGCCGAGCCGGTTTAACACGTTCGCTGCGGCAACTATTTGAGACATTATTCCCCCAGTGAGTTACCAGGTCTATAGGCCTTATACCTAAACTTTTCACCGGTGCGTCAATGGGTCAATAAACCTGGTAAGATATGGGTCACTTCAAACTCTAATAACTCTGCGAAAACTTTTGATATTGAATATTTTTTTTAACTAGGTTATTGAGAAAATGTAAGCCTATCTTATACTATCGTCGCAAATTGCTCCGATGACTTATTTAAAAAATATACAGAAAAACAAACATAAGGCTTATCGACCCATTACCGCACCTAGGTAATGGTATAATTGGGATAATTTTAGTGATGGGAAATAACATAAGTACAGAAATATCGAGATCAACTTTATTTTATTATTAACTGTTATCTGTTATAGATGATTTTCGTAAAAACATTTAGCGCAATATCCCTTGTTGCACTCAGCACAATACGATTTAATTTTTTTGGATTTTCTTTGAGCATCTTTGCTATTTAACGTTGCACGAAGCTTATTGATTGATTATTCTGCGTTTGGGTGTCATATATTGCACAGATTTCCTCGTTGGATAGTGGGCATAATAAGGATTTTGCACATGAAATATCACTAATAGAACTAGTCCTGCTTGTAAGATTTGATACGTTCGGAGTTACTGGGGTTTCTTTTCGTAAATTATAATATTTGCGGATAGGAGTTGCAAGTCCGTATTCAGCGTTTTCCAGTACATGAAGAGTATTGCCAGTACTAGGACTAACATAAACATCGTTTTCTGATGTTTGTATTTTCTTTCTTTTAGGCGTAAAGTCTAAATAAGTCTTTCTAACTTGAGGACTTACCCGCATTGAGCTATCGTGTAAAGTTGAACTGAAGCTAGGTTCTTGAAAAGCAATAGATGAACTGCAGCGAGGTTCTTGAAAAGTTGTAGTTTCACTGCTTGTAGAAGCTGACTTAACAATAACATCCTGAAGGATTTGAATTTGTTTTTTTTCTTGTAAGCTGGCACTGTTATTTTGGTCCACCACTTCTTGAGCATTTTGAAAAGACAGCTCGAGCATTTTGAAAAGACAGCTCGAGCATTTTTCGACAACGTTTATTGACTCGATGCATTTTTTATGAATCGTACGCACATGCATTTGTAAAAGCTGTCAACACAACACTAAATAATTTTAACTCTTCAATCAGTGCGGTATTAGGCAGTTAGGCGTTGTACTTCCCATAAGGCCTATGGGCCTTGTATCCGCACTGAATGTCAATTTCTACTCTCCAGTGCGGTATAAGGTCGATAGGCCTGATACAAATATTATTATTTAAATGAATAGCCATTGAAAAGACGATCTTAAATATATACTTGTCTTTATCACTTATAGAGAAATATTTAAGTTACTGCGTTCGCACCAGAGGGAGAACGCTGTATTTTCGCTCCGCACCGACTGCAAGTTCATGTATCAGGCCTATAAGCCTTGTGCCGCAGCGAACGTGTTAAAACAGTTTCTACGTCAGTCAGTACGTGACCACATAGACTAATATATAATACCGTGACCAGCCGCCAGTGCTTACGCACACACGCACCTCAAGTTTGTAGCAGTTAAATTATTATAGCGCGGTTGTATGAAGCTTTGCCTCTGTACGGTACAGTTTCTTTACTCATGTGCTATGGGGAAGGCCTACGTTCAGTAGTAGACATTTGTAGTCTGTAATGGATGGATGGGTAATATATTATTTATCAGCTCTTAACAATTCATTGTTAGAGTTGGGCCGTCTATATTATACGAAGGATTCTGCCATGATCTCCGCGCAAAGCTGGTGGATTAGGAATCGCACTACCAGATGATTATTGCCACTGACGCTGCTCCTCGTCGCTGGTCTGGATATTTTTACATTGGGAATTTACGAGTTGGTATATCTATTAGAAGTTATTTTTGGTGAAATTCTCCAATTTGAATTTGAAAAAAAAAACAATCGTGAACGAACGATCGAAACGAGATCCGTGCTCAGCAGTACTATTTCTTTAGTTTTTTTTTTAAATTAATAGTCACGGTACAGCTTGACCGAAACAATAAGGCGCATGACAGGGATGCGGTTTCGGTGCCCGTACCCCGCCTCTATCCTCGCGGTTCCCCTAGTGACCAATCAACTACCGGTGTTCCCTCCCTAGTTCTAATAACGTCTTAGCTGTCATGCGCCTAATTATTTTGGTAACGTAGTGGTAGTGTCATGTTTTCTACACGTGTTTTCTCTACTAGCTTTAACAAATTCACTCATGGATTCGCCTTTCTAAACTTTTAAAACTAAACGCATACAAACTTCGAAGATGACAAATTTATCTGGAAACTGTTTTGTTACTTTAATATTTTCTGTGTAAATGTAGATAGATTTAAGAATAAAAAGGTAGTTTGTATATTAATGTAAATAATCCTGTGTTTCAGAATTCCAAAAGACGTTTGCATCTCTGGCAACAGAAGTGCCTCCTTCGCACCCTGCTGCAGCTCACCTTCGCGTGCCACGGGGCTTAAAAGGCCCTCATCACATATTTGAATGTCGTCGAACGAACATTATGGGCTCCTTAGTGCAAGATGCTTCACCGTTCCTCTTTCCATGCACCATTGAATACTCTTTGATATGTGCCGCTATACTATACGTCATGTGGAAAAACATCTCCAAATATCCGTCGAAGGATGTGGCAGCTGCTATTGCTAAAGCTCGGTTACTTGAAGGTCTTGCTTATAAGAAATCTCCCCATTTGTATAGTGTAGATTGTGCAAGAGCTCACAAAGGCCTATTCTTCGGGATACTAGTGTTAGTTCTTACTATTATCTCACTTATACTATTCTTCGTGCTCATATCGAAAAAGGAATACGCTACACTGGCTGTCGTGGAAGTAAACGTATGTGAATTGACTTTGTATGCTATGACGACCTTTGCTAGCCTAGCTGGTATGGTCTGTGTCAGAAATTTAAAGTACGACGGAAATCGTAATCTTGAGTTGGACAACATTTTGCTAGTCGGCGCACAAACGGGAATGTTCATTTACGGAACATTTACTATAATTGGGGGACATTTCACTATTGAAAAAAACACAATACTAATACTGATAACAGCGTTGTCGTCGTTAGTACAGACGACATGTCAGACGATGTTCATTTTAGATGCGAGCCGGAGATCGGCGAAAACACCCGAACAGTTACGAAAGAAGCCTGGGAGGGAGATCGTTACCTTCCTCCTCGTGACTAATTTGGCGATGTGGGCAATCAACACTCTTGAAAAGTCTAGAGCGGAATCACATCCAGTCCAGTTGCACTTCTACGGTCTGTGGGCTTGGACAATCATAACGCACGTGTCAATGCCTTTGGCGATTTTCTATCGATTCCATTCAACAGTTTGTTTATGTGAGATCTGGAAACGGGCTTACAAGATGAAGCCGGCTTATATGTAGCGACAGATAGAAAGGTACTAAGTACAAATAAATGAAAGCAAATCTAAAGACTATGGTAATCTTTGATTAAAATACTCAGTGGATATTAAATGTTATTGTCATAATCATTACCAGCACACATTTCAATGTGTTGTTAGGCCATTAATAAGTGCCATATATATATTACATCAGACTAAATTTAACAACTTACAAAACAGACTTAAATGTATGAATGATAAACGAAAGGCGTATTAGATTTATTTCTTATTAAATCGACTTTTAATTAGAAATGAACTATATCCGTGAGTTGTTCTTAGTTTATTCTTAAAACTAAAACTAAAACCATACCCATATCTTTGGAATTTTAGAGATATGACATCGAAACAAAAACTAAGTTTTTTTTTTATAGGATAGGTTGACAAACGAGCACACTATCCACCTGATGGTCAGTGGTTGCTGTGACCCATAGACATCTACATCTATCTTCACTACACTGGTATAATCAAAATGCAGATGCGTTGTCAACCGTGAGGACTATGATGGAATGCCCCTTTTTCAGTAAAAAGGGTCTCCGGTTCTCTACACTAACATGTTGATACATCCAGTAATATTTTTTAATTCCGTGTTAATATATATCAAACATACAACCAAAAAAACTTTCAACTGTGTTTACATGTACATGCAACGTTTGTTAACTTAATAAGAAATCCAATCCAAATTCCGCAAACACATGACATATTTATGTATAATGTAATACTAGATTAACGTTGGATTTGAAAAAGAACGGAAATATTAAGATAATGAAGTATCGGGCTGATATTTCTTTCTTAGCGTTATACGTTACATGAAAACTATGGAGTGTAGAGTAGAAGGAGAACCATCTTATAAGGTGCGAAAGTTGAAAAAGTGTCTCAATATATACTGAAAATAGAGGTTCCAAAACCTACTACAATAGCGCTGGCGTCTGAAAAACTACGATATGAATATAGCTGTTGTAGACGGAGTGAAGTCAGCTGAATTAAAATATTTAAAAAATTTCATGACTAGAGTAGTTAGTAAAATGCCAGTATACAAAACCTCAACTATTTACGTAGTACAAAACCAAGCGGATTGGTCTCATTATTATTGGCATCTTATTCTAATAAACTTTGGCGCTTTTTTTTAATTTATCCTATGCTACTGCAGCGCCACCCTTATTGGACGCGTTTTTAGGGACACTTTTCATATACAGAGATGGTCCTCCTTCTACTCTACACTCCATAATGAAAACAAAAATAGGTATTTTTTATTATTTTTAATGAAAGTTGATGTTCTAAAATCTAACCGATCAAATTTGGTTTATGAATAATAATAACTATAAAGTAATTTGAACTATTTATACATATAAATCTAGTGCATTTTGTTTTCGTTTTTTAAAATGCACTACAACATCGCCATGTTAATTTAAAGTTGACTGCTCTAATGTTAAGTTACTATATTTAGATATTTTAATGTGTTATTTATTTGTAGCTTTATTGAACGCTTTAAACTGTATTAGCGGAACTGTGTTGATGATTATATTGTAATTACAGTATTTCACAATTAGACGGGTTGGATTATATTTATTTTTAGCGTTTAGATGTTATATTTCATTTTTAGTGTTATATTGTTGCATAAGTGCGAACCTTTTGCAAGTGATCATATTAAGGTTCTGTGTTCATTGTCATCTCCTTTAGATATAATTAGGTAAGTTTAGAGGTATAATATATAGTAAGGTTTGTACCCACATTCCACTTTTAATATCTAGGCAGCTACATCATTCATGCATGCAGATTCAAAAGTAATGTCTTCCAATAGGTTACATTCAATAACAGTTAACTTCACATATTCGCCATTATTTATTTATTTCATATTAGTTAATAGTAAATCATTATAACAGTAAAATTACTCTTACCGTAAGAAATGTATAAAGTGGTTTTCTTACAGTAAATGTATTATTCCTTATTGTAGCATGATTTTCTTCTGGTATATTTGGATCTAGTCGTAAACAAAAGAATATCTGTAAATATGATTCACCATAACTGAGCTATTACGCCGCAAGCGTATATTTTTCTGTTATATTTTTCTTAAAGTATGAATAATTATGGTGTGACTAAATCCAGGGGGAGCAATCAAATCGACCTAATAAAACATTTTTGAGAATTTTTCGAACATAAGACACAAAGAAAATTTATGATACGATAATATTTAACTTTTTACTTCGTATGACTTCGATGTAACATAGTAAATTTTGTAGCGGTATTTTTGCGATAAAAATCTTGTGTCAGTATTTTGGATAAACGTTTTAAAACTGTAGTAATTCCTGTAGTGTGTACCCGTAGTTAGATAAAAAGTAACACCGAAGGTTGTATAAATTCAGGGCCGGTCCTACACTAATATTTAAAGGGAGCGAGTTCAACAGTGGCAAAGACACGCGGCTGCTTTCGCTGTCGCACGGATGGGCCAGCTCGAACAGGGGTGGTACCCCTTACAGAATACCAGCGTGAAGTAGAAGGTTACTTCTGTGATTCGCTTGGTTAGTGCAGGCCGGAGGCTCAATCCCCCCCCCCCCCCCCCCTATTGACATGGTAGCGGCAAGACACTACCCCAGTAGGGTACCAGCACCCGTCGAGAATCCCTCGCTAAGCATCCATGCTCAGGCTGCCCAGTGTATATAGGGGAGGGGGGGGGGGGGCAATTCCGCTCGCGATTAATACTGCTCGGGGCAAACGGATCAATAAAACAAAGGCGACCCCTTCCACGCTATACGTAAATTTCTGCAACATCCGGGGACTTCATTCGAACCTCAACGCCCTCCACTACCATCTGCAGACGATTAACCTTCTAACCGAGACACAGGCTGCAGACTCCATGCTACAACAGGTCTCAACCGCAGAGATCGTTATCCTCGGTGACTTTAGCGCCCAACACGCTGAATGGCTTGGTTACCGTTTAATCGATCATGCGGGTAGATCTGTTTATGACTTGGCCTTGGCATATGGTCTGACACAACTGGTTACTTCGCCTACGCATATCCAAGATGTGGAGGATCATGCACCTTCCCTGTTGGATCTTCTACTGACCTCTCACCCGGATGGATATCGCGTATTCGTCGATGCCCCTCTTGGTTCCTCGGATCATTGTTTAGTCCCGAGAGTCTTTTTTTGCATCCTGCCTTTGGGGGTGGGTTTGCTTCTCGCCGGATGATCCCAACATTGTTGCTGATTCTGTCAGTAATGTGGTGCTTCAAGGAATGGAACTTTTTATTCCATCATCTGTGGTACCTATCAGAGGATTGACGAGCAAGGCTGTCCAAGAGAACTTCTATTTCTTATTTTATTCATCTTTGCACAAGGAGAACGACTCACTGGCCCATGCCGCAAAGGAGGAAGTCGATCTGCGAGGCACTCTTTTTGCGTCCAACTCGACTCTTGATGACAGGGGGAACCATCACCATCACGCGGTGTGAGTGCTCCATGCAGGATGTGCTGTTTACTCAGCGCTCGGTGCACATAGCACTCCTCTCCCTTGACGTCAACAAGTCGAGTGGGCCTGATAGCGTCCTTCCTAGTAGTAGGCGTCCCTCCGGGGTAACATTCATTGCTATGCGGATGACAACACAGGTGATGCTTTATACACCAGCCGTGCCAATATTTCTCGGGAAAACATCACTGAGTACCGGAACAAACTTGTGTCTGAAGTCGAGCTTTGTTGAACAAAGTCTCGGATTGGGAGCGACTAAATCTAGTCCAGTTCAATCCCCAGAAGACATAAGTTTGGGCGTTTACCGTTAAAAATAACCCCTTTGTCGTATCTTCTCTCATTCAAGGTACTCCCTTTGTTGCCTCAGCCAGTATCGGAATCCTCGGCGTCGACATATCGAATGATGTGCAGTTTCGTGGTCACTTGGAAGAGAAGGCCAATTTGATCTCTGAAAAGCTCAGCAGAGCGGGACAGTATTTCATGCTGGCACACCGCTTACAACTTTACAAGGCGCAAGTTCGGTCCCACGTGGAATACTGTTCCCATTCCTAGGCAAGGGCTCCCCAGTGCTAGCTCCTTCCACTTGACCGCATCCAGCGCAGAGCAGCTCGAATCGTCGACGACCGAGTTCTTTCTGATCGGCTTGACTCATTGGTACTGCGAAAAGATGTTGATCTCTTTGTGTATTTTATTGCATCTACCACGTGGAGTGCTCGGACTGATTCCAGCCGCTCAATTTCGCCATTACACATCGCGACAAAACTCGCGATAACATCCATACCATCTGGATGTTTGGTCGGTCCACGACTGTGCGATTTAGAAGAAGTTTTCTTCCTCGCACAACTTTCTTGAGGAATCGACTATCACCAGAGATTTTTCAGGACCGATACGACTTAGTGACCTTAAAGAAAAGAACTTACTCTTTTTTAAAAGGCCGGCAACGCATCTACAATTCCCTTGGTGTTGCAGTTGTTTATAGGCGGCGGTAGTCACTTACCATCAGGTGAGCCGCATGCTAACTCTGCTATAAAAAAACCAACCAAAAGTTGCATTTTAAATATTTAAATCGTAATTACTTAGTGCTTCAAAAACAATAGAGCACGTCACTTTCAAATCTTGTTCAGAAAAACACCGAGGTCCGGCCCTGGAAGAATTTTGGAGCTTATAATAGAGTCCATAGAAGAGATTTGCTTAAAATCCTGACACCAATTTAACTGTAAGTCGTATGTTATTTGCAAACTAACATCGCGCGCAAGCGTTCGTCAATAGACTTGCTGATTCGTCCAATATATTTTATATAGATTTTATGTAATAGCCTCTTAAATAATTTTGTCTAGAGGCTATATGATAGAGGCCACATTAAGAGTAAACGTTCCGTTTTATGTGTACAATTTGGTTATCTTTATAGTTATGGCATTTTAGATAGAAAAAACAGGATCACGCAATACACGCTCAATTTCCAACATTTAAAAATTGTAGAATTAAGTTTTGATGGCTAAATTCAAAGTAAAGATTTTACTTACTATACATCCTTCTCTGCTTATTAATGAACATGCTGTTTTTATTCAATTTTTAATTGCTCAACTAATATTCATCGCAGTGATTAAGGATGAGAACTGGATGTGAATTTATCACTCAAAACTACATATTTTATTCACTTAAGTACAAAAATTTGTTAATTTTTGTATAGAAATACATTCGTTTAAACCTAGTATTTGGTAATTATTGTTCGGCTACAACTTACTAATTACATAATTCTGGAAAAAGTTTCAGAAAACGAAATGTTTCAATGACTTGTACATTATGCGTATAGTTTTAGTCGTTTACATATTTTATTATAACTTATATTGTGTAAAGATGCATAACAAAATGGTCGTAAGTTATATTCAATACATTTTAAATATTATAAGTAAGCTCAGTACAATATTTACGTAAATGAGAACTAATGAAATTATAACTGATATTATTAAAGCTCAAGTTTTGTTGTTTAGCACTATTTTGTTAAAACTTATTTATATGTATTCCTATATGGAGCTATTATATGTACTGCCTGTCTAGGGGTCGATTTTTTAGTTCTCAGTTAAAGTTTATTCATAAGATAAAATACAGCATATAAAAATTAAAAATAAACTTTTATATTGAGCCAGGTTATAATTTATTTGATGAATTGTTTTACCTGATGATTAAAAAATCGGCCCTAAATATAATGATAGTAATTTACTAATGTATTTGCCTGAATTTGTTGTTCTCTGTTTTCTGTTTATTCGTTAAATACGTCATATAATTCGAACGCATACCAAATATTTGTTGAATACTTCGTATTTTAAGTAAATAGAATAATTTTATTGGATATATTAATCATCTCGGTTTTAAAGTAATAGTGATACTAGATTAATGTTTTTGATTATATACTTGTATACTATTTATTTCTTTAGATGATATTGTGTATAGTTTTAAGAACTTCTTGAATGTTTAACGTTTACAAACGAATAAACCTCATTGGTATTATGATTTATTTGTATTTATTTTTCACGAAATCTATATAAAAATAATACTTGGAGAGACAACCTTGTACCCCTTTTTAAAGATACCGCGCACAGAGGGTTGTGAGATTTGGCGTAGTTAAAGTTTGCATTGAGTAGAAGTTCACTTAGCTAAAATTTCTGTAAAATATATGTTACAAATACATTAAATAAAATAAAATAAAACATTCAATGTTTACTTCCATACTGCCATTGTCAAACACAATAGGCTGTCGCTTGTTTACGTTCACAGTGCCAATGTCAAGCACATAATAGTCTATAGAATAGAATAGAATAGAATAATTTTTATTCTATATTGATTACAAGTAATTCTTATTGAAATTCATTTTTTTACTTTACCACTGGTTCGAAAAAAAATCCTCTGTCCTGGGAAGAACCAGCAAGAAACCCAGCGGGACTTTTTTTTAAATAAATTTTAGGTACAATATAAATGACTATAAACAGCTTGGAAGCGACCACCTCATTTCCAGGGGTTATTATCAACCATGTATTCATTGATATTATAATAACCCTTTTTATACAGTTTTTGTTTAATTAAATATTTATACTTGATAATTGACTTGACTGCCTCGTTGGTCTAGTTATAGTAGTGCGACTGCTGATCATGAGGTCTTGGGTTCGAATCCCGAGTCGGGCCAAAAAAATCAGTTATTGAGTTTTTCCATCAAGAAATTCTCAGTTGCTGCCCGAAGTCAGGAAATTGGCGGTCTCTAACCCCCGTGTTTCAGAAAGCACGTAAAGCCGTTGATGCGCCTTCTATATCTGCGCCTGATCTATCTCCGGTCGTGTCGGTTTACCTTCGTATAGGACTATGAGAGTGAGGGAATAGAGAGTGCACCTATGCTTACGCATCCACTCGGGCCATATAATCCGTTGAGACTGACCGCCGTGACCGAAATTCGGTCTTTATTATTATTATTACTTGGTAATAGAGAGACCTTGTATATTTTCTGGGGCTTTCTTATAATAGCGTATACATTGTCCCAAGAATGAATTACAGAGTCTGGACAGACGGAGTCGAGAGACTGGTATCACTAGCTTGTGTTTGTTCCTAGTGTTTATTTATTTATTTAACAAGTACACTTACAATATACATATATGACATTGTCACAAAAACTTACACACTTATATTTCCTGATATGCATATCAATTACAAGTGTACATAACATTTACAGACTGAGTCGTGCAACATAATTTAGAATTAATTTGAGGTAGGAAAAACATATAATCAATGCAATAAAATGAGAAATAATTTAAGTAAACTATGTTACTAAATAGGTAAAAAAATCAAATGGAAAAAAAAATAAAAGAAGTATGTACATTTTTAATTTAAGTATAAAATAGATCCTATTAAAAATATAATTTTTAACAGGAACTAATTAACTAGGCGATAAATGCCTAGTAAGTTTAATTTTGAAGGTCTTAAAAGAGTCGTGAAATACATCGATGCTAGGTATGGTTTTAGTTATTTCGTTATATTTGCCACATATACGAACAATAGGAGCATGATTCCCGAGATGAGTTTTCGTGAAAGGAATATAAAATGTTTTTAAGATGCGACAACGGGGATATTTACGCAGAACAGCTAACAATATGCGACCAAGAAGGTCACTGCACTTAACTTTATTGTGTACTATTTTATGTAGAAAACACAGATCTAGAATGTCTCGTCTATTTCGGAGAGACATTATCTTAAACTTAACCAGTCGCTGATAGTAAGGCTGCCTATGTGAGATACCACTGGCATGGAAGGCAAGATGTCGAGTGAAGGCACGCTGTACACTTTCGACCCGTTGGGAGTGCACACTAAAAGATGGATTCCATATGACACTAGCGAATTCAAGGTGACTTCTTACAAAAGCATTGTATAAAATAATTTTAGTCCTAGAAGAAAACCCTTTTGTATTGCGTTTAATAAATCCTAAGAACTTCGCGGCTTTATTAACAATAATGTTTATATGAGATTTAAAGTTTAGCTTTCTGTCAATAGTTACTCCTAAGTCTTTAATCTCCGGTAACTCTTGCAAAACTACATTACCAATTGAGTAACTAGAGACAAGTGGTTTTTTTTTCTGGTATATTTTACGTGGAAGCATTTGTTAGCATTAAGAGTCATACTATTGACCTCACACCAATGAGATATTCTATAGATCATCCTGTATGAGCTTTATATCCTCTACTGATTTTACTGGTTTATAAATTTTTAAATCATCAGCAAATAACGAGCAACGACAATTTTTGATTTCTGTGGTGATGTCGTTAATAAAAGCCAAGAATAATAGAGGGCCCAGATGCGAACCTTGAGGCACCCCGGATTGAGCTCGATACATTTGAGACTCGAAACCATTACAGAGTAAATATCACTTTTTTTACTAAAACTATATTTGTTTTAGTAAACATATATTAAATTTTCGTAAATATACTGAGAGGCTTAAGTTAATATATTTATTTCCTAAAATTTTTCTCTACGAGGTTGACACTGAAAGTTCTTAGAAAATCAAAAACTGAACAAATTAGCAAATTATTAGCTTTATAATATCTTTTCAAAATAATGTCCATTTACATCAATACATTGCTGCATCCGATGAAACCACTGAGAAAAGCGGTGTGCCCACTCGTCCTTAGGGGTCTCTCCGACGGCATTTTGAAACGCAGCCACTGCTTCCTCGGCGTCCATAAAACGTTTTCCTAGAAGTTTTCTTTTATGTTTGGAAATAAATAAAAAGATGCGAGGTCGGGGCCATGGGCAGGTGACCCAGTAGTTCCACGTCTGACGTCGCCAAGTAGTCGATTGTTTGCTTGACTGTGTGCGACGAGGCGTTGTCGTGGTGAAGGAGGTAAAACGCCCTCCTAGTAGGAATCCTACTACGAGGTTGTTTCTCCCGAATTTTTTCCAAGACAAGTGGCAAACAATTGTTAGTGTACCACTCTGCAGTAACTGTTATTCCGGTAAATGTACATGGAGGATTTCGTGCACTTGAATCATACCGGTGCCTGTTCGAATCTGCTGATAAGTCACTCTTTTAGTTTCTATCAAACGCCGCACAATTCTGATGTTATCTTCAGTCGTCGCCGTAGAAGGTCGTCCCTCACGCACATCATGGGTGAGATTAGTGCGACCAAGTTTAAACTCATTAAACCAGTTGTAAACAGTGGCACAAGATGGAGCTTTATTGTGAAAGGCCAATCGAAGTCTATTATAACTTTGTTCTTGACTTAAATCACATCGAAAATCATAAAAAAATCACTGTACGAAAATTTTCTTGCGTTAAATTCATGCTGACGTGACACAGACAATTTTCAACTTATTTTTATTATATTGTTTACAAGTGGTCAATTCTAAAAACTTTCAGTGTCGCCCTCGTAAGAGACTCTCTCGGTTTAAGGTTGTAAATAGCTCTTATGGCCCTCTTCTGCAAAACAAAAATAGTTTCTAAATTCGCCGCATTTCCCTATAACAAAATCTCATAAGACAATATGCTATGGAAATAACTGAAATAAACTAATCTAGCTGTCTCGACACTATTGCGATATCTAATTTTTTTTACAGCATAAGCTGCAGAGCTTAGTCTGCTTGCTAGTTTAGATATATGGGCACCCCACTGAAGCTTTGTGTCGAGAGTGATGCCAAGAAAAACAGAGGATTCAACAGGCCTCAGTTCTTCCCCATTTAAAAACATATTGTTATTCAGATTTTTAAAATTCGTTGTTGTAAATTTAATACTAAATGTAATAATTTAGTTTTATTGCCGTTTAAATGTAGATTATTAACATTAAACCAATGCACTAATTTTGATATAGCATTATTCACTTCGTCAAATTTAAATGATAGAAGTTTAAGTTTAAAAATCAAGGAAGAATCATCAGCAAATTATACTATATCGTGATTATCCCCTACAAGGGAAGGTAAGTCATTAATATAATATACTAAAATAGGAATGGGCCAAGAATTGAGCCCTGAGAGACACTCATTTTTACGGTAGACCCGGAAGAACTTTTACAATTCATGATAACTTTCTGTATTCTATTAATTAAATATGAAATAATAAATTTAAGCGCTATGTTCTTGACACATAGTACTGTAGCTTCCTGATTAATGTCCCATGGTGAACATAGTGGAACGCCATGGAAAGGTCACAAAATTCACCCACAGCATCCTCTGAATTCTCCCATGCACAAAAAATATGTTTTATAAGTTTGACTCCGGCATCGGTAGTCGAGCGACCCCTTGTAATACCAAATTAATTTTTATGAAGCAATTAATTTATTTTAAAAAGCTTTTTGTTTTTTAAAAAAGATTTTACTTAATGTTGGTAGTACAGAAATTGGTCTAAAATTGGCGGGTTCTAAGGTAATACCAAATTTAAATAAAGGTATGACTTTATTGTGTTCGATTAGATCAGTAACACACCAGATTCGATGCTTGTATTAATTGTACATGCTGGTACATATATGGTCTAAGAGTCGCAAGCAGTTGACATTGTCGCTAAATCATTTTAAAATGTTACTTACAAATTATTACTGACAGAGTGACTGAATGAGCTGTAGTCCATGAAGAATCGGCGCATAAGTACCGAAAACTATTCCACCTGAACTTTTTATACGATTTCCTTTAAATTGTCCTACTGATGATATTAATGCCTATTGCCATGGGGCAACTCGGTGCCATATTGTTTAAATTAATTTTTTTCAATGACAGTGAATTGTTATTTACAAACGAGGTATTTTTTTTATATTTTTTGATGAAATATAAATAAAAAAGGTCCTATTACTTTTTACAATAAAATTACCTATAAATTTTCGGAGTTGTGAATTTTTAAAGATTTGAAAAATCTCAAATTCGGATACTTTTGACCCATTAAAATTTCCATATAAATACATACATACAGAAAAAGAATAAAATATAAAAGATTTTTGTTTTATATTTTTTGATGAAACACAAATAAAAAGTTTTTATGACTTTTTACGATAACGTTAATATTTTTTGAGTTATGAATTTTAAAAGGTTTGAAAAATCCTGAATTTGGATAATTTTGACTCATTAAAAATGCACATATAATGTAAGTAATGAGGTAAAAAATTAAAGGAAATGCGAACAAATGAAGGTCCCATTTATTCTAGCAGTATAAAGTATTGCGCAGTTGACTAAAAGGCATCAGTTGGTAATTCTAGGAGTCTCACAGTCGTCACAATGCCCGTTGGGGTATTCTACTAGTGTAGGCAAGGAAGATCGTGTTGCTGAGAGACTGTGTTACATTGATATGAGTGGTGATGCTGTTGGTTTGCATACTTTGTCATCATCATCACTACAGCCCTTCACAAGCCCACTGCTGAACATAGGCGTCCTCCAAGGAATGCCACAAAGAACTGTCCTGAGCCACCTGCATCCATCGACTTCCTGCATGTCTTACCAGGTCGTCACTCCATCTAGTGGAGGGACGCCCGAAACGGGCGAAGTGTAGCCCGTTTCTTTTTATTAGCATACTTTGGTGTTACCATGTAACTGGGTCCTAATAGTAAGCAGGGTTTGTTTCCAAATAGTGTTCTTTTATTAAAATAATTTTGAGAATAATTTTTAACATCAGAAGCGGAATAATTTTTTACAATAAATAAAAAGTATAGAGTATAAAACATATGATTATTATATTCCTCAGACAGGGGGATGAGTCGCTCGCGTCCGTAGGCTTCGACCACCTAATCCTAGGCCCACCCTACACGTGTCCCCCGGGTGGTGCTAAACGAGCGACAAAGCCGAAACGACAGACTCGGCTCCTCGCCGTATGGTAGCGGCGTAAAATCTACCACCCCTTAGTTCGCACCATGAGCCAAGGAGAAAAAGAAATGGCCCCGAGTTCCCGGCGCCCCTTTAATGGGGCAGGGGTGCGAAGAATCTCCGGGAGAAAAACCGGCGACGAGGTTCGCCACCCGTCACGTCCTGTCTCCCGGGGGGGGGGGGGGCGAAAAGTGGATTGCGGAGGCCCGTCTGGCTACGCTGAATGTATGTGGAGCAATGAATGATAAGATGGATGAAGTATGCGAAATGATGAACGATAGAGGAATAGATGTGTTATGTGTAAACGAGACGAAACGAAAGGGAAGAGATGTCACTGCACATGGCATGTATACCGCTTACTGGTCTGGAGTAGACGAGACCGAGAGGGCATGCCAGGGAGTCGGTGTTATCCTTTCAGAAAGAATGGGTCAATGTGTGAAAGAGTATGAATGTGTTAGCCCAAGGCTGCTATGGATACGAATGAAAGTGGGCTTAAAGAAGTTGTTTGTGCTAGGGGTGTACGCCCCAGATATGTCTAAGCCCACTTATATCCGAGAGCAGTTTTGGGACATGGTAAGGCTGGTGTTGATGAAATGTAAGGAAAATGAAAATATTATTATGTTAGGAGATTTTAATGGAAGCGTTGGGGTGTAGAGGTCTGGTTATGAAAGGATTAGGAACGTTTGACGATGAAAGAATAAATGAGAATGGTGAAGACCTCCTCACCGTATGTGTGGAAAAGAATATTTTTGTGGCGAACACTTTCTTTCGCCATAAGAGGATTCACATGTATACATGGGAAAGAAGGGATGATAGAAGCATGATAGATTTTATAATTGTGGATGAAAGAATGAGGAGCGCATTGGTAGATACAAGGGTTTACCGGGGGTCCAACGTAGGGACGGATCATTACTTGGTCTTATGCCGAATTAATGGTCTATTCAGACGTTGGCGGCATCGGACATCTGTGTCTACCACTGCGTTACAGCGTATAAGAATAGAGAGGTTACAAGATGAAGGTGTGAAAGAGAAGTATAAATGCAGACTGAGGGAAATTATAAGTGGGTTGAATGAATTATGTATGAATGATTTAGAATTGAAGAATGTATGGAATAATATTAAGAAAGTTTTGGTGGATGCAGCCACCGAAGTATGTGGTGTAAGTAAGAGAACGAATGAAAGGAAAAGTAATACGTTGTGGTGGGATGATGAGGTACGGATGGAAGTTGAAGCAAAGAAGAGAACATGGCTAGATTTACTAGCAACTAAAGCTGGTAATTCTGGCGGTATGAATGATGAGATTGAAAGAAAATAGGCAGACTTTAGACGTATAAATAAGAGAGTAAAAGAAGTTGTTGAAAGGAAAAAGCAAGAAAGGATAGATAAAAATGATAGAAGGATATCTGATAACTTCCAGGAAAATATTAAAATGTTCTGGAAGCTCGTAAGAACTGCCAGGGGAAATTCAAAACAGCCTAGAATGAATGAATAGAATGAATAGCCTGCATGTTGAATGATGAAGTTTCGAATTTAAAGAGATGGAAGGAATACTTTGAAAGCGTGTTTAAGAGTGAAGAGTCGTCTGAAATAAGTGAAATAGAAATTCCGGAAGAAGTGGAGAGAGGTAGGGAGATAAGTATAGATGAAATAATGAAAGCAATGAAAAGCATGAAAGCAGGTAAGGCAGCCGGATATGATAGAGTATCCCTCGAAATGCTAAGGGCTGGTGAGGGTGTGGTTGCAGGCCTGCTGTACACCTTATTTAATTTATGTTGGGAACTGAAGCGGGTACCGGAAGACTGGTGCAAAGCCGTTATAGTCCCAATATATAAGGGAAGAGGGTCGCAGCAGGACTGTAAAAACTACCGTGGTATCAGCTTGCTTAGCATTGTGGGTAAACTGTATGCTAAGGTGTTAATTGGAAGAGTTATGGAAGAAACTGATGGAAAATTTGGGATGTGCAAGCTGGATTTAGAAAGGGGATGGGGTGTACGGATCAAGTCTTTTCCATGCGCATGATAGCGGAGAAGTTTTTGGCCAAAAACCAGAAAGTTTTTTGTGCGTTCATGGACTTGGAAAAGGCTTATGACAGAGTGGACAGGAATGTGCTATGGCAAACACTGAACTAATTTGGGTTGAGCGCTGGCTTGATACAGGCATTAAGGTATCTTTATAGGGACTCTAGTGCTTGTGTCAGGATCAACGGGGTCTACTCGGACTGGTTTGGCATTCATAAAGGTGTCAGACAGGGATGCGTGGCTTCCCCGTGGCTGTTTAACCTATTTATGGACAGTTGTTTGCAAACTTTGAAAGTTGAAGAATGTGCTTTGAGAATGGGTGAGTTAACCGTCAAATGCCTTTTGTACGCCGATGATCAAGTCATATTTGCATCGTCGGCGGCAGAGTTGCAAATGATGGTTACTTTAATGAATTGGTCATTGAAAGAAAGGGGTATGAGAGTGAACGCAAGCAAGACGAAAGTGATGGTTTTTGAAAGAGAAGAAAGTAAAACTTTATGTGAAATAAGAATAGAAGGGGAGTTGATTGAGCAAGTAGATGAGTTTGTATATATGGGATGTTTATTTAGCAGGGATGATAGATATGATAAGGATATAGAACGACGAGTGAACGCAGGAAATAGAGTGAATGGGGCTCTACACGCTATTATAAGGAGTCAGAATGTGTCAACCAAGGCACGTATGGCAATTCATAATGCTGTGTTAGCCCCTACTTTAATGTATGGTAGTGAAAGTTGGGTCTGGCAGAAGAAGCATGAGAGTAGAATAAATGCTGTAGAAATGCGTTCCTTAAGGAGTATGCTAGGGCTGAATCTGAATGACAGGGTGAGAAATAGTGTGATAAGAGAAAAGTGTGGTTTGCAAGATGACGTTGTGACAAGGATTAAGAAAGGAATGCTTCGGTGGTTTGGTCATGTAGAAAGAATGAACGAGGAAAGAGTGACAAAGCAAATTTATGTTGCAGAAGTGAACGGCAGGGTCGGGAAGGGACGCCCTAGACGAAGGTTTATCGACCAAATCGGCGACACCCTAAAATGGGCCAGATTAGGAGTACCCTTAACCGACGAGCGTGTATGCGTAGATATATGGATGTAAAAGAGGCGAGAGAGGTGTGTCAGGATCGCGCCAAATGGAAGTCCGTAGTCTCTGCCTACCCCTCTGGGTGACAGGCGTGAGTGTTTATGTATGTATGTATGTATTTATACATTTCTTTTTATTGTTACGAGCTTGGAGTTGGAGACAATTAAAAACTGTAGGGTGAATTACCAAAATTGATAATTTAATTACAAAACACTAAGTACAACTCAAAACCACACTAATAACAAAACACACAAAACAACTTATACCTGGTAGAGCCATGCTGCAGCTATATTATGGTTGTAGCACGAATGGGTTGGCTCGACCGGGGAAAGACCACGCTCTCACAGAATATCAGCGTAAAATAGCAGCTTAACGCTGCTGTGTTTCGTATGGTGAGTTTAGAGAACCGGAGACCCTTTTACTGGAAACGTGGCATTCCATTTTAGTCCTCACGGGTGACAACGCATCTACATTTTGATTCGTAATCGAAGATAGATGTAGGTGTCTATGGGCCACAGCAACCACTTACCATCAGGTGGACTGTGTGCTCGTTTGTCACCGTTATCCTATAAAAAAAACTTGTACTACTGATCACTTTAGTTCGCAGTTATATCGCTTCGAAGTATTCGATTGTATCGCCAATTTCATACTAACTGGGTCACGCTCTATACCGTTATATTTCCAGAACCTTCTACTGTAGAAACATGTAGAATGTTCGAGTGCATACCGGTCCTGACTGACTAGGTGTCGATAGTTCTAGAAAGTTCTTCCATGGAAATTTCTAGAAGGACCTTGACTCTCCTAGTCCTGCTACTCGATACGAGAGGGCGCTAGTGGTAACTGGTGTTGCCACGTACCAGGCATTAATGGTGGCATTCGACGCAACCAATCCACTTCCTCACAATTACCAACCAGTGTGCCTTTTTTATAATCTGTTCCTGATCACAAAGGTTCAGCATACGTACTCCTGAAATGTCGGTGGTCTTGACCAAAGTTCGAGACACTTTCCATGGAAGGTCATTGTCTACTATTTCCACGAGTACACAAAGATGAGCTTGTCGATTCCGAGAAAGACTAGCCGGCTCAATCATTTACGATCTCGGTGGAAGAAAAATTTTTAAGGCTGTACACGTTTTCTGGTAACGCCCCTTCCACGAAAAGTCCCTCTTGTCCACATTTCAAAATACCTTGCTTAACATCGATCTCACAACAGTTCTTCCTCATAAAGTCTAGGCCCAGGATGCCGCCATCCATTATATCAGCCACAATGACATTATGCAGGTAGATCATGTTGTGAAGCTAGGCAACATGATCTGATTCCATCTGATTCTCTACAAGGACGGATATGCGCTGACCAGCGGCTGTTACCAAATTAATGCGTTCTCGGTTATATGCGGAGACCCCAAGGAACTGACTTATAAGTTGGGAACTGACAACCGTGCGAGAGGCTCTAGTGTCTATGGTAAGTTTAAGTTTACACGACGTTGACCTCGCCCTTGATGATTAGGCTGTTCCCATCATGGATTTGTGAGATCGAAATCCTTGGGTCTCTTTTAACATCAGCCAACACACGCCCCTCAGTCTTGGCTTTTACTCGTTTCCCTGCTGCTGTTGGACGGTGCTGTAAGCCCCACTACGCTCTCGAGATCGATCACCTCTTCTTTCTACAGTTCACTTAGGGCAGCTGGATCGAAGATGGCCCCTTTCCCCACAGTCGTAGCACCTAGGGCTGTCCTTTATTGCAGTCGCGAACTGTAGCTGCTGCAACATACGTGACGCGATAGAAATAATTAGCCTGCCGCATGGCTTCCACCTCCAGTGCATGGGTCAAGGCGTCCTTAAGCGTCTCGTGGTGCCCGAGCCTCACAGCAGCTCTAACTTCAAGACCGCGGATGCCGTCAATGAATGTCTGCACCAGGTTCCTTACAATGAGCGTAGGTACAGGCTGGTATGCTTTTTGAACCAGCTTCTTCACCTCAAAGGCCCTCTGCTGCAGGTTTTCATTGCTGCGTTGCAAGTGATCTTTGAGCAGTGCACGAAAGACGGTGAGGTGAGATGAGCGTCGCCACATCTCGCCTCCAATGCCTCAAGGAGCTGCTTATAAGTCACTTCCTTACGGAGACCTTTCAGAACAGTTAAGGCCTGGTCGCGCAGGCCTACGGTGAGAGCAGTCATGGCCTGACTTTTATTCCAGCCGTTCGCCTTCATGGCAGCCTCGAACTGCATTTTGTAGGCCGACCAGGAAGAAGTCTCGTCCAACGGCGTCACTTTGAATCCACTTTAAAGGCGTTGTAGCTACCACGAGAGCTGTAATTCCATCCCCAAGTTTGAGGTCGGCCAGGGTTTTCTTCACGTCAGCCATCATGTTGTCAACCCGATTATTCACTTGGTTGATTCGGGTTTCAGCTTCCGACGGGCAGTTGTCATGTTGAGCAACCCTATCCTTCACTTCCCTTATCTCTTTCCCGAAGGTAGGGTGAAGATCCTTCATGAAGAGCATCTGTTCTTCCATATCGCGCTGCAGCAGTTCTTTCAACCGACGGGCCTGTTTCTCCTGTGGGCTAGCCTGCTCCTGCAGCATTGCCTTGCCCTCTGACGTCAGCGATGTCGCACCACCAAATTGTCTCTGGTTCGTCTCCTGTTAACGCTTACTTCGGGTACGGATATCCTCCGTGTCGTCTTTAGGTAAAATCGGCATGATTTGATCCCACTTCTGACACCAATTGTTAGGAGCTTGAGGTTCGAGACAATTAAAAACTGTCAAATGAATTACAACAATTGACATTTTAATTACAGAACACTAAATACAACTCGAAACAACACTAATAACAAAACACAATTGTACTACTGATCACTTTAGTTCACAGTTCGAAGTATTCGCTTGTATCGCCAATTCCATACTGACTGGGTCGCGGTCTATACCGGCCTCATGTAGAGCCTCAGATAGTTTCCAGAAACTTCTACTGTAGAAACATCTAGACTGTTCGAGTACATACCGCTCCCGACTGACTAGGTGTCGATAGTTCCAGTAAGTTCTTCCATGGAAATTTCTAGACGGATCTTGACTATCCTAGTACTACTACTCGATACTAGAGGGCGCTAGTGGCAACTAGTATTGCCATGTACCAGGCATTAATGGTTGCGCTCAACACTATATTTTAATCAGTCAAAAGTATCCGAATTCGGGTTTAGTTAAACATTAAAAAAAATAAACTCCGAAAATATTAACTTTATCGTAAAAAGTCATATAGTAGGCCTATGTTTAACAGTAGACGTTTAGAAGGCCGTAGTTAATAAATGAATAAATTTATTCTATATGGTGTGCTCAGAATACAGAGAGATGGTGTGCTTAAAAATTTTTTTAACTACTAGGTTAAGTTTCATGAATACTTATGTAGTACGCTTACGGGTAAAAAAAAATTTAAACTATTTTTCAATATATTATATTGTACGTCCGTCGTACGAGCTGACTGAGGGAAATGCCAGAAAATGGAGACCTTTAGGCTTCCGACGGATGGCAGCATAAACATCCAAATCTTCGTCAGACCAAAAATGCCTGCGATGGGCAGCAGCTTTACAGGTGCGATGTGCTGATGATGATAAACCCGCGTGCCTAGGGTGGTGATTAAGAGCAAATCCTCCCATGTACAGCATCACAAAAACAAGACCCCCAGTTCTCGTTTAGCCCCTTATTCCAGACCGTGGTGGTGGTCATGGCAACCATAGGGCAGGGGTGCAAAAAGTCCCCGGGAGAGAACAAATTACTTACAAAAACTGGACTTGGTGACGTATAATGGACGCACTCTGCGGCAAGAAGGAAATATTTACGAGTTCGAAGCTGAGCTGGAAAACATACACGATGGTCTATTGTAGGATTAAATGAAGTCCGAAAAGAGGGGAGGACACACTTACCCTGTAATCCGGCCATCTGTTTTACTTTCGAGAGACGGACTTTCCCAAGTCTGAGTAGGTTTCCTCTTTCACAGAGTCCTGACTGACAACATTCTAAAAATTTCTAGTGTGTCGACACCTGCAGCATAACCTTGTATTGAATTTCTCTAAACTACGGAACCCTTAAAACTGAGTATAATCATTTGTTGTACTATAAGAATGTATGTGTAGAAAGAACATGGCAGAACCTTAGGGATGGAATGGTAAGTGCAGCGGAAGAAGTGTGTGGAACAATAAAAAGAGGCAGTAGTAAAAGAAGAGATGCATGGTGGAATGATGAAGTGAAAGAAGCTGTAAAGAAAAAGAAGAAAGCATGGTTAGACTACTTGGCCTCTAGTAATGATGAGGATATGAGAGAGAAGATGAAAGAAAGATATAGGCTGCAGAAAGTTCACACGAAAGCACTGATTGAGGAAGTACGTGAAAGGTGTAGAATGGAAGCAGACGAAAGGTTGTCGCACAACTTTAAGGAGAACTCCAAACTCTTCTGGAAAGAGGTTGGAAGGACCCGAAGTGGTGCGACGGTCTTAAGAATGAACAAAGTGCTTTCGAGAAATAAGGACGTCCTCTCAGAAAAATCGGACGTCATGCAGCGATAGAGCGAATTTTATAGAGAAATGTATGCGTGTGATGATCTTAGTGAGGGATCCGGGGATGACGCCGTGACTGGTACGCCAGACCCGGACCTCGATGACACTGAGGTCATCAGTATGAAAGAGATTGAACGTGCAATTCGAAGTTTGAAATGTGGTAAAGCTGCGGGACTAGACAGAGTTACTGCTGAAATGGTCAAGTATGGTGGGCCTCGCGTCTGGGACAGCTTTCATCTGCTGTGCAATTTGTGCTGGCGGACGGGGGATGTCCCGGATGATTGGCGATCCGCAGTCATTGTGCCTTTATATAAAGGTAATGGTTCACATTTTGACTGCGGGTGCTCTCGGGCGATCAGCTTGACCAGTTTAGCAAGTAAAGTTTACTCGAAGGTTTTGACACGTAGGATGCAAGAGAAATCGGAAAGATTTCTATGGGAGGCACAATGCGGATTTAAACCTGGAAGAGGATGCACGGATCAAATGTTTTCTCTCCGCATGATCACGGAAAAGCTTCTGGCTGCTAACCAGAAGATTTTCTGTGCTTTTGTGGATCTTGAAAAAGCATTTGATAAGGTTGTAAGGAAGAAAATGTGGGAACTGTTGCCGGGGTATGGTGTGGATGGTCGATTGCAAAGGGCTGTGCAGTCTCTTTACTGTGACTGTAAAGCCTGTGTGCGGGTAGGGCATGACCTGTCACCCATGTTTAACGTCCAAACGGGCGTAAAGCAGGATTGTGTCATGTCTTCCTGGCTGTTCATACTGTATCTCGACAGCTGTTTACAGAAGCTGAAAGATAGCTGTTTGGGTGTGAAATTGGGTGACATAAAAGTAAATTGTCTGCTGTATGCTGATGATGCAGTGCTTATTGCACCATCAGAGGCAGAACTGCAGGCATTAGTCACGTGTATGAAAGAGGAATGTGAAATTAAAGGTCTCCGTTTGAATGCTAATAAAACTAAGGTTCTGGTATTTGAAAGGGACGAAGAGAGAACGAAGTGTGAAATATGGGTAAATCAGGAATGTCTAGAACAGGTAAATGAAATTGTGTACTTGGGGAGTGCTTTTAGCCGGGATGGAAGATGTGATTTAGATGTGGACAGGCGTGTCGCTGCCGGGAACAAAGTCAATGGTGCCCTGACTGCGTTAGTCGAAAGGCAAGGCGTAGCGAAGAGTGCATGCCTTGCAATACATAACGCAGTGTTGGTACCGACTTTGTTATATGGCAGCGAAACCTGGGTATGCCAGAAGAAGCATAAAAGTAAGTTGAATGCAGTGGAGATGCGATCTCTTCGTAAAATGTGCGGCGTTACCATGTGTAACGAACCCCCCCCCCCCATCTTTTTTTCTCTTTTACTATATCCACTTATACTTGTATTTCTTTAGAATCTATATCTGTAAGATATATAAATATATCTAATTTAAGTGACCAGTATAACTTGATCTTTCTAAAGGTTTAAATATAGGCCGTTTAATAAATTTATGGCGTGATCGTCTTAGTTAGGACCCTTTTTTACGTTGTGTTTGTATAGTAACTTAGTTCTTTTAGGTGTATCTTGGAAGAATGAATATTCACGAGAGCAATCGAAAGCTGTTGGTAGAGTCTTATAAGCTAAAGAACCCCGTTCACGAAGACAGAGCTCAAAAAGGTTAAGAACAATAAATTGTCCCTATTCCACTTGTATCTGGTTCACAACAGTCAATTCCTTATTAATTAATCCCTTCCCGCTTGGAAAAGGCTCACAATATTTATATCAAATACCAGTTACAAGGGCTTCGCTCTCCCACATTTAAAAAAAAAATGTGGAGGAGGTACACGGCCCCACACACGCCGCGCACGGTGAGCGCCAACCATTTTAATGCACTCCCCCCGGAGGGTACGCAAAGTTGGGAACTGGACCGTAGTCCACAGCAAAATAACTGGCGAACCAGTAAAAGAGGACTTGGCCCCTTGATAGTGCGTAAGCACAAACATCGACCGAAGTCGCGCATGTCAATGCGTGTAAACGCCATACAGAATACGATCAAATCCAGTCACAGTGAATGTACGTCACACGGGTTAGGCAACAATAGGCACACTGACCATAAAAAGCCTTCCGTGAGCGTCACCACCCGCCAGACCGCCGTTCCTGCAGACGTGATGTAAGTGTAAGGCATCACCACCAATTGCATGGTCAGCACGGCCAATTGGCCGCAGAGCGTGTCATGAGTCTACCGCTCACCTCAAGGGAATGGGGTCCCACGTTGCGCGGCTTTCGGCCGCAGCCTTGAGAGCCTCCTCAGATTCTCCCTCCAGCTACCACCCGCATGAGGTCAACACATATGCTCCACCAACCAATACAATGGCAGATATAGCCAATAGGCAGTTATAAGATAATATTAATAATTCGCCATCAGAAAGGGTTTGTGTCACTGACGTTGAGTATATGCATTTTTCGATCATGTTTGTCTCACCCACCAACAAGTTGCCTTCAATCTCTCAAAGGTGGGAACTTTATAGAGATATATTATTAAGTTGTTATATAAAACATCATGGAGGGCAGACAGTCTGCAGCCCCGCAATGAAGGGACCCGACTTGGGCAAAGCTACTTAGGTTGTGAGTCAAACCAAGACGCAGAGAGCGCCATTGAGAATAGCGACCCGCCAAACAACCATCGTAGAGACGCAATGCTACAGAATGCAACAAGCATCAATACGACTATCGTCGGGCTTACACCATCCCAAGGTCCCCCATACAGTCCCAGCAGACATCACCACCCGCATACCTCCATCGACCAGAACCACAAGATGCGTCAAATCAGGTGCAGCACACCCGCAGATCCATCACAAGACACAATACTGCAAGTAGCAGTAAGCATCAATGCAACTATCATACGGATGGCGCCCCCTCACAACACACCCACATGATCCCTATCGACTTTGGTAACAAAATTTGATAATGTTGTTAACTAAAAATACCACTAACGTATCATAGTAGTACGGTACTAAGACGTCAGTAGACAAAACTCCACGTATCATAGCGCTATTGCACTAAGACATGAAGTTGAGTATGCTTGCTGCACTTAAAAGTACTACCAAACACACTCACCCTAATCCGAAAGATAGCCGACGTATCTTAACGCTATGCGCTAAGACGCCGCCCACAACCGGTAGGGGTGTGCGATGTCCACGAGCAAGTCGTATTGCTACAACAAACCCGCTTACCACCGGCACTAAGATGATATGTCTAGGACACATCGGTTAGTGAGTCCAAGTTTACATCGGTCTCAGAGGCTGCGAAGCAACCTACACGCCACTATAATAATCCTTTTCAAGTCCCATTTCTTTCAATATCATGCTTTTATATATTTGAGACCTTCCACATATTTGCTTTATTTCATAGACCATACTACTGTATGTCTTATTCATATGGGACTTCAAGTCATAACTCTGCTATCATAATGCTTATGCATCATAGAGACCTTCTATATTAATGCTTTGGTTCGTCAGACCTTACTATGTTAAGTCCCTAATATAGGACTAGTCATTGTGCAACCTTAGTACTAGCAGTCGGTCAGCCGACCACCCCATATATATGTACAACCTTGGGTATGTGTCTCCGACAACGCCCCAATATAAGGGAACATTACAAGAACACGTTCATTAACTTAGAAAATTTTAATCCATTTTTTCTATTATATTACAAATGTTATTTATATTTGTTATTGCAATATAATCGCCTTGTATTTATATGATTTGATATATTTTAAACATTTTAAGCAGGTTTTTAATAAATTTAGAGATTTTTCGAGACATTTTATGCGTTTACTAATATATATAATATTCAATATTCCAAATGGATATTTTTGAACTCTATGCTTATTATTTGCATTTTATTGTTCAAATTATAATTTCTATGACATTTTTAAATGTCTGTATAATGAATTTAATTATTATTTATTAATAATAATTATGAGGCGTCACACATGGCCGACCGAAAGCGAAACGAAGAGATTCGCAATATGGCAGGTTTGAAAGATGACCTTATCACAAAAATTGATAAGGGCGTGCTTCGGTGGTTTGGGCACGTTGAGCGAATGAGTGAAGACCGAATGGTGAAGAAAATATATAGCGCGAAAGTTAATATTAAAAGGTGTCGAGGTAGACCGAGACTAACTTTCGAAGACCATGTGAGCAAATTGCTCGAAGAGGGTAGGGTCAAGAGTACTCGGATACCTAGACGTGCATGCATGAAGAAGATAATGAATCTGAAAGAAGCGAAAGAGGTTTGTAAGGATCGTGACACTTGGCGATCTGTTCTCTCTGGCTACTCCGTCAGGGATTGTGCGTGAAGATAAGTAAGTAAGTAAGTAAGTATAAGAAAGTCTTTGACTCCATAGAAACTTGGGATGTTCTAGATTTTTTGCAGTGGTGCAAATTCATCGAAGTGCTTAGATATCTTTACAACATCAATACAATGTCCATCCAAGTACAGGGCAGTCAAATAAAACAATCCAATTCTATTGCGGAGTGAGATAAGGGGACGATATATCCCTAGAACTGTTTACAAAGGCACTGTAAGATGTTTTTAAGACGCTAGACTGGAAAGGACACGAGATTAACGTAAACGACGAGTACATCTCACACTTACAATTTGCTGATGATATTGTTGTCATTGCAGAATCGCTGCAAGAACTTTAGGACTTGCTGAACAGACTGAATGAATCCTCACAACGTGTTAGTTTGTGTATGAATCTGAACAAGACGAAAGTTATGTTCAACAATCACGTCATGCCAGTTCCAATTACTGTTAATGGTGAGATTCTCGAAGTTGTCCAGCATTATCATTCAGATTCAGTTAAGCTGGGAAGCATTTAGAAGGTTTCGTCGGGTTTTCTCATCGGCCATATCGTAAAATCTGAAGACAAAAGTCCTAAACTAGTGCGATCTGCCTGTACTCATTTATGATGCTGAAAGGAGGACACTGACGATACGGTTACTCTACAAAGAGTTTCTCCGGTAGATAAAATTCGTAATGAAAAAATCCGCCTAAGAACTAAGATCACTGAAATAGCCTTCCGTGTTTGTAAATTGAAGTGGCAATGGGCGTCATGTCTGTTGCAGAAGTGACAACCGATGTAGTAGACGTGTTTTGAAGTGTAGACCGCGTTTAGGCAAACCTAGTGTGGGACGCCTACTAACTAGATAGAGCGACCATCTGCGCAAGGTGGCTAGTAGAAAATGGATGCGTGTAGTCGAAGACTGGGCTATGTGGCGGAACTTAAGATAGGCCTATGTTCAGCAGTGGACTGCCGCAGGATAATGATAATTGATATTACATTGAAAGGAATTTGTAATTTATAAATCAATTTCTACTAAAAAAAACGTAAACTAGTGTTTTATTTGACAAACAGAAAACGCGTTGTTCTGAATCCAATATACACGGTCATTGATATTGTGAATGCACAGTCGAGTTTTATTGGCCTTATTTAAATATGATGTATTGAATTTCGATAGATTAGGGCTGGCCCATAATATTTTGAATATATATTATTGGTTACATATATTTAAAATATTTAATTATTTTAGCATAAGGCGTTAAAACTGTTTTGTGTTTATAATCAATCCATCGATCATTATATTATTTGATGAACATTGAAAATTGTAGTACCTTTTTGGTATTTGTTAAAAAGGGAGAAGAATGAAACTTATATGTTTGTATGTGCTCAGATACCTAGTCGTCAAATAGCAGTTCCTGTACTACCGTGTACCGGTCTAAAAGCGTATAGAGAGTCAGTATAACTACAAACTGTGAGGCATTTAATATTTGTCCTCAGAGGTGACAACGTATCTGTAGCCTTCTTTTTTTGAAGTTGAATTCAGGTTTCCATGGACTGCAGTAGTCACTTACCATAATGTATATTGTAAGTTCGTTTATCACTTCAGTTTTTTTTTCATATTAACTCCGTTTGAGTACTGATACAAACGTCTGATAAATAAGTAAAGTGACGTAAGAGAATTCATCACCCCACTTCATCCCGTAGGTGTCGTAAAAGGTAACTATGAGACATGAAAAAAAGATCTTATGGCTTCTGAAGATTAGGGGCATAACAATTTAACGCACAGAGTAAGGCTAAGAGCTGAAGCCAGCAGAAGCTAAAGTAAAATGTTTTTAAGTCTCAACTTGTGCCACACTTGACACACGAAATGAAGGTTAAATTAAAGCCCCTTATTTATTTTTGATAAATTGTAGTGTCGACAACCCTATAATAACCTCTAAGAATATCGATGTAAAGGCGGAGCGTGATCGTATGAATGCGTCGCCTACAATATATAAGTTGGTATTTATCTCTGCAGCCACATGCGGGCCTTCACAATTGACGCCTAATATATGTACCGTTTGTTTGTGTAATAGTTAAGTCTGTCTGCATAAATCTGAATATACCAATATCGGTCACGGCTGTTCCATTCATCTTAGATTTCAAAGCCAAATTATATGGCGTATGGTTTTCATTATTTTTTTGTCGCTCTGATTAAAAGCAAATGTGGAACTGATAAAATAAATCGTTTACAGTAAATTAAATAACCGAACAAATCTAATCTACTGCTAAATCACCTAAGACCTGCCGTTGACCTGCGTGCAACTTAAGAATATTTTTGTGATGCTTAGAATAATAACACAGAGATTGCTTGAAGGTTTAAGAAGTGAAAAAAATATATACAGTGCTATGGTAAAACCTTATTGAGCACGAGATAGAGAAGCTTCCTCGCTAGTAAAACTCAAACTTAAAAACATAAAATATTATTAAGCAAGGTAGTGATATTATTAAAAATATTGTATGACAAAATATTTTAGGCGACGTTGCAGTAAATTTTAGCTTCTTGGAACCTCTGTAAGTTTACGGAAATGTAAATATTGAGCAGAAACGTCAAAAATCATTTTATGAATATTGTACCTATGGACAAGTGTTGTGTAAAGACACGAAGGCTAATCATAATAATTTGCCCATTAAAACAATTAAAGAGATGACACTAAGTCGCTTTCTAAACAAGTACTTTGCAGAAATTTCATAATGAAACCATGTAAACTGTTTCCCTTTCCAAGAGTAAATTAAACACTAATTGCGATGTGCGATTTCTATTTACGCGAATACTACATATTGATAAAACTATTTTTACGGATTTGATCGAGCTTAATTTAACTTTTCTAAGTTCTGACATTTCGTATATAGCTGACGTGAAGCATCAACGCTCCGGGAAGTCTGAAATATGTGACATGTGAAACCTCGCCCCAACTATTAAATCAGATTGGTAGGTTGACCACAGATCCTCGCAAAATAACATCAATTTCTACTAAGGATGATTCGTGAGGGTATTGAAATTAAAACGACAACTTAATTTCAGAAGATGGCTGAGTGCTACCATCTGCATGTGATCTCTTAATAAAGTTAAATCCAACCCCAAGCATACCACTGCAAGACTTGAAGATACTATAAGCTCGTTCTGCGTAGGTGGGACTGAAAATTAATATTTAAAAGTTCACAGCGCCTGAAAAGTCTGGATTAAAAAAGGTTCAAATAAACGTGATAAAATCTATACAAATAGTTTAATTATATGAAAATGCATGTATTTAACAAATATTTATTTATATTTCAATTTTTATTAATTTTGTGTGGTGACTGCAGTTTGCCGTATTTTCATTAAACTAAATAAAATAATGATTCCGAATTTTAGAAAATTAAAGTATAATTATTCCAATCCTATTCCTTGTATGTTTGAGATTTTATAAACGTTAGATTCAACAAATTAAAAATTAAGTTGATCTCAGCATGAAAACCTGTAAATACCAGTTAATAATTTAAAATTTAAAATTTTGTACAACTTCAATATAAATTATTAAAAATAACTCCAACACTATTGGTTATATCTTGATCCACATGAGAAGCATCAGCTTTCAAATAAAAAAAGAATCGTCGAAATCGGTTCACCCACAAAAAAGTTATGAGGTAACACACCTAAAAAAACGTACAGTCGAATTGAGTACCTCCTCCTTTTTTAAGTCGGTAGAAAATATCGAAGCGCAGTATCTTATAATGACGACTGTATAGCATTTGGTCATGCAGGCTTCATTACCTAAGGAGACTTGTCAGGGACAATTCGTTGAGCAGTGAACGCTGAAATTTTTTTTATAGGATAGGGGGCAAACGAGCATGCGGCTCACCTGATGGTAAGTGCCTACCGACGCCCATGAACAACTGCAACACCAGGGGAACCAGGGGAATTGCAGATGCGTTGCCGGCCTTTTAAAAGGAGTAGGCTCTTTTCTTGAAGGTCCATAAGTCGTAACGGTCCGGAAAAATCGCTGATGGTAATCGATTCCACAAGGAAGTCGTGCGAGGAAGAAAACATCTTCTAAATCGCACAGTGGTGGACCGCCAATCATCCAGATGGTATGGATCGGGAGTTCTGCCGCGATGTGCGTTCGTGAAATTTGGCGACTGGGATTAATCCGAACAACTCCTCAGAGAACTACCCGTTGTAAATGCGAAAGAAAATGCAAAGGGATGCAACATCTCTTCGCAGTGCCAATGAATCGAGCCGATCGGAAAGGACTCGGTCGTCGACGATTCGAGCCGCTCTGCGCTGGATGCAGTCAAGGGGCAGGAGCTGGCACTGGGGAACCCCTGCCTATAAATGGGAACAGTATTCCATGTGAGGCCGAAACTGCGCCTTGTAAAGTTGCGGGCGGTGTGCCGGCATGAAATACTGTTCCGCTCTGCTGAGCACGCCAAGCTTTTTAGAGGCCAATTCGGCCTTATCTTCCAAGTGACCACGAAACTGCACGTCACGCGATATGTCGATTCCGAGGATTCCGTTACTGGCTGAGCCAAGAAGGGGAGTGCCTTGAAATTGAGGAGATACGACAAAGGGGTTCTTTTTAGCAGTAAACACGCAAACTTGTGTCTTCTGAGGATTAAACTGGACTAGATTTAGTCGAGCGTAATCCGAGACTTTGTTCAGTAAAGACTCGACCTCAAACACAAGTTTGTTCTGGTACTCGGCGACATTTTTCCGAGAAATATTGGCACGGCCGGTGTAAATAGCATCAACAGTGCTGTCATCCGCATAGCAATGAATATTACCAGCTAGCAACATATCATTGATATGCAGAAGAAACAGCCATGATGATAGCACACAGCCTTGTGGAACACCAGCGTAAATAGGCTTGTAGTCGGAGCATGCGCCGTCTACAACCACCTTGATGCTTCGATCTCCAAGCAAGCTGGTGATCCAATCGCACAATTTCTCGGGAAGCCCATAGGAAGGGAGCTTCGAAAGAAGCGTTTTGTGCCAAACCCGATCGAAGGCCTTCGCAATGTCCAAATTAACGGCCAACGCCTCCCCCTTGGACTCTACTGCCCCCGCCCATCATGGGTCAGGTAGACCAAAAGATCACCAGCTGATCGATCCCGACGAAAACCGTATTGGTGGTCACTAATCAGCTGGTGATCGTCAGGGTACTGCATGAGCTCGCAGTTAATAATGGATTCCATTATTTTGGAGAACATGGAGGTGATGGCGATAGGCCTGTAGTTGGACGGGTCTGAGCGGTCGCCTTTTTTAGGGATCGGGTGGACAAAAGCTGTCTTCCATGAATTCGGGACTAAGCCTAGGGAGTAGGAGTACCGGAAAAGACGCGTTAGGACTGGTGCCAACTCCGGAGCACACGTCCTCAGCACAATTGGGGGGATTCCGTCAGACCCACTCGACTTGTAGATGTCCAGAGAGAGGAGTGCTTTGTGAACCGAGCGCTTTGTAAACCGCACATCCGGCATGGAGCACTCACACCGCGGGATGGTCGGCGGTGTTTTGCCCCCGTCATCAAGAGTCGAGTTGGACGCAAAAAGGGAGCCTAAAAGGTCGGCTTTGTCTTTTGCGGCTTGGGCCAGTGAGTCGTCCTCCCTGTTTACAATGACAGGAACGTCGATTGAACTAAATTTGCAATACGGAAATTGTCTATTCCTTTGAGGCAGTGAAAAATATCTAAAGAATTCATCGATCCTCGCAACAATAAACTTTTATAAAAATGGCTAGAGCACATTATCAGTTATTTAAATACTCGTACATAATATTCAGAAAAAAATCTTGACTTTATACAAGTTGTCAGTTTAATAGATACCTCATAATTATTACAGCCCTTAACGAGTCTAATGCTAAACATGGGCCTTTTCTACCTACCCCAAGAAATGCCACTAAACACAGTCTTAGCCGTCAGCATCCATCGACTTCCTGCATGTCTAACCAAGTCGTCATACCATCTAGTGTGGGGCCGCCCTACATTCCGCTAACCGGTGGTACAAGGCCATCGGTTGTTTGTACTTTGAGCTGGTTGTAGCCGCTTTGTTTCCGCTTAGGCATACCAATCCGTTGGGCTATGTTGGTTATACTAGTTCTACGACAGATATTTTTATTTCAGATTTTATTATGTACGCACACTCCAAACATATCCATCTCTAAAGCTCACTGAGTAACTTTAACCTTACTCAAATGGCTAACTGTGATGGACTACATCGTTATTCCATTTTTTTCTATAAAATAAGAGCAAAGTTGTGAAACTCCTTTGATGTTAGGCGATGCCGCCTCTCGCGTAGGTATTGACGCGGCAGCGTGTATGCTAGGGTTTCACCAAAATGGAAATAAAATAATTTTAGATATTATAATACTCAATATCATTTATTAACATGTATATAACATACTTATTAGTAAAAAAAAAATAATCTAACAAATAATTTTTTTATTACTACAAGTTAAAACACATATTTCCAGGTGCACTGTCAAATATTTCCGTGACACATTCTTTTTATAGAGGTTTTCAGTTTTCAATTGTTTAACTTTTGTTATGTAGTAAGCTGGATTTAGAACGGAAATGGGATGTACAGATCAGTTCTTTTCCATTCGCATGATCGCGGAGAAGTTTTTGGCCAAAAACCAAAAATTTTTTTGTGCGTTCATGGACTTGGAAAAGGCTTATGATAGAGTGGACAGGGATGTGTTATGGCAAACACTGAACTCATTTGGGTTGAGCGCTGGGTTGATACAGGCTTTGAAGTTTGAAGGCTCTGTATAGGGACTCTAGTGCTTGTGTCAGGATCAACGGGGCCTACTCGGACTGGTTTGGCATCCATAAATGTGTGAGACAGGTCTGTGTGGCTTCCCCGTGTTGTTTGGCACGACAGTTTGGCGTGACAGTTGTTTGGAAAATTTGAAAGTAGAAGAATGCGGGTTAAGAATGGGTGAATTAACCGTCAAATGCTTTTTTTACGCCGACGATCAAGTCATACTTGCATCGTCGGCGGCCGAGTTGCAGTTGATGGTTACATTAATGAACAGGACATTAAAGGAAAGTGAACGCAAGTAAGACGAAAGTTATGGTTTTTGAAAGAGAAGAAAGTAAAACGATCTGTGAAATAAGAATAAAAGGGGAGTTTGTCGAGCAAGTAGATGAGTTTGTGTATTTAGGATGTGTATTTAGCAGGGATGGTAGACATGATAAGGATATAGAACGACGAGTAAATGCAGGAAATAGAGTGAATGGGGCTCTACACACTATTGTGAGAAGTCAGAATGTGTCCAAAAAGGCACGTATGGCAATTCACAATGCTGTGTTAGTCCCTACTTTATTGTTTGGTAGTGAAAGTTGGGTCTGGCAGAAGAAGCATGAGAGTAGAATTAATGCTGTAGAAATGCGGTCATTAAGGAGTATGTTATGGATGAATTTGAATGACAGAGTGAGAAATTGTGTGATAAGAGAAGAGTGTGGTTTGCCAGATGATGTTGTGACCAGGATTAAGAAAGAAATGCTTCGGTGGTTTGGTCATGTAGTAAGAATGAATGAGGAAAGGGTGACAAAGCAAATTTATGTTGCAGAGGTGAACTGCAGAGTCGGGAAGGGACGCACTAGGTGGAAGTTTATCGACCAAATTGGCGATATATTGAAAATGGGCCAAATCAAGAGTACCTTTAACCGACGAGCGTGTATGCATAAGTATATGGATGTGGAGGAAGTGAAAGAGGTGTGTCAGGATCGTGCCAAATGGATTCCATAGTCTCTGCCTACCACTCTGGGTGACAGGCGTGAGTGTTCATGTTATGTTATATAGTGTATTCGCATTTGGATAAACAATTTTACCAAAAAGAAATGAAGGATAGACAAGCGTGGCCGTCATTCGAATTCAATTTTACTTAGTAGTTAAGTAAGTAGTTAATAAAGTAAGTAACTCATGTAACTATAACAAGAATTCATAATTAGAGATATTATATTTTTTAGAAACTGCACTTATAATTAGTTAAATAAGTACTATAAAACACGCTTGGGCCAACCACATTTATTGTCTATCAGACTCAGTGAAGTGCGCTAGCACAAGGCCAACCCGCCCCCTGCCCCGCAGTGCCCCTACCGTTGCTCTGCGCAAGTACATTCGTTTCCCAACTGTAATGTCTTAAAACTGTGATAAGAGTGACAAACGAGCACAAAGTCCTTCATATGGTAATTGGTTCGCTTTTAACTTTAAAATGGTATATAAGATCCTATTAGACCAAATTGATAATAAACATGACAATGATTTATTGAGTTGACTTCAATGGAGGGAAATCAATCTTCAATTAATTTGTGCCGCTTCACCGTATAAGTGATTCTTCCCGACAACTGGTCACTATATAGCAAATCCATATATAGCTAAAGTAGACTCTCACCACGGTAAACAGTCATGCTTTGTAGAGATCTTCAAATGTAACACTTTTATAGCTATGTTATTTATTTTTGCCACTTGTACTGATTGACCTAGATCTTGAGATTTCTAATGAATCAAAGATTACTGTGTCGCCATCTTAGTGTGTACCACTTTTATGCAGTAGGTAAAGTCAATTTAAATTAACTTACTTATAGCAAATAAGACATTATTTATTTGCTGTAAAACCATACCAATTAATAAAATGTTTTTATGCTTTTATTTTTTCCAAAGAACATAAAAGGAATTTATATGTTGTAGAGAGTCGCTTATTAAATATTTTTATATGGTTCTTGTATGTATAATATGATAGAAATTTGTATATGAGAGAACCATAATACTAGCGTAAAATAGCAGGATAATGCTGCCGTGTTTTTGTATGGTGAATGACGTGAACCAGAGACAGTTTTGCTGGTAACAAGGCATTTCATCTTGGTAATTATTTTTTACTCTGTTTTAGAGGTACAAATAATCTGCATTTTCTTTATTAGTCGAGGATAGATGTAGGTGTAGGTCTATAAGCCACAGAGTCTTTGTTATCCTTACTCTGTTAATAACCGTTAATGATACGAATAGCTAAATTTTATATATGTATGTATGTGTGTTGTGTTCATCTTAAAAACTATGTTTCAAGGATCATTAGTTTGATTGTCTATAAGTATCAGAAAATATCGTTAATTAAGAAGTTCGATTGGCCGATGGACATAAACCTGTCTAAAATGAGAGCACGTCCAACTCCAAGGGCTGCAGTTTTAGGCAAACTCATACTGCATTACAGACGGTCTCCAAGTTACAAGAGTTTTTTTATAGGATAAGGGTGACAAACGAGCACACAATCCACCTAATGGTAAGTGGTTGCTGTAGCCCATAGACAGCTACATATATCTTCGATTACGAATCAAAATGCAGATGCGTTGTCACCCGTGAGGACTAATATGGAATGCCTCGTTCCCAGTAAAAAGAGTCTCCGGTTCTCACACTCACCATACGATATACAGAAGCGTTAAGCTGCTATTTTACGCTGGTATTCTGTGAGAGCGTGGTCCTTCCCCGTTCGACCCATTCGTGCTACAACCATAACATAGCTGCAGCATGGCTCTACCACGTAAAAAAGCTAAGGTTGGAAGCTCTCCGTCATCCGAAGTACTCACCAGATACTTGTCCAGAATTTGGATAACTTATTGGCGGGAAAAAATTCAATACCTGAGAGGCAGTACAAAATGCCTTTAAAGAATTTGTTGCCTCCTGTCCAGCTAATTACTTCAAGAAGGGCATCAAGAAACTGCCACTGCGTTGGCAAACATCCATCGATTGCATGGGTGATTACTTTGATTAACAGAAATAAAAAGTTATTTCATAAAATACGGCAATTTTAGAGGCACATAGGCTGCACTAAAAGTATCGGGAATGGAATATTTCCACTGTTCCTATCATATTAAAATATTTTTAATTGAAAATTCCTTGGTTTTAAAAATTGAATATCATTTATTTATTTAAAAAAAGATTCTCGGTCTTGTCACAAGGTTTTGTCAAACTTGTTTAGTCGTTGAGAAAATGGAATTGACTCGAGAAAATTCAAGAGCGATGATTTATTATGACTTTCGAAGTGGTTTAACACAAAAACAGTGTGTTGACCGGATGATTTCTGCATTTGGTGATGAAGCCCCATCCAAAACCACAATTTATCGCTGGTTTGCTGAATTTCAACGTGGACGTGTCAAGCTCAGTGATGATCCCCGTCAAGGTCGTCCAAAAACTGCAGTCACCCAAGAAAACGTTGATGCTGTGAGTAAGCTGATTGAGGAAGATCGACATGTGATATACCGCGAAATTCAGGCAACTTTAGACATTGGCATTAGTCAAATACAAATAATCTTGCATGAAAAATTAGGTGTAAAAAAGTTGTTTTCCCGATGGATAACGCATTCGCTCTGTGAAGAGCAAAAAGCGGCTCGCGTTACTTGGTGCGTCAGAACTCTCGAAAGATTCCACGCAGGATCCTCAAATGCTGTATACAACATCGTATCAGGTGACGAATCCTGGATATATGCGTACGAACCCGAAACAAAAAACCAGTCACGAGTTTGGGTGTTCGAAAATGAGTTAAAGCCAACAAAATTTGTTCGTTCACGGAGTGTTGCAAAAAAATGGTGGCTACGTTTGTCTCCAAAACCGGCCATGTTACGACTATTCCTCTTGAGGGACAAAGAACGGTTAATGCATGGTATGCTAGTATTTGTTTGCCACAGGTCGTTTCTGAACTCCCTAAAGAGAACTGCAACCGCCGCATCATCCTCCATCACGACAATACGAGTTCACACAGCGCACACAGAACAAAAGAGTTTTTAGAGCATGAAAACATAGTTTTAAAATTATTAGACCATCCGCCGTACAGCCCCGTCCTAAGCCCTAATGATTTCTATACTTTCCCTAAAGTAAAGAATAAATTGCGTGGACAGAGATTTTCATCACCTGAAGAAGCTGTGGACGCCTACAAAACGGCCATTTTGTAGACCCCAACTTCCGAATGGAATGGTTGCTTCAATGATTGGTTCCATCGTATGGAAAAATGTGTCAAATTTCGCGGAGAATACTTCGAAAAGCAATAAATACATTTTTAAATAGTAATGTTGTGTCACTTCCTTGATTCCCGAAATTTTCAGTGTAAAGACCTAAAATATACATGTTTCTTGGCTGGGCAATTTGTATAAATGTGAATAGCACGAGAATGATGCCGAAAAATATTGTCAATATCTCTAAATATCCATATCTAATTAAGAGGAAAGTATTGACGCGTGCAATACTGTTGTTAATAACTATATAATAAACAGATGTTAAAAACAACAAACAATACAGAATGATATAATATTACCTACCCCTATAAGTTCGTATAGTCTATATAAAAAAAGTTCGTAACCAAATACATACTTCGTGCTAAGCGAGATAAAATTAAATTATTTATGCCAACAATAATTACATTCATGTCACGTATTTAGGTTACGGGAACAAATTTAGCCATTTTTGCAATGAATTTATGTTTCCATAAATATAGTCTATATAAGACTTTAAGTAAATACAGTATTTTATTTAATTTAAACGAGTGACAGATTATTTATTATTACTTATAATGTAATGCATAAATATAACCATCTAAGGTAGGAATTTTCTTAGAACCGAAATGAGTGTTGTGTTATACAATGAGGCGCTACTAATATAACAATATACTAATTAAGTTATTAAGTAAATACAGTAAAACTCGCTTAATACGATCACGTGTAATACGATTTCCCGCATAATACGCCATTTCATATCAGTCCCTGCAACTTGAGGCATGTTTTCATACATTTTAACTCGCTTAATACGATCGTCATCCCGTCTAATACGCTATCTGTGCAACACCCGAGCCGAGCCGAGTAGCGCGCATAATTCTTTTCATTGATAACTGGCCCGCTCACACATAAAATTTTGGGCTAAAGAACATCAAGCTTGTTTTCTTACTTCCGAATGCGACAAGCAAGTCGCAACCGATGGATCAGATTATTAAAGTCCTTAAAAAAGGCTACAGAACACGATTGATACATCGCTATCTAAAAGTAATGGAAGACGCTGACAGCAAACGACCCTTGAATGTGCATGATGCCAACCTAAACATTGCAGCGCCATGGTAAGCAATTAAGACTGAAACTGTTTTCCTGGATATTCTTCCATTGATGACAATGTTGCACACCCTACGAAACCCGTTCAATCGAAGATCTTATTGAAGATGTGGATAACGCCCAAAAATAGGCCCTAAATGATGACTATGAAGATGAAGGAGAGTCAATTCCGATTTTATCAAACGCAGAGGCATTAATCTATACTATATGCTATTTAGGCGCTATGTATCTTCTTTCGGGGACAGTGAAGACGCATTGAGAAAGTTAAGTTATATTGAAAGCCTTATCCATTAGTAATGCATCAAAATCCTTGTTCAAACCAAAATAATTGATTACTAATAGTAATGACATTATGAATAATAACTACATTACTTTAAGTAATCATTTACTATGACGTAACGTATTTAAATACATATACATAATATGTATAATATTTCTAATAAATCTACCTTTCTAACAAATTTATAAATATACCTATAATTCAATACCTACACTTATACTTTCCCTATCCCGCATAATACGCTTTCCCGCTTAAGTCGCGATTTTGACTGGGTCCCTTCAAAATCGTCTTAAGGGAGTTTTACTGTAACTAGAGGATTTTATACGAGTTGTGCTGACGATATGGTGCTGCAGACCGCTTCTATGAATGTTATTAGAAAAATATTGGTAGTATGTGATTCTTAAGTTAAAATTTATGAGTTTTAAATAGGTATAATTATGTTAAAAGCGAGTTGTGAAGCGCTTCAGATTAATTGCCCCTTAATATTGAAATGCTGGGAGGGTGGTGAAGAGAAGGGACGGTGGAGAACCTCCTGCCATACTTCTCCCCTTCGGAAATGCACAATCTTTTTTTCTAAAAATTTTAGAAAATTTTACAATTTTGAGCTAATTTGAAGCGTTTTGGTAATTTTTTTTCTTAAATAGAATGGAAGAGGGGACGGGGCCGCTCCTGCCGTAATTCGCCCTCAAATGTAATATGTTGTACAATTAAATATAAAAACATTTAGAAACAGCATGGTAGCGATCACCTCATTCCCAGGGGTTATTATCAATCATATAATAACCCTTATTAAACAATTTTTACTCATGTAAATGATCATGTTGCATAATGGACCTTCATGATATATCATCCATCATTTTATTGCATGAATAACAATGTCAAAGGCAGATTTATTTATTCTTGTGCTTTTGTTTAATGAAATATTTTTCTTGCTTTGTCCATTTATGTTTTCCTTTTTGTGTTCTACAATTAATAAAACACGTATTCCTTATTATTTTGTGAGTGTTCACCATTTTCGCTTGTGTCAACGCTTGCCCCATCGGAGTGACCTTATAATGTGCATCATCGACTCCATTTCGGAAGAAACTACGAGTAAACTGTTGCAGGATATGCTAATACGTGCAAGTTGATCGTACCTAACAGAATGTAAAATTAAATTCATTTAAAATCAGCCCACCTTACACTGCCTAAGGTGGGCTTACCTAAAAGGTATGGGGTATGACATGGCTACGTGCTGTCAAGCATGCATAATATTGCTTGATGTGAATGAAGCAAACTACAGTAGTGGTTAATTGACTATTCATTTAATTTTCATCCTGCAGAATAGTATAGACGCAAATATAGCGAACATTCTCAAAACAGTAAGTAATTCGTACTGTTAATAATACAAGTGTATAAAGATTTTTCACGAGAAATATATCTTTAAGGAAAAGTAGTTCGTTATAAAGTAGTTAGGTATAGTTAGGTAGTAAATAGGTATAAGTATAGTGTTGTTATCTTTTGTTGTGTTACTTTCATCAAAACATTAATTATAATAAAATCTTCACTGACTTTTGACATTGTCAGTGAAGATTTTCAGAAACAGTAATTCCACAGCAGCTCATAAGATTCGTCGCTGTTGTTCTGAAATGCGATAAAATATGTAATGAGGGTCCGTCATGCAACATGATCATTTAGGCATTAAATGCCGCAATCACGTCTACATTTTATTTTTGTATAAAAGTTTACATTGTTGAAATATTATGAGCTATGTGAACTAGCGAAGTTGACGAAAAACAAATAGAGGATGTAAGGAAAAGCGAAAGTATTTATTTTTCAACACCAGTGTTGTTGAAAAAACGATTATTTTTCATATTAGAGATTTATATTTCACCACGTTACGTTCATAACGGTTTTTTTTTAATAATTCATTTCTCTGTAAGTTTCATTAAGTGATTTTTTTCACAGCGTTTAATTCTTAATTATAATGAATTTAATAGAACATCGCGACGAGGAATTAATACTAAGACTGTTCTATTATTTGAATTTTAAGATATTTTGCGAATGATTGTATATACTCAGTGCTGCAAATTCCCTATCGTTTTCATTCGATGCACCCCTCGCCCTCGCAATTTCCACCCCTAACTTCGTCGTAAGCAGCCATTGGCATACCTATATTCTTCTAAACTACCCATATTGAATATGTGTAGATAAAAATATGTTTGTCTAATTTATTTGAGTAATGTAACGTTAAACAAATTTTTCTCTTATTATTGATAAAGGTATTTGACAAATTAACAATGACAATTCAAGTCTAGTGCTAAACATTAGCCTTCCCCTTAGATTGTCTCATAGGGAGAATTTTTTTTTATAGGAGAGGGGGCAAACGAGCACGCGTTTCACATGATGGTAAATGACTACCGCCGCCCATGAACAACTGCAACACTAGGAGAACCAGGGGATTGCAGATGCGTTGCCGGCCTTTTAAAAAAGGAGTAGGTTCTTCTCTTGCAGGTCTCTAAGTCGTATCGGTCCGGAAAAATCGCTGGTTGTAATCGATTCCACATGGAAGTTGTGTGAGGAAGACAACATCTTCTAAATCGCACAGTGGTGGACCGCCAATCATCCAGATGGTGTGGATGGTATCGAGAGTTCTGGGGCGATGTGCGTTCGTGAAATTATGCGGCTGGGATTAATCCGAACAATTCCTTAGAACACTCCCCGTGGTAAATGCGAAAGAAAATGCAAAGGGATGCAACATCTCTTCGCAGCACTCGGTCGTGGACAATTCGAGCCGCTCTGCGCTGGACGCGGTCAAGTGGAAGGAGCTGGCACTGGGGAACCCCAGCCCAAAGATGGTAACAATATTCCATGTGAGGCTGAACCTGCGCTTTGTAAAGTTGCAGGCGTTGTGCCGGCATGAAATACCGTCGCGCCTTCTCTTCCAAGTAAATACGAAACTGCAAGTCACTCGATATGTCCACGCCGAGGATTCCGATACTGACTGAGGCAACAAGGGGTGTGCCTTGAAACTGAGGAGATACGATAAAGGGGTTCTTTTTAGCGGTAAACGTGCAAACTTGTGTCTTCTGAGGATTAAACTGGACTAGATTTTGTTGCCCCAATCCGAGACTTTGTTCAGCAAAGATTCGACTTCAGACAAAAGTTTGTTCCGGTACTCGGCGACATTTTCCCGAGAAATATTGGCATGACCGCATCACCTGTGCTATTATCCGCATAGCAATGAATGTTACAGGTGTACAACATATCATTGATATGCAGAAGAAACAGCGTTGGTGATAGCACGCAACCTTGTGGAACACCAGCGTTAATAGGCTTGTAGTCGGAGCTGCACCGTCTACAACCACCTTGATGCTCCAATCTGCAAGAAAGCTGGTGATCTGATTGCACAATTTCTCGGGAAGCCCATAGGAAAGGAGCTTCGAAAGAAGCGTTTTACGCCAAACCCAATCGAAGGCCTTCGCATTGTCCAAACTAACGGCCAATGCCTCCCCCTTGGACTCTACTGCCTCCACCCATCTATGAGTCAGGTAGACCAGAAGATCACCAGCTGATCGACCCCGACGAAAACCGTTTTGGCGGTCACTAATCAGCTGGTGATCCTCAAGGTACCACATCAGCTGGCAATTCATAATGGATTCCATTATTTTGGAGAACAAGGAGGTGATGGCAACAGGCCTGTAGTTGGACGGGTCTGAGCGGTCACCTTTTTTAGGAATCGGGTGGACAAAAGCTGTCTTTCATGATTTCGGAACTAAGCCTAGGAAGTAGGAGTACCGGAAAGACGCGTTTGACCGGTACCAACTGGAGCACACGTCCTCAGTACAATTGGGGGGATTATGTCAGACCCACTCGACTTGTAAATGTCCAGAGAGAAGAGTGCTTTACGAACCGAGCGCTTTGTAAACCGCACATCCGGCATGGAGCACTCACACCGCGGGATGGTCGGCGTTGTGTTCCCCCCGGCATCAAGAGTCGAGTTGGACGCAAAAATGGAGCCTAAAAAGTCGGCTTACTCTTTTGCGGCGTGGGCCAGTGAGTCATCCTCCCTGTGTAGACATGGTAGTGTTGGCTTACTGAAATTCCCTTGGACAGCCTTGGCGAGAGACCAGAATGCACGATTTCCCGAAGGAAGGTGAACTAGTTTCTCGCCAATTCTGCCAATGTGCTGTGACTTTGCCTTGGCAATAACTCTTTTAAAGGACCTGGAGGCGAAGTTATACTTTTTTAAGCATGCTGGTGTTTACATCCTGAGCCGCCGAAGCCCCAGTCCAGGCTTGATAACACTCCTGCTGCATCCCAATCCGCCGACATGTAATGCCAAACACAGCGGCAACCTGCAGAACGCAACCGAGAGGGGAGCGTGAATGGCACCACACTCCGGATCAGATAATGGTCTGAAGAGCCGAGAGGGACATCGACGGAAACCTGATATCTGTCCGGATGAGAGGTCAGCAGAAGGTCCAACAGTGAAGGTATATGATCCTTCACAACTGGAATCCGCGTAGGCGAAGTAACCAGTTGTGTCAGACCACATGCCAAGGCAAAGTCATAGACAGATCTCCTCGCATGATCGGTTAAACGTGAACCGAGCCATTCGGCGTGGTGGGCGTTGAAATCGCCAAGGATCACGATCTCTGCGGATTGGACCTGTTGTAGCAAGGAATCTGTAACCATCTGTGTCGGTATTACCGCTATGGGACCTATAGAGGCACCCGTAGACGCGCAGATGGTCGTCGCTATCTATGCGTAGCCAAAGGACGGTCCGAACTTTCTAGACTGCTGAGGCGTCGAGAACAGATGTCCTCTCTGACATATACGCAAACTCAAGCCCGAGGCACAAAGACGTGTTCCAATTTGTACCCATGGTATTATAGATACGAAGAATCAGCCGGAGAGGACACCTGCGTCTCGGTAAGAGCAAGGCAGGCTTCGCTGTTTCTAGATGGAAGTGTAATTTCGACATAGCTGCCACGGTTGGCAGGAGTGTTGACTACCATAGTTTTTTATTGGGTAACTTACGTTAGCGGCAGCATAGGAAGTGTTAATTTGAAAGGAGACTAAGACTTTTTCCTATATTACTTTTATTTTCTAACTTACAAGATGACTTAACTACTGTGACAATATGAATTCACAGGAATAATCGATTACCTAACTTACAAACTAACTTAACTACTGTAACAGTGTGAGTTCAAAGAAATACTGGGCAATCTTAACAATTAAACCTCGGTTTTTATACTATGTTGAATATTCTTGAGTCACGTAATAAAAACGTGCTGCTATTTGCTTAGCAGGCGGTGCTGTATAAGGCTGTATGGTAGGTGTCTTCGTAATGGCTTGCAAGGTCTCGGAAGGCATATGTAACTGGTATCTTCTGTTGTTATCAGGGAGATGCTGCTGCAAATCTCCTGTTTCAGTTCCTCTCTGTGTTGGCTCTTACGATATCCGCGGGACGGTATGGGATAGTGGATTGTTTACGCCGCCACTACACGGCAAAAATATTAAAAATAAATATTTTGTAATCATATTTTGTATTAAATGTTAATTTTTAGATATTCAGCATAGTTATATAATTAAAATCAGAAGTGCCAAATCACGTATCACGGGACAGTGTCATAAATCCAGACCCAGTAATTTAACATAATATTATCGATCACGCCTGTCACCCAGAGGGATAGGCAGAGACTACGGACTTCCATTTAGCACGATCCTCATCCATATACCTACGGATACATGCTCATCAGTTAAGGGTACACTTAATCTGGCCCATCTTAAATATATTGTCAACTTGGCCGAAAAACTTTCGTCTATGGCGTCCCTTCCCTACTCTGCCGTTCACTTCTGCAATATAGACTCGCTTTGTCACTTTTTCCTCGTTCATTCTTTCTGCGTGACCAAATCACCACGAACCATATATACACATACAGGCCTGTATACACATACAGGCTGAGACCCAACTCGTAAAATATAATTCAAAGTAGAATCGCTGTACAATCAAAATACAGTAGCATAAACACTTTAAATAGACACGACATCAATTACGAGTATAAACGTCTCTAGAAGTCTAGAAACGAAACAAGTGTTAGATTTCCCACTTACAAATGAACAGGGCGTTAGATTAATCGAGAAGCGAATGATATCTTATTTATGTATCTAATTACATAGCTAGCTCTCGGGTAACTGTAGCGAGTAATTAACTGACATCTCTATCTCTTTGAATTAATTTAACATAACATTTATAAAAATGAAAGATATTAAAACTTGCAGCAGTTATGTCTCATATTTAATCTATATATATATATTATTACTAATATAATAGCGCTTAAGAATTTTTTTTGTTTTTTTTTGTTTGTCTAAACGCGTTAATCTCTGGAACTACCAGTCCGATATGGATAATTATTTTTGTATATTATAGCCAGATTCATGTGGAATAGTATAGACTATTCCACATGAGATATCTGAGTGATAGAGCATTAAGCTATATCACTCAGATAGCCTTAAATATGGATATTTGTTAAGCAAGTCAGAAGAAAAAGCACTCCCGAAATGATTTATACGCGTACGCTGGTATTATCATTAGGGATACGTAAATACAATGTTCTAAAAAATATAGAAATTACCTCCGTCTAAAAAAAGTCCACGATACCATATGTCTATTTCTTATACATATGCCATAATTAGGTATTTTGTGACAAAAAATATTGAAAATTAAAAAGTGATTCATGAGCGTTATTATTAGGCATGGCCTACTTATCCTTACGAACGAAAGTTACTTCGTCATCAAGACAATTTCATGAAGATAAACTTTGTTGTTTATACCATGTTATTTGGACGCATAGTTTAAGAGATAATGTAAAATTAAAATAATTCAATACTTGGCTGCGCGCGCGGACGACGCATAAACCCTAGCCGCCCGGTGAGAACTGCGAGAAGCCAGTATTGAAAGCTTTTATGAGCGAGGTTAGTTCAATCATTATAGCTAAAATAAATTAAAACTTAATTGAGTACTTTTATGACAATGATTAGTTACATCTTTATTTCTGAACTTTTTCATTTCACTTTTCACGAACTTTTTCAAAATACCATAGCAGTATTTTGAAAATTTAATTGATTAATAAGTATAAGAGTTTGATAGCTCAAGAATCATTTCATGCCTACACACTTTTCATGTATCGTGTAAGTACGGTTTTCTTTAAAACTGAAAAAAACCGCGCCACGGGACACTTTCTGGGACGTGGAGGGTAAAACTTAACTTCGCTCTACATCGTACATAATATGCCGACAGATAAAAGTACTCTATTAATTATGCCAATTTTTCCATACATTACTATCAAATAAAATATTAATTGCAATTATAAAATGCTTGAACTAGGTCACGTCGCGCACCTCCGATACGTGATGACGCGGGTGAAACCGCAGGGCACAGCTAGTAAATAATAAATAAAATTAATAAAATTATCGTTTATTTCCAATCACAACTGCTCAAACGACAGCGTACCTGTTGATTTAACTAAACACCTACTTCACTACTGTACTAATCACTGGTCATTGTGCATGTGTGTGTGCGTTCCTGTTTGCAGGTTTTCTCACTACTCTCACTCTATTGCCGATACAAGTACTTAAATCAGTTTGACAATAAAGATTTGGATCATTGAAATTGAACAATAAGGTTTAATTAAAAAATATTTTACGGATTTTATCACGTACAATTTTTAACTTAGTACTACTAAGTCTGTACTACGCACAACATTATACTTCAATGACTTTTTCAAGTGCTGATATCACAGTAAAGCCGAGCTATCTTCAATTTATTTGTTGGATTTTGGTCGGATCTACGCTGAAAGAGATTACAGTGTCTTGAAGTTTTGTAGTGGATATTTTAGTTTTAACGGGATCACGAATCATCCTTGTTAGAACGATTTCGATTTCTAACACCGATTATTCTCTTGCGAATATTTGTGGCTTATTAAATCTGATGTACGGACGATCGTGAAAATGTTCACAGACAACAGTCTTCCTGGAGTACACAGATTGTTACACATTAACCATGTATTATTTTATGTGGGTTTTTATTGATATTTTATTAGTACATACTATGTAAAAGAAAACACATTCCTAATCAAGCTTGTAAACTTCTGCATCTTGCAGTGTGATATCATACTTGACAGATAGCAAAAACTGACTTATCTACTTCGGTGGCTTGAAGAACGTTTTAATGGAAGCTTGCTTCAAGATATAGCCAATCTTGTCTGTGACACATCTGATGTATGGTAGTGTAGTAGGCGCACGCTCGACTGTGACCGGTTTTATTCGGTCACTGTGACGTAGGCGCGGGACGTAGGACGGAGCTAAGTTACCTAGTTTACTTTAATATAGGCTTCTTCTACATAAGACCATGAAGGTCTACTACTGGACAATGACCTCTCCTATTGTAGGTAGGATTTGGCATCAATCCTCACGCTTGGCAAACGGTTTATCGCAGGACCAGACGTTTCGCATCTTTGACGGTGCCTCCCGTCGCTAAGTATTTTACGAATGGCGTTAATGAGATGGTTATCCGATGATATCTTTTTAGAACTCACGATACCCGCAGCACGAAAAACTTTTTTTTATTAACATTTTTCTGCTTAGTATTGTCATCGAAAATTAAGGCTAGTAATTTTTTACGACGTTAAATGTATGTGTATTAAGTGCAATTAAGGCATGCTTGTTGTTGAGAAAACTAATTTACTTTTTGCTTTCTTTAATATATTTTTGTACAATCATCAAACACATTAAGATTCAATGTGCGCAATAATTATTATTATTAAACAAGTTGTCAGTTGTAACGTGATTGTAATTACCGGATGGCCTTGAATCGAAAATAACTAAATTAACTAGGCGATCACTCATAAAAATATAAACATTACCATAACACATGCTTTGTAAAATGATATTTTCTAACAACGTCTGCGGGACTATGTTGATTCCGGTCACAAATAGCGGTACTTTTATAAATTATAATTATTTCTAACCTACTAACGCGTAACCACGTCAGTTATGACCTAAAACTAGCTTTAAACAGTGAACGCAACATTCACAGGCTTTAAACAAGTTGTCCAATATTATCTTTCTTATTTCTTCTTTTTTTAAATATGTTACCTACACACTAGGATTTTCTCCTATATTGTGAAAGCAGTTTACATACATAAATTGCACAAGGACAAACATCCAGACCCGGAACAATTATTTGTAAGCCATACATATAATGTACTTGTTCCGTGCGGGATTCGAACCCACGGCCCTTTGCGCTTCAACTCAATACTAATACTATGACACTTACACAATGACAATATCCACACTATTTTTGCCTTCGTGATGGTCTAAATTTAAATAAATTTAACGTATCAAAATGAATGAGGTCATTTTATAGTACTTTTTTGTACGTGGTAGAGCCATGCTGCAGCTATATTAATAGTAGGTATAGTTGTAGCACGAATGGGTCGGCTCGACCGGGGAAGGACCACGCTCTCACAGAATACCAGCGTAAAATAGCAGCTTAATACTGCTGTGTTTCGTATGGGGTGTGTAGAGAACCGGAGACCCTTTTTACTGGAAAAGAGTCATTCTATCTTTGTCCTCACGGCTGACAATGCATCTGCATTTAGTTTTCGCATACGAAGATAGATGTAGACTTAGCATCAGGTGGACTGTGTGCTCGTTTGTCATCTTTATTTTATAAAAAAAAACTTATGTTATCTTTACTAAATTATGAAGACGGTTTCTTCTTTTTTTCAGTTGTTTTTTAGAGTAAATTATTATTAGGCCATAAAAATTCTCATTTATAGAAAATAACTAATTAAAATCTATATTCTTGGTTGAAAAGTTTCGGATACAATTAGAACCTATTTAATAAAAGTATTATAGTATCTTACGACACGTTTATTAAAAATGTTTGAAAGGATTTATTCATTGAAAACTTAATTCTGTCAATAATTATTTTTTGTAGTTTTAACATTTTGACTTACTGTTTAAGAATTTACCCTTCCTTTCGAAAAACAAACCACCCAATGTCTTTAAATAGAAATGCTCATCAGAGAAAACATGAAACTAAAACTCCGACATTTGTTTTCATTTTCGTTCCCTACTACGGCGTGATTATAGTCGACGTAAAATCAATGGAAAATGAAACAGGGATCTACCTAGCTATAGAAAATTTTTAGATAGGAGGGTTCGCGTGTCTGGCTTCCACTGCACAATAGACCCCGTGGTTTGCAGCTATGGCTGTGTGTACTTACAAATGGTTCGAGCGCGAGTTGGCGTCGGGCTTCAGCCTTGATCACGCGTTTACACTGCTTCGATATCGAACGCAAATATACATTTATTTTTAATTAAAAATTGATTAATGTGTATTGAAATTATATTTTGTCTGTTACCATTAAAGACTTATCGATTTCCAGATATTGAGTTCGGACTTTTTACGTTTGTAAACAGTGAGTGACTGTATTTAACAACCGGCTTCCGAACGGACACAATGGAACTTCTCCGCAAGTAATTTTTGTCACGAGAAAATGAGAACGTAAGCATTGTGTGCATTGTTACGTTTAAGAAGTGTGCCTTTTTTACTTTTTATAATTACATATTGTATGATATTTGATCTGTTATTATAAATTTATTTATTTATGTATAATTGGTTGCATAGGTTTTGTTATTGTAGAAAATTGAGTTAGCTAATTACTTACATTAATTACACAATGATGCATTTTAAAAACTAAATACATACTTTTGTCGTTTGACGGCCACATACCCACAGACTAACCGCATGTAGGTAGTAATGGTTACATAAATAAACCTCTTCAGTATACTTAATCGCTAGATACAAATACATTTGTTTTATTTTGTGAATTGTTAATTTAAAAAATGCATATTTGCTGTTACCTAGTTATAAATATATATTTGTAATTTGAGAAATTATTTAAATATATCACTAATGATGTACGAATATCCACTATCCCATATCGTCTAATATTATGTATCGCGAGAGGAGTACAGAGGGAATCCTCAAACAGTACATTAGCAGCCAATACAACTTGAAAAATAAACGCGGTTGCCAAACCGCCTGCCAAAAGTATCAACAATGGCAAATATCCCCGTTATTAGGCAAGCTATGGGAAGGTCTATGTTCAGTAGTGTAATTTGATAAGAGGGAATGAATGAAATAAATATTTAAATAAGCAATTGATTTAGTTAATCGATTTAAAAGTTAATAATAATAAGTATGACAAAGATGATGATGATCCCTAATACTGCTATCATCTAAACATTATATTACGTACCCGATGTTTAGGTCCTACCGGTAAGCAAATTAGATGGAGTGACGACCTGATAAGAGATGCAGTAAGTTGATAAATGCAGGTGACTGAGGACCGTGCTTTATGGTATTCCCCAAGGGAAGCCTATTCAGTGTTCAGCAGTGGAATTGTGATGGGTTATAATGATGATGATGATGATGATGAATCCTTAATTCTTTTGAGTATATCGGTGGGATGTGCAATAATATTAATTTTGAACCTTTAAGGAAAAAATAAAACTGACATTCTGTTAATTAGGTACATTATAATATTTCAAAAGTTTTTGTGTAAATATATTAAAAAATTCACTAAGTTCTATGTGTTCTATGTGACGTGTTGTCTAATATAAAAACCTGTTGTGCTTGATACGAGGCCATATATTAGCATGTCTGAGCACCTCGTAAAAATAAATACAAAAAAAGAAAACACAACAGTTTTAAAATCTCTTCATAATTATTGTTGATTATTTCGCCAACATTAGGCTAATATTTTTAAACTATATTTTGCTTAAATAATTTAAAAAATATATCATATTAAATTGAAATATTTTAGTGGATATCATAATCGGCGCGTCAGTCTTCCGTTGGATTTGATCTTATTAAGTGGCGAAGCTTGCGAAGACACTTATTGATTTCATGATGTCTGTCCGTCTGTCCGTCTGTCCGTCTGTCCCACGATTATCTCGAGAACGGTTTCGAATTTTCAAATTCTGTTTTCAGCAATCGATTACTGATCACCCAGGCATCTGAACCTCCTATTTTGAAACTGATTACTCAACGGCAACCGTTAGAAACCGCTACAAAGCTGATTGCTTCGCCACTTTGCTATGCTGTTAGCTTGCTAGGTTTATTTCATTAGTGTTGTGGCGGTGTAAGAATATCCACTAGGTCTTATCGTCGCGTATCGCTCGTCTTCCTAATAACAACTTAAAATTAAAAGAAAACTGCTGTTGCCAGCCCTCCTGCAAAGCGTGGCAAATATTGCAAATATCCCCCCTGTGAGGCGATATATCGAGGAGGCCTTTGTTCAGCAGTGGACTTTTGTTGGGCTTTAACGGTAATGTTTACATTTTATTGTAGAATGTGGGTGACAAGCGAACAGTGCACATCTGATGGAAAGTGAATGCTGCGATCCATATCTATCTACGATTATGAATGGAATGCAGATACGTTGTCCTCCCTGAGGACTTATACGAATTGCCTCGTTTCCTGTAAAAAGGATCTCCGGTTCTCTATACTACGATATACAGCAGCATTAAGCTGCTTTTTGACGCTGGTATTATGTGAAAGCGTGGTCCTACACTAGACGAGTTGATCCATTCGTGTAGCAACCATAATTTAGCTGCAGTGCATGATTTAGCGGGCACTACCACGTAAAATTTACACTAAAACAATGTACACTATTTATTTATTTAACCTTAAGTATAACTCATTCCATTTAAGAAATTGCGTCATTGTTCCGTGTTCAAGGTCTGACCGCTTCAGTCATTGTCAATCACGTCCAGTTCCCACTGTTTGCGATATTTAAATATGTCTGCCATTGCAGCAATATTTAAATGATTTGTTCAACCATGTTATACTGCACGTTATGCGTTTTTCTACACTTGTGTTATGAAATCTAGAAAATATTTAAATTATTAGTACTAAATATATAAATAATTACTTTAAAGCATATGAATATCATGCATCGCAAACAAACAACAGCTTTTTTTATAGGAAACGGTGACAAGCGAGCACACAGTCCACCTGATGATAAGTGCTTGCTGTGGCCCATAGACATCTACATCTATCCTCAATAAAGAATGAAAGCGTCAGTAGCCTAATGGCAGGGCGTGGATCGCGAACTCGAAAGGTCGTGGGTTCGAATCCACCATTCGACTACTGTCGTGAAACACTTCTAACACAAGCATTTTAAGCTTACCAGAAGTGGTTAAAGGGCATATTAGTAATGTTTAATAGCATTAGTAGTATTTAAAATAAAAAAGAATCAAAATGCAGATGTGTTGTCACCCGTGAGGACTAAGATGGAATGCTTGTTTTCCAGAAAAAAAAAGTCTCCGGTTCTCTACGTTCACCTTACGAAACACAGCAGCATTAAGCTACTATTTTACGTTGGTATTCTGTGAGAGCGTGGTCCTTCCCCGGTCAAGCCGACCCATTCGTGCTACAACTATACTATTAATATAGCTTCAGCATGGCTCTACCGTGTATTCTAGCTAATAAGAAATTTAATATTATTATGCTTGGCCTACTCGTAGATTTAAAATTTGGCATTTTAAATCTAGGCCACTTATTTTAGGACATATAATCCGCTACCCCATATAATCTTGTGGGTGTTGTAAGAGGCGACAGAGCGAAATAAGAGATGAGCAACAGCATCTTTCTGCAAAAAATAAAAATAATGTGAAACATATCATTTTTGATATGACTTTCGAGTTCATCCGTTGAAAGAATTAGTTTTACGGCTACTCAAAATTAGTCTTAGGTAGATCCTTACTTTTAAGCTAGGCTATCTTCAAAAAGGATTGCTTTTTACTCCTTGAAGTAAAAATAAAACAGAAATATTTGCCTACACAAATCGTGTTCCACGGCTGTTTCACACAGATTTTATTTCATATCATGGAAGAATAACATAAAATCTTCCAACACGTTTTGGAGAGCGATGGTTATCCGACACACAGATGAGAAGAGGCCCTATCGTTGATATGGATACTAGCTGCTACTTTACTATGATATCCAATCTACTTAGTGTAGAATATTTCATCAGGAAGTATATTTGTCTGCGATAGAAAATATAGGTAACTGGAAGACATGAAGACCGCAACTGCGCACTAGAGCTGCGCGATGGAGTCTTCACCTTGCATTCTCAAATGTTTTGTAACTTAACCGCTTTAATTCTTACTACAGGAGAATTAACTCAGTTGTAATTTAAAAAAAATATACGAGACGGAGGAAACAATAAGTAACAAAGACAAAGTATGATTTGAAAAAATACGCCTCTACTTTTTATGAACCCGTACAAAGAATGCTCTTTCAACTTTCATTTTTTTTTTATAAAGAATGTAACTTCAACGAGGCATTGTGAGGTTCGGACCGTAAAACTTTTCTGTCTGGGCCCGCCGATAAAAATTCTTTGAGATGCGTTTTTACTGCAAATTGAAAACGCGTGTCTTTTTTTTTTGTTTGTTTTTACTTTTTTTTATTTCTGTTACTGTTTGTATAGCATACATCGAATGAGATTTAATAACGTCTATCATTCGATGCATCTATGCCACACAACCACATGTTACACAGTTATTTTATACTGCGTAACATGTAGTTGTACTATTAATGATAAGTATCCTTTTTGCGTTATAGAGCAAAGTTGTAGCATATTGGTTGCAGCACGAATGGTTTGGCTCAACGAGAAATACCACGTTTTCCGAAATAGAACTAGTGTAGAACAATAATGCTGCTGTGTTATGTGCGTTTATGGTCTAGTTAAAAGGGTCTCTAGTTCTCCTCACTAACCATACGATTAGTGAGAAGAAATGAAGCATAAACGGATCTGCATTTTGTTCCTTAATTGAACATAGGTGTTGTTGTCAGGTGTCAAGGTATTATCAGGTGGATTGTGAGCTTGTTTGTTATCCTAACTTCTTTATCAAATATTAAAAAATAACAAATGTGAATGATAACATTTGTTTCTCAATAATATTTGATTTCGATCACAAATTTTCATTCTCAATGATGTAATATGTAATAATCTTAGTTTCCTGTATTTATTTTAGCTAATTATGGCAGTTCTTTTACCATTGATAATAGCTTTTTGCGTTTTTTTACTCAAATATAAAGGAATTATGTTTAAGCGCTATGTTCGTTACATCATAATGCAGCAATGTATTATTATGTTTATGCTTTAGCAATTCTGTTTACCAATTTCGTGCGCCTATGCATACCGATCAATTATTTTCGGCGAGCTAACAGGTGGCGAGTGGGGGTCTATGTTTTGATGCGTTCGTCGACCCCTTCTCTCAGGAAGGGCGGCGTGCTGTCTACTACACCCTCGGAAGTACACGCGAGCATGCGCTCAGACGCAATCTTGAATTAATGTTCGCTACGAATGTACTTGAGCACAGACTTGTATTTTGCGATAAAACAAAACACTATTTATATTGTGTATATATTATCTTATTTATTCAACTTACTTCGTTAGAGTGATATCGAGGAAGTTACACTTTTTTATTGAGCCTTTTACTTGTGAATAAATTAAAAATACACATTCACTATTCTGTTTCAAAATTTATTATTAAATTTTAAGCAGAAATTACCAACACTAAAAGAAAAAGTATATGTTTTGAAAAATTTCAGTGTTGGTGCTATGTTTCTATAACAAATTTTCACGATATGTTATTAAGTGTTTTTGAAAAGACGACGCTATCGATCAGATTATACGATCTCTTTTATTGTACGAAACCCTAAATCTCAGTAAAAAAAACCGGCAAAGTGCGAGTCGGACTCGCGCAACGAGGGTTCCGAACAAATCTGTAGGTATATAAGTTTAAAATTATTAAAAATATTTTTATTATATAATGTAACTAAAAATTTATACTTTTCGCAATTTTTCCTTTATCTGTGCTATAAAACGTTGCTTCGTATCAAATTTCAAGATTCTGAGTTCACGGGATGTACCCTGTAGGTTTTGATTCCCTTGCGAGTGTCGAAAATTTGTGTGCGAATCTTTTGATTGCGTTGGCTTAGAAGTTTAACTTTTTCACAGCTCTAAGGGATCGTAGACTTGAATATTTGATATGAATTTCAGCTTGATAACTCCACGCGTTCCTGAGAAAAAGGGTCTTGACAGACAGACAGATAGACGGACAGCAAAGTGATCCTATAAGGGTTCCGTTTTTTCCTTTTGAGGTACGGAACCCTAAAAAACAACTGATTAAGCTGATTTTTTATTGTCGACAGAGTCTATCTCCAGAGTAGCCCCATATAAATTTCAACCAGGTTTAATGATAATTGAAGTCAAATTTAACTTTTAAATTTTTTGGTTACATAAAATACAATAGCTACACATTTTGGTCACATAAAAGTTAAGTAAAAATTACAGCTTATAGGTTATAGCTTAACGTAACTTGCTTTTTCATCCCGCGGTGTTACACACGTCCAAATTGTAACGTACAGACAGCCATGACCCACACTTATTATGAGATGGCATAGTAAGGAGAGCTCAAGTTATCATAATAACTTTTTCTTGTTTCGGAATAATAATGCTCGCAGAGTTAAAGGCCTTAGACTAATAACAATATGAGCAAGTGTATAGTTATCGCAAGAAATTCAGACTCACATTCGTATTTCGTTATTCCTACAGTGAGTTTCGCTCTTGGATTCATTTGATCGTGGATTAATTTGGACAAATATTTGTAACAAATATGGCTATCGATAATGGCCGCCAACCTCTGGATGTTGTCACTCCCTCGCCCGTGGCCGTCCCTTCATGCCGCTAGGTACGTAAATCAGCAATTGCTAATGTTGCTTTTATAGTGCATAAACCTATTTTAACGGAAGTCTTCAATCGTTTCTTTCGAATAGTTAAAACGACTCTAACAATCTTATCTTTATAATCCAGTACATACGGCTTCATCATCAATAAATCATTTTCTGTTACAACTGTACGCTTGTTGAACTGCTTGCCAATACATATTTGCCGTGCTCAACTCAGTCCTTTTTTCCTTCCAAAATCTACTCAAAACTTATTATTTGGAACTCTAATGTTTCCCACCATACTTCCCCTCCTTTTTAGGGTTCCGAACCCAAAGAGTAACCAACGGGACCATAGGGTCCGTCCGTCCGTCGGTCTGTCAGCGGGCTGTATCTCACGATCCGTAATATGTAGACAGTCGAAATTCACAGAATGTGTATTTCTGTTCCCGCTGTAACAAAAGGGCAATATAAATTAAAATAAATTAAAAATTAAAAGGGGCTTCACTACTAGAAATCTAGAAACGTGTATTACGATGTTACGGAACCCTTTATGCAGAGTCCGACTCGCACGTGGCCGGTCATTAATTTGTATCTATCCTACTTTCTTTATCTGTCAACTGTTGTTTTTGTTTTAATGTTTCTTGGTGTACAATAAAGTATATTTTTAATAAAAACTACATCAAAATAGTTTACAATTTTATAATAGCTTTCATCCCCTACTATTCCTTTTGAGTATACAAAAGATTGTTTTTGTATACAATAAAATAACTAATTTTTATTTATTCCCTCCATACAAATTTGGACACGCACTGCAATAAGGGGTTGTGTGTGTTGTTTTGAAAAATCACAAAATTCATTTCTTTAATTAACATTTTACACGTGGTAGAGCCATGTTGCAGCTATATTAGTAGTATAGTTGTAGCACGATTGGGTTGGCTCGAGCGGGGAAGGACCACGCTCTCACAGAATACCAGCGTAAAATAGCAGCTTGACACTGCTGTGTTTCGTATGGTGAGTGTAGAGAACCGGAGACCCTTTTTACTGGAAAAGAGGCATTCCATCTTAGTCCTCACGGGTGACAACGCATCTGCATTTTGATTCACAAACGAGGATAAATGTAGATGTCTATGGGCCACAGCAACCACTTACAATCAGGTGAACTGTGTGCTCGTTTGTCACCCTATCCTATAAAAAAAGCACGTTTAGTATGTTTTGATTCATCACCGCGGAAAAGAAAAAGTTTTAGAAAAACTGCCATCCCTTCTTAGTGGATGTCTACGTAATAAAACAAAGCTATTATCTTAATTTCATGCTTCCATTTCCAGAGGTTTAGGTAAAATACTTTTCATATAAATTGCACCTACATTTAAAAAAATTGAGGAGGAATTTTCGAAAAATTAAAAAATTGATATTTTACGAGTATTGTTTATTCACATGTATTTGCACAGATTTCAAGTTAAAAAAAAAACAAATTATATTTTCTCCATATAAATTTGAACAAGGATAAGTATTTGTTTTGAAAAGTCCAATCATTAATTTTTTTACAGAGTAGTTTCAGTAAGTTTCGAGTCAATCGCCCTATAAAATAAAAACTTTCATGCAAACTGTAAAACCTATTTTACCCTCTTCGGAGTTAAAATTTTTAAAACTCCTTCTTGGATGGATGCCTACGTCATAAAATCCAGCTACAGTTCAAATAACAGACACTGTGTTTTGATAGTTGATAGATGAGTCAGTCACTCAAGAAATATATATATATATATATATATATATATATATATATATATATATATATATATATATATATATATATGATGGACTCAGACAGACTTATTTCTGAATGGGTTTTGGAGTAATCAGTCCGCCATGTTGGTCCAGTAGGTATTACCGGACTTCACATGATGAGGAAACATTTTTATTATTACATGCAGGTTTCCTCACGATGTCTTACTTCACCGCTGTCAATGTCGTAAATCAGCATTTAAAATTATAATAAACAATTTTATTGGTGCCGGCGGAGGTCGCGCCTGAAAAATTTTCGGCAAGCGTTGAATCTGAGCCCGTCGCTACCACGGCTCTACATTACAACACGGTCTTTTGGTCCCATACTCTTGACGTACATAAACAAAATCAGTAAAAATCATTTAAAATAAACCTACCGGGGAAGGACCACGCTCTCACAGAATACCAGCGTAAAATGGCAACTTGATCCTGCTGTGTTTCCTATGGTGAGTGTAGAGAACCGGAGACCCATTTTACTGGAAAAGAGGTATTCCGTCTTAGTCCTCACGGGTGACGACGCATCTGCATTTTGATTCTTTATTGACTCAGCAACCACTTACTATCAGGTGGACTGTGTGCCCGTTTGTCACCTTATCCTATATAAAAAAAGAGCGAGAAGTGTCGTTAATCAGATATATCGTTTCATATAAATATGCTTTTGTTCGACACAAAAGACATGTATATCCGTATGTATTTACGCGAGTCTTATAAAAAAGGAGACAAAGAACGGTGTTCTACTTGCTTTGACTTAACCGCGCATAATCGTCGACATTAAGAACTTACGACAGGGCTCTTATGTCCTTTTACTGTTGTAAGATTATATTTTTTTTAAATACAGTGAATCGGAATCTAATCGCAAAAACTTAGCGTAAAATTTGTTGTTGCGTTAAAACAAAGTGTTAACAATAAGTAGCCATAGATATTATTGGTGTGCTATTGACTTTCCTCTGATTAGATGAACATTCAAATAGTCCTACAGTACAGCCCACATTCATGCCAGGTACAAATGTGGTCGTGACACATATTATTTCTGTAGGCTTAAGTTATTTTACATTGCAATATGTCACGTAGGCGACGTAAAGCTTCGTGTTAAAATTAATACTAATATACTTTGAAGTTTTAAGAGATATAATTTCAACGAGCATGAGACGAAACTTATGCTTTATAGTAAATCATTTATTAGGTTATATACTATAGGAAACCTCTTTACTTGTTCATTCTTTACAGTTTATCAAAGGCAAGGTTATGATCCAGTACTTGACTATATTATCTGATGGTTGGTGGTGATGCTACCAAAGCTGGCAAAACTTAGCTCAACAAAAGTAATCAATTTTTTCCTTAAGACACCTTCTTTATAATTGGATGGAAAGGCAGATGCAATACGAACGATGAAGCGAACGATTTGGTTCAAATGTATGTCGCAAAAAAAGGGAAGAAGGAGGAATTAAGTCATACAATTCCCTTGCACAGTCTCCGAAATGTATCTTATGAAACACCGAAAAGCTGACTACTTTGCACCAATGCTCGAGACTCGAGACATTACATTGGTTTTTGAACACGCCTTTCCATCGAGTTCAAAGCCGCTAGGTGAAAATTTGCCGCAATATCTGGCAGCATACTCCGTGTAAGCAACTGTCACGGCAGGAAGTATCGCTGCACCTTTAACAAATACACCTTACATAATTATATTGTATTCCATCGATTGAGTGTGGAAATCTGCATAAAATTTGATTAAAAAAATCTGCTAAGAATTTAAACAATTTTATTACGCAACACGCATTGTTACAGTGCGGTTGACTGCTCCAAACCCTCTCAGAAATGAGAGGAGGCATGAGTTATGAGACGTATTTAGACAGAAACAGAAACTTTTTTATTCAATATAGATTATAAATAATATTTATTGAAAGTCACTCTTTAGCTTAATTACCACTGGTTCGAAAAAAAGCCTTTTGTCTGGTACTACTAGCTTGTGCCTGTTCATATTAGACTTAGTATTTACAGAATGAATATCACTTATTTTTGTAAAACTTGTTTATATATTTAGACTGTTACTATATTACTATACTATTATATACAATAAATCATAAAACTAGGAGTTTGATAATAATAGATACTGTATCGCCGATTTTAATTTTTCCCCCGGCTGTATTGTCTCCCCTGTCGAGGCATTCCTCTATTTCGGTTATTATTTATTTTACTTTATTTTTAAGTATATAGTTATATTGTACATATTATATTTTATCATTTTTTTATGTATCGCAATCAGATTAGAATACAACAAAAATATCACAAAAATAATAATAATTCACCTTTATTTCAAGTAGTATAAATAAATATATAAATGAATATATTTATATATATATATATATATATATATATATATATATATATATATATATATATATATATATATATATATATATAAAATTAATTGCTGTCAGTTAGTTTCTCTAAAACTCAAAAACGGCTCGGCTCTGTTTTTATTTGTGTATGTTTTAATAATAAATTAGGTGTGTTAGATTCATATTTCGACCCGCTATGTAGCGCTGTTGTCGACATAAAAAAATCACCCGTGTGAATCCGGAGCGGATTGCCAGTTATATTATGTTATTTTAAGTAAATAACCTTTTATTTAATTTGCAATGATTGTCGATTTAGTTGCTAAGTATTTTGTACCAGCACTCTAGAACCATGGCGTGGGTTCAAATCTCGCATGGAGCAATTGTTTGTGTGGTAATGATGATTGTTTCGGCTCTGAATGTTTGTCTATGTGCAATTTATATATGTAAAACACACCTACGATATAGAAAAAATTACTACAATCGGTGTTTCATTTTGTTAAAGAAAAAAGAAAGAAAAAGATCTTTTGCAAATTAAAATGAACTCAGGCAAAGTTTCGCTATTCCCTATCTCCTTTCATTAAATTTTCTTTTCATTAATTAATGCTATCTACATTAAATAATTACTTTGTGTAATTAACGATGTTATCGGGGACACACAGATGTTTTGCATTTTGATTGTGCTGCGGACAGTGAACCCATTTCCGTCGGATATAGACAAGTATTAAGGGCAATAATACACGTTACCGTTGCAGTTTCTTGCGATAAGATTATAATACTATAAACGTCAAGAAACAGGTTTAGTAGATGCTAGCTTAAATAAATAATAATGTTACGAACCATAACAAATTAGATTGTATTCCGTTGATAAAATGAACGTTCATTTTGAATACTTAATTTGAGTTGGATTACAACTTCGTTTCCTTTTGCTAAAATTTAATCAAGAAGACTTTATTATTTAATTTTTAGGGTCCCATACCAAACAGTAAAACAAATGCCTATTAATATTAAAGTTGTCTCTTTTTAACTTTTAGTAATGGTCATAATAATTAATAACACTAATAGAGCGAAACGGTCTTTTAATTTTTTTTTAATTTGTTTATGGTTTTTTACATTTGTTTTATGCATTTCCTTTTCCAGAAGACTACAAAGAGGCTTTCTATACCAGTCAACCCATTCACTAATAAGAAACGAATTTCGCCGAATGAAAAAACAAATGAAAATGTGGGTTCGAGCCCCGCACGGAGCAAGTTATGCTCTGTAAATCTTCCACTTTTCTTCTACTTTTTTTTTACGTAATCTCCACACTGGGATTTTCTCCTGTATCGTGGAGGCAGTTTAAAAACATAAATTTTACAAGGACAAACAATTATTTGTAGGTGACAATATATACTTATTCCGTGCGGGATTCGACCCCGCGGCCCTTAGCGCTGCAACTCATTGCTAAGCCACTGCGCCACGGAGCCGTAAATGGTTATCCTGGTTCTGGATGCTTATTATATATTATATATATGCATGGACAACTTTTGCTTATAAATTCCACGTTAATATGACACATTCTGTTTTACATTACGTTTGTAACAAGACTGTTATTATCGACTGCACGTTACTTGAGTTTATAATTTTTATATCTGGCATATGTATGAAATGGTACACAGCCATCGATCTGAGACTATGAGTTCTTTCTTGTCTTACCAAACTCAAACTTGAGAAATAGAGTACATTTTTGGGACATGTGAACTCTACTAACTTGAACTAGAATGGCATGGCGAAAGTTTTTTTCTCACTATTCTCTTAAACTAAAAAGATCTTTACCTGTCGGAACTTTATAGGTTTATAGCTTTGCTCTCTACATCCTATATGAATTAAACTTAAAACTTTTGAAATATATTTCACCTTTTAAGAAGCCAGAATTCGTAATAAATAATAAACAGCACGTTATTGGGGTACTTATAACTGTTACACGAGCGAAGGAACACATTTACTTAAATTTAAACTGTTAAGATAATATTAAAAGAAATTATAATTTTAAACTGAGACAGGCCAGTAAGAGATTTCGAAAATATGACCATATCCCTCAATTTCTTATTGGCCTTAAATGGCTAACTATCCGAGAAAGGCGCACTACCAGAATATTGTCTGTTCTCTACTCCATTTTAAATGATTTGTCCTCTTCTTCCTACCTTAAAGAAAAATTTCAATACCTTTCCTCCAACCACGACAAGGTACTTCGTTCTTCAACTAATCTGCAGATTTCAGTTCCACTCCATTTTACTGGCTTTATCGGCAATTCTTTTACTGTTCAGGCTACTACTCTGGAACTTCTTACCTGAAGACATTAGGAGAGCACCAAACAAGATAGCCTTCAAAAGATTGGTCCGAGAACATCTTTCAAAAACAATGTCGTCAACCTTTATTCAAACATATTATGTATGTGAATATATGTGTTTAAGTGTGTGTATACTGTATATGTATAAATGTATTAAGGATAATTGTTATTTATGAATTATCATGTATTTGTTTGTATTTATAATGCATTTGTGAAATTTATAAGCCTTATTTTAATAAGAGTTACATCTATATAAATTTATTGTACATATTTAGTTACTTACGTCACCTGCCACAAATTTATAAAAATAACCACGTTATGGGTTGACTGACAGAGAATGCTAACTGGCATTAAGTCCTTTGTAACATTTTAAGTGGTTAGAACAATAAAGTTTTCTAGTAGTCTTTTTTTTTTAATTTTATCTACATGTTTAATACCAACAGTTTTATTTTCTTCTCATTTACTATAATGTTCGTTTTATTTTTTGGCACTTATAACATCATTTTCCACACGTCCCAGGTTGATAGAAGAAAATGCTAAATGGCATTCTCTCCCAGTCCAGTCCGTTCTTTCTAATCGTTCTTATGGTGTACAATAAAGTAAAAATAAATATTTTTTAAGTCGTGTAACACCTTTAATTACAACAAAAGCAAAATAAAATAATATATTAGTGACGAAAGAAATGAAAAAAAATGAGTAGCCAGGGGACTTACATTGCAATGCAAGTTGCAATAAAGCTATTTCCATTCCACACATAAATATTGATAACTTTTTTAATTTTATTATTGCACTGTTTTAGGGATCTAATTGTAATTTTTTATAGATTTACACAAAACAGACTTTCTTGTTTTAGTTGATCTATGAACCTTCCAATCAAAAATATAAGAAACTGACTATCCGTTTATATTCACATACTTTTTACGTACGTACATGCAGTTCTCAAGAATAAACAACGACGGAAGTGCCAAAACAACAATAGTCTCCTTGAGTTAAAATGGCTTTCCACTTCGCGAGGCCCCAAGAATTCAAAATTCTTAAACCTACTTATTGGTCCAACAGGACACTCTCTACATCGTGATTTAATTTTACATTATAAATCTTTTGGTGACACCTAGTGTTCAATTAATAACACTGATCATAGAAAACAACACAGACAACTATATGACAATTGTAACTAGAAGTCAGCACTATCTAGGAAACAATTAAGCTATTATTATTCAAATGCATATCATCTTTATTTTGAATTAGTATTATCTGTATTGTACAGTAAGTAAAGGAAATTAATTTGGCTGTTGCTTCATTAGTTAGCAGCAGCAGTCCATCAGTGGCCTGGAACGCCCTGATCAGTAAATTAATCGAAATTAAATTAATAAAATTTATTTGTCATAATAACGAATATGAAGATTAGCAACACAAGAAATTATTTTTTAAAACGCCTTTTCCAATTTAAAAAAAAGACTACAACACTTCTTTTAGATTTTCTCAGTTAAATCTACAAACATAATTAAAATCAAATCTACTAACAAGAATCAGATTTACTTCATTTTTCAAAACACATTAAGAGTAAAAGTGTTAGAAACAATGCGTACGTGTTATAGCGCGTTACTGTTATCATAAAAACGGGTACGTAAACAGGGCTAGGCTTGTGCACGCGCCTTAAGATAATGTTTGTTTGTTCATCTACCGACTGCGGTCAATGGGTTACACTCGGGGTACAATGTTCCTAGAAAGCCGTTGGAAACGTGAGCCCGAGATATTTATCTAAATATCTTTGGAAACAGAAGTGTTACCAAAAGTTTGCCTTGTAACTTGACTTTTAACCTGTAGTACCGTTTTTAGGTTTATTCCCCTTTTTGTGACAAACAACAAAAGTTGACGCTTTAAAATGTTTTCATCTACTTTTCCCCACTAATCGTTTCTTGGTGTGATAAATTACACTGTTATAATAACCTCGTTCACTATTCCCCAGTAGGGTTGGCATAAGCAAATTCTATGATCTTGAAGTGTTTATATGGGTTTTTAGAGTTGCGTTGTTTTGCAATGTGTGGATAAGTCGCGGGTTTGAACCGGGTAATAAGTTTTCGAGTAAGGATAGTTTATTGTTTTTCCCGTGTCGTTGTTCAGATATGGAACGGGTATGGATGTTACACTATTCGGTAGTGCGTAACATTGTAGTACTTTAATATGTCACAAAATTGATGTCTTTCAATAGACACATTTTGACACGTTATAAATTCTTCGAAAAACGTTTTGAAGTGACAAAAAACGTGTAATTTATAAAAATTATTCGATGGTTTGATTAGGGACAAGAAGCTTATATTATAGACAGCTAGAGCTTCTTTTCTTGCATAATATACATATTTATTTTTCTTTGCTTTTTGGAACGAAGTTCCTTATCGAACGGTACGAATTTGGCGGATGGGCGCTAGGCGAGAAAAAGTGTAAGATTTTTCCGTCACGACCGCCTTTCTATGGATAATAATAACCCCTGGAAATGAGGTGATCGCTACCAAACTATTTCTAATTTTTTGTGTTGTTAATTTGTGTAACATCATGATTGTAAGCTGTTATTTTAAAAAAAAGTCCCGCTGGGTTTCTTGCTGGTTCTTCCCAGGACAGAGGTTTTTTCCGAACCAGTGGTAATCAAACAAAAGAGTGACTTTCAATAAGTATTATTTATAATCTATATTGAATAAAAAAGTTTCTGTTTCTGTTTCTATAGTGCGAGCGAGATGGAATAATCTCCATCTCCCTCGCACTTTTTCTTATCTTGCCATGAAAGAAATATTATTTTAAGCTAGCTGTGCCCCGCGACTTCACCCGCGTGGAATTTACTACGATTTCATGGATATCAATTTTTTTGAACCCTAATTTTGCTTTTGAGTAATGTTACCATCTTATAAATATTGACAAATATTGACATTAATATTTATACGATACTAACGTCACTCAATTGTTTTGCCTTCCCGGAACCCCTCCACTAACACTTAAACTTTATGATATGATATTAAAGTTCAAATTGACTTTTAAGTATTATTACGAATCTTTTGTATGGGAATTTAGAAAAGTGTTGTTTTTAGACTTTTTCAGGCAATTTTTTAAAATTTTCTCTCCGTAAGAACCATCTTCTTACTTCAAGGAATATTATAAAAAAATAATTAACTAAATCGGTTCAGCTGCTCTCGAGATTTGCGCTTAGCAACACATTCAGCGATTAATTTTTATATTATAGATGACGCTTCATTTTAATAAACGCTAGTAATTCATTTTTTTGTATTTGCTAATCAATAATATTATACGTTTATCAATAATAATATACTTACTACGAAAGAAACTTCGTTCCAATCGATTATTCCACGACACTTACATTTTCTTTCTCTCTGCCACGTTTATGCATATGGATTTAGGATCAAACAGGGGTGTTATCCATTACAGCTCTAGATGCTGACGAGAAGGAGTTATTAATGGGCTCTACTGGCATAGACGACTGGAAAAAAAATGAAACGACTTCTTTATTGTTCAGTTACACAATATGTTTGTTCATTTCTTTTTTTTTCTTAATCATTTTAAATTATACTATACAGGACCTTTCCCAATCTATGGGAAGGATTCGCTTAAATCCTCACACGGCTCATACCTGTTACATTTGGGCGGTCTAGGAACCTACTTTACGTTCACAGTATATGTGATAGTCAACCGCCATTTAACGCAAACTATCTTTCTGATATTTTCCATATTCGCCTATTAGGAAACCCACGGGATGATATAAAGAAGTAGATTCTCTTACGTCGTCACTAGATTACACTACACGGCGACTACACTTTTATTCACAATTTAAATATATAGAGTTCTTTAAATGTATAGAGTTTCATTCAAATTCGCAAATTTCCTCATCCAATTTATTTTGTAACAGGCGATTCGATAAAGAAATGAAATCAGTGTAGTTACATCACATTTAAAATTGTTTTATCTTATAGTTTTCAAATTTGCTTTATCTGGGGGCACGGCAGTACCCCCGCCAAGTCGAGCAAAAAAGCGGCACGGCCGTACCATCCTTTTCTCGAAGCAGTTCAGGCCATTTTCGACCCCCTATAACTTTGTTGTGGATAAAACTAGAAGCCTAAATTTTCAGTAACCAAGTATTCATTACATAAACACAGTATATTTCAAATTTCATTGAATTTGAACTAGTAGTTCAAGAATTATATCTGGTCAAAGTTTCTTAATTTTGTCACTCACTCACTGACTGACCGATCATCAAAACTCTAAGGCACTTCTAGCAGATGTAGAAGCTTCAAATTTAGAAAGCAATTAGTGTTTAGTGTATAAATTAAGGAAAAATTAAAATATTTTGTAATTTCGGTCCAGTTTTCCAGATACACCAACTGCATAAATAACTTTGGAATCCTTTATATGTAAGTTACATTTGCAGTGAATGAATCAGTGTACCTGTATGTGTATAATATAATGGAATAATAAATGTAGATAAGTACCTAGATATAATTATGTCAAAGGTAACTTGTAAAATGGTCAACGGAATGAAAAAGAAAGAATGGGACATGTCTTATGAAGTAGTAACAAAATCCCTACTCAACAATTTAATTTAATATATTATTTATTACTTGTGATATACATTGTGTTTTCATGCGATGTCCAAGTCAACCTTTCATTTAAAACATAAAAGATTTTTAATATTGATATGGTCACTATAAGATGTTGTTAGGTTAGCTAATTACGTAATAACTTGAGACAGAAGGACCCTTAAGTAGGGACTGAATAAATCAACCGACTTGGTATTACATGGATCTCGTAACTTTTTACGGTAGAAGAACTGAGTTGCGAGACTTGGTATTTTTACAGTTATTTTTTTTTTATGGAAATTGTCTTATAATTAAAACCTAATGAAACCTATACATTAAGATTTTCTTAGAGAAAAAATTAACCAATTAAAAAATTAAGAAGAAAGGAACCAAAAGCATTTCTTAAAAGAAAAATATCAAGAAAAATTTAACCTTAATTCGTTGTTGGATTTATAAAACAACAAAACTCAAATATAATACATTTTTTTTTTATTTGTTTTATCGTTAAAATATCGGACATCATGAACCACAAGTGCAAGGTGACGTCGACACCATATCTTATAGTGTGACAAAAACACTTAGTATTAGAGCATGGGACAATTCGAACCCCACATATTCGCCGCCCCCATCTGTTTCCATGATGCCATTCACGTCCTATTACGTGAGAATAACATGGAATATTAATTTATTGAGGATAAGAAATAAACTTCAAAACCAAGAAGAATATCTCTCCATTTTTACTAAAAAATTAATTTAATTTAATATTATTCATGACAATTTAAGATTAAACTATTTAGCAAGATGTCGATGAAAAACGAAAACTTTTTTATACAAAGAAAGTAATAAATTATATTAGTAAGAGTGTTTGTCTACTTAATTATTTGACTGAATGCATCGAAACTAATAAAAAAATGATACTTCTATCAGAGTTAATGATTTTTCTAGAAGTCCTATTCCAATTCTAATGAGCTTGATTGCTGAGCTTGCACTGTTTACGTCGAAAGCGGATGTAGTGTGCTGTGATGGTGAACCTATGTTGCTAAATTTGATTGAATGTAACGAAACTAATAAAAAAGTGATACTTCTATCTGAGTTAATGATTTTTCTAGAAGTCGTATTCTAATTCTAATGAGCTTAATTGTTGAGCTTGAACTGTTTACGTCGAAAGCGGATGTAAAGTACTGTGATGGTGAACCTATGTCGTTAAATTTGACTGAATGCAACGAAACTAATAAAAAAGTGATACTTCTATCAGAGTTAATGATTTTTCTAGAAGTTCTATTCAAATTCTAATGAGCATAATAGCTGAGCTTGAACTTTTACTTTAAAAGCGGATGTAATGTGCTGAGTCAGTGCGGGAAAAGAATAGGCAATAATTTTTATTAAAAACTTTATGAATTGAAATTTATGTCTACATAGACTTCCCAACAAAAATACTAATTAAATCTTCCTGCACCCTGCAATCCTACTACGGCTCTCTGTCCGCACCATCTCTATAATTTAGGTACAAAATAATACCGTGTAATAATTAGAAAATATAGTACGTAGTAAGCATGTGCACACGAATGTAAGGCCACTGTTTGCAATTGTTTTAACTTAACCTCACATCGATGCACAAACTTTAAAGTTTTTTTGTAACAAATGTATTTCCTTTTTTTAATTTAATTTGAAGTTTTCGTGTAATTGTGGTGTATGAATCCAATTTTGTCGTACAAGTGTATAATAGGAGACCAAGTGTTTAGTAGCGTAGCATTTGGTTTTGTGATTGTGATAATCTTCAATGTTTAGTTGATGCCTATAACTAGCAATAGACAGGTTACAGACTTGATGACGAACGTAAATTGGATGAAGATGAACAGCATCAACCACAATAGAATATTAAGAAGATCCTAAGACTGGTAAGTAAACGCGTAAAAATGTAATTAATAACCGATAGACATCATTTGTGCTAAATAATGCTAATTCAATTCCATACTATCCTATCGTATGCATATCATACTTAAAAGGCGCCGTTCACAATGCGGAAGGGCCCGATGTCGACCGAAAGTTTATGTTGTTTTCTAACTCCGTCCTACTCGCACTTTAAAACATGTGACGCGAAGCTCCTAGGTTGCTTGTGCTTTTGAGCACGGCCCTTCGGTACGCCAACGTGTGTTCTCCGAGTTTCTTTTAAAATAATCGACAATGTAACAGTTTGTTTGTGTATAGAGAACTAAATTGTTGAACTAAATTTATAGAATCAGTGACCTCGTTAAAAGCAGTGAACGCAACTTAGGTGGACTTGAGGATTTTTGTTGTTGAGTTCAAATCTTTGAGGAATAATGTAAGTCATAGTATTTTGTGTGTACTTAAACCATAGATTATTAAACAATGAATAAGATAAATAAAAAATGTTTAATATAAATAACAACATTTAAAGGTCTTCAATAATAACCGTACGACTTAATTTTTTACTTATTATAATATATAACTTAATTTTCACGATTTTTAAGTTAAGTATTACAAATATGTAAACTTATAAGTTCGTAAGAAGTTGGGTCATTATTCTGTGGTGTATGTATAGACAATAAGAGAAAATGTAAAACTTAAACAAGCGATAAAACTAAAAATTTTGTGTAACCGACTTCAATATAAATTATTAAGAATAACTCAAAAACTCCTGGCCAGACCTTGATCAAATTTATATGGAACCATATGAGAAGTACCAGCTTACAAATAAAAAAAGAATCATCAAAACAGTTCACCTAGAAAAAAGTTATGAAGTAACACACATAAAAAAAATAGTCGAATTGAATTTCCTCTTTGAAGTCGATTAAAAAGAAAACCGACTTCTGTTTCAAAATAATGTGAATAGTGCTAAGATAATGTTTAGAAGAATTAAAACCATGTTTTCAGAAGCTATTCTGTGGATTGTTTTTTTTATTCGTTTGAAGTCTGCTTTTATTTTCTTAGTAAAAGTTTTAATTTTTGACCCTTTCGAGTGAACTAAGAAATGTCAAAATCGCAATGTAACAACTGGAATGTCGTCTAAATAGTTACTTTAAAAACTCATCCCCTAATTTTCCAACCTTATGGGTCGAATTCTATTTTTTATATCGAAACACCTCGGAAAAATTAACAACTTAATAAAAAAAGAATCTTTAAATCGGTTCACAATTGACGAATATATAAAGAGAGAGAAAATATACAGTCGAATGGACAAATTATTCTTCTTTTGAAGCTAGACTTTTTAATTTAATAACCGATGGATCAACTCGGTTGCGTTAAGAATATAGTTGAGGATGAATAAAGAATAGATATAACTGTAGGATAACACGCCATAGGCTGCATACGGAATAACGCGTTTATTCATCTTTTTTTAGCCTACTTCGAAAAAGGAGGTCCGTAATTCGATTATATGTTTCTTTTTGTACGTATATTACGCGATATGTTCATAAATAGCTTATACTCTCGGGGTAGTTCCATATACGGCAAAAATCCACCGCTAAGTGTAAAAAAATAGTGGATGAAGTTTTTAACTTTATTCAACTTCAACAGCATTCTAGTTCTTACCATGAGCTAGTGAGATCTTTATTAATTCTTCTATTATATTAATTCTTCTGTGCGTTGATATTTTTTGTGTATGTTTGAATGGATCTTTAGGATCACCTCAACCGCACCTTAACCTACTGTTACTGATATTGCGAGTTTTGACCGCTAGTTTGAAGTTTAAATCAGACAAAAGCACTTTTGACTAAGAACGTTGATTAAAACCACTTTTGTATTGTGACCACAAAAATCAGTCAAAACTCTTTTTGACTAAGGGCATCGGTTAAAATCATTTTTGCCTGATTTTGAAGTCAAAAGTGGTTTTGACCGATAATGAGTTTTGACTGTAACAAATACTATGCACATAAATGCGCGATTAGTCCACTTGACGATAAGTGGCCTATGAGCCTAGCTTTCTTTGTTAGAATCAAATTCAAGCAAAGAAAACTACAAACTACAATTGTGTAGTCATTTGTGATAACTGAGCATTCTGTCTTAGCCTGAGTGCTGAATTACCATACCTTACATACCGAAACACAATAGTCGATGTATGTTCTGCTGCTTGTCTGCAGAAAAAAGATGAAATGACCAGACGGACACGGAGGCAGAATAGGACCCTACCAACTGAATAAGAGTGCAAAGTACTGTCAGAGAACTGGGTACAAAAACAATCATAAATGTCAATCTAAACACCAATAATATAATTTACCAGCATTAGTTGCGACTCAAACCCGAGACCTTTTACTACCAGAAGAAGTGGACGACAACAAAACGCATTGAGTGAAACAATATAATATTCACGATGTAAAACGATACGAATAATAAGCGAGATCAATTGCTTTGAGTTTAGAGAGCAGTTTCATTAACGGTTACGTTGGCCTCTTTTTCTCAGTCCAAGGCAACTTAAATAAAAAAAAAGCTTAACTGTCTTCTCACGGTGCTCGCTATTTGACTTTAAATTCTCACGGAATTAATTAGATCTTCTTTGTTTAAATTTATTGCACACTAACTCTTGATTTTTCAGCGTTACTGTTTTTTATTTACTTTCTCTGTAATACGTAAAGGATCATTAATATTTCTACTGATATTATAAATGCAAAATCTGTTTGTTTGGTTTTCCTTCTTTTCCGTAGCAACAGGGAAACGGATTGACATGATTTTTGCGTAGAGATAGTTTAAGGATCGGAGAGTGGTATAGACCACTTTTATCCAGGAAATATGCACGGTTCCTCTGGGATAGATTTTGAGGGTGGTTCTGTAATTAATTCTATGCCGTCTTAGGCTTTGGAATAATCCATTGGTTAATAATGGTTACAAACGAGCATACAGTTCATCTGGTGGTAAGTGGGTGCTGTGGCCCATAGATGCGTTATCACCACTGAGGACTAAGATGGAATGCCTCGTTTCCAGTTGTCAATTTCCGACCTCCACGCGGGCAAAGCGGCGTGAAAAATTTAGTATTATATAAATTTATGTATTATTTATTCGATTACAATTACACTTTGGTGAGAAGTGGCGCGTGTGCGCAAAGGTTTTAAAAGTAAATATTTGCTTAATAACAATTATTAAAATTACTACACCACCTTTATACGTGGTAGAGCAATGATACCGCGCATCTTAGTTGTAGCACGAAGATGTCGGCTCGAAAGGCGAAGTACCGCTTTCACAGAATATCAGCGCAAAATAGCAATGCTGCTGTGCTTCGTATAGTGAGTATTGAGAACCGGAGACCCTTTTAATAGAAAACGAGGCATTCTTTCTTAGTCCTTATCGGTGACTACGTATCTGAATCTTTTAATTCTTAATTGAGAATAGATGTAGATGTCTATATCTATTGCGTACAAATAATTGTGCCAGGTCTGGATGTTTATCCTTGTGAAATTTATGTATGTAAATACATCATGTAAATACATGTGGTGGCACATAAGTTTAATCTGATTACGATGAAACTTAAGTGAGGTGCTTTCCGCCTGCTAACTTTTCTAACAAAAAGTTATTGCAAGTTGCAACGTACGCCAGACAAAGATTTTTTTATAGCAGTAGGGGCTAACGAGCATGCATGCGGCTCACCTGATGGAAGGGTCCCTTCCAACAAACAACTTTAATACCAGAGAAATTGCAGGTGTGTTGCCAGCTTTTAAAGCCAGCTAGTTAATCAATATTAATTAAGACTACTAAGTCCTTACAAAATATCATTATAAATTTTTAACTTTGATTTATGTGCCAAAATTATTAAAACGACTAGATTTTATATTTTTATAATTAAGTTAAGTTTTAGTAGCACGGTAAGAAAGATATTGCATTGAAGTTAAAATTATAATAATATGTCGATCTTGCTCCCTGGTTACGTCCGTATACATTTAATGTGTATAAGTAAAGTATGTAAATCGAACTAATTTTATTCAATGAATTAGAAGTTTATCATAAACACAACATATTAAGTGAAACCCCTTACCGAAAATAAATCAAAATATTAAACCAAATGTCTATCATTTTCAACTTCATTACCGTAAAAGATTTCAATTCCAAAGTTTGTCTATATGCTTCATTCAAAATCAAGTTACAAAATTAATTCAAAAATAATTCGTTTGCACTACATTTTAATATGATGTTTTTTCTCCACGATATAGATACTCGTATATTTAACAAGTTGCTACAAAAACGTCGGTATTTAGGTTACTCGGTCAAAGTAAAGGGCGCATCGATGCACTTTTTTATTTTGTCTTTAGCTATGGAATTCAGTTTATGTTATAATTAAGTGGTCTACTTGACCCACATTGCTAAAGCTTCTTTTTATTAACATTCAGTTCTATGTATTACTTAGTTAATATTTTGCAGCTTAGTATGTGCATATTATGTGAAAAGGAAGTTTTGTTTGTATTTGTGATGTAGTAAACAAATATTTTTCTCGTATAAAAGTGCTTAGGGGTTATTCATTAATTACGTTAGGGTCCCGAGGGGGGGTTAAGGTAAAGGCACTAATGCTTGACAGTGAACTAAAGGATGACACATTCGAAAAAAATCTCTTTTATTAAGAATAGTTTTCTTGATATAACTTTACTACTGTTGTTAAAAGACATCTAGTGCCATCTAAGACGCTTAGACAAAACCTCTCATTCACGTATTTAAGTAGAATTCAAAATAGCGTGAGTTGAACTAAACTATATAGCAAGTGAACGCAAGCTCTGTGATTTATTATCAAAAAAATTAAGGAGGTTGACATTTCACATGTTTTATTTTGTTTTATATTTTTACGATTTATTCTACTTTTTGTTTTGGTTACGAATTAATAACATATTATTTACATAGTTACTTACATAAGACCCCACAGACTTCGTTTTTCGTTTATATTTTGTAATTATTTATAATGTCTACTATTAGTGTCGAAAATTAGTCAAAACCTAAAAGCAGACACATGTGTCATCTAATGGGGTAATACAAATCTGAATTTCTAAGTGTTGATTTAAACGAGTAAAGACTCTATTTCCTATGAATAAGGGCCTGTCTAAATTTGACAACTTTTTCACCATCGTACCTAACAATATACAGGGTGTCAACTATTAGAGTACAAAATGACAACTATTGGTGTCATCGTCAATTAGTTAAATGTCCTTTTGATTCCGGATTTTATATATGAACAAGATGACGCCAAAAAAAAGGGAAGATGTTTTGTTATTCTGAAGCTGATATGGAAGCAGCTATAGAGGAATGCAGGCGAGGCGTTCCGACAGCTACTGCTGCCAAAAAATTTGGTGTACCGAGAGTAACTCTATTGAATAAAGTAAAGAGAAAAACAAATGAAACATAAATTGGGAATAAATTGTTATATGACCGAAGAAATAGAAAATATGTTGGTAACGTGGGTAAAAGCTACTGCACCATATTTTTCCAGGCCTACCGTTTTTAAAAAAAGGGTTTCTAATTTTAAATCATTCTCTATTTTCTTAATACTATCTTGCAAATTGCCATACCCTATCGGAAATCCTTGTTTCACCCTATGGTGCATAGATATTTGCAAGATAGTGTTAAGAAATTAGTAGATGATTTAAATTTTGAAACCCCTTTTAAGAACGATAGACCTGGAAAAAGATGGTACAGTAGTTTTTTAAAAAGTCACCCTGATCTAATTCCAAGACAGCCCCAAAATTTGACTACTCCCAGAGCTTTGGTACGTGGTATATATTAGTAGTATAGCTGTAGCACGAGAATTGGTCGGCTCGACCGGGGAAAGACCACGCTCTCACAGAATACCAGCGTAAAATAGCAGTTTAACACTGCTGTGTTTCGTATGACGAGTGTAGAGAACCGGAGACCCTTATTACTGGAAAATAGGCATTCCATCTTAGTCCTCACGGGTGACTACGCATCTGCATTTTGATTCTTTATTGAGGATAGATGTAGATGTCTAAGGGTCACAGCAACCACTTACAATCAGGTGGACTGCGTGCTCGTTTGTGACCTTTTCCTATAAAAAAAGCTAATGTGACAATATCTCAATTCAAGAACTGGTTCGAAATGGTTAGCAGCTACTTAAATGATAACAACAACAAGGACATGTTGTATGACCCTCGAAGAATTTTAATATGGATGAGACAGCTTTTTTCTTAAATCAAATCCTAAAGGTAATAAAGTGTTAGCACCTATAGGAGAAAAATGGTTTATCAACAAATTAATGCGGATGAAAAATAATGTTTTACTGTACTTCTGGGTGCTACCAGCTAGGTGCAATGCTAGCAATGCTACCACCGATGTTCTACCTCCTTGGGTCATTTTTAAATATGGGAGATACCAAGAAAGTTAAGTTTGTCTGTTCCTGAAACTTTACAAGTTGATGGATAACACTCGATATGAAAATATTTTACTAGTACCTCATTATATGAAAGCTTAAAAATTTTATGATGATTTGTTATTTGATTTGAAATGCATGCTTAAGTACAGTCATGTCAAAGATACGGCACGCGGGCCGCATGCGGCCCTCAAGCCATTTCAATACGGCCCGCGATTTTCAGACATTCGATGCCACTATTGAAAGTTACACTAAAAGATAAGAGTGGTCACACTTAATTTCAAGGCTAACAGTTGATGTTTACTAAAGCTAAAACTGAAAGCGAAGATGCCTTAAAATCAAGTTTCATTATTGCATTAGAAATCGGCAAAAGATTTAAACCTTTCGCTGATGGTGATTTTATTAAAGAGTGCCAGTTTCATTGCCGTCTCAAAAATCAAGAAACACTGTTGCTTCAAGAATAAGTGATTAATCCCAAAATTTGGACTGTCAACTAAATGAGAAAATCAAGGCAATTGCAAACTTTTCGCTGGTTATTAACGAGAGCACTGATACTGTTGATACAGCTCAACTTACTGTGTTTATCCAAGGTATTAACAGTAACTTGGAACTATTAAAGTGCTTTTCTTAAACAGGCACTAATACAGCAATTGATATTTGTTCTGCGATCGAGCAATAGTGATAGCAGAATATAAACTCGATTGGAAGAAATTTTGCACCGTAACTACTGATGGTGCTCCTGCCATAATTGGCGAAAATTCGGGTGTTGTAACTAAATTAAAACAGAAAACATCAGATAATTTTGTGGGAATTCGCTGTATCATTAACCAGGAATCACTTGCACCCAAACATTTAAAAATGGACCATGTCATGCACCCCGTCATTTAAGTAATAACCATTGTAAGGCACAGAGGACTAATTACAGAGACTTCAAGCAATTTTTACAAGATTTTTATGAAAATGATTCAGATTTATTATATTACTAGCTGTGCCCGCGGCGTAGCTCGCGTATATAGATTTTACATAAAGAATTTGTCGTTTAGGTAAGAGAATATTAAACTATTTATATCATTACTGTATCAGTAAGTGGTAACAAATAAATCATTATCATCAAAGTTCTAAGTAGTTTATGATAGAGCTTCGGTGTACACGACGTTAGAAGTAGACTTAGACGGGGTGTACACAAACAGGTTACGGGGGCTACTAACGCGGGAAAAAGCAACATAGAGTTGGCCATGTTCAAAATAGTCAGTACTGAGGTCCACTCTTACAACGCGTAAATTTTGACCTTGCGCTTTATTTACGGTCATCGCATAACACACGCTGACTGTAACTGGGAACTGAACGCGCTTAAAACTGAGAGGAAAGTTACTTCTTAATAGAGGGTTTTTTGGCAGTGCTGCCAGATCAAAAAAACTCATTCAGCGCTAGGACAACACAAAAAGCGCTAGATTTCATGAAAACAGCGCTTTAATAAAGCCCTAGATTTCGCGCTAAATTAACTACAAACAAAGTTTGTGTTTTTATTATAATTTATAATTCAAGAAAATACTAAAGAAATCATAATAATCATAATAAAGAAAACAACATTAAGTTTTTTTCTGGCAATATTTTTTGATGTATCAATACTTCGCAGGACATCGACTTATAATTATGGCAATTGCTGTCAACAGTAGTTAGTACTACTCGAAGTAACTTTTAACTTAGCTGTGCTCTAAACAACTGACTAAAACTGAATAAAGCAAAATAAATGCGTTGCCAAAACCATGAACGAAAACTTTAATGAAGAGGATTTCCCCGCTTATAGATGTCGATAAAAAAAATCAAGTTGATCATCCTAAAGGGGAAGCCGGGAGATCCATAGCACAGGGTATCCTAGTTTGGACTCGTCTCCCATGCTCTTTGTTTTGTGGAAAAAATATGTTTGAAAAAGATAAACTGCAATGTACTATTTGTGGAAAAAAATAATAAAGGTCTTTATTATTATTATCGGTAATGTGGACTAACAGTGCTGCTATAAAAGAGTTAATAACCCGCTAGTCGCTACAATTTTGAAATGTATGCTAAATACACCAAAAAGCGCTGGATTAAGTGCTAGGTGCTAAAATTTCGAAATGCGCGCTATACATTCCAAAAAAGCGCTAAATCTAGTTCCCAAAGCGCTAAAATAGCAGTACTGATTTTGCGTATATTATAAATAAAATATCACGACATTTCGTTGCAATTTTGTTATTTTTGTTCGGGTTCCGTTGTATGGCTTCGATAGATACAAATTTCTTCAGTAAGTCTCAATACGATTCATCGGCGAAAAATCTCAACACAGCAAATCAGAAAAGTTTGTAATTTGTACAACTCCATCTATTACGTCCTTTGTGTGAGAAAACATCCTTTTTTAAATCTCTTTTTATGTTTTAAGTATAAATATATTAATTATTATGGAACGTTTTTTTTACACACAAATCTTTTTATTACTATTTCTGAGATTTTTATGGCGCCATTGAACAAATTCGAACCTACATTTTAAAATAATAATCATTACTTTCGATAGAATTAACCAATTTTAATAAAACAAAGATTAAATGTAACTTGAAGATACGCTTCATGATTTTCTTAACGATTTCTTTGAAAAAAAAAAAGATGTTTACTTTAGACGTGATGCATTCATATAAAAACAGACAAACAGACAGACAGACAATTCTAAAAATTATAAAAATGTACTTATTTAATTATTTTTAGTTCCCCATAATGATTTTAGTCACCAAAATATATATACAATGTACAGAAAGAGACACAACATGTTATGATCATTTTTACTATATGTATATATTTAATTAAAGAGAGATGGCGCTGCTAACATCAACTTGATGACTCAAACAAAGCCACCGTTGAGCAAATTCCCTACCCATACTTCAGAATATTTATCATAACTTTTGATGGAATGAACCGATTTTAATGAAATAAAGACTAAATGTAACCCGAAGGTACACTTTAGAATTTCCTTAACAATTCTTATGATATAAATTAGTACTTTAAACGTGATACGTTAACAAACAAACAGACAGACAGACAGACAGACAGACAGACAGAAAATTCTAAAAATGGTAGAAATGTATTTATTTACTTATTTTTAGTACCCCTCATTCACTTTTATTACAAAAATATAAAATGTACAGACATCTGCTATTTACAGTTTTATTATATGTATAGATTATATGTATAGATTTTACGGATTATTTATATATATTATTTTACGGAAGTTCGTTGGCTCCTTTCAAGCTTTCATGTTAGAAAAAGACAAGCCAATGGATTATGACAATGAATGGTGGATTGATTGTGCCTTTTTGGTAGACATGACTACATATGAATGACCTAAATACAAAATTTCAGGGGAAGGTTTTGAATTTTATCATCATTCAAATGTATTCGCACATTAAGGCGTTCGAAACATAATTTAAAATTAAAAATTTTGTACAGCCGACTTCAATATAAATTATAAAGAATAACTCAAAAAATATTGGTCTGGCCTTGATCAAATTCATATGGGACCACCTGTGAAGTACCAGCTTTCAAATAAAAATAAATTTATCGAAATCGGTTCACCGAGTAAAAAGTTATGAGATAACACGCATAAAAAAACATACAGTCGAATTGAGTATCGTCTCCTTTCTGAAGTCGACAGAAAACTATGACTTTGGGATAAAAAACCAAATACTCGATCATTCCCCTCATTTAAGATCATTTGGCACAGTGAACGAGAATAAATTGGATGATTATTCTCTACTTTTGCTGAATCTATCCACAGAATTTAACCATCGTTTTCAAGATTTTCGCAAGATGAACAAAATGGAATTCCCCCTTTTTAACCATCCATTCACTTTTCAAGCTGCAAAGACACTAATTGATTCGCAATTGGAATTAATAGATTTCCGATGTGACAGTATTATAAAGGATGAATATAAGGAAGTAAATATTAGTACATTTTATAAACAGTATACAAAAGTTTTGATAACTATCCAAATAAAAAAAAATCATGCAGCACATATCCTGTGTAAGTTTGATAGTACCTATTTGTGCGGGAAGATGTTTTCCGTTATGAAAATAAATAAGAACAAACATCGCTCAAGGCTTACTGACGAACATCTCCAATCTATTCTGAAAATAACTATCTCAAATATGATCCCTGACTTCAAGGAGCTTATCAAAAACAGAAAACCTCAGGTGTCAGGATCCTCAAGCTCAACTTAATTTAGCCTTTTTAAAACCTTTATAATATAAAAACTGATTGAAAGTAAATAAATAAAGATTTTAATTCAGTATGTATTTTAGTTTTTAATTTTTAGTCTGCCCCGTTAACAAGCACTATAATTTATATTTGGCCCTTTAGAAAAATGAGTTTGACACCCCTGCTTTAGTAATATGATAAGAATGTGCATATCTCATAATATGTCTACTATTAGTGCTTACTGATGTCTACTAATAGTGGTAAAAATGTCATCTTTTAGTTCCTATGCCAAAGTTTAAATGAATACAAATTATAATATTAAGATAGTCGATTATTTAAGTTTTTATAATTAAAAGTAGTTTTCGTAATGTTAATGTAATTAGATAAAAACCTGTAACTGTTGTAATTTTATAAATATATTTGATTATGAAGCATAAAATTTGTGTATTTTTTTTTATAAAAAAAAAAAACGTTACCCCCACACTAGGATTTTCTCCTGTATCGTGGAGGCAGTTTACAAACACAAATTACACAAGGACAAACTTCCAGACCCGGAACAATTATTTGTAGGCCATACAAATACTTGTTCCGTGCGGGATTCGAACCCGCGCCCCCCAGCGCAGCAACTTATTGCTAAGCCACTGTGCCACGAAGCCGTCGTATTCCTTAAAGTGTCGAGCATTAGTGCCTTTACCTTAAAATATCTATATGCCCTTATCTTGAGGGGAGGGGGTAAACCCATTCATACGTAATATTTCGAAATTCGAAATTTAATATTAGAAATATAGTTCCATTTCGGATGCCGAATGCTTTTCTTCATTCTATGATATACACTTAGATTTACATCTTATTTAAAAATCTTAAATGTGTTCATTTTTATCCATTTTCGATGTTATAAATGATTATTATAATACATTCTTCCCGCGTATTAATCTTATATTAATTATTTGGAATATAAAAAATGATTCTTTTATTTTAAAGCAACAATAGCATATTATTTTACTCAAACTACATTATTTTATAACTTTAAAAATCCCGCATAGTTTCCATGTTGTTGTTGCCTAATAATAATATAATGGTATCTGATACCAATAAATTAAAATAATTAAAACCTAAATTATCTGTTCAAAAATAAAAATCTTTGATTTACGTCAAATTGTGGGTTTTTAGTCTAACTGATCCTTTTTAACAATATTTTATTATTCTAAAAAAAAAAGATCTTACCTAAGAAAATCTTACGTCAAAACCGCCAAAATCATTCTTACATAATTAATGAACGGCCCCTTAGTATCTTAACTATTTAGTCGAAGATACTGTACTTTCAATTAAAGCAAGTATTTATGAAAGTACATTGTCGGTAGCCACTGTCTTTGTCAGTGTATCTTCCTTGTTTAATTTTACATCGTATGCATTTTGAAATTGACAGATTACAGTAAAGTGTATGCACGAACACTTCAAACACTATAACATTGCATGCGCAGTTGCAAACCTAACAGTATTTGAGAGTCCATGAACGATCGAAATAGATCAGAAAACACCTTTACACCATATCAGCATCAATACGAGATCTTTAACAGTACGTAGTAAATAAAATAAAATAAAAAAGTTACAGAGTAAATACTGACTGTTGTGCATGGCCTCGTCAAAGTTTTGAAAGGGCTTTTAAGCAAGTAAGTAGTCTGCCACGCCGCTGCAGTGCGTTTGTGTGCGTGGTGGACTTCATGTGTCCCCGAAATATTTTTAACAAATGCATGTTGCCTTGGGATTTCCTGCACATCATCCTCCTACACATCAGTGTTTAAAATTTTAATTAACAATTTCAGTGGTGTCGGAAAAGATTTCTCGTTGCGGGTGGAATACGAACTCACTGCGGTTCAAATTTATATAAAAAATAAAGTAATTTACGATAAAAACTCAACTACGACAAAAACGCCTAAAATTGATTGAAATTTAAATAAAAAAAATATTTATGTATCTACTTATAGGTAATGTTTATTATATTTATTATATTTTTACGTAGTAGGGCCATGCTGCAGCTATATGAATAGCATAGTTGTAGCATGAATGGGTCGGCTCGACCGGGGAAGAACCACGCTCTCACAGAATACCAGCGTAAAATAGCAGCTTAATGCTGCCGTGTTTTGTATGGTGAGTGTAGAGAACCGGAGATCCTTTTTACTAGAAAAGAGGCATTCTATCTTAGTTCTCACGGCTGACAACGCATCTGCATTTTAATTCGCAAACGAAGATAGATGTAGATGTCTATGGGCCACAGCAACCACTTACCATCAGGTGGACTGTGTGCTCGTTTGTCACCCTTATTCTATAAAAAAAAAATATTTATTTTAGTTTATGATATCTTATTATTTTATTCGGTATCACTTTATGACCGACTGTAATAAGCCGCCATGTTGGATTTTATGTTACATCATATAACACGCGACAGTACACAATGTCTCTTACAACGATACACGCCGAGATACGACGAGTAGCTTAGGAGATATTAAAGAACAGATGAACATACATAGCTTGCTAAAGTCATAACCCTCCTTTTAGTTTAGCCGTAGTAAGGTAAAACAATTAATTAATAAAATGCTTGTATTACATGTATGTTCTGTTACACCGTAATGGATTCAATTTAGTATGTTTAACAAGTCGCTCGCATTTGGAAGCTTGCCAAAATGCAGCAGGTATCTACAAGTGGCCACATGCTTTTTGAATGGACTATATAAAGTTAAAGGTAGTGGTATACTATCGTATATCTTACAAGGTCGCAAGGAGCATCATCTCAGGTTTTGGAGCAAGGCAATGCCCACGCGCTAGCCCAATAAGTGGACTTTAGTAGATAGTTAAAATCACTTCTGACCAGAGGACCTAACAGGAGAATTTAGTAAAAAACGTGTTTAATCTAATTTACAATACGCTTATTGCTAGTTGATTTTAGAAAAAACTAGTTTTTTCTAAGATCGATAGGATCAACTTGATGTCTGACTAAAAAAACTTGAAACAGAAACAGAAACAGAAACTTGTTTATTCAATATAGATTATAAATAATACTTATTGAAAGTCACTCTTTTGTATAATTACCACTGACTAAAAAAACTTGATTAGAAAAACATCTGGTTTTGACGGTAACAAAGTGCTCTTAACTGCTTTTTCATTGAAAAGAGGTTTGATCGTAAAATAATTCTGACTGTAACATATATAGTAAACTTTTTTTCTCAAATGCTCAAATTCAGTATATTTAAGATGTGCTACACACACCTAGTATACGGTGTAATATTTTTGGCCGCGAGTCCTGAAGTCATACTCAGTCGAAACGAACATTTTTGCAATAACACAAACTGCTAGTTGTCGTTTCTAGAGTTGTGATTATTCTCGAGTCACTGATAATGCATCCCAGTCTACTTCTTTCTAGCCATTGACATCCTGCATGTCTTACTAGGTAGTAACTTCATCTAGTGAAGGGTCGTCCTACGCTCCATTTGCCGGTGCGTACTGACGCTCTAGAAACTTTCTTTCCCTTCGGTTGTTGGTTCGTCAAATTTTGATTGTGGCTGGCCCGTTGCCGCTTTTGATTCAGCGTACTGATCTGTTGAGTTATGTCGATCACTCTTGTTCTGCTACGGATATCATCGTTAACGAGTTAACTTTATATCAAACACTAATTTGCAGTGTCAGAGACAAGGTCTGTTTGTTCTTTCCAGCACATGTTGGCACTGGTTTGGATTCGAATCTAACACCCCCAACTAGGTAGTCAAGTATTTTAATCACTTAACCACGCGATATTTAGAATAACATAATAAGCAGTCTGTCTACGAGTTGCCTCATTACAATTTACATGTCATGTATAATTTCTAGCGACTTTCGTTTAATTACAGTCACTTAACGTAGAAGTATTATGAAGTCAGTAACTGTCGTGATCTGTACTTAGCGCACCATCTTGTCGAGCCTTAGATACTGGGTTCGATTATTTTTTTAATGAAATGAAGAGACAACTAACGATCCATTTGATTTTAAGTGTCTGCTACAGCCCATTGATACCTTCAACCAACGTTGTTACATCTCACGACTAACATAAAATTCTTTCCTTAAGTTTATACTGGATCTCTATATCTGAACATTCCTTCTTTCATCACGAGGTTAATGGTAGTTCACGTGTAGCATATTTCAAACAAAGAAGTCTAGAGGTGCGATGTAAACCCTACTAACTATCTAACCCTGAAATTCGTAATCAAGACCTCGCCTTGATTATCCTTCGCTTAGGGAAGTTACAGATATTGCGGATGAATTTAAACTTTTAAAGCATTTAATATCCAAATGAAACAACCGGAATCCCCAATTTAACAGAAGTCAGGGGTTGGTTGCTGACTCAAATTTTGTCAGTTAAACCTACGGTAGAGGGTAATAGTGTTCTGTGATTCCCTACTTATAACTATTAAAACTAACTCAACTGTCAAAGTGACACTCATTTTAAATAATTTTCAGGTATGAAACCCTCTACAAGTTCTTCAGTGATTGTTTATGAAATACAAAACGTATACGTGGTAGAGCTGCTGCTACATAGTGGTTGCATCACAAATGGGTCGACTCGATCAGCGTAAGACCACGCTCTCACAGAATACCAATGTTAAATAGCAGATTAATGCTGCTGTGTTTCGTATGGTGAGTGTAGAGAATCGGACACCCTTTTTACTGGAAACCATATTAGACCTCAGGGGTGACAACGATAGATGTAGATATCTATGGACCATGGCATCCACTTACCATCAGGTGGAATGTGAGTTTGTTTGTCACCCTAATTCTTTTTAAAAATCGATATTCAACCTCTAGGTTTCACCCTTTGAGGACATTGTAATATGGAATGTCTGATAGCCTGTGGTATTCTCTAACTTTTTAAAATGGACAAATAACAAGAGCACTGGTGCTCAGCACAGATAAAAGGCGCCATCCCATACGCCACACCCATCCCATACAGAAGAAACAATTTGTTTGTTTATTATAAGTTACTGTCGTTTTTAGAAGTATCAATTTCTACCCCTACGTGTGGTATAATAAAAACCTTCTCAGCACTTACGTACGCACGTAGGCAAACTCATTACCGTGCAATGGGGTCACGTCGTCGTCCTATTACCCGGAAAGTCAATTGTTTACCATCGACGATCGACATTTGTGACGATTGTTGAGGTGACAGTCAACATGACTGTAAGAGAGCTCGTGGTAGTAAATTTTATGTGTTCTTAAAATAACTGCCATCACGCTTGAGAATAATTGGCGTTGTATAACAAATATGGATAATTGGTCTGAAATAAATGAATTATTATTATTATATCAATTCATACAAACAAGAATACAAACAAATAAGAAATTTAAATTGTAAAAGTGGATGATAAAGTAGAAGAAGTCAGAAACTTTCGGGTGATGCGACAGGTGTTGAGGATGGTGGCTTTTTGGAGCATGTGAAGTGTATGAGTAGGCATGTGTAGTGTGTTAAGGCTTTGTGTGAGTGATTTTGGTATAATACCGGTGGATGAGAGAACTATCGGGATGATGTGAACATTTTGTGCTTTCCATTGAGTTTTAATTTCTATGGCGAGTTCTTGATATTTACTTAGTTTCTCGGATATTGTAGTTTGAATATTCTGAGAGTTTGGTATTGCTATATCTATCAGGTAAACTATTTTATTGGTTTTGTCGTGAACAGTAATGTCAGGTCTATTATAATGAATTAAAACTATTCATTATAATAGACCTGATTACCTGTTATTATTGTTCGGTCCCAGTAGATTTTCTGATTCTTAGTTTCTAATACTGTATCAGGTTTATACTTATAATATGGCTGCATCTTATCTACGAATCTATATTTATATGCTAAATGTTGGTGTATGATTGCAGCAACTTGGTCATGACGATGTTTATAATCGGTTTGTGTAAGTGATTTACATGCTCCTGTAATATGTTGTATGGTTTCAGAGGAATTGTTGCAATGTCTGCACATGTCAGTAGTCTGAAAGGAGTCTTTTATGATGTACTTTATGTAATTACGAGTTGGTACTATTTGATCCTGTATGGCAAGCATAAACCCTCGGTCTCGGGAAACAGTTCACTTTGTTGGTCCCCACTCACGGTCAGTTAAACTGACATCAGTTCAACTGATGACTTCAAACGGATTTAATCCAAAAAAATTTCAACACACACGGTCAGTTCAACTGATCATTCCAACTGATCAGTTCAAACTAGGGCTGTTGATATTTTTAAAATAGCGGATTTTCAATATATCGATAATTATAAATATATCAAAATCGGAATTTTATATATCGGAAACGTAAGCGATATATTGATGCTTACTGCTTAAAAATGATTGACACAGTTTATAATTTAGTATATTTATTAAACAAATTAAATTATATGTGTATGAAAATATTAGGTTATAGTTCTTAGTAATTACTTTACTAAGAACTACAATCTAATTATTAAAGAGCCATGGTATCTCAAATGGTTAGTGCTCGCTGTAAATTTCACAGTACGCGAGAAACCCGGGTTCGATCTCCACCGGCACCAATGAAATTGTTAATTGCAATTTTAAGTGCTGATTTACCACGTGCTCGGCAATGAAGGAAAACATCGTGAGGAAACCGGCATGTCTGAGAAATAAAATAAAAAATTTCAGAAAACGTGAAGTTCGCCAACACGCATTGGGATAGCGAGGCGGACGTTACCCTAAAACCCTCTCAGAAGTTAGGAAAGGCCTGCCCAGCTGAGGAGTGTCCAGCATTGGGACATATATAGGCTGTAACTTTAACTTGAATTATTGTTTAATTTAAATAAGACAATTATGTTTACCAATATTTGTCAGTAAGAGTTTTCAAAAATACTCGTTGTTTTATATGTTCAGCTGTTTCAATACTCAAATTATTGGGCACTAAAAGATTGATTGTAGAAGTAATTCGTTCAGATGCTTTGGATGCAGCTGAAGAAATCAAGTATTTAACAGCTATTTCTGATAGCACGGAATTAAATAAAATCATAAGACGCCTAAACGATTAAAATAACTTGAGGCTTATACCAACATCGAAGCACTTATTTCGTCGTTTTCTCTAATAGCTCACATGTGCAGACACTTAATACACATAATCGCATCACTTTGATAAAAATCCACTTCAAACGATTATTTAAACGATAAAATAGTAGCAACCATCCGTCAATGGTCAAGCTCCTGCCAAAACTCACAGTAAGTAAAGTAGTACTAAGTTTCATAGATTATAGTGATTTTAATATCACAGAGACATACTTTACAAAATTACATTTCTTTTTAAGATAATAAGCAAATAAATAAACTGGGGAAAAATGAAAAACATAATATAGTGTAAATAAAGTATAGTAGATTGGGTCCATCAAGAATTAGGATTTAAGTTTACGATGGTGTTGTAGATTAAATGATTTACGTGAAAAAATAAAAAATTAAATTATTTAAAAAAATATATCGACTGTCGTATATCTATATTTCAATATCAAACTTATATTTCAATATATGGCGTCAAAAATATTAAAAATAAATATTGATATTTCTAAATAATAAAATAGATTTTTCGATATATCGATATTTTAGCAACAGTCCTAGTTCAAACGTGGGGCGTGGCTGTGGGCGTTTGGTTTGCGTGACTCCTATAAAATATCATATATATAGATAAATTAAATGATATTTAATAGTTCCTAAATCTTATTTAATAGCGTTTTCTGTCTATTAATATATATCTATACAAACAAATAAAATTAAAGTGTCTATTTGTAATGTCAAAATAACAGTTTTTTACTAAATACATATGAAAATACATACGGTACTTATAACAAAAACACAATTTTTAAAATCTTTGTCTATCTTTCTTTGTGTCTGTTTGTCTGTCTGTTTGTTTGTTCCAGCTAATCTCCGAATCGGCTGAACCGATTTTGACGAGACTTTCAGTGCAGATAACGGATATTATATGGAGGAACTTAGGCTAATTTTAATTTAGAAAAAGAATTAGGGTTCCGTGCAAAAATTTAAAACCCATGAAATCCAATCGTAATAAATTACACGGCGAAGTCGCGGGGAACAGCTAGGTAATAGATATGAAATGATATTTTTAATTTATAGGAGTCACGTCAACTAAACGCGCACGGCTGCGGCTTCATCGATCGAGAAATGAAATCCGTTCCGTATATAGGTATATATGTATATAAATAACGTTTCCGATATATTAACACTTCAAAAGATATTTTTATTCATGATAAGGTTAGTATTAAAACACTTTTAAGAAATGGGTCAGATATTATGATAATTTTACTCATTATGGTAAATTTTATTTATATAATAAATGTGTTATTTATTTTTATCTGTTTATTAAATTACCGATCTGTAGAGCGGGCGACACCCCACTGATACTAACTTGCACTCCGTTTACGGTGAACCCAAAAAAAACCCGTGGGCATGGGCACATTCTGAAGGTCTTATGATGACCAGATAATGCTTATCGGTTTTCAGTAACAGAAATAGTTAGGATGGCCTAGCTTTTTATGTTTATCTAATTGAGCTCTCGACGTGTTACATACTAAAGTTGAAGCACACAAACGTCATGAATTAAAATAAGTTATACAAAATAAAATCCGTAAAGTTTGTTTTATTAAATGTGTAGTATTCGTGTAATAAATCAGTCAAAAATCATTCAATTCTAAATACTGCGTACAGGTAATTTGGTCATTTATAGGAATTGGTGCTAATGGTGCTTGTAGGTTTTCTTGAAGTACACATATATTTTCGTCTTCTGGTTGTAGTTGGTTATGCTTTTTCCGTTCTGCCTTTTTTTTATTGCCTGTAAAATATATGGTCGATTTCTAATTTTGTACCTACTTAGGAGTTTTGCTGCTTTTAATTGCCTGAAAACATTATAAAGTGAGTAATAATACTGTTTGTACTATTTATTATATTTATATTACTTGTGTAGTTACTTCTTGAGCCCTTCCAAATGTGCCCAAACACGATGGTGTTTCGAAGTGGCATAACTGAGATCTTTCACCCCACCTTCTTTTTTCACCATCATGAAGTTAATATAATCACATTAAACTAGGTCTTTATGAACCCTTTCAAATGAGTTCAAACACGATCGTTCTATCTAGTGCCGTCACTGAGATCCTATACCCACCTTCACATTGCACCATCAGAAAGGTGAGGTCATAACAGCCACCTGGGTCTTTATGAGCCCTTTCAAATGAGTTCAAACACGATCCTTCTATCTAGTGCCGTTACTGTGATCCTATACCCACCTTCGGATTGCACCATCAGAAAGGTGAGATCATAACAGTCACCTAGGTCTTTATGAGCCCTTTCAAATGAGTTCAAATACGATCCTTCTATCTAGTGCCGTCACTGAGATCCTATACCCACCTTCGGATTGCACCATCAGAAAGGGGATATCATAACAGTCACCTAAGTTTTATGAGCCCTTTCAAATGAGTTCATACACGACCGTTCTATCTAGTACCGCCACTGAGATCCTATACCCACCTTCGGATTGCATCATCAGAAAGGTGAGGTCATAACAGTCACCTAGGTCTTTATGAGCCCTTTCAAATGAGTTCAAACACGATCGTTCTATCTAGTGCCGCCACTGAGATGCTATACCTACCTTCGCATTGCACCATCAGAAAGGTGAGGTCATAACAGTCACCTGGGGCTTTATGAGCCCTTTCAAATGAGTTCAAACACGATCGTTCTATCTAGTGCCGCCACTGAGATCCTATATCCACCTTCGGATTACACCATCAGAAAGGTGAAGTCATAACAGTCATCTTGATCTTTATGAGCCCTTTTAAATGAGTTCAAACACGACCGTTCTATCTAGTGCCGCCACTGAGACCCTATACCCACCTTCGGATTGCACCATCAAAAAGGTGAGGTCTAACAGTCACCTAGGTCTTTATGAGCCCATTCAAATGAGTTCAAACGCGGTCTTTCTATCTAGTGTCGTTACTGAGATCCTATACCCACCTTCGGATAGCACCAACATAAAGGTGATATCATCACAGTCATCTAGGTCTCCATTTACCTAATTGAAAATGAGTCCACGTAGTAGCATCACTGAGATCCTTTACCCACCTTCTGAGTCCACTATAAGGAAGGTGACATCATTACCATCACCTTGGTCTCCATCCTCTGTCAAAGCAACTTCTCTAAATATATATGACGGCTCGGTGGCGCAGTGGCTTACCAATGAATTGCGGCGCGGGTTCGAATCCCGCACGGAACAAGTATTTGTATGGCCTACAAATGATTGTTCCGGGTCTGGATGTTTGTCCTTGTGCAATTTGTGTTTGTAAACTGCCTCCACGATATAGGAGAAAATCCTAGTGTGGGGGTAACGTTTTTTTTGAATGAAAAAAATATATAAAATAATATAAAATCATAAAGAATGTTATAAAAAATTATAAAATATATATAAAAGCTACTAAGAAAGTAGTAAGAAAGTATGTACTTACCAATAATGAAAACGAACTGAAGCCAGTGGATTACGGTGCGCCCGGAAAAATACGTGGATTGCCGTCAGTTAAAAATTTTAACTTAAGATTTCACATTCACGATCAGTTTTTGGATGTACTTCAGTTCAACGGAGCAGTTTAACTGACGGCACGCCCGAATAAAATCCGTGTGTTGCCTTCAGTTAAAAATTTCAACTTAAGATTTCACATTCACGGTCAGTTTTTGGATGTACGTCAGTTAAACTGAACAGTTTAACTGACCGTGAGTGGGGACCATTTTTTGAGTCATTCGTTCGACTATTATTATTATTATAACATTACATTAACGTATTCGGTAGTGGGTTACTTAAGTTATTCGGGATTTTTATTACTTTCTCATTTAATGGATAGTTGAAATAGATGAATCGGTTTTATAGAAGTAAAAAAAGAAGATGTCTATGGTCCACAGTAACCACTTACTATCAGGTGGACTGTTTGCTCGTTTGTCAATCTAATTCTATAAAAAAAATATTCTGCTATACTGGCAGATAGCTGTTGTTACAAGGAGTAACTCAAGGCACTCTTATTTTAGAAAAAGATTCAGGGATCCGCGTAAAAAATTTAAAACATAAAGTTTTGATGAAAATCCTATTCAAATAAGTGTAATAATCTATACAAATAAATAAAATTGGAGTGTCTGTTTGTAACGTCAAGGCAACAGCTTTTCACTAAATGCATATGAAAGTATATATGGTACTTATAACAAAAACACAATTTTTAAAATTTTTGTCTGTCTGTCGGTCTGTCCGTCTGCCTGTCTGTCTGTCTGTTTGTTTGTTCCGGCTAATCTCCGAAACGGCTTGACTGATTTTGATGGGACTTTCACTAGCAGACAGCTGATGTTATAAGGAGTAACTTAGGCTAATTTTGTTTCAGAAAAAGAATTAGGGTTTCGCAAAATAAATTAAAAACCTAAATTACACGCGGGCGAAGTCGCGGGCGAAGCTAATTTAGTCTAAAGAGGTAAGAACTGAAGTTCTATATTGCTTACAAAACCTTAAAGGAACAATAAAACAAACCTTCAGTAGTGAAATCTATATTTTAATACGTGAAGAGAAAATTATGTACCCCTTTTTAAGCACGCTCGGAGGATTGAGATATTTGGCATACTTAAAGTTTATATGGCGAAGGAGTGAAGAAAGATAAAATTTGTATTTATGTAATATTAGCTGTTCCCCGCGACTTCGCTCGCGTGTATTTTTTTTTATGGTTTAATATTTTTGCGAAGAACCCTAACTAGTTTTCTAAAATAAAAGTAGCCTATGTTACTCCTTATGACATCAGCTATCTGTCATTGTGAGTCCCGTCAAAATCGGTCCAGCCGTTTTGGAGATTAGCCGGAACAAACAGACAGACAGACAGAAAAAAATTTTAAAAAGCGTATTTTTGTTATAAGTACCGTTTAAACTTTCATATGCATTTAGTAAAACACCGTAATTTTGACATTACAAACAGACACTTCAATTTTATTTATTTGTATAGATTTATTACAAATACATTAAATTAAAAAAAACATTAATTTTTTACGTTCATACTGCCAAAGTCTAACACATAATCATCTGTGGCCAAACATTGGCACAGGGTAGAGATTGTCACCATCTCTCGGTAGTGTTCTGTGGTGGCCAAATAATTATAAAATTTTGCCAACAAATTGTGTGTGATTTCATACGTACTTTTTCAATGGTCTGTGAAGTGTATGTCAAGGCAAAAAATCGTTTTGTATATTAGAATTCTGTATAATATAATATATATTAATGAGCAGTTGACAATGAAATACAGCTTGTTTAGTATACACCTGTTGCAAAAGGAAAATTTTGTAGCAGCAATTGACTTACTTTTGCCTAACTTTAATAGCTATTAGCGTTTTTCAAAAAAAAAAATGCAATAACTATAGAAGTTTCCTTTTTGACAAAAGAACCTTAATAACGTTTAAATTAAAAAAAATATTTAGAATTACGGTGGAATTTGACCACCGAGTGACCATTAGTTTGGATAAATATTCTTGCGAAGTAACATTTTACAGGCATGGATTCTCAAAGCATACGTTAATAGCCCCACCGTTTATCGCAAAACGATGATTATGTAAGCGGCAACGTTAAACCTTTTTTTTTTTGTTAGCAACACTACAAAGTCGCTACAATCTTCTTTAGTAGCGCGGCAACAGTCCAGTGTGCGCTTAGCGCTGAAAGCGGCGCTCATCTCGCTTGAATAGCCCAGCTCGCTATTTGCAGAACAATGCAGGCTTGATGTGCGCACGCCGGTGGGAAAGCGCGGGAGGGAAAACGCGCGAAGCTACTGCCAGTCTCGGGCCGCGAGCGCGAGCGGCTGCGCGCCGAACACGCAAAATACGTAAGCGCCCTGGCGAACGACGAACGCTGCGCTCGCCGCGGCGTCACGTTCTCCGGATCGACCGCGAACGGCAACACTACCACCGTGACTGAATTTCAGTGTCAAAAGGTTGGTGACCCCCTTATACAAGTGCAATCCAAATTCAACCCAAACGATATAGATCTAAAGCCTATATTGCAAATATCAATGCCACAAATGTGGCGTAGTAATTTCCTCGTACCGATGTCGTAGTAATCTCGTTGTACGATTCCTAATACCTACTTTGGGCAGGGCAAATATTTGAAAGGGTAGTATTTTTTTCTAATGTAAAAAAAAAAAACAAACACATGAAAATTTATACTTTTACGTATGCTTATAAAATAACTTGTCACTAAATAATTTTACGAGCATCTTAAGCTGTATGTCGAGATTTTTGGATAGTAATACAACGAACAACTCGATTTAATGGCGTAAATGGATTTTCGTCGCACATAATGGCACATTAAAACACAGCTTTTGTTTATACCGTCCACGTTACGATACCTAAAGGGGTTCACGTTTCCTGACGATTGAGTAAACTGTAAACACCAGTTGTTAATAGGAACTAGCATTAAGAGAAATTGTGACCCACATGTTGCGTCTTACACTGGAATTAGATTGAGGGAATGCGTTCACATGAAGTCGCGTAACTAAATCAAGCCAAGGGATATGTCATGCCCCAGAAATATAGTAGTTTCAACGCAAACTACCAATTGATGAGATCATCCTATCGAAAATAAAAAAGCTATCGCAGATTGTGCATCATACTACAATCGTCTTTATATTAAAGTTAATAAAATACTTACTGAAATTTACGTGACCTTACGTTTAAGGGGCTTACAGAGATTTAAGTCCTACTCCCTGTAGACTACGGCATTGTTTTTCCATGTCATTATACTATATAAATATTGAGTATTGAATAAAACTATTTTTAAGGATTTTTCGCGTTATTTTTACTTATTTATTTGCGTAAATATGATCGTAAGCAATAATTAAAAAGCTGAAGGTGTTCTCCGTCAATAACTTTGACTTTTTAACTTTGACTTCGGGACCTCAATCACCTCAGTACCCCCGTAACCATTTAAAACGTTGGAAATTATAAATAAGTAAAATTAAACACGATAAAATCTGTAAAATAATTTTATTCAATGTGTAGTGTTCGCGTAAATATAAGAAATCATTAAATGTTATATTAAAAATTTATATTATATATCTGGACCGTACTGAGTTATATGCCATATATAACTCAGATAAAAGGCTGTTATTTTTATTAACACATTGAATATTGAAATTTCTGTACTAGCGTATGAATTCTATAGGACAAGCAGCTGTTGCAGTCTCGTCAACTTTGTCACTACTTAATATACGTGATAAGGGTTACTTTCATAAAATGTAGTGAACATCTGTTAAATACTCTATATTTCTAAAAAATAAAAATAAAATCAATGTACAATTACGCCTAAGAATATAATTTATTTTAATGACCGAACTTCCTGCAAGACATTCTCGTCTTGGGAATGAAAAATGACTGTCATTTCCCAAGCATCCAACGAATGATACGTTCCATAATATGTATGAAGATAATATATATCATTTATTAATAATATTATTATTTATATTAATTATAGATAAGCAGACCTAAATGAGTTTTATACCTCTGAATTCTATTACTTATTAGGCCGTAGGATGGTAAGTAAACTCTTATTCAGGCTGTTAATTTTTAGGTTTAAATTTAATTATTTTTATAAAACCTCTGTTTTGTTTTCGCGGAAATGTATTTTGCAAATAATTTAGTTTTTGATTGTGTGAGAGTCTTCAGTACATTATTTATCTTTTAATTATATTTTAAATAAATAAAAATAAAAAAGCGGCTAAAGTGACAATATTTCCACGCCAAACTTTTAGTCGATTACCATCAGCGTCACGCTCAGTGTCACCATCGTCATCAGTACAGTCCATCTCAAGTCCACTATTGAACATAGGCCGCTCCCAAGAATGCCACAAAGAACAATCCTGAACCAACTGCATCCTTCGGCAGGTCATCACACAATCTAGGGGGGGGGGGGGGCACTCTATATTTCTTTTACCGATACGATACTGCTTTCGAGAACTTTTCTTCCTTATCGGTTGTCTGGGGGGACATGGCTCTAATAAAAAATACCAGTTTCTAGCTAAATGTACGGACCTCTGAATGGAATAAAAGTTGTTCCATACCATGAATAGACGGGTAAAAAATCAGCTGTATGGAAGGTACCCAAAATAAAATTGTTTTTCAAATTTTTATTTCAAACTTTGTTGGCGTAATTAATATATATAACTATGAATAAATAATATAAACTATGAAAATATAATATATAATATAATAATAAATTACAGCTTAGCACCTAGGGCACCTAAGGTCTCTGACGGAACCCTAAAAACATACACTCGAAGATAACATCGAAAAATCCGATAACTTCCAACTTTCTTGTAGTCGACTAATAACATCGGCGGTAGCTTCACATGCACTGTTAGAATACACGCCAATAACTATTTTAAACTAGTTGATGCTTAGGAATACAACTACCACTTTTAATTCACCGTCATTTAAAAATAATATTATTTTCTAATAAACACAAGTCATCGATAAACCATGACTGCTTTTGTAACTTGACGCTATAAATATGGGTCTGCGATCGCCCACTGGTTGCCAGGCGTGGCAGTGTTATCACATACCATCTACGGACAGCTCCAACAATGGTTCGTCTTGGGAGAAGCGCTCTCTTTAACCATGATTTCATATTATTATGATGAATATATGAAATTATCGTATCAAGTAAGCTATTCTGATAAAAGACCGTTACTTATTAATTGGATACACATTATTTCTTCTTTTGAGGTCGTCTTTAATAAATATTAAATGTAAAAACAACTCGGTAGCGCAGTGGTTTAGCGTTAGAAAGCAATGCAGAACGCGGGTTCGAATCTCGAAAGTAGCTACTATTAGTTTAGTCGAGAAATAATTCTGGATCTGCATATTTGTCCACGTATAAAAACGACTTCATGATACTCGAGAAATTTCAAGTTTGGAGTAGTCTGAAAATAATAAACTAGTAGTCAATACAAATATTTAAGCTCGTACAATTTCTATAGAAATTTATGTTTCATGCCGCAACTAAACCTACGGCTGCAACACGAATGGGTGAGCTTGGCAGGGAGAGACCACGCTCTCACAGAATACTTTACTGAAATCCTGGTTCTTAATCAAGAATAAATGTATCTATGGCGTGGTGATATCTATGGGCAACATCATCCACTTAGATACCATCAGGTTGACAGTGTGTTCGTTTGTCACCCATATTTTTAAAAATTTTAAATCTGCATTCTTTTTTATCTCTTCTACAGGATCCAGGTGTCTTAGGCGACTTAAGAAAATAGGAAATTTTACGTGGTAGAGCCATGCTGCAGATACTTTATTGTGGCACAAATAGGTCGGATCGACCGGGAGAGGTCTACAGTCTCACAGATTACCAGCGTGAAATAGCAGCTCAATGCTGCTGTGTTTCGCGTATGGTAAGTGTAGAGAACCGGAGGCCCTTTTTACTGGATACGACGCACTCCATCTTAGTCCTAAGGGCTAACAACGCATCTGCATTTTCTTTTTTAATCGAGGATAGATGTAGATATTTATGGGCCACAGCATCCACTTACCATCTGTGGTAAGTGGATGCTGTGGCCCATCCAGGTGGGCTGTGTGCTCGTTTGTCACCCTTATTTTATAAAAAATGCCAGTAAGATCTCATAGCCACCAATAAAAGACTGTACAGCAAAATAGTAAATGTTAAGCGGCCAAATACCAAAGATGCGAGACGTTTGGTACTGCAAACGCCAATTCATCTCTCAATATGAGAGCAATATGAGAGCAAGCCCGTTCTGCTGTAAACTGTCACGCTCTATTGAAATAGAAGCAGAAACAAACTTTATTTATCAGAACAGAGAATACCCTGCACTCATATTCTCCTATAATTAGTTATAAAGTTGTCCTGGCCACTATGAGCTCAGTAACAATTAAAAAAAATTAACAAATATTCAATCAATGATCAACGACATTTTCTGCCACCTGGGCGGCGTCACTTAAAATTGAGTAATAATATTTGACAGATTTCATAGCGGGGAAGTTACTTAGTTCGGAAAATGTAAAGGTTAATGTTTATTTTTGTATTATTAGCTATATTTTATATTAATTAGATTAAAAATATAAAAAACCAAGCCACAGATATTCATAAAAGTAGATTTTTTTTAAAAGTTAAAAATGTGCAAGAAACTAAAGAGCAAACCACTGAGGAATTGTTTTGTGCATTAATATAATACTCTAGAAAATGATCAAGTTTTATTTAAAACTAACTTCTCAATTAAATGACATTGAGTAACAAAAAACTTTACCTCATTGTCAACTAGCGACATCTGGTGAGTAGAAAATTATTAGCCCTCATTAAGTATACATAACGTGACAGGGCAAAGGACCACGCTCTCACAGAATATCAGCGTAAAATAGCAGCTTAATTCCTTTAGAGAACCGGAGACCCTTTACAGTGGAAACGAGGCATTCCATTTTAGTCCTCAGGGGTGACAACGCATTCTACATTGTGATTCTTAGTCGGGGATACATGTAGATATTTATGGGCCACAGCATCAACTCACTATCAAGTGGCCTGTGTGCTGGTTTGTCACCCTTGTTCTATAAGAAAATATCATCTCAAATCTAAAAGTTGCAATTACATTAAATGGCAATTACAAGACAAATTTGGACCAAATAAGTAATAACTATGGAATGAAAGACACGTTAATTAAATGCCGAATGTTAATTGTTAGCAGTCGTTAATAATTACACAGCGGCCTACTTCACCACACAACTTGGGGGCAATCAATTCCGTTGCAACATTAACAACAATTACTTCCTTCCATTGTTGGCGATGAAAATTACGAGTAAAAATAATTTAAACAGACAGTTGTTATAATCATTCTGAACGTATGTATTATTTTTTCTTTTACAAGAATAAAAGTTACGATTTAAACATATGCTATCCACTTAATTATTGGGATACAACATCTGCATCAATATTTATGTGGGATTCCGAGACACCCACGTACGACAAGTGGATGCTGTGGCAAAATGCAAATGCCACCCCCAAGGACTAAGATGGAATGCCTCGTTTCTAGTAAATAGGGTATCCGGTTCTCTAAACTCACCATCCGAACACAGCAGCACTGAACTGCTCCTATTTTACGCTGGTTTTCTGTTAGAGCGTTGTCCTTCCCTGATCGAGCCGACCCGTTCGTGCTACAAGCATAACATAACTGCGGCATGGCTCTACCATGTAAAAAAAACTTGACTAAATAATATGTTCTTTCTGCTTGTGTTTACTTGAAATAAATAGATCTAAATGAATAAATTAATGATACTTAATCTGTTCTTCAAACGATAATATCACTTTAAATTAAAATCTCATACCATTGCCACTACAACCTATCAAAAGTCCTCTCCAGACCAGGCCTTCGCCATAGATTGCCTCGTAGGGAGGATATTTGCCGTAGTCGGCGGTCAGGTTGTCAACCGCAGTTTTTTAATGTCAAGTTGTTATCAGGAATATGCAGACGCTCGTCTCCTCTTTTATTTGCCTTTACGACACCTACGGGATGATATGGGGGTACTACATATTCTTACATCGCCACTGCACGATATGTTACGGTACGTTATATCATATATATTTCCAAATGGTGGTATATGTGTTGAAATATGTTAAAATTGCTACTATCAATCCCATACTTGACTTACACTAATAAATGCAGTACAATCTGATTTCTGCGTAAATTTTACAAACCTAATTAACTCCACCTCAAATTAAGGCGTGTAGTGTAGGTATCTTAATTACTGCATTCACGGTGAAATTATAAGAAAAACAATGATAATTAATAATAGTGTATTAGTTCGTTTAGTATATAATCATTAGTACAATTTTTTTTTTTCTAGAAAGGCCTAAAGCAACAATTCACTTTATATTAATATTGGAAACTAAAATTTAAACGCACCTTGAAATGAGTGATGAAAAGCAACAGAAATTATAAAATATTGCCACAGTGGTATTCATTCGCGTCCATTCACAGCTACGCTTTGAAAAACTCGCTCTCTGACCCAGATTTTAAACGATAATAAGGTAGGCATGTGACTAAATTTAAAAAAACAATTAAATACTATTTTTTTTAATCAAGTAATTAAAATTAATTCTATTCTGACTAATATTAAATACATAATCCAAGTTAAAATAAATCATAGTGGGTTATATACGGTTACGGTTATGGTTAAGGTGCTGAGATTAGTTGTATACGTTCAAGTCATAAAAATTAAAAGCGGCTTGAAAACTTCTATAAAAATACGATTTAGATGATTTAAAAGAAAAAAACTTATATTTGAGAACTATATACCAAATCTGATGATACGCTGGATGACAAGAAACCATGTCATGTGATGTATGTATGTTCTTTAGGATAAAAATTGTATTTCAATCTATCCAGTTGGTTTATAGAAAATTACAAACATAAATTTCTTTGATATTAGACAATTTTTTATTTATTTATTTATGTACACACATCAAGTTACAATTTTTAAAGTCGCTGAAGGTCACAGTTCATTAGAGCCACCCGGCACCCGACCCTCACCGCCTCGTCGCCAGGCGTCCACTCGTAGTCGACAGGTGGACCACGGTTGGACGCCGCGTTCTCATCAGTGAAACTCGCGTGGTCATCGAGTGGACCTCGCGTCGTCAACAAGTGGACCTCGCGTGATCAACGATTGACCCTCGCGTGACCAACGAATTTCCGAGTAGTCTACCAGCGTTTGGCCCTAGGTGTGCACGTGTGTTCAGTGATGTCAAATTTTACAATCCGTGAATTGGCCCTCATAGCTGTCAGTCTTGATGATGATGAAAATGATGAATGGGTTGGTGGAGAGCGCCGCATCGCACTCGCGTGAACCACGCGTTGCCAGCTCGCGCTTCACGCGAGGCAAGCATGCCAACAGCGAGCTATCATCGAGTGGTCCACTCGTAGTCCGCGCGTGGACACCTCGCGTCCGAGGCAATCCGGTGATGTTACGGAGTTGATGTAGTGAGCGCAGGCCCATACAAATCCATACGAAGAAAACGAACCGCTTGAGGCGAGGCGGTGAGCGTCGGAATCCGAGTGGCTCTAATGAGCTGTGACCTTAAAAGTATTCTGCTGTAACTGTCACAACACGTACAACTTCTCTGTGGAATTGTTTACCACCGGAGATTTTTCCGGACCGATACGACTAAGGGACCTTCAAGAAAAGAGGGGCATGGGCGGCGGTAGTTACTTACCATCAGGCGAGCCGTATGTTCGTTTGCACCCTCGTCTATAAAAAAAAATGTTCATTATAATTCGTTTATTACCTATCAAAGTCCACTGTTGAACATAAGCCTTGCCATAGATTACCTCATAGTGGGGGTATTAGTCATGGTGGCCACGCATTGCGGGCGGGTTGACAACCGCAGTCAGTGAATATTCTTACACCGCCACAACTCGTTTAATATTTCTATATAGTTTAAAATAATTTAATCGATCGTTGATTCAGTCTAGGCGAAGCATTAGTTAGCAAGCGGAAAATTAGCCCCCTGACGTCGACTCAGAACGCTCTAACGAGCTTAGTTGCTATTAAAGACTCGAAGCGAACATGTTTACCGACGCCTTATGTAAATCGATTATAAAAAAATGCCAAGAACGTATGCACGTCTAATATAGAAGGTCACACTGTGCGGTGTTCTTGCATTTTTTTAAAGTTTAAATGATACAAATCTTCGTTATCATTTTTATTATTTTTTCTAGGTAAATGCATATTTTAAAATTTAATTTTTCTTTAAGTAGTTTAAGGTACCTCATTTGATTATGTGGTTCAATATCATAAAAGAAAAAATAATGATTACGTATGTCTACATGTAGGAAAATGCATTAAAAAAATACGTGTTTTATCGTTATATACATACATATCATATGTTTTAAATCTGTAATTTTCAAGGGTTAGGCAGAATTCTAAGAGCAGCGAGCGACTAAGGCCATGGCGAGCCAAAAAAATATTGGTTTAGATAAAAATTGTTAAAGAAATGATAGATAAGTCCTTTGCTTACACTATCACAAACCCAATGTTTTATTAGACGCCTTTTACGACACGCTAGGCATTTAGCGCATTTTTTTTGTTATAAGTCCCAAAACATAGGACCTATGAGTACATGTCGTAGACCAACATAGGACTCAAACAGGTCAGTCATATATAATCAGGTTTTATCATAATTGTAATATATATTTCATTTTTAATCAATGCAGTTTAAAATACTAAAAGTTGGATTGCTGGAGTTTGATTGTTGGATGCTGTCACACATTAGGGACATTGTGAGACCTGCGAATAGATCGACATTATAAACCTTCCTTAACGTATACCTGAACCATAAAATTTTCTAACAATACTATTACAGTTATATTTCATTTCACTGTTACTAACATGCTTGTATGGGTCCTGTGTTGCCTGAAATAAAGATATTTTATTTTATTATTATTACTTTTAATCGGAATTTCTTGTATGAAAAAGAAGATCGTAATAGCGTTTAATATTTTTGTGTGATAACTATTGCAACAAGGATAAAAAATCCGGATCTGGTGTAATAATTTGTAAGCCATAAAAATTGATATGAGATTTGAATCCGCCACATATTACTTCGCTACCGAGCTGTCTCATAATCACTAACAATATCTTTTATGACAACGACATAACCAACATGTTTTTCATTCGACAGTTCAAATCTCAAGTTACATTTATTATCTAACATAATTATAACTATTATAATAATAAAATTATTTATTACATGCCCACACACTTTTAGCCAGAGTACCGTACCGTACGCCAGGTACCTTACCAACTAATTCAACGTGATGTCCTATGTCTTAAGCATGCATGAGCAACAAACTCAGAGTTGCACACAAACCCGAAAGTGACCATGTTGCTTTTGTTTTGTAAAAAATTTTAAAAATATACAGTTAAAATAAATTTACCTGACCTGACCATTTTCTTACTAAGACCATGGTATCTTCATAATATTAAATTCTTATTAAGACCAAGATCTTCATAAATTTAACGACCGCATAGCTTGGTGGTCCGAGTTCCTGTTACTTATTTGCAATTTCCGAGTTCACTGCCCATGCGCGACTAAAATTTAAAAACTTTTAATTTGTGGAATAAATAAGGTTTGATTACTTTCTTTTGCATTGCCTCCTGACCTACTTCTAATTTTATTGAATTAAGGTTACATTTAAAACGAATAGTTAAGGTAGAGTGAAAATTTTCTTCGCATTTTATAATGTCTGATAGATAATATTCGTCACCTTCAAAATCGGCTAGAAAAATATAGCTCTTAGGCAATGTATGTTTAAAAATAACGTCTTATGGACGTCAATATATATATATATCACAGACGATATATCGATATATAGAAGAAAATGCATACACATTCAAGAAAGGCGGAACTATTTTTTTATAGATTAGGTGACAAAGGAGCACACAGTCCACTTGATGGTAAGTGGATGCTGTGGTCTATAGATTCATCCTCGATTAAGAATCAAAATGCTGACTTGAAATGCCTTACCAACCCTGGGGACTAAGATGGAATGCTTCGTTTCCAGCGAAAAGGGTCTCTTGTTCTGTACACTCACCATGTGTTCTGTGAGAGCATGTTCTTTCCCCAGTCGAACCGACCACTTCGTGCTATAACCGTAATAAGCAAGCAGCGTTGTTCTACCACTCATAAATTTAGCACAGATTAAGAAAATGCATCATCACAGACATTTAAGATAAGGAATGGTCTGATGTAAATAATCTAAGATGTGAAGAAAATATTTTTAGAAAGGTGTTTTAAGACGATTTTTTTAATTATACATAAAGACATTCGCTTAATTGAAAGCGTCCCTTTGAACACGTATATTTAGAATTTACACGCTTGTAGTAAACGTCCCATGTGTACAATCAGGCACGACTTTTATTTTTAACTATCCATACGTGATAAAAGGTTATTGAATCGTGTAATTTTGAAATGGGCCAATAAAGTTCTAAATGTGGGGGCAGCAGTGGATTGTTAACGGACCGATAATCATGTCTATATTTAAGAAGGCAATGTTGAAGATTCAATTAGAATTAATTTCTATGTAACTATAAGAATTGGTTCTACATTTATCTCAAATTTTGATTGCCACTAGGGTTCGAATCAACTGAGTAGTCGGTCTTCTGTGTTTCGTTTATTGAAATAAGGTCACAAATTATTAAAATTTATAAACCGTTGCAATAATGATAAAACACCTTCACAATAATTTAAAATTAAACATTTTGTACAACCGACTTCAATATATATTATTAAGAATAACTCAAAAACTGTTTGTCAAACCTTGACCAAATTTATATGAGACCAAATGGGAAGCATCAGCTTTCATATGAAAAAAGAATCATCGAAATCGGTTCACTCAGAAAAAAGTTATGAGGTAGAAAAAAGAAAAAATTAAAATTAAAAAAAAAAGAACCATACAGTCAAATTGAATACCGTCTCCTTTTTGAAGTCGGTAGAAAATGAGAAGATGATCAGCAGTGGGAAGTGTGGTAAGCGGTTACTTTACTTTTTTCATTCCAACAATAATAATGAAATCACCTTTTGTGATGCAATGGTCTGTCATTTGAATTCAACAACAATTTTGAAGTTGATTTTTGAATAGCTTGAGAAATTGTTTCAACTTTTATTGATTTTAAATAATTTTATGTAATAATAAACAACAATAAGCCGTGTAGTGGCGGTCAAGAATATCCACTACCCCATATCTTCCCGTGGGTGTCGTAAAAGGCGACAAAGGGAAACAGGCAGGAGATGGGCAGCAGCATCTCCCTGATAGTAGCCGAAATTACAATAAAAAAACTGCGGTTGCCAACCCGCTCGCCAAGCGTGGCAACTATGGCAAATACCCCCTTATGTTGAGAGTACCAAAGAAATGGTCCCCAGTCCCCGGCGGCCCCGCTATTCCTGGCTACGGTGGCGACCATGATAACGGCAGGGCAGGGGGTGCTAAGAATCTCCGGTGGAGGTTCGGTTGCCACCTAAAACGACTCGACCTGGCAAATAACGCACGCACCCTGAGGACTGACGAGAAGATCCTGGAGCTGGAAGAAGAGATAGACAAGTTACGCTGGCATATTATAGGATTATTCGAAGTCCGAAGAGAGGGGGAGGACACGGTAATCCTCGAATCCGGCAACTTGCTCTATCACCGGGAGGGCGACCATCTGTCCCAAGGAGGTGTCGGATTTATCGTCCACAAGTTACTCTCTAATAACGTTGTAAAGATCGAGAGTGTGTCGACGAGGGTTGCGTACCTTATACTCAGAATCACCAAACGGTATTCGCTGAAGGTCATACAGGTTTACGCACCAAGCTCGGCACACCCCGATGAGGAGGTGGAGGAAATGTATGAGGATATCTCTAGAGCCATGCATTCCTCCAAAACCCAATATACGGTGTTAATGGGAGACTTCAATGTAAAACTAGGCACAAGAGAGAACGGTGAGCTGAAAGTAGGGAAATTTGGAATAGGGCAACGGAACCCAAGGGGCCAGCAGCTGGCCGACTTCATGGAGAAAGAGGGACTCTTTATGATGAACTCTTTCTTCCAGAAGCGGCCCCACAGGAAGTGGACCTGTTTGAGCCCCGACGGTTCGACAAAAAATGAGAGTGCTTCATTATGACGACCAGACGACAACTGTTCAGTAATGTCTCCGTGATCGCGAGGGTGAAAACTGGTAGCGATCACAGAATGGTTAGAGGCACACTGAACCTAAACGTTAAGTTGGAGAGGTCTCGTCTAATGAAGTCAACCCTCCGTCCCCGTCGTGCTTTGTTCCAAAGTCCCGAAACCTTTCAGCTCGAGTTACAAAACCTTTTTCAGTGCCTAGAAGGCTGCAATGAAGTGGACGATATGAATGACAAGCTCGTGGAAACTGTCCATGCGGTCGGAGCTAAGTTCTGCAAGACCCGCCGCAGAAGAACACAAAAACTCTCCGATCACACTCTTAATCTCATGGCTGTTAGACGGGAGATGAAGCTACATTCTTCATCAGATTTGATAGCATACAGGCAATTGAACAGACAGATCTCTAAATGCATGCGGCGAGACTTACGCAACTTCAATACAGCTTGTATTGAAGAAGCGATCGAGCGGAACCAAGGCTCCAAAGTCTTTGCCAGAGATCTGTCTGCCAGAAAGAGCCAACTGTCAAGGCTGAGAACCGAGTGTGGCAGCATCGTTTCCGGGGCACCTGAGATTTTGAGTGAGATAGAGAGGTTCTATGGCCAGCTGTACACGTCACCGTTGGAGCCACACGCAAGTGTGAGTAACGATCCAAGAGCGAGTCTTATCCGACACTATTCCGAAGATATCTGATATCAGTCTGAGCGAGATTAGAATGGCTCTCCAGCATCTTAAAAACGGCAAGGCCCCAGGCGAGGATGGAATTACAGCGGAGCTTCTGAAAGCGGGTGGAAAACCGGTACTTGAAGTCCTTCAGAGGCTCTTTAATTCCGTCCTCCATGGTGGCATTACACCGGAGGCGTGGAGCAGAAGTGCGGTGGTCTTGTTCTTCAAGAAAGATGACAACGCTCTCTTAAAGAACTACAGACCGATTTCCCTTCCGAGCCGCGTCTACGTGCTGTTTTCGAGAGTCATTACGAATCGTCTCGCGCACAGACTTGACGACTTCCAGCCTCCCGAACAAGCCGGTTTCCGAAAGGGCTTTAGTACCATAGACCACACACATACCCTTCGGCAAGTTGTACAGAAGTCGGAGGAGTACAATTTGCCACTATGCCTGGCGTATGTGGACTATGAGAAAGCCTTTGATTCCGTCGAAATTTGGGCGGTGCTGCAGTCTCTTCAGCGGTGCCAAGTTGACTGTCGGTATATCGAAGTGCTGAAGTGTTTGTACAGTAGAGCTACGATGGCTATCCGAGTACAGAACCAGAGTTAGGATAGGTTTCATCCTATCCATTTGCAGAGAGGTGTAAGACAGGGTGACGTTATATCCCCGAAACTCTTCACCGCTGCATTGGAAGACGTTTTCAAGCTTCTGGACTGGAAAGGATACGGTATTAACATCAATGGCGAGTACATCACTCACCTTCGATTTGCCGACGATATAGTCCTTATGGCAGAATCGTTGGAGGATCTAAGCACCATGCTCAATGACCTCAATAGTGTCTCCCAACGGATAGGTCTTAAGATGAACATGGGCAAAACAAAGATCATGTGTAACGTCCATCTCACACCTATGCCGGTAGTTGTTGGGAACACTAAGCTCGAAGTTGTTGACGAGTATGTTTACTTGGGACAAATAGTCCGACTCCGACTAGGTAAGTCCAACTTCGACCGAGAGGTCAATCGACGGATTCAACTCGCCTGGGCAGCGTTTGGGAAACTACGACACATATTCTCGTCAGACATTCCTCAAAACCTTAAAACGAAATTGTACAACCAGTGCGTCTTACCAGTGATGACTTACGGATCTGAGACGTGGTCCATCACTGCTGGGAAGCTCAAGGTCGCTCAGCGAGCTATGGAGAGGGCTATGCTCGGGGTTTCTCTGCGTGATAAACTTAGAAATGAGGATATCCGCAGTAGAATCAAAGTGACCGACATAGCCCAACGGATTAGTAAACTGAAGTGGCAGTGGGCCGGCCATATAGCTCGAAGAACCGACGACCGATGGGAAGAAAGGTTCTTGAGTGGCAGCCTCGTACCGGTAGGCGAAGTGTAGGGCGACCCCCCACGAGATGGAGTGACGACCTGGTAAGACATGCAGGAAGTCGATGGATGCAGGTGGCTCAGGACCGTGCTTTGTGGCATTCCTTGGGGGAGGCCTATGTTCAGCAGTGGACTTGTGAAAGGTTGTAATGCTGATGATGATGAATAATAAAGAAAAAAAATAACGTACAAACAAATTATTTAATTCACCGTGTAGTGGTGGTCTAAGAATATCCACTACCCCATTTCATGCCGTGGATGTCGTAAGAGGCGTCAGAGGGAACTGAACTAGGAGATAGGCAGCAGCATTTTCCTCATAACGGCTGAATAAAAAAAAACTATGGTTGCCAATCCACTTGCCAAACGTGGCAACTATGGAAAATATCCCACCTATGAGGTAATCTATGGGGGAGGGCTAGGTTCAGCAGTGGAATTTTATAGGCTGTAATTAATTGTAATATAATATTAATTACAAATAATTAAACTTTACATGTAATAATAATTTTCAAACATTGCTTGATTTAAGCCCCATATCATTCCGTGGTTGTTGTAAAAGGCGGCAGAGGGAAATAAATCAGGATATGGGCATCGGCGTCGTCCTAATAACGACTAAAATTAAAAAACTGCGGTTGCCAACCTGCTTGCCAAGCGTGGCAACTACGGCAAATATCCTCCCGATGAGACAATCGATGGTGAAAGAGGCTTAGCAGTGGAATTTAATAGGATGTAACGGTATTGCTTGATTTATTTCTTATGTACAAGATATAGATATAGTTTTAAAATGAATAATGTTTATTTCTTATGTACAAGCAATAGATATAGTTTTAAAATTAATATTGTTAATTTCCTCAGAGGCGTGATGAAAATGTATGTTCCGCCTATAATGAAAACAAACCTAGTTTTACTTTTAGTTCCGCCGTAGCCCTGTTCTATTTGCGTGAATAGTTACCGACGACCGAATTATAAGTTTACTACTACTAACGCCACTTTTTAAATAGGAAAACTTCAATCTTTTCAATGCGTGAAAGATTACGTTAGCGTAAACAACTTTCTGAACTCTGTGTCTGGGCGAATACTTGCATTAGAAGTATAAACTACTTTTATTACAAAGTGTTAAATCTAGTTTTTAAACTAATTATTAAGTTTTCGCGATACCATCCATACCATCTGGATGATTGGCGGTCCACCACTGTGCGATTTAGAAGTTTTCTTCATCGCACAACTTCCTTGTGGATTACCACCAGCGATTTTTCCGGACCGATATGACTTAAGAAACTTCAAGAAAAGAGCCTACTCCTTTTTAAAAGGCCGGCAACGCATCTGCAATTCCCCTGGTGTTGCAGCTGTTCATGGGCGGCGGTAGTTACTTACTATGGTGAACCGCATGCTCGTTTGCCCCATCTCCTATAAAAAAAGTTGTATATTGTATAATATGAATTTTTAGTATGTGGTTGGACTACTTTTATACCCAGGAGTACACCTGGGTAGATACCACAATCTTATATTTCTGCTGCTAAGCGGCAGTGACTGTTGTGTTCCAGTCTAAAGGATACAGAGAGCCATTTATATTATTTCAGCTGAATCTTAGGAGGTGATAATGCATCTGTGACTTGCTTAAAGTTGGTTAATGGGGCACAATAACTATATTGCACTTATACGATAATATGAGTAGCCGTATGTCAAGAAAACACTAATTAATCCGTCTTATATTTTCTAAACAAAATCATTTTAATCGCTACATTGAAAAAAACAGTTTGAAAAAAATTTTACGTAGACGTCCTGGCTGTTGATTTTGTATGAGGTCACGATTGCTACCGAAAAAGTAGTGATTTGTTAATAAAATGATTTCCAACTTTTATAAGTTTTATTGCTATTAAAATTTTAAAGGGGCTTTCATATATTTTTAGCCCTTGATAGACAAAGGAAAAATGTACCATACAGCCTATATCGATTTTATACTTAGTGTAATCGATTTATTTTGGTAAACATTAGTATTACCCTGTGGGTGACACTACAAGTTAAAATAACAGTACAATTTATTTTTCTCATCAAAATTAAATGAAACACTCATGAGGCGTGCACTTTTGAATTTTCCAAACAATTTTATTCTATTTAGTTATTTGAAGACGGCTTTCGAAAAAAATGTAGGAAAAAGTTTATAACGTTGCAACTAAAAATTTTAACAGCAAGAAGAAGACCTCCTCAATTGTTAAATGGTTAGTAGCAATTGATCATGCTTACAGAATTTTTATCAGTAAAACTGACTCGTTCTATTTCTAAAGGCTCTGATCTGGATTTTAATTGGATATTTTCCGCCGAATGTATTTAAGCCGTCTTCAAAAAAAGGACAAGGTTAACAATTAGACTGTATGTTTGGAGTAAAACTAATTTTACGGATTTTAAAGCTTTAAAGTTAAAATTAAACGCGGTAAAATGCATTTACATAGATTGTGATATTCCTTAATCCACACAAGACACAAGATTGTTTTTTAAGTTTTCCTTAGCTTTAACAGCCTAAATTAGTTAATGGGTCACAAAAGACAAAAGATGGAACGTCGTGGAAGCTCCAACTGTAGCAATGAGTACGACTAGGATTGGAATCCAGTCTCGTCACATAATAGTTGGGTACTCTGTACGCTTAAAACCACCCAGTGTGGAGACAGCTAGACTTGTTTACTTTAGCTATTTCCATAGCATAATGTCGTATGGTATTTTGCTATGGAGACACACAACTTACACTGAAATTATATTTGTTTTACAGTAGAGGGCCATAAGAGCAATCTAAAGAGTCGCTCCGACAAAAATTTAAGGAAATTAATATATTAACTTTGGTCTCTCAATACATTTATGACAATGTAATGTACGTACACAAAAATAAAGGTAGTTATACAAAAATAAGTGATATTCATTCTGTAAATACTAGGAACAGACACAAGCTAGTGGTACCATTTACTCGACTCCACCGAGTCAGTAATTCATTCTTGAGGCGATGTATACGCTTTTACAACAAAATCCCAGAAAATATACAAAATTTGACCTGCTCAAAAATCGAAAACTTTATTAAACAAAGTTTGTATAAAAAGGGTTATTATAATATTAAGGAATTTATGGATGATAATAACCCCTGGGAATGAGGTGATCGCTACCAAGCTATTTCTAATTTGTTTGGTGTGGTTAATTGTGTACATGATTGTAAGCTGTTATTTTTTTTAAAAAATCCCGCTAGGTTTCTTGCTGGTTCTTCCCAGGACGGAGATTTTTTTTTCGAACCAGTGGTAATTAAACAAAAGAGTGACTTTCAATAAGTGTTATTTTTAATCTATATTGAATAAGAAAGTTTCTGTTTCTGTATCTATTTCTTGGCTGTGTAGTGGCGGTGTAAGAAATATCCACTAACCTATATCATCCCGTGGGTGCCGTAAGAGACGATAGAGGGAAACTGAACCAGGAGATAGACAGCAGCGTCTTTCTAATAAGAACTCAAAATCATAAAAAACTTTGGTTGTCATACCGCTTGCCATGCGTGGCAACTATGAGAAAATCCCGCCTAAGAGGAAATCTTTAGGTGAGGCCTATGTTCAGTTCAGATTTTTATAGGCTGTAATGGTCATTTATTTCAAAAATTCATATATAAAGATTGACTTTTACACCAGTTGAAAAAACACGAGCAGACATCTGTGCATATTGAGTGATTTATTTTCAAACCAAAAGTGTTTCCATCGTTAATGCCTGTTTTAGTTTACAGTTGACCTAATTTCGCGATTGTATTTCATATTTTTCTCAATGCCGATTTAAAACTGGGCCTTTGCTTAAACTGTGAACGTTTTAGTGTTATTTTCATTGCTAATCGTCATAAACAGAAACAGTGCTATAATAAAAAATGTAGTTTTAAATATGAAATAATTTCAATTACAGGATTTCAGGTCAAAAACTATCATTAAAGTGTAATGTTGGTCAATTTCACTATTATGACTAGCTTTTATTCATTTTATCGTGCGTGTTAAAAAATCCATTACCCCAGTTGTCACGTGTGGTCGTAACTGGCAAATAATGGCAATGGCCAAAAAGCTAAAGCTGTGAAAGAACCACATGCCTTCCCACATATAGCGGTACGCCATCTCGTATATACCAGAATAGAAATATCCAGATCGAAGACATGGAGCAGTAACAATGGTGCGAGATCACCCATCAGGCTGATGTTTGATGTTTATAATAGTTATTGGTGATGGGCCATCACCAATAACTATTATCAAACCGATCACCAATCCGCCTACTACAAGTACACTACAAGTATTTGTATTGCCTATAAATAATTGCTATGGGTCTTCGTTTGTCCATATGTAATTAATTCATTCATTTGTTAAACGCCTGTACAATATTTGAGAAAATTCTACCATGTATGTCCTTTTTAGTTTAATATCATAAAACCTGCTCCAGTTACTCATGGGTCTATTATTTTTATTTATTTCTTTGCTAATGGACTCGTAAGATTGTACTTTTGCCAGTATGAAGTAATAAGAAATTATACTTTATGGTAACACTTCTTCATAATATGTATGACAGCTTAAGCCATCAGACAGTTGATGGCGATAGAATCTCAAGGCGCCTAAGTAGATATAATATTATCTTGAGGTTCACATCACCATTTTCACAAATAGTCCATATGCACAGATATTTAGTATTCAAAATTGAACCATTTTTACATATAAAACCCTACCTAAAACCATTATTTAAACAATAATACAGAAGCAGTAATCCGCCGGCGTTGAATTTCCCGCCAAAACTCCGTTTATTATTTTTCAATTAAACTAAGTCATTGTACTATTAACCTTAAAAATTAAAAAAGGGGATACCTATTTGTGCAGTTTCTTCGTCGTTTATTCACCCATTAGAGCAGTGGTTCGTAACCTGTAGTCCGCGTGGGCATCATACAATTCTCTAACATTTAGAAAGCTACTGTAGGTACTGCTGATACATTATAACAAAAAAATGTGTTGCTACCTTAAAAAAGGAGTGCACAATGACACCCTTTTCAACATTTATTTTTGTATGTATTTCATTTATAGAACAATCTTAAAAGTCAACCTTTATCCTTTATATTATATATAAAAGATGGTGACGAATGTTCCCTCATCCCTAAAAGGAACCACTGCATCAGAGAAAACTAGCTTCGGCACATCACCGTGCCGAACTTTTTAAAAAGCAAGCAAAAGCAAAGCAGACTTTGTAAAAAATCTGACGTTTGACAAACAATATTTTAATAACTTACGTTGAAAAATTAATGTATTTAATATAATTTCAATTAAATTATTTATTATTTCATGACAAGAAATGAATTAAATAAAAATATATAAATATAATAGGTTAGAAAGATTAAAAAGGTAGGTAAATTAATTCAAATGCATGATTGTGTAAACCATAAAAGAATTAAAACATAACAGTGTCTCTGTGACTCTTTTAATGGTTTACTGTGAATACAAAAGTTATGAAGAAATGACATTATAATGAAATTTCAACGAGAATACTTTCCAACGCGCTTCGCAACGTAAAATGCACAATACCCAGCAGTTTCAACTGTTTTATATTCTTTATCACTTTAAAGTGTAACTTTAACAAAAAGTTTAATATTTTAAAAACTTTAAATCTAAAGTTGGAAAGTAATTGTAGCATTTCTTATAAATAATATTTAGGTTTGAATTAACGGTTTGAGTGAAAAGTAGTAATTTATTTTAAGTAGGAAGTAGTTTATTTTAAAAATTGTAAACACTATCAAATATTTTCAACATTAAAAATCATAGAATTCATCTGACTTAAAAGCGCAACGTAAAGGTTGTTTTTTCCAAACAAAAGGCTTCAATCTTACCTTACATTTGCAGGTTCGCAACAAATAAATGTATACCAGTTGTCACCACCACACATATTATAACATACATTTATTTTTCTCAACCCGTACCACATCAGTGCTCTATTTATGGCATAGCTTTTTTTAATACTTTGAAACTCGTCCAAAATATTTAAAGGTTTCGCTCCATACTTTTTGATTATTTTTATTTAAAAAAGGTACTTACAACTCACACTAGCATACCTGAATCGTGAAGGTAGTTTACATACATAAATTTCGCAATTCCTAGCATCCAGAACCCTAAGAATTATTTGTGGTCCATAAAAATACTTGTACCGTACGGAATTCGAACCCGCGACCCTCAGTACAGCAACTGATTGCTAAGCTTTATTAATACTTTCGACTAAAATTATAAGGAGCCCCTAACCATTTAAACTTTAAAACTACTAGAGACAATCTTCACGATGGGACTTTACCCTTATTGGGTCCCAATATGTATTAGGTCAATTATTTCTTTTTCTACAGCGTCATTTGCGGTAAGAGATCACTTCTGGATCTAGTGATCCAAACCGTCAATCTAAATAGACCCAGGTTGACAAATTTTTTTCTTTCCAATCTGGGTCAGCGGATTGGTGAGCTTATAACCTCGCACTTTTAATTATGCTACTGATTGTTACCAGTCATCTGGGTTCAATATTTCAAACAGATTTTATGACATTAATGTGTGGCCGGTGGAATGAGAAGAGATCTCCCGCCGGGCAAGGTGTTCTGCCCGGGGAGCGGCCAACGCTAATAGTGGTAGTTCGGAGCAATTGTATATATACTGCTTTAACTTCGGAACTTTGTTAGCGCGATTTAGGCTTCGATATGTTTCGCTTATGGCGCGACGACAGCGCCGCCACAAATGCATGGTAAACAGAGCCTAGTTCATTTACATATTGGGCCCAATATTAGAAATTATAGGAATATATATTTTCACCTTACACCCTTATTTTAACTAACTCTCCTATTATTATTTTTACTAAAAACCGCTGAGCTTAAGTAGAGTCCTACATAATTCTTTTTGCGTCTTACGAGTGTTTGTCAATCTGTAACAGTTGAGAAGATTTGCCTTAGTCGTGTTGCAAACATCTTGCTCTATTGTTGCCGCTATTAGGCAGTGGTATTTTACGGCTGATTTTAATAAGATGGTATATGTATCGCCATCTATGGTAGACGTCCCTTACGATATCTACGATATGATCTGAATTCTATTAAAACAGTCCTTTACCATTACTCTCTTAAAAACATAGCTGTAATTGTACTGGCTCTATACCCTTATTTAACACAACAATTCAGAATACAGGATTTCAGATACCTACTCTATTTTAGCGGAACAAATATGTAACAGGGTTATACCACCTAAGTGCAATTAACTTTTAGGCAGCAGTCTTATCAACTAGTACAGGAAGATGAAGTAATAAAAATTTTCATTATTGTGATCTAACCGCTTGCGTACTGTGAAATGTACGGCAAGCGCTTAGCCGCTGAACTACCAGAACTCCATAACACATAAAAAGTATTGCAGATTCTTGTTTAGATATATAAATGTTACAAAACGTTAATATAACTAAAGGAACTATTATAATTAATAGTATCAGTCGTTACTTTGCGGAAATCCATTATATTAAAGTTGGCAAAAATTATTTGGTTATTAAATTGCGGATCTACGCAAGGTAATTTTTGCCAACTTTAATATAACTATTAGAATTCAAACCTAAATATTATTTATAACAAATGCGACAATTACGTTTCAACTCCAGGTTTTAGGGCAAGGAAATAGCTTCCGCACTGCCCCAATGCGTGTTGGCGAACTTCACATGTCTTCGAAATATTTCTTTTTAGTATTTCTCACACATACAGGTTTCCTCACTATGTTTCCCTTCATCGCCGTGCACGTGGTAAATGAGCACTTGAAATTGCAATTAATAATTTCATTGATAGTGCGCTACCACGGCACTTTAGATTTAAAGTTTTTAAAATATAAACATTCCGAAGCGTGTTAGAAAGTTTTCTCGTTGAAATTCCATTATAAGGTAATTTTCTCATAACTTTTGTATTCATAGTAAACTGTTAAAAGAGTCACAGAGACACTGTTATGTTTTAATCCTTTTAAGGATTTCACAATCATGCATTTGAATTAATTTACCTACGACAGGAAAAGGTCTAAAGCACAGAAATATATTTGTATGTGCGATAAATGATAGATAATAAAATAAGATGACGAATGCATCTTATAACTTACATAAGAAAGATGATATAAAATATTTTTTTGGACTATAAACCTATTTGTCACTCTATATATATATAAAGCATATTCAAATAACTGAGGACACGATAATATTATTTTCGCCAAGTTGAAACCGAAAAGCGCCTCGAAATGCTGGGGAATATATTGTATAGTATACCTTTATAATGTACCTTTTCTCAAAGGTACTCAACGCCCAAAATTTCAGTCTGCAAACCTCTTTAGATCTCAAATTTTTATAAATTTATATTAAGTCTATTTTATTATACTTTCGTCTATCTATTGTACTTTTTTATTTTAATTTGCAAAGTTCATTTGCTTACGTCACATACACAGGCCTTACTTGTAGTCCTTCAAGAAAGCTGAATTTAACGAGGAAAAAAATGTGATTTGTGAGACTCAACCTTTTCTAGGACTCTACCATGGGTATCTACGATATCGCTCTTTCAATAATCGAAGAAAACTGAGTTTTTATGTGCAGACTAGTTTCATCGTACTACAAGAAGTTTGCCTCGTTAGTCTAGTGGTCGTAAACGCGGTTTACGATCATATTGTCCCAGGTTCGAATTCCCGGGTGAGACCAAAAATTCAGATATAAGGTTTTCTTTCAAGGAATTCTCAGTAACAGCCCGGAGTCAGGAAGTTGGCGATGAAAAAGCATCGTGCCTCGTAAAGCACGTAAAGCCGTTAGTCATGAGGCCAGGAAGAACGAGCACTCAAATGCAATAGCCTTTCAATCCCAGTCGCGGATTTGGTCTATAGTTCCGCCGCCATCCAAGATTTGGCTGCGGAGGTTAGAGAGAGCGGCGACTTGCAATACCGATACTCCTTTCTCTCGCGACCCCACCATCATCGCATCAACGGTGCGACCTCGCCAGAGGCGCGGAGGATTGGGCGAGTGGCGCATCGCCATACCAACATTCCTCTTCCTCCGCGACTCCACCTCAGCTGCAGCGGTGGCCCACCAACACAAATCCGAAGTGGGCTCGTCAAGCCCACTTGGAGTGGTCACCTTCGGCCAGCCATGTGGCTTCCTCTTAGTTCACCGCGAATAACCAAGCCACGGCTACTAACCGACAAGGCGGGAACCCGTTCGGGGAGGTGCACAGATAGCTAGTCTCCATTGAGATTGGCCGCTGTAACCGAAATTCAGTCTGGAGCACATTATTACTACAAGTGCGTTTGCCTTGTAGTAGAGGCGTATGAGAATCGTGTATGGGGTTATAAGGAACGTCGGAAATACCTTACAAAATTCTCAGTTATAAAATACCCAGAATGGTGATTATAAGCAATGTCAAAGGTACACAACACTTCTGTGGTTCCAGTATTATTGTCTGTCATGCTCATGTATAATGAACATGACAAATGTTTCCTAGAACAGTAGAGGTCCAGTCCAGCAGTCACTGTGCAGTTTATACGTGGTAGAGCCATACTGCAGCTATATTGGTAGTATAGTTGTAGTGCGAATGGGTCGGCTCGACCGGGGAAGGACCACGCTCTCACAGAATACCAGCGTAAAATAACAGCTTAACACTACTGTGTTTCGTATGGTGAGTGTAGAGAACCGGAGACCTTATTTACTGGAAAAGAGGCATTCCATCTTAGTCACACGGGTCTAACGGGTGACAACGCATCTGCATTTTGATTCTTTATTGATGATAGATGTAGATGTCTATGGGACACAGCAACCACTTACCTGAGACCCATAGACTATAAACTGTGTACTCGTTTGTCACCCTATCCTATAAAAAAAAGTTACACAATTACGGGTATGCCATTATTGATGTGTCAAAATTGTTTTTGTTTAAAGTTAACATTCCTTATTCCTTACGTCATCGGACACGATTGTTGTGAAAATTCTGCTGCATCAAATTCAACACACAATGAACATAGTACCTACTTACTGAGAATATCTGTACCAGTCCGTGCATATCTTTGCTGAGTTTTACATTGGCATGACAAAAAAAATTGATTTGATTTGATTTGTAAAGTAATTAATAATATCAGGGGTTTTATTTACCGAAATCTACTACATATTTATATCGATTCATTATTTTAATACAATTTTGTCCTATATATAATGTGCTTTGTGGCATTACTTGGGGGAGGCCTATGTACAGCAGTGGACTTGTAAAGGGCTGTAATGATGATGATGATGATGGATAGTGTCCTATAGACCGAATTTCGATCACTCGGCGAGCCTCTACGGAGAATAGCCATCTCAGCGCACGAGTGCACGAGCACATGTACGAGCACAGGTTCACTCTCACTTACCTCACTCTCGTAGTCTGATAAGATGACAATTTGTCACGAATCCTTTTGTACTTTTATGTTGATTACTTATTTAGGCAATTATCGCTTAATTTTAATAATTTCATATGGTCATGGTGAGAATAAGGTCGAAAGAGGTCCTGTTTTCCTAGTTAACCCGGGTTTGTTCCAGCTTCGCCAGGAACTGATTGCTGCCTTGTCATGGCTGGGAGCTTAGTAGCCGTAGCTTGGTCATTTTTCGGTGAACTAAGGGAAATCCATAAAGCTGGCCGGAGGTAAAGGGCTGTTCTGAAGTGGCACTCCGAGTGGGCTTGACAAGCCTACTTCGGATGTGTATTAGTTTACTGTGGAGAGGCGGGTGTCTACATCGCTAATGATGGTGGTGGGGCGGCGGTAGTCACTTACCATCAGGTGAGCCGTATGATCGTTTGCCCACTATTCTATTAAAAAAAATCACTGCGTAGCGTGATATAAATGCATCTTAATGACTATACAATTACAGCTAGACGTTACCTCAAAACTATCCCGCTTACGAGCTAAGTAAAAGCTAGATAAATAAAATAAAAGCTAAATTCGAAAGTAACCACGTAATCTAATTTAATAAAACTCTTAGAAGTGAAGAAAATATTTTAAATTTAAAACGTCATTTACATAAGACGGATTCATTTTAAAACAAAGATGGTGCTTTCTAATCAGACAAAGAGATTGCCCCTCTTTCTATTTTATTCTTTTTAGGTTAAAAATAATAGCTTCTGTTCTATTTATAATACAACAACAAAAGGCTTGTGATTTTGAAACTTACTTTGAAAATTACATTTCACACTTAGACACTCTGGCGGTCTTTCATCTCAGGGGTACCTCGTGTTGAAGCGCCTGTCAAATTATATTAGCTGTTCTCATGCCAATATTAGTCCGTAAGCTGTGTAGGTATGTTTAAAAATGTTGTACCTGTCGTCGTTGTAAAATTTAGAGATCAAGTAAAGGTCGATTGAGCAAATTACTGCATTTTACTATTAAAAAGAGATCAAATTCCTATTCATGGTCCTAAATCGAAGCCGGATTTGAAAAAACGTAATTGGACAAGATATTATTTAGTGGAATACGCTTGGGAAGTCTTAAATATTCGTTGTGGAAATACCACCGAGGGAGTGAAGATATTTAACCAAGAAATCTGGAGTCTTAGCCCCTTAGATATTGGACTATTATTTAATTTATTTAACCCAGCACTCATTATCAGGTAGTATTTTGTGTAAATCGACTGCTAATTTATCAGGCATTTGCACTAGTCTCCCAATACCAGCCAGCATGCCAGAAGATAAGGAGCAAATTAGGAAACGAGCTAGTTACAAGGGACAAATAACAGCTTTTTCAAATTATTTAAATTCACTGAAGGTATCTTCATTGGCTGCTACTGAGGTAAATGAGTTGCAATTACGTATTAGTAGGATTGAGTCAATGTATGAACGATATGATGAGGTACAATTATCCATCGAGTGTAATACTGATAATATAGACGCCCAGATATCAGAACGAACTGATTTTGAATCCCTGTATTTTAAATCGCTTTCTCTTGCAAAAAGGATCTTAGCAGATTGCATTAAGTCAGATGACGTAAGCAGTGACGGTGGCTCTCATTCCGGCAATCATAAATTTGTTAAACTGCCCACTATTCAACTACCTAAATTTAATGGTTCTTATGATAATTGGTTAGAGTTTCATGACACGTTCATGAGCCTCATACATTCAAATGACGAGATAGATGACATAAATAAGTTTCACTATCTGAGAGCGTCGTTGGAAGGGCCCGCTGCTGTGGTAATACAGTCAATCGAATTCTCGGCAGCTAATTACACCGTCGCATGGACTATATTATGTGATAGATATGATAATAAAAGACTACTAATTCAAAATCACGTGACAGCCTTATTTAATATAGCACCAATTAATAAAGAATTGTCTGTCAACTTAAAACGTCTTATTGACCAAATAAATAAAAATTTACGTGCACTAGAATCTCTCGGTGAGCCAACTAAACAATGGGACACACTTCTCATTCATATTATTACTCAAAAATTAGATGCTAAGACATATCGTGAATGGGAAGAGTCTAAAGGTCGTTTGGAGAAAGATACACCTATTACGTTCGATATATTTTTGATGTTTTTAAAAAATCGAGCCGATTTAATCGAAACACTAGAAATGTCTAATTCTGGTGCTACTAACCGTTTAAATTCTTCTATAAAATATGCTCCAAAAGTTAAGGCAATGGTTTCAGTGCGGGATACCGGTAATAAAAACGGTTCGGCCTTTTCCGCCAAACTGTGTCCTAAATGTAAGGGTGACCATAAGTTAAGCAGTTGTCCTCAGTTTCTTGGATTAAGTAACGATGTGCGTCTACAGTTACTGCCAGGTGGTTGTAAAATTGTAAAGGTGTGTATATAGCTATTTTTATTTGCTTCGCGACTAAGTCAATTCATCTTGAATTAGTGGGTGATTTAACTAGCAATACCTTCATATTAGCTTGTCTAGAAGAGGGAAACCTCTTAATATTTATTCGGATAATGGTACCTCCTTTGTAGGCGCATACAATGACATTTCAAAATTAATTAGGACGTATTGTAATTCTTTATCTGAGGTAATGGCAAATGAAGGAATTAATTTCCATTTCATACCGCCTTATTCTCCCCATTTTGCTGGGCTTGCGGAGGCTGGTGTCAAATGCATTAAATATCATTTAGTTAGAGTGCTGGGCAATTGTAATGTGACTTACGAGGAACTAAATACCACATTAATACAAATTGAGGCTATACTTAACTCCAGACCACTCACACCTTTGTCAACGAATCCTGAAGACTTGCTACCACTAACGCCCGGTCATTTTTTGATTGGACGCCCCTTGACTTCCTTGCCGACACCAGACTATAAAGATCATTCCGTAAGCTCTTTAACCCGATTTCAACGAATAGAACAATTACGTCAACATTTTTGGGCTAGATGGAGCAAGGAATATATATCAGAGCTTCAACTGCGGATGAAATGGCGTTCCTGTAAAGGCTCTTTGAAGTTAAATTCACTGGTACTCCTAAAAGAGGAGAATTCACCGCCATTAAAGTGGAAGATGGGTCGCATCGTCGCAGTCCATCCAGGCTCGGACGGCGTATCAAGGGTGGCGGATATCAAAACATCGACTGGTATAGTTCGCCGATCATTTAGCAAAATTTGTCCGCTTCCTGAACCTGAAGAATCTGGTTGAAAGGTAGACTTTCAACGCCGGGGGGCATGTTGAAGCGACTGTCAAATTATATTAGCTGTTCTCATGCCAATATTAGTCCGTAAGCTGTGTAGGTATGTTTAAAAAATGTTGTACCTGTCGTCGTTGTAAAATTTAGAGATCAAGTAAAGGTCGATTGAGCAAATTACTGCATTTTACTATTAAAAAGAGATCAAATTCCTATTCACCTCGTTTAGAGCCGGGGCGGCATCAGAGGCAGCTGAACTGAGTAAGTGGCGCAAATATGAGTTTCTGAGAGATGACTACATATATGTGCCATTTGCTGTAGAGACTATCGGTCCGTGGGGTCCACGTTCGGTGGAGTTCCTAAAGGAACTCCAACCGCGGCTGGTCGTTGCTGCTGGTGATAAGGGGGCTGGTTCTTTTCTCGCTCAAAGGCTAAGTATAGCCATTCAGCGGGGAAACGCAGCCAGTGTTCTTGGCACGATACCGCGGGGATTATATGATAATTAAGTTTCTAGTTTTAGTTTTTTTTTATTATTATTATAGTTTTTAATATTGTATACTTTAAAATACAAAACATCATTTTAATATAGGGAGTTTAATAAAGTTCTGTCAAATATTACAAACATGTATGCTGCTGAGCGCTCGTAAAAATATAGATTACGCCAAACTTTGGGGTTTAGGAGTCCAATGTATCGATAGTGTAACGAGATTAAAAAACGCTTAAATGGTCAAATACATATTTTAAATAAATTTTAACTTTCTAAGGAGTGGATCCTGCTCCACATAAACTTGTTATACTTAAAAAGGGGTACCAAGTTATCTTTGCGTTATTATATATAATATAATTTTATTAATTGCCGTGACAAACGAACCTAGAGCTCACCTGATACTGCAATTCAAGCCAATTTTAAATAAAAAAGGCTACTGATGCGTGGTCTCCTCTGAGGACTTAGATGAAATATTTCACATCCTATAATTATACTGGTCCTCAAATACCCTTCAGGCTGAAACGCATTAGTGCAGGCCTGCTATTTAACAGCAGAAATAGGTAAAAGTGAGGTACCTACCCAGACAGACTTCTAGGAGTCCTATCACCTAGTGAAAATATTGTTCATCCATCGTGGAATGTGTAAAAAAGTTTCAAATGCCAACTTCGCATGTGCATCTTACGAACGAGGCCCTGGAACCAACATATGACGCAATATCCATATCAATGCGTATTAGAATTAAAACCAGAACCCAAACCAAACAGGCTTGTATTAAAAGCAAAATTATCAGTGTAAAATATGTCAGGAGCATTCTTAAAAAAATAATTTTAATCTGCAGTTAATAAAAAACTGACAAGCTGGCAAAGAAACAAAATAGTTCAGATAATCGAAGCCAATATTACAGAAATATATTAAGAGAGAAACATTAAAAATGCCAAAAAAATAATAAAAAGACAGAATTGAGAAAGGCAAAATTAAAAAGGCAACAGTGTCAAAGGCGCGAGACGTCTGGTACTGTGGTCGTGAACCCGGCTGCCAATCGTGACTATTATGACAATAATTTCTGCAACAGGAGAGGTATAGCAGTGGAATTTTACGAGGCCGATAAAGAAAAAGAATGAGTTACGAGCACTGTTTTACAAAAATAATTTTAAAATAATGTAAAACAAAAGTAAAATAAAAAATATTAATCATATTAAAATATTATTCATTAGAGGTTTCGAACAACGATTTTCAACACTCCGCTCGATTCGGTAGTAGCCTCCAAGGCGAGGCCAAACTTAAAGTGTTTGATTAAGCATGAAGCTCTCAACATATTGATCAATCATCGTTGAAGGTTCAAGAAAACCAAAAATGTTAACTCTACAAGGCTTTAAGAGCTATTGACCTAAACTTTCAAAAACTGTGTTAGACCTTTGATCTTAATCAAATGTTAATTTTCTGATAACATTTCTTTCTATGTATTGGTTATAATACAAAGAACTTTTATATGATTAAAATGTATGATTTTTTTAAATGTATATGCATAAATAATTTTTAAAAAGATTATGTCTCTTCATACAATACTCTTCTCAATTTTCTAGCGTAAGATATATTGCGTATCTACACATGTAAATGCACTTGTTTCCTATTTTTATGAATTTTCATTAATTATTTTGTCACAATATTACTAACAATTTATATTATTTTTTACATATATTTTATCATTATCATTTCTAGCATTCACTTATCATCAGGCAGGTAAGCTCATTTGTCACCCATATTCTATATAAAAAGTACAAAGCTAAAAAAATACATAATTTCTACATAACAGCATGTACACTGTTTTAGAATAAATCGGTTTGTACTTTTAATAAAAAGTTTAATAATAAATTATATCTTTGTACAATACGGCATTAAAGTAAACATAACGTTAAAATTTAATCAATTTTTTTTTACTACATAATTATAATATATTTCAAACACGTACTTTAAAACCTTTTTTTAATGATTTTTTAGGGTTATACTTTTTTATATAATTGAACTTTTTACTGGAAACAAGGCATTTCATCTTGGTACTCAGGGGGTCAACGCATCTGCATTTTGATTCTTAATCGAGGATTGATGTAGATGTCTATTCGCCACAGCATCCACTTATTACCATCAGGTGAAATGTGTACTCGTTTGTCACTCTTATTCTATAAAAAAAAAAAATTGAAATTTATAATGTGCATTTTAAAGACATTAAAATATTATTTTTCAAAACGAATATTCAAATCAGCATAATTCGTGGTTGATATAGAAATTATTTAATATTTAAGGCTTTAAAATTGAATAATATAGAATGATAAAAAATAATGATTCGACAAAAAGATTTTTTAAGAGACCTCGCCAAGCGATTTGAAGCATTCGCCTGGCTTCTAGTGGCTTCTTAATCCGTCTTTGACTATGCAGGATCAAGTTACGGTGAATCTTGAAGCACTTGACGTTTCCGGGTTATAAAAGTGCAAATTAAAATATTTGGTCCTCATTGTCCCACTCCGGTGACCTGATGTCCCCGTTTACCTGAATCGATCGTATAATGTCGCTTTGTTAGTACTGAACACGCAATGCTTTGTTAAAGTGAATTTAAAAATATTTGTAATAGTTTTTTACGTTGTTACTGACAAAGTGTTTTCGCCTACAATTAGATACCAAAGTTTAGATAACCTTTATTGCAAAATAACAAAAGTGGTATTACTTTTATATAATATAACGAGAATTATTATTAACTTTTTTATACGTGGTAGAGCCATGCAGCAGCTATATTAGTAGTATTGTTGTAGCACGAATGGTTCGGCTCGACCGGGGAAGGACCACGCTCTCACAGAATACCAGCGTAAAATAGCAGCTTAACACTGCTTTGTTTCTTATGATGAGTCTAGAGAACCGGAAGAAAAGAGGGTGACAAAGCATCTGCATTTTGATTATTTATTGAGGAAAGATGTAGATGTCTATGGGTCACAGCAACCACTTACCATCAGGCGGACTGTGTGCTCGTTTTTCATCCTATTCTGTAAAAGAGAACTTTTTATCTACAAGTTATTGTTATGGATGATATTTTAAAGTTTCGAGAGGAACTTTATCCGTGAATGGTCGTCGCCGGAGACGAGAGGGCTGGTTCTTTACTCGCCCAAAGGCTAAGTATAGGCATTCAGTTAGAAAACACAACTATAGTTCGTGACAGAAGGGAGTGTTTGATAATTTTAGTTTTATGGTAATAAATATTGCATTTTACTGTGAAAACACACAAAGTCCGATTATACTGTTTTAAAAGTATCTCTTTGTGTGTGTTTAATGTTCTTCAATTATGTTTTCATAATGAACTCGTCATTATATATTTTGTAGAATAATAATAATAATAATAATAAATATCTTTATTTGACACCTCTATTTCATACAACATCATTGAGCCCTGACTCCTAAACTAGGATACCCTGTACTTCAGGAGTTAGTTCCTTCCCATTCAGTAACACTTTGTGTCGACAATACATTAGGAAATGTTGATATATTACTTAATAAGGTAATGTATAATGCTGATATATAACAGAATATAGACAAATATACAAATATACAGACAAACGAGTACACAGTCCGCCTGATGGTAAGTGGATGCTGTTGCCTACAGACATCTACATGTATCGCTGATTATGAATGAAAATGCAGATATACTGTCACCCTTGAGAACTAAGATGAAACGCTCCCTTTCAAGCATGTTTCAGGTAAGAAAACTATATGGTTCTAAATGTTACATTAATAACATAACATCAGCATTAAGCTGCTATTTGTAACGTTGGTATCCTGTGAGAGCGTGGTCCTTCCCTGATCAAGCCGAACCATTTGGAGGTGTCATCATTTCTGCTCAAGATCACATAAAGTAGCTGTAGTACTTTGCAATATCTACGATCACAAGAGGACTGAGGTCAGAACACCTCAGTCCAGTTTGTTATCATAGAATCGCGGATTTTGTATGTAAGACTAGATTATACTTAGCTCCTTCGTTACGGTTTTATGTTTTGTTTTTTTAGAAATAAATAATTTCATAGTGATGACATTGAACAAGTAAGGAGACAAAAAACATCTATTATATCTTGTAGAATATATAGAAAACATATTTAATAACTTAAAATGTAGATAATTAAATACTTTATATTATTTTTCATTAATTCTATAAAATTAAAAAGGTAGATTATATTTTCAAATATTTATTTTCAAGCTTAAAGTAATAATTATAACTTTTAACAAAAAGTAAAAACCAATTTCAAATTGTTAAATAGGAAGTTATTTATTTGCTACCCTTACGGGTGAAACTTTTTCCCCAAATTTATATGGGACCACACATGAAGTATAACCTATTTAATAAAGAAGGATCATTATAATCGGTCCTCAATCTGCGAAGATATCATATGAAATTCCTTAATGAATAATCCAATATGAAACATTTTCCACCCTTGTGTGCGGAAGTTTTTCTTCAATATGTAATGGGACCACCCTTGAGGTAAAGCCTATTTAATAAAAAAAATAATCATTAAAATCGGTTCACAATCTGCAAAGATATCGCGTAACAAACCTACAAAAAACACTCGAATTGAGAACCTGCTCCTTTTTGAAATCGATTAAAACAATTTTAAGTGGTTTGTTATCAGACAAATTCCGCTATTTGAGTCTAACCACAACCTGACATCGTTGACATCTGTATTTACCGGAGCTAACAGCGAGGCGAGCGCACAGCGCGACCCACCCACATCGTAAGCGGATTGTGCCTAGTATTTTCTCCAGTACATAATACACTCATTACATTCACTCGCTTAGTAAAACAGTCGCATTCTAGTCTCTGAACTACAATCCAACTGTAAAATCGATTACTTTATTTAATTCTTTTTGACATATAAGGCAATTGAATAGGTAATATAGTCTTCGTACTTGTATTAAAATCCAGCTTAAAAGACGGAGCACTGCATACATTTCAAGTGACGCAAATACCAAGCCAAATCCATACTCAACTTATAGTAAGAACACGCACTCACGCACACATATGCATTTTAAATAATTCGTAACCAACAACATGGTTTTAGGTGCATACATATGTGAGCGTCCAACGGTGAACTTTTACGGGGTGATATAGAAAGAAAGAAGAAAGATGTGCGTTTTAAGAAGTTAAACATTGTTTTGGCATCACTTGAAATGTCGAAACTATTATAAAAATTATACTATTGAGCCGTCTAAAATTACATTTTTTATACAATTAAGAGCGACTCATAAGCACACAGTTCACCCGATAGTAAGTAGATACGTCGTCCCTTTAAGGATAAGAAATATCTAATTTTATCAGTAAAACGGATCTCACTTTCTCTTCTCTCACGAGACGCGGCAGCATTATATTGCTATTTTACGCTGTTATTCTGTGATAGAGTGGTCCTTACCTGGTCGAGTTGACCCATTCACTAATATCATGATATAAAAGCGTACATACGTTTCTTTTATATTCACGGTAAGATGAGTTATATAAATAGTACAATACTCCCTCGGATGTGCCCGCGTGGTTGTTGGAAAACGACATTATTTCGAAAAATCACAGCCCATGTTCGTTATTTATCAATGCTTTTGCCTACGATTTCGTCCGTGGAGTAAGTGGAAAAATATTTTTGATTCTACCGCCCAAAATTATATGTCACCGTTTGGCGTGGAGTTAAAATTGATTATGCCATGACACTTGTAACATATCGCTACAAAATTCGTCAACAAATCGCTCTTTAATTTTAAAAGAGTAAAACAGCGACACGCCAAAAATTGGCGGGTACCGCAGTAATGGAGATGATTTTAAATTAAAATTTATCTGTTAACCACATTGTATGGTTAATTTATCGCCAGCACGTGCAAGTTTTGGGCGTTCGGTATTCTCAATCAATCAAAACACAGCTGCACTTATAAAGATAATTACGCTCCAGCCTTATCCCACAGGGACCCGTGCATTTTTTCCGGGGTAAAAAGTAGGCTATGCTACTTTACGACCTATAAACAATCTTTATGCAAAAAATACCATGTCGGTCGGTCGCTCCGTTGCTGCGTGAAAGAACCCAAAATCCGTTATAGTATTTTATGAAATACACTAGCTGAACCGTGCCCACTTTGTTGGGTGTCAAACATTTTTACTTGTGATGAAATGATCTTGTGTGGTTCTTAGTAATGAGTGCTTAGGATTTATTTTCGGAATTGTTTGACAAATATTGTTATTTCACATTAAAAAATATTATTAATCACAATCACATATAGCCTATGTCACTCCGGAATAATGTAGCTTTCTACTGGCGAAAGTATTTTTTTAAATCGGTTCAGTGGTTCTAGAGATTACTTCCTACAAACAAACTTACAAACTTTACCTCTTTATAATATCAAAGTGTAGATAACGGCTCCGTAACGCAGTGGTTTAGCAATGAGTTGCAGCACTAAGGACCAAGAAGTTTGATACAATTTGTGTAGGTAAACTCACTACGTACTACGTAACGGTAAAGTTTTTAAAATAAGAAGAAAAAAAGAACATTGAAAAAATTAAGACTCAAAATTTGAATTAAAGAAGCAAAGCCAATTTATTAAAATTGTCATTCGCTTTCTATTGAAAAAACCCTTTAAAGACTCTTCTTAGTAGGAAATGGTTTATAAGTCCTTTAAAAGTCTATCTTAAAATTATAAGTTAATTTACTAAAAATGTTTCGTTAGCCCGTTCCCGTGCTGTACGCCGTCCTACGGAATTACAAAAAGAATGCACGCTTGTTTGTCTACGCACACAAACGTTATTAATCAATTAGGCGCAGTTAAGTAACCTGTTTTGCTATCGGGTTTCACTGTAGCTATAATGGATTACTTACTATTCCTCTTGGATTTGCTCAATAGTAATTATAAATATTTATAGTCTTTTTTACAAATTTACAATGTCTTACTAAAATTGGTAGCAATATATTTGTCTTATTAACATTGAAAAGATAATAATAATATAGATAGCTAGAATAGATATATAATAAGAAAGATAACGAAAGAAGAAAACTATTATTCTGTTGGTAAAAGCACCTCTATGCTATTCATTTTTTTTTCAATACCATAATTTAGCGAGCCAGACGTCTGTTGCTGCTGTGGCTATGAAACAATAGTACGTTCATAGTAAACCAAGTGAAATAACAAAATTTAAGTTATGGTACTAATTTAATTAATAACAAAAATTTTTCAGAGTCGAAAGTACTGTCCTTTCTCGTTGGCCAATAATACTTATACATAATGTATACAAAAAATAATGCCTTGATCCAGAACGACTGTCAAATTATTAATAGCTTCACTGCAGTTAAAAGTCTAAAGAGTGACAAATATAATAAGCTTTGCTAAATAAAATTTTCAAAAGGAACGAACGTTGCAGAAACGGTGCAGATTTTTAGTCCTAGAAACACGTGAGCAAGCTGCGTAGAGCTGGCCATGGGAAGAGCATACAGAACCTGAAATTTGTTGTCATTGAAGGTGCTAATTTTAATGGGGATTGTAATCGATTAAAATTAGACGATACGTTGTTTGTTAAAATAGGAATGCGTGATATGACACCGACTGTCCCTTGGCTTCTTCAAATAAAATTATGGGTATTTAAGCTATCTAAATTGCGAGTAATCGAGCTAAAGCATTTATTGTCAACGCAGTGTGTTTGGCGTACACTGCTTGGTTATTTCGATTTATTTGGATTTATTTCTGTAGATTTCGATTTATTTCTTAATTTAATGCTCCTTAAACCGAACCGAACCTTAAAGCAAACAGAGCTACACAACAGTCATGCTTGCAGTCCGTGGCGGAAGAGCAGCCGGTACGGCAGCAAAATCTGGCACGGTTTTTCCATATAGATACAGCAATTTTATACGTGGTAGAGCCATGCTGCAGCTATATTAGTAGTATAGTTGTAGCACGAATGGGTCGGCTCGACCGGGGAAGGACCACGCTCTCACAGAATACCAGGCATACCGTAAAATGGCAGCTTGATACTGCTGTATTTTGTATGGTGAGTGAAAAGAACCAGAGACCCTTTTTACTGGAAAAGAGGCATTCCATCTTAGCCCTCACGGGCGACGCCGCATCTACATTTTGATTCTTTATTGAGGATAAATGTAGATGTCTATGGGTCACAGTAACCACTTACCATCAGGTGGACTATGTGCTCGTTTGTCACCCTATCCTATAAAAAAGGCAATATCAAGTATTTTCATGCTGCATTATTACTAAGTCCTCGTAACAAAACCGTTCAATTACTCATTGAATGATATGAGTAGAAATAACTTTGTGGCATCTACCTGTTTGCCATAATATTCGCCCCACTACCGGTACCAAACCGCAGCCGTCCCGGCCAGTCTCTGAGACAATAATAATTATAACCTTAATTGCAAAATTAATGCTCCCGTAACGCTTACCAGATCGCTTCTGGGTGGTTTACATTAACAAACTGTTACGTCAGTTATGTGCGATTTACGAAATATATGGAACCATCTTAATACCTAAGAATTTTAATTTTCATTTGATATTTTCATTTCTATGACTTAACCATGTAGTGGCGGTGTGTATCTACTACCCCATATCATTCTATGGGTGTCGTACTATTGACAAAGGAAAATGAAACGGGAGATGGGCAGCACTACTTTCCTGATAACAATTTAAAATAATTAAAAAAAAAACTGTGGCTGCTAACCCGCCTGGCAGACATGAGACAATCTGTGGAGCAAGGCTATGTTCTGCAATGGATTTTTGATGGAATGTAATGACGATCATGATAATTTGTATGATGAACATAGGCCTTACTTAAGTACGTCAGTCTACCCGACATTCCGCTTCACGCATTGCTTGCTCTATAGGCGCTGAATCCACTATTTGACACATCTACTATGAATTAAATGATTACAACGGTTTCAATTCTGAGACAGACATGTCTGTGACCTTAGATGGTGAAAATTAAAATTTTTAATTTAAGTGATGTCTAAAAAAATATGGAAGGTTGATTGGAAGGTTGGTATAAAAGAAACAAATATATATAGAGTACGAAACTTAAAGTAATGTATTGTTGAGTTAGATGTCATGCCTAGTGAAGAAATAATTTTGAAACTACAATCTCGCATTTTAGCATTAATGGCAGGTTTTTTTTACTTTGTAAATTTTAACTATGAGTTAAGGAGTGACAATTAATCGAACTTGAAAGGCTTGATAGACCTATATCAAGCCTTTCAAGTTCGATTAGTTGTCACTCCTTAACTCATAGTTAAAATTTACAAAATAAAAACCTGCCATTAATGCTAAAATGCGAGTTTGTACAGTTTCAAAATTATTTCTTCACTGTCTATTATAGCGCCAATGAATAGTTAAGATGTAGATGCTTTTTAACTTTTGGTTTGGTCCACTACTACTTAATCTCCGATTTTTGTCACTGACCATAGAAGTACATTACCATTTTTGTCACTGACCATAGAAGTACATTACCCATTACAGTTACTAGTATTGTACATGTAATCTAGAATGTTAGAAGTTGTTTCCCGGCTATGCTGATTCATTTGTCAAAATTAAGTATCAAACCACAAATAAGTACTTAATTAAGTACTTATTTGTGTTTGTACATATTATACGTAGTATTCCTAATTATAATATATTATCATATTGAATACATTTTAATATATTATCATATTGAATTTCTTAGCCCCACGGTGGGATTCTGCAGTTTTAAAAGCATAATGTACGTTTATACGGTTGCAGCATTTGTAAAAGAAATATGTTTAAAAATTAAATAATAATCTGTCGATTTGATCAGCAAACATTTTTATAATGATAGGTCGGGGAAAAAGTTTCTTCGTATTTAGTTTGTATAAAATTGAAGAAAAATCTCTTTGGTTGTACTGTTTTTATCTGGCTAGTTTTTAATATCAATAAATATAGGACATTAAAAAACGGAGAGAAATAAAAAGTAAATACACTTTCCCGCCATTTTTCAATTGTTTTTTCTGTCCGCCAAAATGAGTGAATCTAACGAAGAATTTCGATACATTCTGAAGTTAAAGTATTACAAAAATGGGAAAATGCAACTCAAGCTGCGAAAATATTTGTGATGTTTATGGACTTAATGTAGTGTTAGTAACAGTTGCACAAAGTTGGTTCCAGTGTTTTCAGTCCGGGAATTTTGATGTCAAAGATGCAGCTCGCTCTGGTCGTCCTCATACGGATACAGTCAATGCCATTATTGAAAAAGTGGAGCAAGATCGGCATTTTAGTAGTTACGACATAGAACATTTTCCCCGACCTTTAATATTATTTCGGTTTGGCACATGTTACAAAGTTTAATAAGCAGTAAATAAATTATCAGAGAAAGTAACTATAATAAATATTATTTTGCGTAGTTCAAATATTAAAACTATTTCCATTGGGTCGATTAATCGGACTAACGATCCGACAAATGGGAAACTAACACGGTGGGTTTTTAATACAAGATGTTTCGCGCTTTTGTCAATTTTCACCGTCTCTGAACTAGATTATTTTTAGTCAGACTATTCTACCATAACCACATAAGGATATGAGGAGATAATTTTGTAAACAACCATGACACTGCAAACAACGGAAGCAATTTCTTTCACTCAAACTTCGATATTCAGATAGTCTAAACATTTTAACTCGGAGCTATTGTGTAGAGATAACAAACAACAACGCATTAAAACATTAAAGGTTTGATAAACAAAAAACCCATTAGAAATGAAAGTAATAATTAAAAAAAAGTACAGATAATTAAGAAAATAAGCAAGCAGTTAAGTGATGTTTCAGCTTCAATGTCTGGAAGCATTTACCTGTGCAGGAGATATCATAAGTATCGCAAGTATTCACGCAAACACAAATCCTACACTTCCTAATCAGCACGTGTTGTTTATATATTGTGTATACATGTATATGTATAGATTTTTTGTTTTCTATGATACATATTATATTTTCATAGATGTTTTAAAAATCACTTTCGATAAAGTGTAAAACTATTTATAAGACACAGAACGAAATATAAATAACTATACATTATAATTTTCAAAAGTAACTTAGCAGTTATAAAAAAGTAACTTAGCATTACAAATATCGTTATTGACGCCCAACGACGGTAAATAAACAAATATGAGGAACTTAATTGCTAAGGTCCGTATTAAAAAAATAATAAGATTGGAAGTTTAAAGATCACCACACTTCCACCCACAGAGACGTGTCATCACCGACAGAACGCTTATACAAGAATATAGTCTCCACTGGTTTCCACCGTCTATAATTTGACGCTACGCTATACGCTTTGATACGCTAGTTAAGTTTTCTCGTTTTGCGAGAGTAAATTATCTATAATAATTTAATTTGATTTTTAATCGTATTTTTATTGAAGTAACGGTGTGAAGCGAATACACAGTGCACCTGACGGGAAATGAATGCTGTAGTCCTTAGACGTCTGTATCCATCCTCGATTAAGAATCAAAATAGAAAGCGCTGCCAGCCCTGTGGACTAAGATGGAATGCCTCACAGCTCGTAATTGTTATACTGGCTAGTTACCAGTAAAAAGGGTCTCCGGTTCTCATCAATTACCACAGGAACGCAGTAGCATTATGTTGCTATTTTACGCTGGCATTCTGTGAGAACGTGGTCCTTTCATGGTCGAGGCGTCCTTTCGCGTTTCAGCGTTAATACGCTGCAATATGACTACCGCATGTAGAGTATGGCTCTATCTTGTCTAAGAAAGTAGAGAGTGAAGTAGCTTTTATAGGTACACCGATCGCCATCTAAATCTTGAGTCCTATTTTTTATAAAATCTTTAAAATAATCTATTCTCGTCTTTAATGAGGCCATGTGGCGGTGGTGTATGAGAATTCAGTATCCTGTGCGTTTCGTAAGAGGCTACTATACCAAAGCCTGACAGACGATATTTTATGATATACAGTGGTATACAGGTGAAGCACATTTGTTGGGTTCGGCTAAGGACAACGCTTTCACGGAATTCGAGCGTAAAATAGTTGCTTTATGCTGCTGTGTTTCGTATGATGAGTGTAGAGAAACGGCGACTTTTTTTAATGGAAACGAGGCGTTCAATCTTAGTCCTGGGAAGTCTGGGAAGACAATGCATCTGCATTTTGATTTTTAAACGGGGATAGATGGGCACAGGATTCACTTACCATCAAATGGACTATGTGCCCGTTTGTCACCATAAATACATAAATACCATCTTTTATATGACAATTGAAAATTATCCAGGCTGGTGCGGGGAAGAACAGTCAAAAGTGCGTGACATCTTGAACTGGCGATCGTCGATGCCAGGCACGGCAATTATAGTATAAATTTCTTACAATAGAAGAAGCCCATGTCCAAAAATGGACTCATACATGCTAATAAAGGACGAAAAGAAGAATTTTTAATTTTGTGGACATTATTTTCTTTATTCAATCACATCTAAGTTAATGTGTACTTAATTTTGTAATTATTTTAAAGTAGTTCTAGATTCTGTAACTAGAATTTTTGTCTATTAGGTTCGCGTCCGCGAATTCTACATCGCGATGCAGCGTTGCCCCTACATCCACGAGATGAAGGAGCGACTGCTCGGCGCACCGGTGGAAACTCTGGAGACGAAAGAGGCGAGGGAGGCGAGGGAAGTGCGGGAGCCATCGCGCGACCGCGCCCTCGAACAAATACAAGACACCCAGGTCGGCACCATCGTCAAAGTAAGATGTCACATTCATCACCATTACATATAATTTTACAGCCTTTTGTAATGCAGCAGCTTTTAGACAGCTATTTGCGGATGAAGGACCTATGGAAATAAAATTACTTCTGCAGTGTTCGGCTGGCACAACAAAATATATTGTAATACCAACTGTAACAAACTATTCCACTTCTGATGTTAGAAATTATCCTCAAAAGTATTTAAATAAAAGAACACTACTCGGTAACAAACCCTGCTTACTATCAGGACCCCAATTACATGATAACATCAAAGTATGCAAACCAACAGCATCACTACCCGTCTCAATGTAACACAGGGCAGCCTCTCAGCAACACGACCTTCCTTGCCTACACTAGTAGAATACCCCAACGGGCATAGTAACGACAGTGGAACTCTTGGAATTACTGACTGACTGTCTCTTAGTCGTCTGTGCGATGCTTCATACTGCTAAAACAAATGGGAGATTACTATTCAACCTGCATTTGATCGTATTTCCTTTTGTTTTTTACCCTCATTCTTAACACAACGTAATATTATATATTATGGTATCATATACACATATACCATTAAATTATTATATATTATGTAATCACCACATTTCCTAGAAAAAGGAAACAGGAAAAGACATGTTCGTAACTTTTCTTGCCCGTTTTTCTCCGTAGAGGTCTCACTTTTGACTTGAAAGGTAATTACTAAGAAATAATGCGTCTTGTGCATTCATTGCTATAATAAGGTTGTTTTCACTAAAAATCTTACGTAATGTTAATCTTTATATATAAAAATTATGTGTCACATTGTCTGTCCGCGATGAACTCCGAACCCACAGAACTGATTTCAATAAAATTTTGCACACTGTGTGCAGTTTGTTCCAACTTGAGAGATAGGATAGTTTTTATCCCGATAAGTGACCCTCAATTTTTTTATTGCTAATTTCAGGAGTGTTTTGTTTAGGAAAGCAAATGGCTGTCGAAAAGGGCAGAACGACGTCTGCCTTGTGAGCTAGTATTATTTATATTAAATTATTATCACAGGGTTTAATTTTAAATTTTTAATAATTATTGTCTTAATTTATAATATGTGTTTTTTTAATTGAAAGTAATGTTATGTTAAATATTTTTATTTTCAATTCTAGTAGTTTTTTCATATTTCATTGAATCATCCTGTCTGTATGAATAAATATGTATAATGGTACTAATTTTGTTTCATTCTCCATTTAGCTGAATTCGGACGGATACGGTTCGCACACGTCGCCGGCGCGCGCGCCACTCGTCACGGACGAGTGCGAAGCGCCGGCGGACGAAACCGACGCCCTCTCACCCACTGAGGCGGTACTACGGTACCGTGCCTGCTGTCAACTTGACACTAAACCTAAAAATGCCAAGTGAGTTTTCCACAATTAATATTGCGTCATTTTTTTATTTATATATATATTATTTTTCTTAAGCTCTTTGTCATATAATGAGAGTGCTCAGTAGCCTTATATTATAATTATTTCAATCGATCGAGTATTCATTATATTTAATCGAATTAAATCGGTTTTCGATTCCAAGTTTATTTATATTTCCTTTTGCGTCTGTAAATCTAGCACGATTTTATAGTATGAGCGTATCCACGAATTGTATACTGGTTAAACTCAATGAATATAATATTTGTGTTGGTATATCATAAAATAAAATCGCTTATTTATACACGTCTCTGTATGTATTCTCTGAAACTTTTAAACTTAGTAGTGAAAATTGTTTCAAAATCCATAGAGTAAGTAGTAACCTACTCTATGGATTTTGAAACAATTTTCACCATTAGTTAAGGGGTCTTCGTGTACATTAAATGAATTTTTTTTAAGGATAGTAGAGAAATATGCGTCATGTGGTAGTCATAAAAAGAACACCACGCCGTCGAATCGTACCAGAAGTCGGGACGAGTCGCTGGTATTATGCAGCGTGATAGCGACTCGCTTCCTTCAGTTTTTTTATAGGATAGGCTGACAAACGAGCACACAGTCCACCTGATGGTAAGTGACTGCTGTGGTCCATAGACATTACATCTATCCTCGTTTGAGAATCAAAATGCAGATGCGTTTCACTAAGATGGAATGCCTCATTTCCAGTAAAAAGGGTCTCCGGTTCTCTACACTCACCATACGAAACACAGCAGTGTTAAGTTGTTACTTTACGCTGGTATTCTGTGAGAGCGTGATCCTTCCCCGGTCGAGCCGACCCCTTCGTGCTACAACTATACTACCAATATAGCTGCAGCATGGCTCTACCGCGTATAAAATAGACAGCTTCATTGTTTTTGATAACAATATATAAATATGCAAATAACATCCATTTCATAGTATTATCACTAGTCATTGTATTTTTCGTAAATAATCTACTATCTGCTGGTGCAATAGGGTCAGACAGGCCTGGAGTGTAAAACGGGACAAGAATTGTAGACCATTCGACGAATAAGCCTAATAATAATCTTATTAAATTATGAAATAAACTGCTTACAAACCTCTAAGCAAGCAAAGGTTTGTAAGGATCGTGACACCGATTTGTTCTCTCTGGCTACCCTGTCAGGGATTGTGCGTGAAGATAAGTAAGTAAGTAATTAAACTGCTGCTTTACTTCAATAAAAGCGCTTAACTCGTACACTTACAAAACATCAGCATAAGCATATGACAATGCTTACATTGGCATAGCTGGAAGTGGGACAGAGAACTGAGTCCTTCCTACCTCATTACCCGTACAATGAAAGTACGAAGTTTGCATTGTGCTAGTAATGGGATTGCCGTCCCGGATTCAAACTACCATCTACACAATATAAAATAGATGGCAGTGCAATAAATATAAATTAAACACGACGATGTTGGCAAATATGTAAAACATTAATTTCAACTTCAACCAAAAAATCTTTTCGTCGGAAATACCTCACGAAATACACCAGCGATCACTTATATGGGACTGAGACAGTATCGTTTACTGCTGATTGCACGAGGAATCTATGACGAGCTATAGAGTCGACTCTCTTAAGGTTTGTTCTATATGATAAAATCATTTCCGAGAATATCTACGGCATAAAAAAGAGTTGCAAGTTACTCTTATACTTAAGCCTTACGGATCAGTAGCTGAAGGCTCAATGAGCCGGCGATACAGCTAGATGAACCGCTAATTTATAGGCAAAGAAAATCTCTCAATTTGAATATTGTAAATGCGCACTACAGTGCGCTTACTGTATCAATAACTGATGTATTCGATTCGGATATTTAACTACAAGCACGTTTAGTATTGGTAATATTCTGCCATGAAGCAGACATGATAAATACTGTCATCCAATGAAGAACTTTAAAAGAGACTTTGGTAAAAGTAAAAACGATTTTTCTTGTGGTGGCAGCGTAAGGGAACCGAACACCCGATTTCGTTCCGTGGATGTAAAACTTGACTATGGAAAATGCCAGAAAAAATTGTGGCTTCTAATAGTTTTTTTTTATAGGATAGGGTGACAAACCAGCACACAGTCTGCGGTTCTCTACGCTCACCATACGATTTTATACGTGGTAGAGTCATGCTGCAGCTATATTAGTAGTATAATTGTAGCACGTATGGGTCGGCTCGTCCGGGGTAGGACCAAGCTCTCACAGAATACCAGCGTAAAATAGCAGCTTAACACTGCTGTGTTTCGTATGGTGAGTGTAGAGAATCGGAGACCCTTTTTACTGGAAAAGAGGCATTCCATCTTAGTCCTCACGGGTGTCAATGCATCTGCATTGATTCGTTATTGAGGATAGATGTGGATGTCTATGGGTCACAGCAACCACTTACCATCAGGTGGACTGTGTGCTCGTTTGTCACCCTACCCTATAAAAATACGAAAACACAGCAGTGTTAAGCTTCTATTTTACGCTTGTATTCTGTGAGAGCGTGGTCCTTCCCCGGTCGAACCGACCCATTCGTGCTACTATACTACTAATATAGCTGCAGCATGGCTCTACCGTGTAAGAAAATCTTGTTTATTCAATTATCTATTTACTTTATTTAATTTTATTTCGCACGCACATATAAAATTTCACGTTCACCCGCTTGACAGGCGGGTTGGCAACCGCAGTTTTTAATTATTTTCTGTTGTTATTAGGAAGATGCTATTGAATATCTCCAGTTTTAGTCTTAAGACACCCAAGGTTGGTGTACTGAGTTTTCTCACGCCGCCACTACTCGACGTAGTCAGCTCGTTTATGTTACACTTAAAATACCTAGTCTTGCGAAAAGCAGCAACGTCAATTTCGAAGAAGCGGTAAAAGCCAACCGGCTAACAGCACTAACATCAGTGAAAATAGCAGCGTCAAATTTTGGTGTTTTTTCTCTCTTTTTTTTCTTTTTTTTCTTACCTTTCGCTCTGCGAACGTCAATGCGCCTTCCAAACGTGACGATTAAGACAAGTCCTACCATAACAAAATGACCATTCCAGAAATAGACTTGTACTTTGGTGAGAAGATGTAGATTTTTAAGGTTCCGTACCCGAAGGGTAACCAACGGGACTCTTCATTCGCGAGTGCAACTCGCACTTGGCCGTTTTTTTTTCTTAAAACGCATATTTTTGTCGATGTTTTACAGTTACACAATAACAAAAATAAATTATTTATGTATTTTATTGACTACTGCAATCATTCTTAAAAAAAAGGAAGTAAGAATTACCTAACTGGAGGACCATAGCTGCTATAAATTGCATTGGTTCTAGTTGAATTGTACCTAACTGCAGTAAAAGTATTTTTAAATATACACAAGGGAAATTGAGGGCGAACAAGCGACTCTAAGCTTACCGACCTTATAATATCTACGCAGCGGCTTTCAATTAATTAATTTGATTACGCATCAAACACTAAAATAACAAAGAACATGATGTGTTCTGGCTGGGATATGTAGTAAATGTATAATGTAGACTACATTTTACACTTTAGTGTTTATGATGTGGTTCGCGTACACCACATTATTTATTAAATCAATGCTGCCGTGGACCACAAACAACTACCGTTTAAAAAAATTGTTATTGTTAGGAGTTTGCATTGTTTTAAAACGAACAAATAACAAACAATTAACAAAAAATATTGAACATTAATAAACATTTTACCGTTTCATCGGAACTGGGTCAAGATTTTTTACGAACTATATTTTGCCTACTAATTTTAACACTACATCTTTTGCATATAAAAGACCTGTGCAATTAATTAAAATTTTATAATTATGAACGTAATGATAGAGTTGAGAGCCGTGGCAGCTCAAGGGATTGCGCTCGCCGTAAATATCATAATACACGTGCAACCCGGGTTCGATTCCCGCCGACCGCAATGAAAATTTGTAGTTATAGGTTCAAGTGCTCATTTATAATATTCTCTGTGATGAAGAAAAACGTTCTGAGGAAATGAGCATTTCTGAGAATTAAAGAATATTTCAAAGACATGTGAAGTCCGCCAACGCGCATTTGGGCAGCGCGGTGAATGCCGTCAAACCCTCTCAAAGTAGAGTTTTGCCCAGTATTGGGACGTATATGTAAGTTGTATCTTATATAATAATACAAAAAACAAGACATTTTTACGTGGTAGCGCCATGCTGCAACTATGTTATGGTTGCAGCGCGAATGGGTCGACTCGACCCGGGAGGGACCACGTTCTCACAGAATACCAGTGTAGTAGAGTGACCTACCGTTTAATTTTAATCGATTACAATCCCCATTAAAAGTAGCATTTCATAAAGTCTAAACAAATGTATTGCAGTAGAACGTGGTCTAAATAAATGTTTTTCACGTGGTGGAGACATGCTGGAGTTAAATTACTTGTATAGTTGTAGCACGAATGGGTTGGCTCAACAGGGGAAGGACCACGCTCTCACAGAATACCAACGTAAAATAACAGCTTAAGGCTGCTGTGTTTCGTATGGTGAGTGTAGAGAACCGGAGATGCTTTTTACTGGAAACGAGGCATTCTATCTTAGACCTCAGGGGTGACAACGCATCTGCATTCTGATTCCTAATCGATGATAGATGTAGATTTCTATGAGCTACAGCTTGCACTAACCATCAGGTACCGTTTGTCGCCCTTATTCTATAAAAAAAGGGTTTCATATTCGAGATTATATTCATAATTTTTATAAATATCTTTGTATATATTTTGCTGCGCAACAAAGTAGGTTAACATACCGTATTAACAGGGGACAAAATAATACATGCATGATACAACTAAAAGCCTCAATGGACAATTTAAAAATAAATAAAGGGAGAGGAAGCTGTAATAAAAGCGCTTCTATGTCGCATGGATGGACAATCGGTCAATGGTACGCATGCCTATACAGAAATACTTAAACAGTTCACGTGCAATATTGCACGGATATGAGAAGTGAACTTTTTATCAAACATAATAGAGTTTAAATTGCAGTGGGCGTTTACAAGCTTATTTAAGCACGGTCAGGAAGGCGGTTACCCGTTGTCGAACGTGAACACGAGATAGGTACGAGCCGTCGCTGGTTTGATGTCTGTTGACCGGATGTAAGGATTAAAAGGATGGGTGAACGCTATAAGAATAATATATTTACTTGGCGTAAACTAAACAAACGAATAACTGTAATGACTGTGATTGATACAATCTATTATATAGGACTTGAGCGCAATATACTACACTACAGCCTTGTTTTCATTGATGTCTCTGTGATACGATAGTTCTTCATCAATCAATCTAATAATAAAGGTTTAAAAGGGCGTTGCTTTATCGACGCCATTTTGACAGTTGCGAATATCGTAAATATTTTAGTCGATTTTAGTATTGTGTAGTGTAGTTAGTTTTTTTTAAGTTGATTATTCGAATTGTTGCTAACGGTTCCCGAAGCTTCTTTGCTATTTGTTTCTTAATATATTACTTATAGTATACGAATTTGCGTTTTTGTCTCTGTCACCCTCCTAGTTTTGGTTTTATAGGGCGGGCAAAGATTAAGTTGACCATATTACCCTCACGTACTTTATTTACATGTATAGTGACTTAATTGTACATGCAAATAAAATTGAAGTGACTGTCTGTTATAATGAAATAGCTGCCACATATTGAGCTAAGGGAGTTATTTACATGTCATTAAGACATGTACCATTTTTAGAATTTTCGTCTGTTTGCCAGTCTATCTGTCTGTCCGGGCAAATTTTCGGAATAGCTAAAGCGATTGTAATGAAAACTCAGTAACAGACAGGGAGTACTGCCAGGAGTAATCTAGGCTATATTTTATATGAAAATCATGGACATTTTTTTTAAAACGATAAATTAATAAATTAATGGTCTTTGATTATTTTATTAAATCTAAATAACGCAACAAAAATAGTTCCTACCCAGGCTAAGCCAAGGTTAATAAATAAGGCTAGTTTACTATAAAATATGTGTCATCCCGAATTGATCAAAAAAGGATAAAATAAATTAATTGAATATTTGAAAACATTAAAATTTAAGTAATTAATTTGATGGTACCGTGTAGTGGCGGTGTAAGAATATCCACTACCTCATATCATCCCGTGAGTGTCGTAAGAGGCGACAGAAGGATACAAATCAGGAGATGGGCAGCAGTCTTCCTAATAACGACTAAAACTAAAACAAAAACTGCAGTCGCCAACCCGCTTGCTAAGCCTGGCAAATATCTCCACTACGAGTGGACTTTAATAGGCTGTAACGGTAACGAAATCTGATGATTCGTATTCAAAATTTATAGAAAACTGCTAGCTGTTCCCCGCGACTTCGCCCGCGTGGAGTTATTTTTCGCGGAGCCCTAAAATAAAAGCAGCTCAAGTTACTCCTTATAACATCAGCTATCTGCCAGTGTGTATAAATATTGACAAATATTGACATTAATATTTATACGATACTAACGTCACTCAATTGTTTTGCCTTATCGGAACCCCTGCACTAACACTTAAACATTATGGTATGGTATTAAAGTTCAAATTGACTTTTAAGTATTATTACGAATCGACGACTTTTTCAGGCAATTTTTTAAATTTTTCTCTCCGTAAGACCCATCTTCGTACTTTAAGGATTATTAAAAAAGTATTAGTGAAATCGGTTCAGCTGCTCTCGAGATTTGCGCTTAGCAACACATTCAGCGATTCATTTTTATATTATAGATACAGCTTTACTATATTTAAATCTATTCGATTGAGTAATTTGGTCATTCAAAGCAGATAACATCGCATTTATAGCACTATTATGTGTTATTTATGTGACCGCAATAGTCGGTGTACTCAGTGAAAAGTCTTGGGCTTGCGTCCCAGTCATGGCCGACATATTTCAAACGAAGTTAATTATTTTCGAGTCTGGATATGCTGAGATTATCCAAAATCTTATCTTTGACTGCATTTATGTCTTCGTGCATGAATGTAACAGAGAGAGCTATGTCAGGATCACGCCAAATGGAAGTCCATACTATCTGCCTTGTCAAAGTCTAAGGAGTTAGGGAAGGATACAGAAACGAGCATGCAAGCATATATAACAACCAGTAATATTACTCTCCTTTGTTCTTCGCCGCAGTTGGTTTATAAACAAAATAATTCCCTCGACGATGTACACTCGACCTTATTTGTCTAGACGGCAACAGCGGACGATCCGCAGATCCATTAATGGACGCGTTAAAGCCAGACGACCAAAACGATATGCAAGTGTATATTGTGCGCAATGATACAAGGTCAGTTTGTTATGTTAGTTATGTCATTGACAAGTTTAAACTCTTAATTGAAATTGTTGAGATGTGTCTGGCGCCATAAGTCGCATACTGAGTGCAGGGAATTATTCTTTATTTAATTGACTTGTAAATCATTTATTTGTAGAAAAAAAGTTAGGAACACGTGTTGTGCGTTATTTCTGATATATTATTGTTTTTCAACCAACTTCAAAAAAAGGAGGTTCTCAATTCGACTATATTTTTTTTTGTATGCGTGTTACCTCACAACTTTTTTCTACCGATTGAATACCGGTGAATGATTATTTTTTATTTTATTTGAAAGCCGGTGCTTCTCATGTGGTACAGTAGTTTTCGAGTTATCCTTAGATGCGTATTTAATCGACATTGACTATGGCACCTGATGGTAAGTGACTACCGTCGCCCATGAACAACTGCAACACCAGGGGAACCAGGAGAATTGCAGATGCGTTGCCGGCCTTTATATGATGTTCTCATTTGATTTATATGGAAGTCGTTTGTACAAAATTCTTAATTCTTCCCACTTTTTATTAAACTGAAGTGATAAACAAGGCTTTTACTTACAGTTCACCTGATGGTAAGTGGCTAGTGCTGTCCATAGACACCTGCAACAAGTTACAAACAAAGAAGACTACAGAATTCATTGTCACCTCGAAGGATAAAGATGGAATGTCTCAAAGCTTGTATTTATACTGACTCTCTATACCGTCCAGACCGGAACACTTCAGTGCAAACACTGCTCTTTGGTATCAGGAATGAGTAAGAAGGTGGTACTTACCCAGACGGACTCCAGGGCAGAACAGGTGTCCTAACAGCCAATATCAAAAAATGATAAAAATTTTCTTACTACCCTCATCATCATTAGCCACTCTTCTAAAACCGTTACTCAATGTAATTTTTTTATAGAATAAGGGTAACAAACGAGTACACAGTGCACCTGATGGTAAGTAGTTGCTGTGACCCATAGACATCCACATTTATCCTCAATAAAGAATCAAAATGCAGACGCGTCGTTACCCGTGAGGACTAAGATGGAATGCCTCTTTTTGAGAAAAAAGGGTCTCCGGTTCTCTACACTCACCATACGAAACACAGCAGTGTCAAGCTGCCATTTTACGCTGGTATTCTGTGAGAGCGTGGTCCTTCCCTGGTCGAGGCGACCCATTCGTGCTACAACTATACTACTAATATAGCTGCAGCATGGCTCTACCATGTAATTTCTAGCTTTACGTATCAATTTGCACCCAGCAACGTTGCTCGGGTTAATGTATTTTTTATTTTTTTTTCTCATCAGCCTGCAAAAGTTCACCTGACATTGCTTTTGGGAGGGTTTGAAATAATCTCTACACTTGCTAAGTGAATTGGCGCTCGCAAAACCAGACATTTCGCACGCAAAATGCTGCTTCCCATCACCAACCGTATAACAACTAAAAACTAAACTGCAGTTTGCTACTCGCCTGCCAAGTGTGGGAACTATAACATTTATTTATCGGGCAATCTATGGAGTAACCCTATGTTCGGCCATGGACTTTTCACAGGCTGTAACTAACCGTTTGATGGGCAGTAGGGCATGAAGAATGAAAGAGTACGATGCATAAAATAAAACGAAATGGTGACAATGTAACGACCGAGTAAAATTGCTAATCATTACAGCATATTAAATAATTTAAAATTAAAAATTTTGTACAACAGACTTCAATATAAATTATTAAGAATAAATCAAAAACTATTGGTCAGACATGATGAAAATGAAAATGGCCAAGTCAATCTATTTATTTAAAACATTAGAAAGATTTTTAATATTGATATGGTCACTATAAGATGTTGTTAGGTTAGCTAATTACGTAATAACTTGAGACAGAAAAAGCCGTGGTAGCTCAGATGGTTAGCGCTCGCTGTAAGTTTCACAGTACGCGACCAACCCGGGTTCGATCCCCGCCGGCACCAATGAAATTGTTAATTGCAATTTTAAGTGCTGATTTACCACGTGCTCGGCGGTGAAGGAAAACATCGTGAGGAAATCTGCATGTCTGAGAAATAAAAAAGAATATTTCTAAGACATGTGAAGTTCGCCAACACGTATTGGGGCAGCGCGGCGGACATTTCCTTACCCTAAAACCCTCTCAGATATGAGAGGAGGCCTGTGCCCAACAGTAGGACGTATATAGGCTGCAACATTACTTTACTTTACTTTTGAGACAGAAGGACCCTTAAGTAGGGACTGAATAAATTAACCGACTTGGTATTACATGGATCTCACAACTTTTTACGGTAGAAGAACTGAATTGCGAGACTTGTTTTTTTTTTTACAAGGTACTTTTTGATGGCATATAATACTCTACAAACTGATAAACTTTTACTAAAAACCAACTTCTCAATTAAATTACATTGTGTAACAAAAAACTTTACTTCAGTGTCAACTAGTGACATCTGGTGAGCAGAAAATTATTAGCCCTCATTATAACTTACCTTTAATCGATTTAATTTTAAATATTTTTTAATATACCTATACAGGCTCGCAAGTGACAAATGTAATAAATATGTGATATAAATAAAAACTGAACAAAAGCTTATAGCTAAATGCTACTATAATAAGTAAGCCTGTGCTGACAAAGCGTCCTTGAATACCCTTTGTATAGCCACTTACAGCTTCATTTGGTTTCAAAAGTCTCTGACATCTGTAATGGCTCTGTCAACCCTCCTAAAAGATTATACTCGATCATACCAAATGACGCTAGTACGTTCCTGAGCGAGGGTATACTTAATGATTTCTTATATTTACGCGAACACTACACATTGAATGAAACTACATTTACTGATTTTATCGCGTTTAATAGTACCTACTTATTTTTAAATTTCACCACCTCGTTGGTCTAGTGGTTGTAGTAGTGCGACTGCTGATCAAGAGGTCCAGGGTTCAACTCTCGGGTCGGGCCGAAAAAATCAGTTATTGAGTTTTCCATCAAGAAATTCTCAGTAGCTGCCTGGAGTCAGGAAGTTGGCGGTGTCTCACCCCCGTGCATCGGAAAGCACGTAAAGCCGTTGGTCCTGCGCCCGGTCTCTCTCCGGTCGTGTCGGTTTACCGTCCCATCGGACTATGAGAGTGAGGGAATAGAGAGTGCACCGTGCTTACGCATACACTCGGGCACTATAATCCTGTCCTGCGCCGATGGCTAGTCTCCGTAGGGACTGGCCGCCGTGACCGAAATTCGGTCTGGAGGACATTATTATTATTATTATTTTTAACTCCTGGCGTTTCGGGTGTTTTCCAGAATCCGGGAAAGCACCCGAAACGTAGGAAATTGAAAGTAAGTACTATTAAACGCGACATAATCCGTAAAAGTAGTTTTATTCGAGGGCATAAATTTTGAATTGTATATCAATACTGCGGTTTCTTTTTATATGATAAGGTTATTTCAATGACGTTTAATAGTCCGATATTGACACTCAATATTTTCAAATACATAGAACATAGATCATAAATCATACCACAGTGGCGTAATATGGATATCTGCAAATAAAGTTCAGTTGTCTCGAAAAGGGGTTAGAATAAGTAAGCTGATTACTGTCAGTGTCTTAAACTAGTGAGAAAATTCAATTGTGCGTGTAATTGTATACACACGTACGAAGTGAAACTTCCTTATATTATATATCATTCTTATATATCATTCTATAAATCATTGTTCCTTTATTTTATACAAGCTGTTCCCCGCGATTTCGCCCGCGTGTAATATAGGTTTTTAATTTTTTTGCACGGAACCCCAATTCTTTTTCTAAAATAAAAAGTAGCCTAAGTTACTCCTTATAACATCAGCTATCTGCCAGTGAAAGTCCCGTCAAAATCAGTCCAACCATTCCGGAACAAACAAACAAGGACAAAATTTTTAAAATTGTGGTTTTGTTATATGTAACGTAGGTATATACTTTCATATGCATTAAGTAAAAAACTGTTATTTTGACATTACAAACAGACACTACAATTTTATTTCGTTGTATAGATTTTAAATAAGTAGGTTAAATATTAGTATAATCATGCAGCCCCGGCGGTGAAAGAAGACATTACAAGAAAACGAAATTGTTGATAAGTTTCACTTCAACTATTACTTTTAAAAACGTCGAAAATTCATAATGCTTGTGTATTCCATTTCATTTCACTTTTTTTTTAAACATTACCCCCACACTAGGATTTTCTCCTGTATAGTAGAGGCAGTTTACAAACATAAATTGCACGAGGACAAACATCCAGATCCGGAACAATTATTTGTAGGCCATACAAATACTTGTTCCGTGCGGGATTCGAACCCGCGGCCCCGGCGCAACAACTCATTGCTAAACCACTGCGCCACGGAGCCGCCGTATTATGTCAGAAAAGAACAATCACAAAACTCATAGTTACGAAAACCAATTCGATCCGGATTAAAAATAGAGTTAAAAATAAATGACCACTAATAAAAAGCATTTTAGAAGTTACGAAATAGAGTATCCATTTCTCAACGGGTCAGCTTTTTAACAGTCGCGTGGCAATTTTAACGAATTAGCTAGTAACTACTAATTAAATTTATGTTGTCATAATGGAGTACGTTAACACAATACTATTACATAATATTCATGCTTCGGACAGTACTTAGTTGATTAGAGTAACTAACCGACTTCAAAAAGGAGGAGGTACTCAACTCAACTGTTTATTTAATGTGTGTTAACTTATAATTTTTTTCTCGGTGAACCGATTTCGCTGATTCTTTTTTATTTGAAAGCTGGTGCTTTTCATGTGGGCTCATATAAATTTGATAATTTATATTAAAGTCGATTGTACAAAATTTTTAATTTTACCATTTGTTATTTTAGTAACTAATAATTAAAAACCTTATTCGTTTTTAGGGAATGCTATATTTTATTTTTCAATAATGAAGACGTTTCATGGACAATTTTCTTATAACGATAGTTATATAAGATAGTTATATTAGCATCTACGCTTAAGGTTTACTCAAAAACTACTGGCCAGATCTTAATCAAATTTATATGGGATGAAAAGCACCAGCTTTCAAATAAAAAATGAATCATCAAAATTGGTTCACCTAGAAAAATGTTCTGAGGTAACACACACAAAAAATATAGTCGAATTGCTAACCTCCTCCTTTTTTGAAGTCAGCTGTGACGGCGCTGTCGTCGCGCCACAAGCGAAAATAAATCGTTCTATCAAAGTTCCAAAGTAAAAGCAGCATATAATATAGAATAGCTCCGAACTACCAGCCGGAGCGTTAGTCGCTCCCCGGGCTTAACACCTTGTCCGGCATGAGATCTCACCTTTTCCTTCAACCTGCCATACAGTTAATAAAAAGATTATCTAGGGTATTACTAATAACAAGAAATTAATTTTTAAATTAAAAGATTATTTTCTCCTTTATAGCAAGCAACCTTTTAAGTCCACTCTTTCCTAGGACTTAGCATTAGCATTAAATTAATAAAAATTAGCCCGTATTCCAAATAAATGCCCAAAAATATTGAAGACCTGTTAATTTGTTGCGAAGTGTATACGAGCATATTACAAGTCAGTAGTGAAGTCCATTATTCTTTGTAAATTCGTATTGCGAGCCGATCGGAGAGGACTCAGTCGTCGACGATTCGAGCCGCTCTGCGCTGGATGCGGTCAGGTGGAGAAAGCTGGCACTGGGGAGCCCCAGCCCAAAGATGGGAACAGTATTTCATGTGTTTCCGAACCTGCGTCTTAAAGTTGTAGACGGTGTGTCGGCATGAAATACTTTCCTGCTCTGCCGAGCACGCCAAGCTTTTTAGAGGTCAATGAGACAAGCTTGATTGCATTGTCAAAAATACGAGGACTATGACAATACTGTGTATAATACGGGTAATTGAACCATTACATAATAGACAGGTTTACTAATACACTGAAGCACGCGGATGTCAATTTTCGGTTTTATCGCGAAAACAAATCGAAAGTGATTAGTGCCTTAAAAAAAACTACCCGAACGTGGCGATAGATAGAAAAATCTAGTAAATGGGAGAGAGGCTGTTCATGATTGCAATGATCATATTGATGGCGATTGATTATGATTGAATATAATGCTTTACCGTGTGGCGGCGCTGTCGTCGCGCCACAAGCGAAACATATCGAAGCCTAAATCGCGCTAACAAGGTTCCGAAGTTAAAGCAGCATATATAGAATAGCTCCGAACTACCAATCGGAGCGTTGGCCGCTCCCCAGGCAGAACACCTTGCCCGGCGGGAGATCTCCACTTTTCCTTCCACCGGGTACAGTGGTGACCCCGACGTGATATGAACACGCAACCAACAACCTTCGGAAACTACAACTTCAAACCTTTCGTCATCGTCCTCAAATACCCCATTCATTCACTCCCGAGCAGATATTGTCTGCAGTCTTCACATTCTGCAAGTCATCTAGCTTTACAAAGGTTCATCGTAGCACTGGAATAATTATGCTTCCTGTTTCTTCAAGCTACTCTCTGCGCTACAGTGTTCGACACGGCTCTGAGCCTTATTGCTCGCCTCTGCTTCACGGCACTCTCGCACTTTATTCGCCTTCTTCTCGACTCACCGCAGACTACAAGGCCATCCCCTGGCACTTGCTCCGGTTCATCGATCTCACTGGCATCACTTGCAAGTGCGTAGTACGGCATGGATTATACACCGGTACCTACATCATTCGCACCGGCGTCACTTGCCCTTACGCACACAGCACGCATTCCCCACCGGCATTAAGGACGCACCGGCAATCGGACTACACTATCGAACTCCGGTCTGAGTAGGGGGGTGATGTGACGGCGCTGTCGTTGCGCCACAAGCGAAACACATCGAAGCCTAAATCACACTAACAAAGTTCTGAAGTTAAAGCAGCATATATAGAATAGCTCCGAAATACCAACCGGAGCGTTGGCCGCTCCCCGGGTAGCACCTTGCCCGGCGGGAGATCTCCACTTTTCCTTCCACCGGCCACAACCGTAATTGGCAACCTGTAACGACGGTAAACGACTGGAAATGAACCTCCTCTCATTTTAGGGAGATATGCCGTATTCGCCACGTTTGACAGGTAGTTTGGCGATCGTATTTCATTTAAATTTAGTATATATACGAGGGTGTTATACATATAGATGTAAGAAGTAAGACTTCAGAGACTACTAGATCTTACTGACATTTCTTATATTAATCACGCCCACGGGGCGAAATTAGGTGATGTATTCTCTTGAGCTATCACCATAGTTAACATACGGTATTATGCTTATCTTCGAAAATTACATATTAACGTAAATGCATGATTGCAGTCGAAGTCTCTCGCCCATAAAAAAGCCACACTTACAATATACATAGCTGTAAGCATTTAGATCAGTAAGTCACGTATCTAGAATAACTACCTATTACGTAGAACTTGCTATAAATATCCAGTTCATTGACCTCTAACAAAGCAAAAGGTAGGCACACTTCATGTAAGTAGCCTCGCATGAATATCTTTAGCAATTATTAATCTATGTCCTTTTCTAAAGGAAGATCCTTGATGTTAGTGCTTTCACAAAATGCGCAGTAACTTGAGGGCGTTTTTCGCGGGCGTTTTGAGGGACAAAGGCCGGGTCACTGGGTCGCGCGCGCAGCCTCCCAAGCTCTGGGAGACGCGCCTTTATCGACCGGCTGGCGTCTCGTTTTAGGGTTGCCAGAAACGTAGTTACAATTATTATATTTGTTATCTTTACCAATTTTTCTTTAAAGTTGATTTTGTTATTACACTTATATGTACGATCCGAGTTTTTGTCACGCAGGCACAATGTGAATGTTAAAACGGATGATAAATTTATAAATTAATTATTCTCCACAACTTAGTTATTTTTCACCCAGAATTTAAATACAATTTTGGTACTACTTATTTATTTTCAATGTCTCGTTTTAAATAATAAAGGTACATAAAAAATGGATTTTTATTGATGAAACTCTCTAATCGCGCTTGAATTATAAGCCCCCTTAACGCCAACCATGGCGCGTGCATGACTTTATAACACCCATGCAATTCAGCCACCTATTGGACTCGACCCTTTCGTTGGCATCAAAGACGTAATTTCAACAAATAACGTCCCCCAATGCTGTTTACGAGTGCAATTTATGTGAAATAGGGTGTTTTCGGGAGGGTTCGTGCCGCCCCTGTTTTTCGCGTCCTTCAACGCGCAGCATCCGCAACTGCGCAACTCTCGACGCACTCAAGTTGGAGGCACGGTCTCGACACCGTTTCTTCGTACTTCCGGAGCTATTTTACCTTAAAAAGCTCCTTACCAGCCGTAGTCCCGCCCTTACCTACATCTTTAACCCGTTTTACCTCGCTATGCTCTCGTGAACTACCATTTAATCTTCCCTAACTGTGAGTGAAGTGTGAGTGATGGGGAAAGACAAGCATCCAATGGAGACTGAGGTCAAAGTGGCCACTGTGGACCTGGAAGCCGTGGACAACATGGCAACTCTTCCTGTAGGTCAACATCGTCAGCAAGGTAGCGATATCGCGATCGCTGAAAAACATAACACTACTAACAAAGAGATGGAGTTAAAATGTGTTCAGCCAAAGCCCTCGAAGAAGTATGTTGAATATTTTCATCAGTTTTCTTTTCGGTGTATCGGCGTGAAATAATTTAGTTAAACTATTTTTAATGTATCTGTCGCGTTTATTTTTATTTATTTGAAATATCCATCGTATAAGTTAAATTAATGCAAAAAATTCGAAAAAATAGTTTTAGTCAATGGTATTGGCATAATTTTGCTATTTTTAGTTTAAATGTATCTTAAATTAATGAATTTAAGTTTGTCTATTTTATATAAGGCGAAATTATTTATTTATTTATTTGTTTATTTATTTATTTCAACTTTAAGTACCTAAACGGTATACTCGAAATAGGCGTATTTAATGCTTGAGGTAATCTCTATGAGTCGAGCTTACGACAAAGTACAAAGGGAGGTGAGGACTTTTCGCCTATGATTCGTTAGTAAAGTGAACTTGTTCTATGAATTCAAAAATAACAAAGTTATTTTAAGTTCGATTTACTTACTACGGTTTTAAATATGTTGAAGTTTATTTCTTTTTGTTTCAGAACCTCATTATTTATAATTTCAAGTTTTATTTACGCGAAGCTTCTGGTTGTGGTTTGCATTGCCTATGTCATCAGTGATGTTATTACCCACAACCTCCCACTTTACTACTACGAAGGTTTCTTCACCTACCTATATGGCATGAGCATATTATTCTTGCTGTACGTCTTCTGTTTCCTACTACAAGGTGAGTAAATATATAGTCAGCTCGTTGTTAAATGTATCATCATTTGAAAACATTTATTTTACTTGTTTCTTATAGAAAGTACCTGCTGTAACGGTAGTCCACCAAAACCGAAGCCTCCACCAAAAGAGAAGAAACCCAAGAAAGAAAAAGAAAAGAAGACCAAAGATAAAGAAGGCAAAGATGGAAAAGAAGGGAAAAAAGATGGTAAGAAAGATGGTAAATCAAAGGACAAGGATAAAGATAAGGAAAGCGGAAAGGATAAAGCGAACAAAGAAAGCAAGAAACAAAGTCAGTTTCAGGTCAGTGATATTTTTTGTTATTTTAAACAATATCACCAGCACATACAAATTTTATTTTTAACCTTATATCATCCATGGTTCGCTTCCCATCGTAATGTTGTGTTCCTTAACAACTCAATTTTATTAGTGTAAAAAAAAAGCAATTATTATTCCCATGTTTATCATTTTTACGTTTTTTTAGCTTCTCACAAAAATAAATTATATAAAGTGCTTTGTTAGGACGTGTCTGGCCGCATGATCCCTTTTCTGTTTACGCTGGCTACTTTTTTGTTTTTCCATATCATTTGGGCAGGAGGTGTATCCCCGTAAGATGCGTGATAAAGTTCGTCAACAACAATTACAAATGCAAATGGCTCAATTGTATGCGTCTGAACAGGTGAGGCATATTATGAAATGACGCATCCTGCTTGACAAAACTACCATTACCGAGCTTTGGATGTGCTGTTTTAGTTCATTTAGTTGCCGATCATTTCGCTTGTGTTTTGTCCGCTAATGTATTCCCCCTTGCTTCTTCGAACTAAGACTGAAGACGATGCTTTTCTAGTAGAGACAGTTTTCTCAGCGTCCAATCTTAACAACATCGACTCCCTGTATTCAAAAAAAGACACTAATTTTGCTCCGAATGTTGGAAACTTTATGGAATTAAATTTTATTACTCTTTTATATTAGTTTACTAATAATCTTAATTAAATTTATGGTTTATAATTTTTTTTTAAATATTGTGGAAAGAGGCTTTACACCAATTTTTTGATCTAATTTTGAGGTCTGAGATTACCTTTTATTTTTCAGCAACAAGATGTGGTGGAGCTAGAAGCGGGGCCTGTGGCGAGGCCAATGCGCCGGCGAAAAACTTCACAGAATGATCACAGCCACGGTAGCTTCTTCTTAAGAATAGGCGCAATTGGTAATTTAATACTTTATTTGTTTTTAATAAAATTGTAAAGATTTGGATTTAAGTATTTTTTTAAATCGTATTTTGTTTCATGACATATGCTTATTACATTAAATACTTAAACCTTATTATTATAACACAATTCTTGAAACATCTTTCTATAAATTTTTCTTTAATATTATTTTTTGAAATTTTTGCTTCATTTGTGACAACATCCTATTTTATAATACGGTAAATATAAAGTAGCTTACCGACGTTACAGATGCCAATTCTCATTTGAAAGGGTCTTTGGACAGAAATAATATTATTATAGTATAATCGAAGATTGGTGATGAATCTTTATTTCCTTGATTTATTTATTCTACTTATTCTACATTTTTATATGTCTTATGCGTCATATTATTAAAATGTTTACTTATTTTGTTGTTACAGCCTTCGGCCTCGGAACCATGATCTATAATGGATTGGAATTTGGAACATTTTTCGAATTACCATTAGAATCACCTTGTTACCTTATCCTTAAAGGGATCAATCCAGTATTGCAGATGGTTTTTACATTTATGCAAATGTATTTTATTTTCATGAATTCGCGAGTAAGTGTTTAGTAGTGTCAACGCAATATAATGGTAAATGGAAAATATAATACAATAACGGCCATTCTTCTTACAGTTGAATATTCACCGCTTCAAGGTAATCGCCCGGTTTGGTTTAATGCACGTTGTTGCTACCAACATTTGTGTATGGATTCGCACTCTTGTACTAGAATCTCTAAAAGAGATTACTGACTACCATGTTAAGAATCCTCATGGTGTTCCTGGGGAAGGCATACTTGGAAGTAAGTATATTCAAATTTTTTCATCACCTTCATCAAGCTGTAACCAGTCTACTGCTAGACATGGGTCTTTCTTAAAGTAAAAAGAATCTGCAACGACACGTTTAGTGCTTGTTCATGTTAACTCGCGGGCGCGCTACCGGGCGCGGTAGTGGGCGCGGTAGCGGGAGCGGTAGCGGGCACGGTAACGAAATATCAAACACATAGAATTATATATTCACGTACAAAACACAGCTGAGGTGAAAGTAGCGGGCAAGCTTGCCACTATTGCACACGGCGCGCTCGCGACAATATCAAACGTATGAAATTGTTTGTGTGTGTTCATGTCGAACTAGCGGTGGAGCGCGCGATTAACTCGAGGCTTCAGGTAAAATCAACAATTTTGAACTTTGCAAACGATCAACGAATGGTCAACCCAATGGACTCGCCTCGCATGATTCCCTTCTATCAGTTCTCTGTCTTTATTAATTTTGTGCACACCAATTCTATTTTTTGCCATCTCCCACTTTAGGTAAGAATTTTCGATTAAAAATAAAAGTTTGTCGACTATGTTCACAACAACTGACAACACGTCATACTCGCACAAACGCCTGACGGCCAACGTGAACACGAGCTCACCCTAACCACGGAGTCTAATGCCGCCTCCACGCCCGCGTGTTTACGTGAACAAGCTTTTAGCAGATTTGATCATATCTTACCAGTATAAACACTTATTAGCCCACTAACGAAGGCTATAAGATCTTTTGGATATTTTCGTAAGTCGCCTCTTGCGACACCTATAGGATTAGAGATAATGGCTTCTCTTACACATCGCAAGTTGACATACGTCATCACGTGGTATAATATTTATATTATGAATAATATGAATAATTTTTAATGTATTTATGTTTAGAAGTCATCCGAAAGCACACCTTAAGGCATTCTGGTAAAGTATTTGGTGCTGCGACAACAGTTGCGTCCACGGCAGTTTCCATGGCTAAGAGTTCTAGTGATCAGATACTAAGCATCGTTACAACTGCTAATCCTACCACGGCTTCAACTACCAGTAAGTGTCTAGAAATATATTTATTTATTAATGTTACCACAATTCTGGTGTTTCCAATAGTGTCTTTATAATATTATCATCATCATCTATAATAACAAATAACACATGTAGTTTGCATGTATGTGTGATTTAACGCATTATTCAAACAAAATTTTCAGCGGCCACTCTTTCACCATATTATAATGCCGGTGGTGGGTTCATGCCACAATCGAAAATAATTGATACTATAAAAAGCACAGTAGGTTACGGAAATGATATGGGCTATGGTCACGGGCAAGAATCATGGCCTAATGATAACCCATTCACAACAACGTCCACTATTGCACCAATAACGTCGCAGAACGGAAAAGTGACTCAGACTCAAACGGCCATGTTGGAAGTTTTCCAATGGCTTTACACTTCAACCTTGAAACCAATTGTCAGCACCATGACAACAATGGTCGCTTCCACACCTGGACCTTACGTAACTGACAAAGATGAATGGGGCAATAGCATTCAAAAGTATCGCGTTGATGAACCACCTCATGTGCCAGGTTTGTCGTTGGAGTGTTCTGCCATCACGTTTTGTTCGCCACCGTTGCACAGTTTATTTGCGATTATGTTATGTTTCATTAGTGGATTGATGTGATTGAGTGATTGCACATGCAACGTCTTAAGTTTATCGTATATTGTTTTGCCGCATGTGCCGTCTTTAATTTAGCCCTTACTTCCATTTTTATCAATATTTAATAAATTTAAAAATATGTAATCACATACAATTTTTAATTATTTTCTCTTTCTCAGCCAACAACTCAACAGAAGTCTTCGAGTCTTTCGACACTTTGAACCCAGCTGCCTTGATCGCCAATATTGATAATTCAACAGTATGTGGAAGGAATCCTATCATGGGTACTATTGTCACCGATTCTGCTCCGTACCTTTACCCCTTCATTATTGAATATTCACTTATCGGAGCAGCTGTTATTTATGTCATGTGGAAACATATTGGGAGATACCCAAGGTAAAAATTGTGTATTTATGTTTACATGTTTCATTAAATTTTGTAGTTCAACTTCAGTAGCGATGCAACCAATAGCATTTCATCCTTACACTATCAGCATTTAAGTTAAATAAATCTCTTTTATATTCAGTAAATCTATAAATAAACTAATTTAGACATTTAATGTACAATTATCAATAACAAAAGTCATAGTATACCGATTATATAAAGCAAACCTCGCGTATAATGACGTGTATACACACGCATTTGGTTGCAGCGTGGCGAACGATGAAGATCTGGAAAGACGTCTGGAAGCTGTTCTCTCCCGCAGGGCAGCGGCTTTAGCGGCCGCTCAACGAGGCAATCGTGTGGACTGTGCAGGCGCATCCAAGGGCCTTTTCTGTGGATTGCTGCTTTTAGTCGCATCACTTATCTGCTTGATTCTCTTCTTCGTCTTGATCAGGCATCAGGAACTAAAACGCCTATCGATTTACCTGGCCGATGTATCACACTGCGCGCTTATGATCCTATCCATTTTGGCAATTTTGATTGGATTTATACGGTAAGCAATAAAATTTGTTATTTAAAATATTTTTTTAATTTGTATTTTTTTTTTGTTTTTGATATAAGTCTGTAATTTTTATCTATATTAATTTTTGTTAATTGCTTTATCCTTTTCCCTATACCCGCCTGTTTGCTCCGATTCTTTTTTTCCAATACTTTCGTTTGCACGTTTAACACGGTGCCGTTCCTGAAATTCTTAAAACTTTAATTGATACAATGGCTGTTTCCTTGATACTTCTTTTTTTTTAAACTTAAAATCTAATAAATTTTTATTTCCAACGTTTTTTCGGTTGGTCCATTTGATTGCCATTACTTTAAACTAAATGTTTTGTTACTTATGTTAATTCCCGTATTTAAATACCATATGTCCCGTTAAACGTGATTCTTTATTAATCATTTTTCTTTTCTGTTACCGTTTTGGTTTTTATTTTTATTACAAAATTATAAGTGTTCGTAAACTAAAATGGAGCGCCAATCCTCCTTCCTATACCGAGCCACTTCGCAGGGTGCAATCTTTGAAGTTCCGCTCTGAAGAACAATCCGACTTGAATGACATCTTGCTCCGTGTTTCTGCTTTTGGACTCTTCTTGTATGCTGTGTTCAGCGTCATCGCCGGTGGAATGGGCGCTTTCACTCACGAACCAAACCTGCTCGTGATGATTACCGGGTGTCTGAGCGTACTTCAGGTAAGTGCCTAAATCATTACATGATATTTGAATTGTTAATTTTTGATTCTTAATATTCGATCCGTTTATACATGTTGACATTGTTCTCTAGACTACGTTTGACCACGGTGACGATTTCTGTATAATATTTTAAACTATATAATAAATTAGTATAATAAAGGATATAATAAGGTATCACAAGTGTGATGTGCAGACTAACTTAATCGAAGCGACCAGTGCTCTCATGCAATAATTTCGGAAGTAGAGTAGGGTGCAGTATTTTATGAAAAATACATTCATGAAAATGTAATATACGTACACAAAAATGTAAATACTAGGAACAGACACAAGCTAGTAGTACCAGTTACTCGACTCCATCGAGTCAGTAATTCATTCTTGGGGCGATGTATACGCTTTTACAACAAAATTCCAGAAAATATACAAAGTTTGACCTGCTCAAAGTTCAAAAACTTTATTAAACTAAGTTTGTATAAAATGGGTTATTATAATATTAAGGAATTTATGGATGATAATAACACCTGGAAATGAGGTGATCGCTACCAAGCTATTTCTAATTTGTTGTGTTGTTAATTTGTGTAACATCATGATTGTAAGCTGTTATTTAAAAAAAAAGTCCCGCTGGGTTTCTTGCTGGTTCTTCCCAGGACAGAGGTTTTTTTCGAACCAGTGCTAATCAAACAAAACAGTGACTTTCAATAAATATTATTTATAATCTATATTGAATAAAAAAGTTTCTGTTTCTGTTTCTGTTACACTCATGTGTGACAATCACTGCACAATCGGAACGGCGTAAATTAAAAATTTCGGGTCTGGTTTTAATTGAACTTTATTTTTATAGAATAAAAACAAAGGTGACAAACGAGCACACAGTCCATCTGATGGTAAGTGGTTACTGTGGCCCATAGACATCTACATCTATCTTCGTTTGCGAATTAAAATGCAGATGCGTTGTCAGCCATGAGGACTAAGATAGAATGCCTCTTTTCCAGTAAAAATGGTCTCCGCTTCTCTACACTCACCACAAGAAACACAGCAGCATTAAGCTGCTATTTTACGCTGGTATTCTGTGAGAGCGTGGTCCTTCCCCGGTCGAGCCGACCCATTCGTGCTACAACTATACTATTAATATAGCTGCAGCATGGCTCTACCACGTATAAACTCCGGCTCCAATGCGCAACCGGGACAGCAGGATTTCTAGAGTGAGGCACAAATTCGTCTTCTTAGATTGGTGAAAAGGGGCAATTCATTCAAGAAATGAATTCCTTCTGACGCATACATAAACATGCCTTTGTCCAATTGTGAACTTACTGACGACAATGATGATAAAACTACTTTTCAACCTAACCCCGATTTGCTTCCTTACATGCAGAATCTTAAACATTGGCTCTATTTTCGTTACTATAATAATTCTTAATTAAAAAATTAACAATTCCAGGTCATACTTCAACTGCTGTTCATAGCAGATGTTTCCCGTCGCCGTGTGCACTTACCCGAGCAAGAGCGTAGCAAGCCTGCACGTCAAGCCGTTACCTTCCTTCTCATCTGCAACGTTACCATGTGGCTTATTTACACCTTCGAGGCACAAAAAGTCTTGGCTAACCCGGTGAATATGTCTATAATTTGGTTTTTTTTTTATAGGATAGGGTGACAATCGAGCACACAGTCCACCTGATGGTAAGGGGTTACTGTGACCCATAGACATCTACATCTATCCTCAATAAAGACTCAAGACGCAGATGCGTTGTCACACTTGAGGACCAAGATGGAATGCCTCTTTGCCAGTAAAAAGGGTCTCTTGTTCTCTACACTCACCATACGAAACACAGCAGCGTCAAACTGCTATTTTACGCTGGTTTTCTGTGAGAGCGTGGTCCTTCCCCAGTCGAGCCGACCCATTCGTGCTACAACTATACTACTAATAAAGATGCAGCATGGCTCTACCACGTTAGAATTGGTAACGTAGGTTAACTGATTCTTCAGGCTGATCATGAAATGAGGATGCCCTCGTAGCTGATTGATTCGATCACGGCAACAGCTCTCGTAGCAACAAACTCTGACTTTTTATTGACTTAGGAATGACAAACAAGCACACAGTGCATCATAAGCGAATGTTGGGGTATGTAGGTGTACACTGCTGAACATATACCTCCCACACATTTAATTTGATTGTCTTATAGTAGGGGGGATATTTGCCATAGTTTCTACGCTCGGCAAGCAGATTGACAACCTTAGTTTTTCTGAAAAAAGAGACGGTACTCAAGTCGACTGTATGTTTTTTTATGTATGTTACCTCATAACTTTCTACGGGGTCAACCGATTTCGATGATTCTTTTTTTATTTGATGCTTCTCGTGTGATCAAGATACGAATTTGATCAAGGTCAGGCCAATAGTTTTTGAGTTATTCTTAATAACTTATATTGAAGTCGGCTGTACAAAAATTTTAATTTTAAATTATATTTTAAGTCGTTACTAGGAAGACTCTGGTGCCAATTTTCTAATTCGTTTCCTTCTGTCACCGCTTACGACACGGGATGATATGGGGTGGTAGCTATTCTTACACCGCCGCTACTCGATAAATGTGTCCCTCATTTATAATCAACTAGATGTTCCCCGCGATTTTTTTATTTGGGGTTTTCATTATTTTACGCGGAACCATAATTCTTTTTCTAAAATAAAAGTGGTCTAAGTTCCTCCTTATGACATCAGCTATCTGCCAGTGAAAGTCCCGTCAAAATCGGTCCAGCCGTTTCGGAGATTAGCCGGAACAACCAGACACAGGCAGACAGACACACATTTTAAAATTTGTGTTTTAGTTATAAATACCGTATAAACTTTCATATGCATTTAGTAAAATGTTGTAATTTCGACTTTACAAACAGACACTTCAATTTTATTTATTCGTATAGATTAAGAGTCGACATGCAGATACACCTGGAGACTAACATGAAAAGTCTTGATAACAGTAAATGGTGCCTTCAGTTCTTGTCACTCATCATACGAAAAATAGCAGTATCATGATATTAGTTTAGGCTGATACTCAGTGAGAGCGTGGTCCCCCATCCCTGTTGAGCCGTCATCTATTTGTGTTGCGAGTGTTGCTCTACCACGTATAAAAAATTAATGTTAACGTTTAAAAAATTAGTAATTAGACTACGAATTCTTTTCTTCTTGCCTGCCTGAATTAATAATAAAAAAATCATATCTAATACGATAGAAGCTCTATCATGGTTCAGCGAAATAAATAATTCTTGAACTGTTCTGCACAATATAGTATAAAGTAGAACTTTTAAACATTCACTTTTATTCTGTCTGGTTCTCATCTATTTTATCTGTCTAAATATATAAATATAAAAAGTTAAACGAAATTTTGATATTAATGAATATCTAAACAGTATTAAATCGCTACCTATCCGTCTCTGTCTCATCATTTCTATTTTTCCGCTTACGTCTAAACTACGCAACATGGTTTTATACGGTTTCTACTGTCATTTAGAGATTTTTTTTATTACCAAAGGTGAGTTAAGTTTCTAAATTTTAGAAAATATTCTACGTTTTCTAGGGTAAAGTCCGAAATATCTCAAAATAGGAAATGGGCAGACACCACAAGACAATGGAAGAACTAATATTGACAATCAAAATCATCCATTCATCACAACAATTTTGCTATCGTTGCCACGCTTAACAGGCAGGTTGGCAACTGCAGTTTTTTTTTTATTTTAAGTTGTTATGAGGAAGATGCTGCTGCCCATCTCCTGTTTCAGTTTCCCTCTGTCAGGTCGATATGGGGTTGTGGATATTCTTAAACCTCTTAAGAATTAGAATTAGAAATCTCTTAAGAATAAGAATTAGTTAATTTTTTTTAACAAGCATCAATACGACTATCGTCGGCTACACCATCCCAAGGTCCTCCATACAGTCCCAGCAGATATCACCACCCGCATACCTCCGTCGACCAGAATCACGACATGCCTCGAATCAGGTGCAGCACACCCGCAGATCCTTCACAAGACGCATAAGGATCAATGCAATTATCATACGGATGGTACCCCCTCACAACACACCCACATGATCCCTATCGACTTTGGTAACAAAATTGACAATGTTGTTAACTAAAAATACCACCAACGTATCATAGTAGCACGCTACTAAGACGTCAGTAGCCAAAACTCCACGTATCATAGCGCTATTGCACTAAGACATGGAGTTGAGTATGTTTGCTGCACTTAAAAGTACTACCAAACACACTCACCCTAATCCGAAGGATAGCCGACTTATCATAACGCTATGCGCTAAGACGCCGCCCACAAGCAGTAGGGGTGTGCGATGTCCACGGGCAAGTCTTATTGCTACAACAAACCCGCTTACCACCGGCACTAAGATGATATGTATAGGACACATTGCGAGTCCAAGTTTACCTCGACCTCGGACGCTGTGAAGCAATCTACACGCCACTATAATAATTCTTTTCAAGTCCCATTTCTTTCAATATATTTGAGACCTTCCACATATTTGCTTTATATCATAGACCATACTATTATATGTCTTATACATACGGGACTTCAATTCATAACTCTGCTATCATAATGCTTATGCATCATAGATGCCGTTTATACTCGTATTAATGCTTTTGTATCATAGACCTTACTATTATAAGTCCCTAATGTAGGACTAGTCATTGTGCAACGGTAGTAGTATTAGTCGGTCAGCCGATCACCCCATATATATGTACAACCTTGGGTATTTGTCTCCGGCAACGCCTCTCTAAAAAGAGAATATTACAAGAACACCTTCATCAACTTTTGTCAAAAAATTGTGATCCTATTTTTCAATTATATTACAAATGTTCTTTATCTTTATAATTGCAATATAATCAACTTGTACTTATATTTTTTAACACATTTTGAATATTTTAAACAGAATTTTTATAAATTTGAGATTTTTAAAGACAATTTTATGCGTTTAATATAGTATGATATTCAATATTCCAAATGAATATATTTGAACTGTATGCTTATTATTGCATTTTTATTGTTTAAAATATAATTTCTAAGACATTTTTAAATGTCTTTCTAATGAATCTAATATTTATTAATAATTATAATGAAGCGTCACAATATACAGAAAGACAAAAGTGAGTTTTTAGAATTTCATTAATATACAGAATTGCGTTATGAGTAACTAGAATTTATCTTTCGAGTGTCTAACAGTCGCTATAACTTTATATATCGGGCATGTTTTCTGATGAATCATTATGAAGGGTAAATTGTCTTAGAGTCAAAATTGTGTTATTTACATTATATTCTTAACTTTTATTTAAAATTAAAATTAATTTAATTTTGATAAAGTAATCTTGAATTGCATGGTCTTCTTTTAATTCACTGCATTATGTTTACTGGCGATATTTGATTCATATAATTCGCCCCAATGAATGTTATTTGGCACCATAAAATAGATCCGTTTGAGTAGATTTTAAAGGTTTCTAAGGGAAACGTGAGAAGAACTAAATTCATGAAACAGTGACGCATGAATGCAGTGACGGCGTAGGTGAATCCTAATTACTTATAGTGTTTTGTTTCGTTCGTCTAATGGTCGTAAACGCGGCTGCCGGTTATGAGGTACCGGGTTCGGTCAAGCAAAAATCTGCTTTTGAGTTTTTCTATCAAGAAATTCTGAACAACAGCTTGGAGTCAGAAAGTTGCCGGTGTTTCACCCCTATACCTTAGAAAGCACGTAAAGTTGTTGATCCTGCGCCTGATTGCTTGCCGGTCGTGTGGGATTTCGGTCCCATCGTACTACAAGAGTGACGGTATAGAAAGTGCATCTGTGCTTGCGCGTACACTCGGCCACTGTAATTCTGACCTGGGAAGATGGCTACTCTTCCTTGAGACTGGCCGGCGTGACCGAAATTTTGTCCAGACCCCAATTTCGGTAACGCGGATATTATTTGTTCTCAAATGCCTATGATTTTTTTAACTTATCAATCATCTGGGTTTCGCCAAGATATTATATATACTTCACCACCGAAAACTTAACAGTTTCACGCGGGAATCGTACACGTTTTGCTCTCTTGCCGCGAAACCTTACGGTGAGCTACACTGCTCCCTTATTTGTTTACATAAAATTCATAAAAATTGGAAAGAAGTTTTTGCACGATTATGGACCACATTACACATAGTAATTACTTATCTAACGATGCCACGAACTGCAGACGACTGTCATCAAGTAGAGATAGAGAGAGAGAGAACAGTCCACTTAATTTACAACTACTTACATCGTATGACTTGATACCAAAAGAAGTTGGCGAAATTATTGTTAAGCCGATACAACAAATACATTCAATTAAAGAGCTTCTCTCTTAATCACAATTTTGTGTACATAATTTACTGGTCCGAATATTTTAATTCTGACAAATTGAAATAAAATAAAACTTAAATAATGAATATATAACGTTATTTTCTTCTTCACAGGTACAACTGGACTTCTACGGTTTCGTAGCTTGGTCGCTTGTTCAACGATTCACTCTTCCGCTTTGTATCTTCCATCGTTTTCACTCGGCTGTTACTCTAGCCGAGATTTGGAAATCTAGTTACAAAGCACGATTGGAGTGAACTGGAAATACTAAAATGGATTCTGAATCCAACTTTGAGCATTAAAACCCTACATTAATTAGGGTGAATTCTATCGATTTCGTCCTAATCCGGGACAGCAATTTTATATTTAGAGCAAGTTTCTTGCTAGATTTCAATTCTCTCTTTCGTCGTAAGAAAATAGTTTTAGGACTGGATTTCATACTTAAAAAGTGTTTGGATTATACATTGATTGCTCTCCCGGAATGTATAACTAATGACGTCATAACAACAATATCTACTGCGCGTACTCGATTCATTATGTTGGTTGTTATTCTACCTACTTAATCATATTTTCTCATTCTTACATTCCATGCTTTACTTTACTTCTCCCTGATACAAATTAGATTTTTCGCAAGACTGACTGTGGAGACTTGAATCTGAAATCTATATCAAAGTTAAAAATAAAAACAATATATAATTTTATTAAATAATACGTAAACTTATTTGCTCATATTTGGAAACTTATTCTAATTCTAATGAAACTTTTGGATAATTATCTTTTTGAAAATAAGCTAAACTCAGCTAAACGAAAACAGATAAACGAGTAATTCCCAGTTGTGAAGTGTTCCCTCCTTTGTTAGACATAATTTTTGTGCCATGATTTTAGGGTAAGATTTAACACAAATTGACAATATTTTACATTTCTTGTTTATCAGATTTCTGGTGAAAGTGGAACGCAGCACAGCTAAAATTATAATGAATTTATTTCAATTAAAAATGCAGTGTGTGTCTGGTAGGTACTTCTAATTCGTAGAATGTTTTAATGATAGAATATCGCTATATTTATTTTTCAGAAGATTTATTGGCCAACATATTATTTGAGATAAGCAAGTAGAATTCTAACAAAAATTCAATAGGTACGAATATAGGTACATTAAGTATTAGATTACATTCGAAATATATGATTATATCGATTTTAATGTACTTAAATGTAGAGAGATACAATGGTATGTGGAAATTAGATCGCAGTAAACTGCTTGCTACAGATTAATTCAATATTATTACAGTTGTCTTACATTTTAAATTGCAAGGGGCCATAAAAAGAAATGTTATAACTTCATCGCACACCTCTTTAGCGCTAATATTTAATTAGCATATTCACGAATAATATAACTATAAGTTATTTAAAGTTAGCTATTGTAGTTAAAAAAAAAACTAGAATTGTGACGAATTAAAACATTTTGGTGTATTTATAAATATCGTCATGAAGAAAGTTTGGCTACTTTATTCATGACAATTTAAAATTTTTGATATTTCTCTAAATATTGCCAAGTTAAAATATCGTTGATCACTTAACTGTGTTGCATTAAACACTTCATTACAAATATTTTCGTAACAGTAATTTGTGCAATCTATTTTTATAAGCTGTCTAATTTTACATTTTAGGCTTGTACCGGTTTGTATGGTACATTTATGGGCCACTACTCGTAATATCATTTCTATGTTATGAATTTTGTATAATACTATAGGTCATAAAATTATTTAAAATATATTTATTATTTTGTAATTAACAATAAGGTAAAAACGTAATTTATTGATTCAGAGGGTTATGTGTGCTTATCGTGAGATTTTGAGTGATTGTAGATGGAGTTTTTTGACTGGTTTATTATTATATTTTAATGTTAAAATTAATTCTTAGTAAATAAAATATAACTTAGAATCAAACAAAGCCCTAATTGTATTAATTTTCAATATGGCGGCAACATAATTTGGAGAGTAGGTATTCCGTGAACCAAAATGCATGTGAGGTTTGATTATCACTGCCGTTAAAATTAACAACACATTATTAAAATAAGCCCTTTGATAAATCTATACTATTTCTAACTTGTTCAATTTTTGTAGGTGATATTTACTGTGTACCTAAATGTTTGAAAAAAAATGTACCGAAATTTGTAACATTAGGTTTAACATAATTATAATTATTCAATCAGTGTTAAATAGATACCAAAAATTAAAATTTTGGAAAATCTAAATTATAAAATGTAATTAATATAAATGTCTATTTAAATAAACTTAATAATACGAATGTTCATCTGTTTCAACTTATTTCTACATTTAAAATATTATGAGTTCAATGCAGTACCGTGGCATGGTTTGATGCCGCCGGGCCGCCGGGGACCGCTCGATTCAAAAGTACCATGGTCCATCAGGCCCTTTCCTCCTTGCTATCCCATCGATTCAATAACTGCGTAAGAAAAATAATTTTATAAACTAAAAATAACTATGTGAAATACGTTATAACTTACTGTAGGTTGTGTAATTTAAATTCTAAGCACTCATGGCTCAGAATCAAGTTTACCTAATCCTTTGTCATCTGCTGCAGCACCTGACTGTACCTGACTATTTCTAGAGAAGAGGTTCAGTATCAGATATCTTATGATATCTTGTTCTGTATCAGAAAATTCTGTATACCACATAAAAATACAATTTTTATTTCTCTGTTTTTTGATATTACTCTGCAGATAGGTACATTGGAATAAAAAGTACTAGTTTTTAACCGTGGTTTCGCTCGCGTGGGCTTCAATTTGGAAACATTATTATTAATAAAGAGTTTTTCAATAAGGTCGAGTAGATGTTAAAATGAAATAAAACAAGCTGTGTGTGAGGTATTAACAAAATTATTTATTTATTTGAAGGGCCATTAAGTGTAGAATATGACATAGATCAAATGCCCGCATCGGCTTCTTACAGTGGCACGGATCCGAGTGGTCCAATTTCTAGACGGATCTAGTCAATGACTAGATCCGGCTGAATTTGAGCAATGGCCTGTGTTATGTTCACCTTTGGAGCATCAGTTAACATCAGTTAACTGTGGTTTGTTTGCCTAGACCTGCGACTTCAAGCAAACCTACAAGAAAAAGTCTAGCGGGGTCAAATTGTATGACCTTGGTGGCCAATTCACATCACCACTGCGGGAGATAAGCTTACACTCAGATCGCTCATAAAGAAAGTCAATCGTGTCATCCGCTATGTGGCACGTAGCACTGTCTTGCTAAAACTACATGTCGTTTAGATCCATATGATTCAATTGGAGCCATAAGAAATTGGCTACCATCATTCTGTAGCACTCGCCGTTGACTGTGACTGCCTCACCGCGTCGTTTTCGAAAAAGTACGAACCAATGACGCCACCAGCCCAAAATTCACACCAAACTGTAACTTTTTGAGGATGCATTATCACCTGGTGAACCTCGCGTGGGTTGGTGTCGTCCCATATACGGCAATTCTTCTTGTTAACATCCTAAAATGTGCCTCGTCGCTAAAGATGATTTTTCAGCCAAAATTAGGGTCATCTTCCAAACATTTCGAAGCCCAGCCAGCGAAAAAAGGGCATTGTCTATGGTCATGAACTTTGAGCTTCTGAGTCAGTTGGATCTTGCACGGATATAGGCCTAAGTCCCGACGCAAAATTCGCCAAGTTGATTCCAGTCAGCAGGTAAACGGCGTTGTCATGAACTTTGAGCTCTTGGGTCAGTTAGATCTGGTAAGGTTGTATGCCTAAGTTCTGACGCGAAATTCACCAAGTTGAAGTCTGCGAAAGGCCGAGTTCGCACGGCGAGGAATCGACTACCTCGGGTTCTGCTGTATACTTTCACGAATCACGACGATGTTCTCGGCCGTCCTTGCATCCCTTGAACGTACAGGTGTTGGCTGATTGTTTACCGAACCGGTCGTTTCAAATTTGGCCACCAATCGTTGAAGAGTCGACTCTGAAGGGCAACCAAGCCTATCGTAAAATGGGCGCAATGCGCGCAACGTTTGCACGAACGAATACTCATTTTGATAATAAAGTTTTATCATTTGAACGTGCTGTTCAATCGTGTAACTTGTCACAGTGATTTGGTATAATAGTCGGAGAGCTGGCGATACATTTTGAGCACGGATTTGAGCCATCTAGTTTTATAGCTCAAAAGTGTCCTTTACGAAAGTGGTACACAAATTGTATTCTATTATCAGTAATAAGCGTAGTATATCGATTGCAGATCATTTGAGTGGGGTGACGGGGAACCAGACCATTCCACAGATATTTTTTTAAAAAATAAAAAATATATTTTTGACTCACGCTGAAAATTTAATAGCGTGTCAAGTACATTTCTTTAATAATAGTCCCAAAATCCAGATCATTCCGGTGGTAGATAAAATGCCAGATACCCTAAAAATATATCTTAAAATAGAACGAGTTTTTATTTTTAATATACTCATTACTTTTATATCCTTTTATATTAGTTGAGTGCTATAAATAAGAATAAGTCACAGTACCTATTTTTATTTTGTTCTAATTTTTTTATCCGATACAATTATTTTCGGGAACAATCAATTTAATTTGAAGCTAATATTTCTGTATTGCTAAGAAAAGTAGCAATTTTATTAGATAAATTACACAATACTCAGCAATTTTTTCTATATTGAATGAAACTATTTTTACGGATTTTATCGCGTTTAGTAAACTTATTTTTTCTTATTTTTATTAATTCCCGACGTTTCGGGTGCTTTCCAGCACCCATGGTCACGGGGGACTGAGGTGATTGACGTCCTGATGTCAGAGTTAACCCGGAGTACCTTCAGCTTTTTTAATTATTAATTTTGGTCGCAGAATGAACTTAATGTATCTTGAAGTCTTGTAGTGGTATGCTTGGGTTTAGTTTTAATTTTATTAATTACAGGATCCCAAGCAGGTAGTAGTACCCAGCCAGCAAAAGGCTATTGAAATTTGAAAAAACCATGAATGAATGACCATGGGTGCTGGAAAGCACCCGAAACGTCGGGAATTAATAAAAATAAGTAATAATAAGTTTATTAAACGCGATCAAATCCGCAAAAGTAGTTTGATTCAATGTGTAGTGTTCGCGTAAATATAAGAAATAATTAATTTTTACTACATTCATTATAACAAAAAAATTTATAAGTAGACAAATTTTTGACTTCTTTAACAATTTGGTATTATATTAATTTTGTTTATGCATTTTCATAAAACTATTAAAATGTATTTTCGATTTTTTCTACAATTATTTAAGAAAGATCATACTTACCCATTTTTTTATAGGAGAGGGGACAAACGAGCATGCGGCTCACCTGATGGTAAGTGACTACCGCCGCCCATGAACAACTGCAACTGCTACACCAGGGGAACCAGGGGAATCGCAGATGCGTTGCCAGCCTTTTAAAAAGGAGTATGCTCTTTTCTTGAAGGTCTCTAAGTCGTATCGACCCGGAAAATCGCTGGTGGTAATCGATTCCACAAGGAAGTTGTGCGAGGAAGAAAAAAATTTCTAAATCGCACAGTGGTGGACCGCCAATCATCCAGATGGTGTGGATGGTATCGGGAGTTCTGCCGCGATGTGCGTTCGTGAAATTTGGCGGCTGGGATTAATCCGAACCATTCCTCAGAGCACTCTCCGTGGTAAATGCGTTTGTTTTTGATTAAATGCGTTTGTTCAACAAAGTCGACTTCACACAAGTTTGTTCCGGTACTCGGCGATGTTGTCCCGAGAAATATTGGCACGGCCGGTATATAGAGCATCACCAGTGCTGTCATCCGCCTAGTAATGAATGTTACCGGTTTGCAACATAATATCATTGATATGCAGAAGAAAAAGCGTTGGTCATAGCACGCAGTCTAGTGGAACACCAGCGTTAATAGGCTCGAAGTCGGAGCATGCGACATCTATAACGATCTTGATGCTCCGATCTGCAAGAAAGCTGGTGAATTGATTGCACAATTTCTCGGGAAGCCCATAGGAAGGCAGCTTCGAAAGAAGCGCTTTGTGCCAAACCCAATCGGAGGCCTTCACAATGGCCAAACTAACGGTCAACGCCTCCCCCTTGTATTCTACTGCCTCCCCCCATCTATGAGTCAGGTAGACCAGAAGATCACCAGCTGATCGATCTCGACGAAAACCGTATTGGCGGTCACTGATCAGCTGGTGATCCTCAAGGTAGCGCATGAGCTGGTAGTTTATAATGAATTCCATTATTTTGGAGAACAAGGAGGTGATGGCGATAGGCCTGTAGTTGGACGGGTTTGAGCGGTCGCCTTTTTTAGGAATCGAGTGGACAAAAGCTGTCCTCCATGATTTCGGGACTACGCCTAGGAAGTAGGAGTACCGGAAAAGACTCGTTAGAACCGGTGTCAACTCTGGAGTACACGTCCTCAGCACAATTGGGGGGATTCCGTCAGTCCCACTCGATTTGTGGATGTCCAGGGAGAGGAGTGCTTTGAGAACCGAGCGCCATGAGAACTGCACATCCGGCATGGAACACTCACACCGCGGATGGTTGGCGGTGTGTTCCCCCCGTCATCAAGAGTCGAGTTGGACGCAAAAAGGTAGCCTAAAAGGTTGGCTTTCTCTTTTGCGGCGTTGGCCAGTGAGTCGTACTCTTCTCGTACCTCTATGAAACCTATAGAGGCACCCGTAGTTTGCGGATGGTCGTCGCTCTCTGTGCGTAGCCAAAGGATGGACAGGTCTGAACCTTCAAAACTGCCGAGGTGCCGAGAACAGATGTCTTCTCTGACGTATACGCAAACACCAGCCCGAGGCACAAAAGAGTGTTTCAATTTGTACCCCGGGTAGGAGAGATACGATGTATCAGCCGGAGAGGACATCTGCGTCTCGGTCAGAAAGAGCAAGGCCGGCTTCGCCGTCTCGAGATGGTAGTGGACGGCGTTTAGGTTCGAGTGAAGTATCCTGATGTTGCAGAAATTCACGGATAGCGTGGCATGGGTTGCTCAGTTTGCCCCGAGCAGTTATTGTTTTTAGTGGAATTTTGCCCCCTTCCCCTGAATATGCGGGGCAGCATGAGCACCCACGCTCAGGGGTGGAGTAGCATGGTCGTGGATGCTCAGCGAGGGATTCTTCAAGCGAAATGCAGAAGCAGAGCTTTCACTTCACGCCTGTATTCTGTGAGGTCGTGGTACCAAGCCGGCTCGAGCCGGCCCATACGTGCAACAGCAAAAGCTGCCGCGTGGCTCTACCACCGTTTAAAACCCATGTCATTTTTACTCTAAAAATATCATAACTGACAAGAGTCAAAAAGGTTAGTACTATATACTCTGGTTATAAGTTACATCGGATGCTTTAGTCACTCTCACGGCAACTATACCTATATATTAAATATTTTTAAAAATATAAGAAATAAAGAAATATAACTTATAACCAGAGTCTCCTGTACCTCTGGTAAAACCACGTGAATGCTCTAACTAATGAGAACGTAGCATGAACGCTCTCTCTCATATTCATTCTTTCCCGTCTTCGGTCTCGTTTTTAACCCGCCTTAAGGAATAATTTTAGGGTGTCTGGCAGTTTTTTCCACCACCGAAATAATCTACCTTTTTGGAATTATTATTAAAAAATATACGTGACACGCTATTACATTTTCAGCGTGGGTCAAATATATATTCATTTTTTTTTAAATATCATTGGGGTAGTCCGGTTCCGCGCCACCCCACTCAAATGATCTGCAATCGATAAACTGCGCTTATTATTGATAATAGAATACAATTTGTGTTATTTTAGCTGGGTCAATTATATTTTTAAGACTAACATTTTACCTTACTTTTACCTTGCGCAGTACCTGTCTCACCGGTACATGCCAGGCAGACTAGCTATTCCCTATACAACTTTCGTAAACGACACTTTTGAGATATATAACTGGATGAGTCAAATCCGTGCTCAAAATGTGTCGCCAGCTCTTGGACTATAAGTAACTAAATAATAAACAAAAGGTTTGATAGGTGTCACCAAAACAAAATGGCCACCACGGGCCGCCAAAATCTACCCGCGCCAATTGAAAAAAACCCATTACTACTCCAAGCGGAAATTTGCAAAATTGGATTAATTGTAGAGTCACCTCGATGTTTGTATCTCTGTCTATTTGACATAGAAATTTTTTTTAATTTCCAGAGACTATTTTACATAGGTGATTGAAATTTGGTATATATAAATGTTCACGGTGAACGTGAAAAGAACATCATTCATGGACGGTAGTAGAAATATATTCGCCTTGTAGTGGCGGCGCGAGAGAATCCACTACTCCTTATCATCCTGTGGGTATCGTAAGAGGCTAAGGAGGGAAAGTAAAACTGGAGTTGGGCAGCAGGGCTGAAGTAAAACCTTAATATAAAAATATATAAGTAAAAATATAGTGACGTACACAGAGTGAGAGCAAATAGGGTCATTTATTGGACGGACTCTACTACGGCGCTCCACTGGATACAGAACGATACGGCGCGTTACACACCATACGTAGCTCATCGATTGGGGGAGATAGCCGATCATATCTCCATAGATCACCCGATCAATGGAGATGGATACCGACTGCAGAGAATATAGCAGATCTTCGGATAATTTATAGTATGGTCTTCGTGTTCCATCCTCCAAAACTCTTTGGAGTCTTACGACGTCTTAGGGGTCTAGATCTGGAAGTTTCAAATTCAGCCTCGACATCTAATTTTTCGGCAATTTTCATGGCATCACAACATGTACGATTTCCTCAAAATTTGCGTCAGTTCTAACTTTTTCATAAACTTCTTTAATTCCGTTAAAGCATATAAAGCAACTTACATATTCATATCGATGGACTGCAGAATTTTGCTCACAAAATTTACTTATGTCAAAATCATATGCCATAAATTTAGTTAGCAAATGAAAAAGAATGAAAAAGAACATATTTTTGCTGCTAGACATTTAGCGTCATATTTTGCCTTCTGATCATATGATATAGCATTAGATATTTCGGTGTTTTTATAGGATAGGGTGACAAACGAGCACACAGTCCACCTGGTGGTAAGTGGTTGCAGTGGCCCATAGACATCTACATTTATCCTCGTTTGCGAATCAAAATGCAGATGCGTTGTCACCCGTGAGGACTAAGATGGAATGCCTCGTTTCCAGTAAAAAGGATCTCAGTTTCTCTACACTCACCATACGAAACACAGCAGTGTTAAGCTGCTATTTGACGCTGGTATTCTGTGAGAGCGTGGTCCTTCCTCGGTCGAGCCGACCTATTCGTGCTACAACTATACTACTAATATAGCTGCAGCATGGCTCTACCACGTATATAAGGCATGATACATTTCTGGTAAATTTGTAAACAGCGGTTTGATAGCATCTATTCTACATGACCATCTTGTTTCAGACAATGGTTTTAAGGTCACATATTTTTTTAGTATATTCCATCTTTTGGTAGAGGTCGGAATAATATTTATATAATTTTTGCACAATACTAAAAAATGCAGTCGTATGATGATTGAGATTGGCAGCGTCGTTTTCTATTAAATTTAAACTATGGCTAGCGCACGGTACATAGAAAACACGGGGATTTAGATTCAGCAATCTTTTTTGAAGACCATTATTCTTACTGCGCATATTTGATCCATTATCATAGCCCTGGTCCAAATTAATTTCGGCTAGTTTTTCTACTATAAATAACGTTAATTCAGTGCCAGTTGTATCGATAATTGGTCAGAAAGCTTTGAAATGCTCCCTTATTTCCAACTTTCTATTTTCTGTGTTAAAATAGACAAATCTTATTATACTTAATACTAATTTGCTCTACGTGTGAAACGTCAGATGTACAATCCAGTATTATTGAAAAATATTTATTAATCTTTATATATAAATTTTACGTGTCACATTGTTTGTCCGCGATGAACTTCTAAACTACTGAACTGATTTCAATGAAATTTTGCACACTGTTCAGTTTGGTCCAACTTGAGAAATAGGATAGTTTTTATCCCGATAAGTCACCCTCAATTTTTTTATTGCTAATTTCAGGAATTTTTTTTAGGAAAGCAAATGGTCGTCGGAAAGGGCAGAACAACGTATGCCTGGTCAGCAAGTTTAACATAAATTTAAAATGTTGAATGTTGAATTTGGTTACCGAGTATGTAAATTATTTCATTTTGGATCTTAACTCCAAGACAAGTAGGCATATTTTTGAAATCCGAATCATTCGTTACGCGTCGTATATGTTCAGTCATTGAAAGATCGAATTTTCCTAACAGTTCACGATTCAATACATTTTAAAAAATTACCATTGTTACGGTCATATAATTTTTGGCATTCGCCACGAAAAGCCATGTTTAGGAATTGGACCACATATATTATTCTTTTGATTACATCGTACCAGCGCTGCTTTTCAATCTCTAAAAGTTTTTGTTGAATACTATCAATAGTGTTTTTATTATTAAGAGCGTGACATAAATCTGTCCATTTTTTATAATTATTGAAATGAGCAGAACTTTCCTCACGTCTGCTGAAATACAAAGTTAGATGTTGCCAATCACTAATTCCCTCGCAGAATTTATTGTTATGTTTTGATTAAAATAGCTTGCAACAGAAGCAATAAACGGCATTTTTGGACACTGAATACAGCAGCCACTCTCTGTGATACTTTTCACCGTTTCCTAAATGCCTTTTATAACACTCGAAAGATTTTCGCCCCGAAGAGTCACGCGGAAAATTATACTGTTTAATTTGTTTAATCGGATTTTCTATTAAATACTGCATTAAAGTAGCATTGAAATTTTTTGGCCAGAGTCCAGGGTCATCTTTGGAAAAAGTTAATATTGGTGACGATAATTGTCTTGGCGGTGACAATGGTGTATCAGGCAGAGGCACGGACGTAACTTCGGCGGCATCATCTTAAATTAAAGCTAGACAAACAAAGACATATGAGTACTTATCTACCTGTATGAATAAACTGATTTATCTATCTATGAATAATTATGTATGATAAAATAAATAAATGAATATTTCTCGACAATTAAACTCCGCCGTCTAGTCCCAAGCTGAGGAAGGCTTGTAATGAAATTAAAAAAGAAAATGTTTTTTTTTTAATTATTTTGACATTACAAACAGACTACAGTTATATTTATTTGTATAGAAAATAACATAAAAAGCACGCACCTGAAGCGCTTTTTTGAATCAGATTTTGTAACATCTTCATCGATAAAATGACTGGTTTCTGTCTCTAATGATTCTTTGGAAGTGGATGGTAGAGCCGTAAAATATTTACTAATTTTAATTGTATTTTTATCACATTCATCTTCTTGTTTTCTTTTCCTTATTAAATTCTGGTAACCAGATTTTTTTTTTTTAAGTACTATCACTCATCGTGAAAACAATCACTAACACACAAACTATATATTGTTTTAGAGCTAGAACTTAATCTTATAATAAAAAAATCAATGCGCACCTTGCACACACTTTCAATTGACTGATTATTCAATTCAATTGTTTTGGCACTCTCGTTCCTTAAAGTTGGGGAATCCCCGTGACCCCACCCCGCTTGCGTCGCACGCATCGCATCGGGTTACATTGATAATTCATTCAAACAAACTCACGGCGGTTCTTTTGATTTTAACGCTGAGCTCGTAACTAATGTTAACTAAAACCCAAAGCGTAAAATTAAACTACACACGTGAATATTATCTTAGAAGAATTGTACAACAAGCGCATTATAATTATGTTTTGTTATTAACAAGGCATATGTTGTGCCTATTGTACCTACTTACATATCGATACTCCACTACAAAGAATAATTATGTTGTTGTGTAAGTGTAACAAAATAATTTCGATGGCGGCGCCTCTATTGTCTTGGCGCCTGTGTGCGCCGCACACTTCGCACACAGGGGCGGCGCGGTCCTGCCAGGGCGGCGCCACTAGAAAGTGAGTTATAATATTTGACAGGTTTTAATTTAGTTAATTTAATTATTTTTTTTGGTTTAGTTGGGTGACAAACGAGCACACAGTCCACCTGATGGTAAGTGGTTGCTGTGGCCCATAAACATATACATTTATCCTCGTTTGCGACACCAATCTGTAGATGCGTTGTCACCCGTGAGGACTAAGATAGAATGCCTCTTTTCCAGTATAAAGGGTCTCCGGTTCTCTACACTCACACAACCCATTCGTGCTACAACTATACTACTAATATAGCTGCAGCATGGCTATACCACATTCGGAAAATGTAGAGGTTATTGTTTCTTCCTGTACTATTAGCTATATTTTATATTAATAGGATTAAAAATAAATAAACCAACCCGCAGATATTCATAAGAGTAGAAAAATTAAAAAAAGTTGAAAATGTGCAAAAAAATCAAAGAGCGAACCACTGAAGCGTTGTTTTGTGTATTTATATAATTCTCTAGAAACTGATAAACTTTTATTAAAAACTAACTTCTCAATTAAATGACATTATGTAACAAAAAAACTTCAGACATCTGGTCATTAAAATATAGTAAGTTGAGGTGCAACTAGAGTGGCCGAATTGCACAACAAAGCCGCGATTATTTAAATAATTCATGAATTAGGAACAAAATGTTCAAGCCATATCACAATATGGTCAACAAAATAGTGTTAAATTTTATGAAATGCCACCATTTCATGAAATGATCAATTACTTTATGATATTATTAATTCTACGATCCGGTAAAGACATTTTATTTATATATAGGAAATAACAACAGGAGATCCCACTTCTGATGTCGGAGAATTACAACAGAGGATTGCAATTTTGATCTTGGAAATACATCAGGATAGCGTTAACTGTTAAAAATAATAAAAGTGTGAAAGCGGATGTTCAACTTGCTCTCGTGCTTACGCAATTAATTATTATCAGTAATAAGACAACGTAACGCCCTATATATTCAGCATAGTGAAATTACAGTTCGACCACACCGTAACACGTCTCCGCCACAATCACACACCAGTGTAACGTGAGGTACGTAATTACATGATAACACCAAAATATCAGTCGCTTAACTTCAAATGAAGGTAACTCCATCATGTGCAATATTTGACATTTTGGTATGAAATGAAAGCTCAAATAAAATACTTTACATTCATTTTAACAAGCAATGACAAATCCAATCATATTTGAAAAGAAATGATAAACAAATCATGCATTTTTAACAAACAACAACAAATCCGACTAGCCGTTTTTATCTAGTGAAGGCAAATCCTTCTTAACCAATCAGCGCAGTGCATTCAGTCAATATGGCTGAAAGTGGTCGCTACATCATCAAAAGTCGGTCGTCGGTTCTCCGATATTTTATTCATTTAACTAGGTAAAAGTTAATAACAATGAATAATTCGGTGAAAATTGTATCCCCAAGTAAAGTCCGAAACGATTAAAAATAAAAATCAAACAAAAGCAACAGGACAAAGTAAAAAAACTGTAAGTACTTTTATTTTCTTTCACAGGTTATGACAAGACTGCCACGACCCTAGGGTTGTACGTAAAATTCACTGTGATTATTAATATTTATATGAAAATTGTTACAGAGATGTGGATGAAATATTTTTCTACTTTATAACATTTCTGCCATCAGACGGTATTTGCCCTAACAGAAAAGCAAATAAGGAAGAAGGAAACAATTCTTAAGCCTCAAGAGTACATTGATATCGTAGAAGAACATGCAACTGTCTATCGTCTAGGGACAGAAGTAACCATTCTCGTTTATAAAACTCAGTGTAGAAATATATTGAAATCGGCTCAAAGTTTGCATTTTCAGATTGCCAAATTCAAAAGGTTTATTATCACAACTGGAAGAAACCTAGTAAAAATCAGGGCTGAAATCGCTTATTACTGTGATAAGGGAGTGAACAAGTCAATTATGAAACGTGGTCAAAGCTTTGTAACATTCAACCCAGATCAGTCCCAATTGGTGTTTCAGTTTAATAGGTCAAGTTGGTTGATGTCTGTAAATTACTGGAAACACATTTTGGGGAATGGGGAATGGCCGCTATTACAGGAACTAGAAAATTAAATTTGTTAGAGAAGGTTAAATAAACTGTTTGATTTGTACTGTTTGTTTAATTTATTTCAGCAGACCAGTATTTATAAAATCATTAATTGCTTTGGTGACAACCCTTGTATGTAAGTATCGAGGAGTAGTTTTTATCAAATCTTGGTAAGTCTAGTTAAATTTTATCATATATAAGTAAATCGATACCTTTTTAGTTCAATAACTGGTAAATCCAGTCATGTTACATCAAACGTAGATGAATCCAAACTAAAAACGCATTTTAATATTTTATACGACGTATTATTATTATATTTTATATTTAATTTGACTATTTACTGACCATCATCTATGATAGAACATTACTTTCATTATGAAACTATGTATTTTGGACAGAATCTATTTTTCTGAAATAACTCAGAATCACTTTCAATGGATTTACCTTTATTTGAAGTTAAGCGACACATATGTAAACCAACAGCAACACTACTTATCTCGAAATAACACAGGGCAGCCTCTCAGCAACACTAATCTTCCTTGCCTGCACTGGACGAATTACAACAACGATCAGAACCATGACACTATCTTAGCACTAGTAGAATGACTACACTCGTTGAATGATTTTAGCGGAATCTCTCCCGCACGGCACCTACAGTGAACTTTATACTGCACAAACAAGTGGGAGTTTCTCGATACACCCTCAGGCCTTTCGATCCAAGTGATATTTTATAGACGCTCCGACATATAGATTAGTAATTAAACAAAAGCTTATAAATGTTTAATTAGATTTAGAGAGAATAATTTACATTTTTTAATTTAATTTAATTATAACTGAAGGGAAAATATACTTTTATTTTTCTATTTTATAATAGATGGCGATGTTTTGTAAAGGTGAAACGGTTCAAAATACTTTCAGGATTTATTTATAAATATAGTATTTATTAAATAAACTACAACGTTATTTCGCTTATTACTAACAGAATCATTTAAAATATAAATTAACATTTAAAGGAAGGAAAACACTTGACTCTCCTTTTTAAATTTTCATAATCGGTTAAAAAGTAGCCTATAAGTTGCCCCGGATCCTTAACTATCTACAGATAAAATTTCATGGAAATCCATATAGTAGTTGTAGTGCAGTAGTGATTTGTGAATACACAGACAGGCACAGACTGACAAAAATTCTAAGATCTACAAATTTGACTTCAGTATCCTTTCGTTTAGTCTCCTAGCCTTGTTTTTACCAAAAAATATTCGAATGAATTACACGCAACATATTTCAATAGATTTGAGTCTTTTTGCCTTATTTGAACATTAACTTAGGTAAATGGACAAATATATTGCCTCAATTTATGTAGAATTGTAGGGTCTCTCTATGCATACGTATGTATGTAATTACTCAAAGTTTATTTGATTATCATCCAACCCTGTATGAAGAAATTCAAATAAAATCAAAAAGGTAGCAGAGTCTTCCTAATAACGACTAAAAATAAAAAAAATTGCGGTTACCAAACCAATTTCCAAGCGTGATAACTGTGCCAACTGCGCCCCCTATGAGGCAATCTACGGGAGTGACCTGTGTTCAGCGGTGGACTTTAATAGGCTGTAAGGATAACGGTAACGGTAAATATGATATTACTAAGTAGGTAATGTAAAAATTAATATACAAAAAATAAAATGTAGCAAAAAGAATTTAAAAAATAAACCAAATAGAATCCCTCTTGTGCAACGTTACTCAACGGTGAATATGTCTTTGGTATTCAATTTGCCACTTCATCTTGATCCAGGGTGGAAAAACTACACGTGACGTGCAGCATGCGTTTCTTTATAATTACTAAGTATCAGGTTACAGTTGCTACATATATTCAATTTTCAGATGTATTTTTTGCGTGGTGGCGACAGAAGACAAACTTGTTGCACGTTTACGTTTACCTAAGTTGAATTAACAGTATCAATAATGAAGATTGGTTCTTTAAGAGGTCATTGCTGTTAACCAAAAAATAATTAATAAAAAAAATATTACACGTGGTATAATAGTTATAGTTATATATAGTGGTATATAATTATATTATAGTTGGCTAATCAAAAGACTTGCCTTTGCAGAAGGTGATGGTAAAAGTTGGAGTCCGAGTTCTGCTGATGCGTAACCTTGATGCACCGAGATAGTGCAAAATGATGAATGATATTAATTGCTTTAATGTTATGTAATAGAAGAAAACAGTCATACTTGTAGCGTATGGCTGTTGCCTGTTGTTTGTGTGTTTTCCCAATGTTCATATTTAATGAGACGGAACACATGCAGAAATATGTGGCTGCTCTTTATTCAAGAGTAACGAAAATGGTACGATATTGTGTATACAAATTCTACCTGTATTATTTAATAGTACTATCATGGTGATATAAACCTCAAGTTTCTTTATCCGCTTAGAAATTTTGAGATACAAAAATTATGCAATATGTATTATCTTATAGTAAGTATATTATATCATCGTTTATAACTGTGCGCTGGGTTAAGATGTTAAAATCAAACTACAAATCAGACTAGGCTGTATTGTTAAGACAATAACAATACAGCCTAGTCTGATTTGTAGTTACTTTTTGATATGATTCCATAAAAGGCAGAAAAAAGTCTAAGGACTTCTTTCTGCATATTATGGAATCATATCAAAAAGTATTTAGTTTATTCACTACATTTATAAATTTTGAATCTTGTAAAATTACTGTCAGAAGCTTTAGCGGAATCAGAATGGTTTGACGTAGATTTGGATACGTAAAACTAATACTGTTTTGTGTGTTAAATGCCTGTCTCTGATCTATTAATGGAAACGATGAAACAAGTAATTTGATGATGATACGAACTTCAGGTTATTGTGTCAGTTAAAGCGCCTTGAGATACTATCGTGATCGACTGTATGTTATGAGTCAGTTTATGTTATGCCGCTAAAAGCTCCTAAAACCTTCGCAATATGACGCATCAACAAATTGTGAAGAAGTTTTTAAATAGATTATTTAAAAAAATAATTTCCTAATAATAGACACTGACAAAAGCACAACTGTACAAGTCTATTACAAACGAAAGAAAAAAAGAATGATTGTTAACCACAGACTAATATTACGATGCATACCTACCATGAAGTTATAGATAAAGATGGAGACCACACTCCGAATACCTACTTGAAGCTCAACCTATGTATTACTATCTCGCTCTCTGTGGGCAGACCTTCTCTTTCTAAGTAGGTAACCTTTATTTTATTTTTCCCAGGATATCGATATAAGTAGTTACATTACATTAAGTGGTTTATTTATAAATATTTACATCTCTGTTTACTACTAAGACCTAGCCTATATAGATTATACGGAGTGACGAAAAAGTTATCACATAAAATGAAAAGACGTATGCTACATAAATTTCTTTAAACATACACAACTAAAAAAATATATAACAATTAATACATTAGCCGCGGTAGCATTTTTTTCGTTTCAATATTAAATAACATCATGTAAATGCATACAGATATCACCTGATGAATTCTAGAAGGTCAAAGACCCATGCCATTTCAAGGCGAATATAGGTAGTTTAAAGGTTATCAAACCTAACTACTCAAATAAAGAAAAAATCAAACAAAAACTGCACTTACGGCTAACAATTTAAGGCATAATTTTATGCGCGAAATTAAAAACAAAGGGAACGCACGCTGCAGGCGTATGAAAACAAAGTCAAGCGAAAAATTTACTTAAAATAATGAAGTTAAGGCATAATTCTCTACGCGCAAAGTGACAAGAAATGGGATCGGGTGTAAATATAAATTATTATTTTTCTGGCGCGTGCGACGTTTTGTAAGTCACTTCAGGACAGTAACCTATATATCAAGGCTGATTTATTTCTTGTCAATATTTTACCCTATTTATTTTGTTTGAAAAATGCATTTTTTATTTTCTTTTATTATTGTTTATTTTATTATTTTAACAGACATATATCAACTTGTATTAACTGCTGTGCTATTTAACGTGATAACCTCGGCGCCACCCAGTATATATTTGTACAATTTTTTTTGGGAAATTGGTTTTATGAAGAAAGGTTTTCATTTCCATGGGCAGAACCGGTATCTAAAATTTGACCACGCATTTCCGTTACAACCCAAATAATGTCGAGCCTATTTAGAAAATGTGGAAAATAAATATATCAGAAAATATTTTATTACTACCATTTCGATAATGTATTTTCTGGTTATTGTATACAATACCTGAACGGTACCAACGAAATATAAAATTAATTTATTATAACACCCCGAGTGATCAATGAATTGGGCAAAATATACCTGATTTATTGTTCAGACAGACTAAATCTATTTCTGGACAATTATTTTAGAAAAATATCACGAGGACTAAAGGAGCGTAGTGGAGCTCCTGCCTTAGCCTTCTGACCTAACCCATCCGAGTCAGGCTGCTCTGATCTGAAATGTGTATAATACTATATTCCACCCACCCTGTTCATTTTACGAATTATCTACAATTCCTAGGAATTCTATATAATAACGGATTTCATAAATTTCTATTAACATATGTACTATAATAGGAACGATAATATATAAAAAAGACCTTAAAAATAAATAAAAATACTTTCCATATTAAAATTATTTATTGAAATTTTACACATCATGTGGATAACTGTGGCTTTTTGAAGTCCTTACAGATATCAGCAAAGCACCCTTGAATAAATATTCTCAATTTCTGACTGACCCGTATACTTTTTAATAGTTGCCATTAAAGAAGACCTATCCTGAATTTTTTTAGTTTGGCGCGCCACTTTTTATATAAGAATCTTAGTTTTCGTCTCAAGTATTTCTTCTTTAGTACACTTTATTTTCACTTGCACGTCGTCGCATTCACTGCTGACCTAAAAAACAAGAAAACTTTATGAAATCAGTATTTTTAGCATCGTACATAGTATTGCTCCACTCATTAGGGTCGTAGCGTGATACTAGACAGCCTTCCTGAGGAATTGGTTTTAAAAATGCAAAAAATATTTTCAAATCTGACTGGTATGGTTCCAGAGATTAGAGAATTAAACAAAAAAAAAAGAAACAAATAACTCTTAATGTCAGAACGTCATAATGTCAGTACAAATTTATGTCACTTAATAGGTAACACATAATACACCGGAGCGTGACTTCGTGAGCACACATAAATGAAGCGTCAAACAAGAAGCTTCATGCTTAGTGTCGTAGTGACGGTTACCACAATACGACTGGCACTAAAGAGTTTAAATATGTATGTGTTTTAAGCTATATAATACATTATGTAATGTAATATTAAAGTCATAATAAATACAAATAAAAGGTATGTATTTAGTAATAAAGGAAAAGGAAACTTACAGGTAACTTGTTCAGGTTGCATAAATTTTCAAGAATTTTTCGACATTCTTTTTTACTAGTTTGGTCTTCAATATTACAGCCAGTACATTTCATTCCTGTTTCCTTAAGTGCAGAACTACTTTCATTAATTCCAGAAATAGTGCTTGGTATAGCTACAGCCAGAGCAGCCATTTGCACAATAGACTCTTCATGTCATGCACTTGTTGTCTGCAAATGATAACATATTTTACAAAATGTTGCTTTATATCATACATTTAAACTACTACATTTCTAAATACATAATATATTACGAAAAATAGATAATTAAATTATATTAAATTTTTACCTTGCCTGGTGATACTGTTTCTTGATTTCTTATAACAGTAGGAACTGCTGTTGGTTTTAAGCACCTTGTTGTTGAATCATAATCTGATTCTTGAAAATGCAAATCTTTGGTTTTGAATTTTCAATGGTACAATGGATAACAACAAATTTCTCCGCGTACTGTTTTAGGAAATCTAAAAAAAATATTCGTAATTATTGTAAACGTTATTAAAGTATTAGAATAATGAGAAACAAAAATTAAGTAAAAGTAAATTGTCTGCCAAAAAAATATATTGTGTTACTAACTTAATATTATGAAATCTATGAAATCCGTCATTATATAGAATACATAGAAATTGTACACAATTCTTAAATTTCATGCATTTCCGGTAACATAATAAGAAACATGTACATATAATTAGTTAAGTTCACACGGAAAGTCTGAGATACATCGTCAATATGGTCACACTACTTCAGTGCGATTTCTTTTAAACAAAAACAATAAGATTGTTCAAAGTCAATTAAATTCAATGTAAAACTATTTGATTTAGACAAAGTTATAATTTACTAATATGTTTAAAACACTGATAAAACTTTTCAGCAAAAAATTAAGTGAAAATACAAAGAAGTATGTTTACAAGTATTCAATGCCAGAAGTCACTATTTAAACACTTACGTGTGAAATCTTATATCACTTCCTGGACATCAACTACTGCCGCAACCACGTAATACACTAGTTTGCACCATTTCTTGAATTATAACAATAATTATCTTTAAATATCTCAAACGACGCTGTGAACTGTTAAGTAAACAACCGCCATATTTGTCTAATTTATGTTGACATATAGGGCCAGTGTTGCCGTTTTATAAATGAAAAAAATGCTAGACTTTGGCGGCGATAATGCTAAAAAAATGCTAAATCACACTTGAATATGCCAAAAAAAATGCCAGCTGCTAAGTCTTGTTTAAATGAATAAGAAATAAAAATAAATTGCAAGTAGGTAGTGTAACTAAAAATGCAGTGCTATTTTAAAGTAATTTTAATCATCAATATAAATCAAATAATATTTGTAGATCATCAATATCAGCTTCGTCGTGTGCTTGTGCTTGTGATGTTGAAGGGCCATCTTCAATAGCAATAGTCATTGGCATTACAAGCGACTCTTTAATCCCTCTAATCTGTTTTAAAACATTTTCGGGAACGTTATAGGAATGACAACATTTTCCTGATCTTTTAAGGCCATATCTGATGTGTAGGATCGAGTTCAGTGTATGTAGTGACATACGATTTCTTAACTTTGTTTTTACTATATTCATTTGGCTGAATACTCGTTCTATCTCAGCATTCGAGTGTGGCAAAGAAAGAATAGATATGGCCAAAGAAGCTAACTCCGAAAATGGATTATCCGCCGAGTCTTTGTATCCATAAACCTCCGACCAAAATTCGACAGTTGAACACTTATTTTCCCAGTCGGTATGTCGAATATTCCTCCACTGTACAACTATACGTTCTATTTCATTGGCCTGGCAGCCGAACTCTTGTGCTAGTTTTATTATCGGTGGTTTTATAGCTTTTAAAGTTTCTTGTACAGAAAGCATACTCATTGTTCGTAGTATTGTTATATTTGTTGGCAACCTTGATCGCATTTCTTGTATAAGTTTAAGTGTAAACTGCTTACAGCGGTGCCGCAGATTACGTTCGGCTTCAGGTAAAAGTTCATATTCAGTCAGCTTTAGTTCGAAACCATAGCCCATGTATGGAGATGGGTCTAGATAGCTTTCAAGATTTGTAGCTGTTAACACATCAATTTGCGCTGTTGGCAATATGATTCTTCTGGCCACTGATTCAACCAGTTCAACCAAATCATTCAGCAGTTTAGTCGGGTCTCGGTCGTTGCTTTCAAAATTTTTATTTACCCTTTGCACTTCATCTAAAATAGGCAATAAATATAGCAGATACAGATGATTCACAGGATCGTTATACATAGAATAAAGAATTTCAGCCATATAGCAATTTTCTTTTTGTTTGACAATTTCGAAATGCGATTTTAGTTCCAGCCATTGATCTATAACCCGGCGGACAGCAGGCTCAATAGACAACCATCGCGTACTGCATACCTGAGTTATTTTCAATGGTTCTTTTCCACAGTTAATGGTCTTGTATAGCTCCTTGTAAAACAACTGTCGGTTGGAGGAGTGGCTAAACCAATTATATGTTTCTCGGATTAAAAACTCAATATTTCTCGGAAGTGACTTCTCAGACGCATGAGTGATAGCTAATTGCAGGGAATGGCAAAGGCACCGCACCAAAACCAGATTTTCATTGCCAGTTTCAGTTTTTAATAAGCTGTGAACACCGTTGTTGACACCAGTCATAGAACTGGCATTGTCAGTTCCTATCCCTATCAAGTTTTTCATATTTAGTTTAAGCTCTGCAAAAAGGGTCTTGAGGCCGTTTACTATAGCATCAGCTGTCCCGTTTTCTATCTCAACCAATCCTAAAAATGTCGTGATAATATTTTTATGTGAACTGTCATAATATCGGATTGATGTGCCGAGAATTTTTGTGACTGAGATGTCTGTGGATTCGTCAACCAGTATACTAAACTTATTATGGCCTATGTCTGCAACCAATTGTGAAATAAAGTGTGGAGCCAATGCAAATTTAATGATGTTGGTACATTTCGTTCGGTGTAATTTAATATCGGCACTTCGACTATCAGAAAATGTTTTTTTACACATTTCGGACAAATGGTCCACTGTTAGAGTAGATGCATGTTCACTTATAAATAATGCAAGTGAACACTCTGCTTTTTGGGTAACTAGTTGAATATGCACCTTAGGAAAATCAATTTTTTTTGACTTTTTTTCGGCGCAACATGTTTCGCATGTTTTGATGTAACAATGTGTTGTTTTAGACAGGATACTTTGGCTATAATGTCGCACTTACAGTATTTGCAGTAAGCTTTGGTCGAATCTTCTTTAGCTCGTGTAAGCCATTGTTTAAACTCACTCATCTTCTCCCACTCTTCTCGATAATGTTGTTCATATTTTGGAGGCATATTTTCCCTCAAAAGTCAATTGTAAACTACTTTTAAAGCACACACACACAAAACAAAAACACAGACGTTTATTTTAAAGCTTTTACAAGTATCGGTACTCGCACTTGTTAAGTAATGTTCTGAATCCGAATGAAACAAAACATTACACATTGCTTACTCGGAATACTAAACAAAATCTTTCACTATTCGGGAAATTCCCCAATTAATAACAGAGTTGCCATAATAATCAATCATAGTAACAATTTTAATTTTTTTGTCTATGGGTTTAATTCAATCTTTTGTACAGAATAATATATAATAGATATGGCAGTGATTGTGAACAATTTGTCTATCCCATAAAAATAGTTAACATCATTAGTAGGTAAAATTCGAAAGATGCTTAAATATGCAATATGCTAAAGCCAATTTTTTCATGCCAACAGATTTAAAAATATGCCAAATTTAGCATTAAAAATGCCAAATCGGCAACACTGTATAGGGCTAATGTTGCCACATTACCGAACCCTTAGGAAATGGAGTTGTAATTCACTGATTCGTTAACCCAATAATGCATACGAGACCTTCAATTTTGGAATTTTTAATGTAATTAATCGTAGTTAAACTATTTATTTATTGGAACATTATTTTACAGAGCTTATACTTCTGATTTGGTTATTGTGGAAACTATTTCTAAGAATTTACCAGGAGATTTAAATAAAAATATAGCAATACTGTATTCCACACTAAAAAGAGAAGTCAGACCGCAGAGAGTGAGATAAAGATACGTAGATATTTGACTCAAGCTGTTGTTCCAAGTGTGGCCTCCATCTTTATCTATAACTTCATGATAGCTACGCATTTGTTAACGATCAACGTTAAGTCCATAGAGAAAAGTAATACATCGGGAAGAAGTCGGAGTTTTGGCGGGAACTTGACCGGCGGCGGTTTGCTGCTCCTGTATTATAGTTTAAATAATAGTTTGAAGTGGATTTTGATATGTAAAAGTGGTGCGAATTTGTGTATTAACTGTCTACGCATGTGAACTATTAGTGGAAATGGTGAAAAAAGTGCTCTGATGGTGATGTATTCTCAAGATAAGCTGTTTGTCTGCTAAAGAAGCGCCTTTTGATACCATCGTCAACTGTCACCTGTCCGCTGGCTGAAGTTGCCGTCAAAATCTCCCAAGGGCTGCACAATGTGATGCATCTACATATTGTGAAGCCGTGAAATATGAAGGAATATTCAAAATAAAAAAGACAAGGCTGTATAGCTTTGTTCCTTTGCCTGCTCTCTCAAGCGAATAATAAAAACAACAACAACAACAACAACGTCATGTCAACGTCAATATCGTCGGTCGAAAACAGTAGTGGAACATTTCAAAATGAGTAAATGTGAGATATCGAGCAATAAAAAATTTGAAATTCTTATTTTTCCATTTAGCAAGTGTTAAGAGAAAAAAGGATTGTTTTTAATGTTGTTATATTTTGGTTAGACTTTACATTTATGATTTCTATTAAATTCATTCATTTTTTATTATTTGTTTTTTAATTATAAGTAAATATTTGAAATGTTCCACTACTGAATTAATTTATCGAATGCAAATATCCCTCTGATAATGGATTATTTTTGAATGTACCAGTACTGAATTAAAAAACTTTGTATTTTTCTTAAATAATGTCCTAAATAAAAATGAAATCTAGAGAACCTTAGCAAATAATTGCATTTTTAGAGAATAATTAATAAAACACTTTTATAGTTTTATAACATTTTTTTATTTATAAGAAAGAAAATATAAAAAATGGAACAATTAGTCATCGTCAGCTCTATCTGAGGACGCTGGCAATGTTTTATAATAATCCCAATAAACGCTTGGAATTACGTTACCATCACATAATGAAATCAAATCTTTCTTTTTAAGATTTGATATTCCAGGACGAGTGCGATATTTATTTGTCAAAACTAATGTTTCGTTAGGCTTGCCCCGCATTTTATGCCGAACATTGAAGCATTTCATTGTACTGTCAGGTTTATAAGTATCCAAGTAATAAATAGCGAAAGGATTAGTAGCTTGCATAAATATTTTCTTGATATCATTCCACACTACTTCTGTATTTATTGTAAAATTTTTCCCAAAGTGTGCAATTAGTTCTTTTAAATCAAAAATGTCTGAATAATTTAAATCATGAACTTGGTAGGGATTACCTTTCTTCTTAGCACATTGTATAATTGTCCTCCATTGAGATGGTACTGTTATATCCCTTTTTACAACGCAGTTAAATCTTAGTAAGCATTTATTCAATCCCACGGTACTTTTCCTATATATGACGTCAATCAGTAATTGCATTGTTCTTTTCCATATTAATTTCATTCCATTTTACAGTCAGTTAGATTCAGAGCCCCGGGTAGATCGGACATAGATTCCGATACGTATTAGAGTTCGGAAGTCAGGGTTAATATTAATTGTGTGTGTAAACTTTTTATAATAAACCCTTAGGTTTACCTTGTGGTTTTTTTTTAAAAAGTCAAACGGGATCGGCCTCCTAACAAATTGGTGTCAGAAGTGGGATGCCAAACAGAAGGTCATAGAAGACATTGGCATCCGAATCCGAGGTCCCCGAAATCATCAAGGTCGACATTAAGCCTTAGCCGTGCCTAAGCCTGCACCTACCACAATTTTGGACGACGATCAGCCTCCGCTCTGAAGCGTGAGCCCGCTCCACTTACACCTGGTCCTGAAATCTCCCGTCTGGCCGACGATAAGTCTCCACCAGGAGCCCGCACCAGCTGGATCTAACTCACCAACAAAAACTATTTCAAGAACTTTCTACGCCTTCCGGTCCTGCTATTTCCCACGACGTGACGGAGTCACCGCGTCAGCGATCTCGCCTGCCAGCCGCCACGAGTGTAACGTTTCACCTAGCTATTGTTACGACGCTTAAATGCTACGTGTAGAAATTATTACCATTCTGTAAGTCATTTTGTATTCTGTTTAAATTTAAAATTTACTTTTATTTTACACTGTTTCTGTACTATTACCAATCTTTTACGTTGTTTCATTGTGATTATTTTATATAAGATTAATATTTAAAATTTAATTCTATGTCGCTTAAAGCAGAAAAAGGTAAAGAAAATATGTCGGAAAGAATCACGCTTTCATTCTTGACGAAATTTATAAAATCCTATAATGGGGAGAAAGATTCCCTACCCGCTTTTCTTACAAACTGCGACAATGCAATGTCGTTAGCTACACCAGAACAACAGCCTATTCTGTGCAAATTCATCATCTCACAACTAGAGGGAAAAGCACAAGTTGCATGTAGTTTAAAAACCTTTGAAACATGGAATCAAATAAAATCATTTCTCCGTTCTACTTTTGGGGAGAAAAAACACGCGACACATTTACTATCAGACTTGCAAAACTGTAAACAGTCATCCGAGGACGTCACTAAGTTTTCTTTAAAATTAGAACAAATTTTAACAAAAATTCAATCAGATATACACTATAGTTGCAAAAACGCTGATGAGCTTCCAGGTAGAATAGCCGCCATGGAGGATCTAGCATTAAATACATTTTTGTTAGGGTTAAATCCTGCTATTTCTACTATTGTTAGATGTAGGAACCCTCAAACTCTAAATGAAGCTGTTCAATTAGCGATAGAAGAGGAAAAATTACAAAATCTCCAAACGTGTTCAAAAAATTCAATAAAACAGTGTAGTATATGTAATAAAGTAGGCCATGTTGCTATTCAATGTTTTAAAAATAAAAAACATTCTAATTATAATCATAATAAACAAATTTCGCATTTATCTAGTTCTAATTCTGGTAAATTAATGTGTAATTATTGCAAAAACATAGGGCACACTATTGATCAATGTAGAAAGCGACAATATAATATGCAATAACGTCAAAATTTTAATAAAAACTTTAATCATAACTCTAATTATATAAATCGTAGCCCAAATAATAATTCTAATTTTATAAGTCGTAACCCTATTTCCAATTCTAGTTCCAACCCTGTGCCTATACACATGACGTATGATAACGACGACGCTGTCGATAACTCTAACTCTTTAAACTGAATAAGATTTCGGATGCGTGTCTGCCGAAATCGTACTATCGTAACGACACGAAAACAATTAATACTACTTTTTCTACTAAATCTTATAAAAATCCTTATGCTAAATCTTATTCTAATTCTTATTCTAACTCATCTCGGCAATGCTTTAGCAAGCAACCGAGTCATTCTAGCTCATTTACATCTCAGTTACCCAAAGAGGAACTGAGTTATTATAAGTCTATTACATCTCAGCAACCCAAAGAGGTGAAGCTGAGTCTCGCTAGTTCTTATGCATCTCAGTTGACCAAAAAGGTACAACCGAGTCCTACTAAATCGTTTACTATATCTACATCACAGCAACCCAAAGAGGTGAAGCTGAGTCTTGCTAGTCCTTATGCATCTCAGTTGACCAAAAAGGTACAACCGAGTCCTACTAAATCGTTTACTATATCTTCATCTCAGCAACCCAAAGAGGTTAAGCCGAGTCTTAATGAATCTTATTCTAATTCTATTCCTATCTTTGAAACGAGCATAAATACATGCAAAGTTTCGTTACCATATACAAATCTATTTACAAAATATTCTCCTAAGTGTCTCAAACTTCTTATCGATACCGGCGCGAGTGTCTGTGTCATCAAACACTCATGTTTAAAAATGAAACATGAACTTCTTAAGGACAAAATAAGAATCAAAGGTATAAATGATACGGATACATATTGCGAAACGCTAGGCTCAATCTACTTACAATTTTTATTAAGTGATGAAACTTACGAGTATAAATTCTACGTTATTAACGATAATATAAATCTTAATTACGACGGTATTATTGGTACAGATTTTCTTAAATATTTCAATGCTAATATAGATTATAGCTCTAAGATAATGACTCTGTGTGGTTACCAAGTTCCCATTATATTTCATCAGCCAACATACATCGTTCCGGCACGCTCAGAAGCCGTCATTGAATGCGCTATATCAAATCACTCGGTCGAGCTTTATCACAATAATGAAGGCTTAGTTCTAGATCATACCTTAAGCGAGGGTATTTACGTCGCGAATTGTATTGTGTCAATAAAACCAAACAAAAAAGTTAACATCACCGTTTTAAACACGACTGACACAGACTTAGAAATTAAAGAATATTTCGTAGAATTGACACCGATCGATTATAATAATTCTATTTCCTGCGAAAATCCAATATCTAGTAAATGTTTATATTCTATTTCTACTACTAAATCTAATCGAATAGATCGAGTATTAAGTCTTTTACGCTGCTCCCATCTCAACGATGAAGAAAAGAAAGCACTTTTAAATTGCTGTTCCGATTATACGGATATCTTTCACCTCGAAGGTGAACCCCTTTCGTTTACGAATGGCATCCAACATTCCATAGATACGGGTAACGCGGCCCCAGTTTACGTAAAATCATATCGCTTCCCTGAGTGTCATAAGGAAGAAGTCGATACACAAATTCGCAAAATGCTAAATCAAAACATAATTCGTCCCTCTGTTTCGCCTTGGAGCGCCCCTGTATGGGTAGTCCCGAAAAAATTAGACGCTTCTGGCAAAAGAAAGTGGAGAATAGTCATTGACTATCGCCGTCTTAATGATATCACAGTTTCTGAAAGTTATCCCCTGCCTCTTATCACTGATATCCTAGACCAATTAGGCCATTCCAAGTATTTCACAACCCTTGATCTTGCTAGCGGTTTCCACCAAATAAAGATGGATCCTAAAGATGCCCCAAAAACGGGATTTACTATAAGTACTAATTCGAGCATGTCTGGTCACTACGAATTCACTAGAATGCCCTTTGGTTTAAAAAACGCTCCTTCTACCTTCCAGCGCCTGATGAATACTGTCTTATCAGGTTTGCAAGGTCTACACTGTTATGTTTATCTAGATGATTGCATAATTTATAGTCATAATTTAAATGAACATATGGAAAAATTAAAACTAGTATTCAATAAGCTGCGCGAATACAATCTAAAATTGCAACCAGATAAGTGCGAATTTTTAAGACGTGAAGTAACTTATCTTGGTCATATTATCACCGATAAGGGTGTCTCTCCTAATCCAGAAAAAGTAAAAGCAGTGTCACAATTTCCAATTCCTAAGAGCCCTAAAGAAATTAAATCCTTCCTAGGCCTAATAGGCTATTATCGCCGATTTATTGATAATTTTTCTAAATTGACAAAACCACTTACTTCTTTATTAAAAAGGGATACTACTTTCCACTGGTCTCAAGAACAACAAATTGCTTTCGATGTTTTAAAAGAAAAATTAATCACTGCTCCGCTGCTCCAATATCCAGATTTCTCTCAACCGTTCATAGTAACTACAGATGCAAGGAATTATGCCGTAGGCGCAATCTTATCCCAAGGTCCTGTAGGCAAAGATAAACCGATAGCTTATGCATCACGTACTCTAAACCGTCCCGAAGGCAACTATTCAACTACCGAAAAGGAACTTCTAGCCATTCTATTCGCAGTCAAAACGTTTCGTCCTTACCTCTACGGTAATAAATTCAAAATAGTTACCGATCATAGACCATTGGTATGGCTATTCAATGTCAAAGACCCAGGTAGTAGACTCATTCGTTGGCGCTTAAAACTCGAAGAATACGATTACGAAATTGTTTATAAACAAGGCCGTCTTAATTCTAACGCCGATGCGTTATCTCGCTGTCCCGTTAATGTTATAGATATTAACACTTTAAACAATTCTAGTTATGAAAAATATTTTAAAGACCAATTTACAAATAAAACTCCTATTTCAAATACAATAATCCTAGAATGTACTCAAGGATTACACCTATCCAAACTAAAAATTATTGCTTGTCCCGTCTCTTTAGATTTTGACTCATCTATACCTCACTGTGAAGAAATATTAGCACAATTAGACAAGCCTGAGGACTTATTAAATTCCGAACGCGAACCATTTACAATTCAATGCGTAAAGGATAAGAATAAATCTTACTATTTTATGTACACTAAAATTCATCATTATGAAGAAACCAAATTTAAAGATATTTACAATTTAATTATAAAACTCAGAGATAAAATTTTAATCGAGAACCCTGATATTACAGATCTCGCCTTATCAGACTTTTCAGATCCATTTTCTAAGCTAGCTTATATTAAAGTATATAATATGATTGCCTATATTTTTCATAACACTAACATTAAAGTTCATATATACAAAAATCAATTAATTTATCCTACTCCCGTCGAAATCCCTAAAATTTTAAAAGAGAATCACGATTCACCTATTGCGGGTCACCCAGGTTCAAGTCGTATGTATAGACGAATTAAAGCCGCCTATTATTGGAAAAGTATGCGCTCTGACATTGTAGATTATGTAAAGAAATGCCAATTATGCCAAATTAATAAACCATTAAGAATGTCCAATAAGGCCCCAATGGAAATAACTTCTACTTCCACTAGACCGTTTGAACGATTAGCTCTCGACATCGTTGGTCCTTTACCTGACGCAGGTTTTCAAAAATTCAAATTCATCCTTACATTACAAGATGATTTAACTAAATTTTCAAGTGCTTATCCCCTGGTCACAGCTACCAGTGAAGAAATAGCCAGAAATCTTGTACATTTTATGTCTCTTTTCGGTTTCCCTAAAACAATCTTAACGGATTTAGGTACTTGTTTTACGTCTGATTTATTTAAAGAATTAACTCAAATCTTAAAAGTCAAGGCTTTATTTACTACTCCTTACCACCCACAAACAAATGGAGCTCTAGAACGCTCACATGCTACTTTAAAAGAATACTTAAAATCTTTCGTTAATGAAAACCAGAACGACTGGCATTGTTATTTATTTACCGCAATATTAGCTTATAATACTACCCCTCATTGCACTACCAATTTCACCCCTCATGAATTATTATATGGTTATAAACCTAATATCCCTAATTCTCTATATGAAACGAACAATAATACTACTTATAATGAATATATTCGAGCTTTACAATATCGAATGCGTTTTAGTAGAGAAAAGGCCATTCAAAATATAATTAATAGCAAAGAAAAATCCAAACAATATTACGATGTAAGTTCACGAGAAATTTCGTATAAAATTGGTGACTTAGTTTATATAAAACACCATCACCGACTTCGTAAGGCCCTATCACCTATATGGAAAGGTCCATATAAAATTATAAAAGTCCATAATAAGCACAACGTTACTTTACAAGTAGGTCGTAAACATGTTAAGTATCATATAAACGAGATTAAGCCTGCTATTAACACTCCTTAAATTTAACTTATTTTATATATTTTTCAGAGCTTTATGCTATGGAAGCCAAAGCCACGCTGAGTCGAGGATCATACCTATATCACATAGTCCTGGAATTTATTTTGAACCTATTACGCATATTAACTTTTATAACGATTATTGGAAGGTTATAACACATATAGACCTTATACCTTTAGCTCCTTATCTCAATAAAATTGAAAATTTATTATATGATACCTTAAACCTTTGTTCCAAAATAAATACTGACGAATTTTCCCAATGTAAAGACATCTCAAATCCTATAGAGATTTTAATAAAATATAATTACGTCAAATTGCAATCCCTAGCACATATAATCGATAATAATCAATCGCCAAATAGAGTTAAAAGATCTCTAGAATTTGGAGGCGAAATTCTTAAATTTTTCTTCGGTACTCTAGACGCAGATGATGCGCGAAAATATGATGCCGCGATAGAATTATGTCGGAAAAGTGAAACAGAACTATTTAATTTATTCAGAGACAATATTCACATAATTAAATCTACCATAAATAATTTTAATGCCACTATTTATAAATTAAACCAAAATGAATTAAGATTAAACTCACAAATTAATAAAATGAATGAAATCCTTTCGCAAATCACAAAAACCGATAATTTACTTATTAACATTTCTAGAATAAATAATTTATTGAACATAATTGAAAGCTCCTTACTTGCTATTTCTAACTTGCTAGACACGACTATAAATGCTATCCTATTTTCCAAGGTAAATGTTTTGCATCCTAGCGTGATTAGCCCTTTAAGTCTTTATAATGAATTAACCAAGCATATCAATCAAATAAATAAACGTTTAGATTTTCCAGTGCAATTGAACATACATAATATTCATTCGTTAATTGATGTTTCGAAACTTAGTTCATATTATTATAACAATAAGATTGTTTTCAGCTTGCAGATTCCATTAATAACACCTGATAAGTTCATTGTTTATAAAAATATCCCATTACCGACTCCTCACGACGAGTCGCATATACAAACGTTTGCACTTATTCAACCTTCTAATTCTTATATTGCTTTAAGTGACGATAGAATACATTATACTATGTTTAATAACTTAGATGATTGTAAATTTATTAATAATAACTATTCTATTTGTGAACTATTTACTATAACGTCTAGCATAAATAATCCTAATTGTGAATCGAAATTATTAACAGAAGTAACTCTTTCCTTACCTTCTGAATGTAACTCCAAGTTATTATTTGGCCAAATCAATATTTGGCATAAATTAAAAAATAATAAATGGATATATGTACAATCCAATGTAAATAAATTAACTATCAAATGTAACGATGATATTACTGATCATTCTATTATTGGCACAGGTATTGTCAAATTAACCGAAAATTGTATCGGTTATTCCAAAACTATTCAATTATTGCCAACAAGTACTTATCAATTTTCGATTAAGTCAACTATAGATATAAGCTTTGACATAACAAGAGATGATTGTTGCAAAAAGGATGTATTTAATAAAAGTTTACCATATTTAACGCCAATCTCTCTAAGCAAAGTTAACTTGGATTCCTTAAAATATGCAAATCATCAGCTAGATAGTTTAGAATTTGAATTAAATAATCTTCAAAAGGAATCACATTTTATAAAATACGGTTCATACTATTCCACATTTACTTATATTTTAATTGTATTACTATTTTTGTACTTAGCCTACAAATTATTTAAATGTTCCAGAAATCGAAACAATAATAGTGGACATTGCATACAAATATTTAATCAGTGTAATAATAAAAAGTCGTCGAAACATAATTCTAAAACTACAAATTCAATTGAGATGATTGATATGTCAACATCTGAAGAAGATAATAACTCACCCAAATCTTTACCAAATTGTACTAATTGTGAACCTTATAGAACTGTACACAAAGTTCACTCTTCCTCCGGAAGAAATCTTAATTTCTAATTTTATTCAATTTTAGTTTACAAAAATGTTTGTATTAAAACAATTGATTAATTTTATTATTATACAATTTCAATTTCTACTTTGTCATTTTATATTTTGTAATTGCTACATTTTACTATTTTTTATTCAATCTAATTGTAATAAGTATTTTTTAATTTTAAATGTGTATTGTTATTTAATTATATACAATGTTAAAATGAAAATTGTAATTGAAAATACTATTTTGTTTATTAAAAATCAATTTCTACTCGTAATTCTACTAATTCATTTAAAATACTTTTAATTCTAGATTTTACTATTTTACCTTTATATAAATTCATTGTTCTATTTTATATTGTTTATTTGTTAAATCTTACTCTGTTTCTTTTACATAACTTAGTTACAACTTACTTTATCTTTATGTAAAATCAAATAGTTCGAAAGTTTATATTGTTATAAGATAAATTTTCTATGTTTTACTATAAATTTAATTTTCTATTTCTATATTTTGTAACGCCTTCCGACCTCTAACTATTTCTCTATTTCGAAACTTCGCTTTATCTTAATTTAGAAAAAGCTCAGTCAAAAGGGGGGAGCTGTTATATCCCTTTTTACAACGCAGTTAAATCTTAGTAAGCATTTATTCAATCCCACGGTACTTTTCCTATATATGACGTCAATCAGTAATTGCATTGTTCTTTTCCATATTAATTTCATTCCATTTTACAGTCAGTTAGATTCAGAGCCCCGGGTAGATCGGACATAGATTCCGATACGTATTAGAGTTCGGAAGTCAGGGTTAATATTAATTGTGTGTGTAAACTTTTTATAATAAACCCTTAGGTTTACCTTGTGGTTTTTTTAAAAAGTCAAACGGGATCGGCCTCCTAACAGTACGAACACAGAACCATTTTTTAATATTCGGGATTTTTCTCTTTCAATAGTGGCATGAACGCTATCGCCTTCGTTCTGAGTGTGCCCGACAACAAAGTATTTGTGTGTTATAGATTTCACACCCAACATTTTTAAGGCATAATAGTATAATGACAATAAATACTTATTCTTATTTTGTGCTGAGCAATTGTCGGTATAAAATATGACATGTTTTCCATTACAAAACTCTTTGAAAAACTGTAAAATACAAGATCCTACCTCGTCACATCCTTTTCCACCCAAAGTTTCGTCCCATAAATAACAATGTCCAGATTTATTAACGATGTCATATACGGTACAATTATAAACATTAAGGCGTCTCTTATTAAAAAATAGCGAGTCATTACCCGCTGGAGTTTGAAGAACCGCTTGCAAGTCATAACAACAAATAATCTTTTGTTTGTCATTTTTGCATGTTTCTATATCTATCCTCTTCTCTTCTCTGCAAAGCTCTTTTTCTGTAAGATGATCTTTATAACTCTTTTCCATTTCTTGTTTCTGTTCTGTTGTTGCATTATTATAAGAACAGCAAAGAGAGCACTGATCCTTCTTTGGTACATGAAAAGCTATATTAAATTCAGTTCTAAAAATGTTTTCATACGTTCCTTGTTTAGCTTCAGGCTTACCTTCTTTATTACACCACTCTTTGTATTGCCTGTACATCATACATAGATTTAAATCACCATCAAAATATTGTTTATTTGATGATGCTCGACAGTAGTGCGATTCCTTAGTAGGATATGAGTTAATGTGTTCACGTACTCCATCCTTAACAAAGTCAGGTAATAGTTTACCTTTCTTGTTATGCTTACCTCTTAAATCTTCTAAAACTATACCCGATGATGTTGTTTTCTTACATACCGTCGTTATAAATGAGTGCCCTATATCCAAAGTGTGCATAAAGAACTTTTTACATACCCTTATAATTATACCATCTACTGTTAAATGATAAGCCGCATTAATAGATCTTTTACTCTGAGCATTATGTAGCGAATATTTCGGCTTTACTTCTTTCATAGCATTTTTGACAAAATCTCGCTGTCTATTCAAATCACCTAATATCCAAAAATTATTGAATATTACTAATCTTTGCTGCTCATTAATCATCAGTGTACACTTCAAGCGACATTTGTCTCCACAACCAGGTTTTAATTGTTTAGCATTAACTAATTTTCCTTTCTCAGTAGTGTAAGCCATACCTGAATTTTTCAAACATTTCTTTTTATTTTTCTTCCATGCCTCGGGATTTCGTTGTCTCTTTCTTGTCAACTTCTTCTTTTCTTCCGAAGCATTATTTTTAGAAAGCGGGGTTGATGGTGACGGCTCTCTGTTATTTAGTGTATTATTTTCTTTATCTTCTCCTCCCCGTAAAATTTCAATAAGCTCGCCACCTAAGCAAACGAAGACCTCGTATAAAGCTATTGCATAAATAATTTAGAACTATGAAAAACATGTTGATGGGCAGCAAGCTAATTTATTAAAATGGTATAAAAAATCATACTTAGATTAGAAGCTTCATTTGCTGGCTCATGCTGGCTGGCTACGAACCTATAGTCTGTACAACTTTCCATATTTATTGCCTGATCAACACCTTAAAAGAAATTCAAACAGTTAAATATACACACTATACCAAAACACAAAAATAATATACGCAGATAGGTTACGTAGGTACCTCTATTATGTACTTAAATACATGAAGATAGGTACGTACCTCGATTATGTACTTCATTCAGGGGCAAAGTATTCTCTTCAACGTATTGCTGTATCTCACCAACTTCATTATTATTAGATATAAAAATAGTGCCTGTAGATTTTTCTATGTTCAATATCTGTTCAGCATCTTAAAAGCAATAAAAACAGTTAATAGGACAGAATGTTTAATAACATGTATTAGATATAAAACACAAAAGTTAATAAATAAGCATATCTTATAAAACACGTAAGTTATTTACCTAGACTTTGTTCTTCATTTTGTGGCAAAGAATACTCTTCAACTTGCTTTATATCACTTTCTGTAGAATAAAAGTGGTTAAAATATAGCCAAAGCGTGCAAAATTTTAAAAGTAACGACTCCTTACAAAATACACAAACGTTACAAATAGAATACACACCTTTGTTTTCAATATTGGCGTCTTCATGGATTACCATTTGCAACATTTTCATTGATCTTCCATATAACTTAGACACAGACATTTTTGCAGATTGTATTAGTTTTGACAATACGTCTACCAAGCGCAGCATGCAGCGCGTAACTAAACAAATGCGCGCGAGACTCAAGCGAGATCGAGAAGCGTGGTGGAATAAATTTAATTCAACTTTTGATTTTGAGTGCCGTATTGGAACATTTCGAAGTGTCCCAATACTGAATAATATTATATGCACAGAGTAGAAGTGGAACTTTTATTTTTAATCGACTTCTATGTGGAGTTTGACTTATTCCGATACTGATATAGAATTGGCACTGAAATAGTAATGTAACACTCATAAAAAGTTAAAAACCAATTTTCAGAGATGTTCCACTACTGTTTTCGACCGACGATATACTCTTTGCTAATGACAAAGTTTATGCTCTCAAGAGTGCTCAGAAGGGCTAGAACCCAGAGCTGTAAAGCCAGTTTAATAAAAAAAATTATGCTCTCCATTAGTGATGTGCCAACTCGGAAAAATCACGACTCGAGTTACGCAACTCGAGTTAGCAGTACGAAACAGTAAATGATTTGTTACAAATTACTTTTTTATAAGTTTGTTTTTCTGTCTAGTACTTTCGTGCGTTGGGATAACTATAATTACCAAACTTATTATGTAGTATTGAAATAAAAAGGTATATTTAGTATGTATGGCAGTGTTCACCTCAGAATATTAGTCGAGCTTTAAGATGTAGGTACATAATGTGCTATATACAAAATATGCTATTAATAATTTAATTATCACAGTCAAAATATTCTTAAATAAATTCAAATTCTAAATATTTATTGTAACCTTAGTCTTTGGCGTTTGACGTTAATTTAAAATATGTTGTATCTTATAACTTACTACCATTTTCGGGTAATACAATAGGTTTAAAATAATAATAAATTTGTGACGTACATAACTAAGTTAATCATAATTAATCAAAATTATGTAAGAACAAATTGTTTTGGTTTTGGCTAAATACTCTTTGAAACACAAAGCGCGCACACAACGAACGAATCGCGCTCTAACTCTTTTGCTGACTCACTTGATCCGTTCATTTTACAGCAGCCCAAACTCGAGTTAGGGAGATCCAACTCGAGTTAGTAACTCGAGTTGACTCATCACTACTCTCAATATAATTGAATATAATGTATCTACCATAGATAATCTAATATTATCGGGAGGTATCTTTATCTATGGTATCTACTCTGCGCGATAGCCCTGATGTCATTGTGAAGTCACTATTCTAAACATAAATAATTTATTAAATTATTTTTGCGCAATTCATATATTATATGTCCGTGTAGATCTTTTATGTTGTAAACCACAATCCATTTCCTTCAATTTGGTAAAGTTCAAATCTTCCTGAAATTAAGAGAAGGGGATCAGATTAATGAAATAAATAATGCAGTAAAATACAATTTCCTTTTTTTTTATTTTTTTTTATAAACTATCGAAAAGATGATATTGCGGTGTGGCTTGCTTATATTATTTCTAAGTTTTGTTACGACATCTGAAAATGCTTATAAAAATGGTAGACTGAAGAGAAGTGATCCAGAGTTCAGTATATATTCTTTATGGCCTACGGTTCATAGTGGTGCACGCTTGATGAATATTCGGAAACGAGAAACGCAAGGACAAGTGGGAGAGAACGAAGGTGGTGGGACTAATATCAAACTTTCACACCCATCACCTGAATTAACACCACTGTCAGAAAACACTAATGGCAAACAAATTGGTAATATTAGTAACAGCACAAATAAGATTCTTCAAGAAGATAGTTCTAAAGGTTAGTACATATAAAAGTTTAAGCATGTACATATTAAGTAAATTAAAAGTACCTCCTTACAAACACCCTTTCTTACAAAATCTACAATCAAATTGAAGATTTAAACAATCCACAAATATTATAATGTACATAGATTTCGATATCCACTATATATATGTAATAATATGTCAATGAAATAAAACAAACATGATATAGATACAATGGCATATTGTTTGTGTGATGCATCACATGTTTAATATCAATTATAACATAGTGGCAAGTTTCATGTTGTTATTTCATATAATACATATATTTTATGTAACTTACTACACATGATATGATAAATGGGTGAATATACGGTATTTGATTTTTTTGTGTCCCTGAAGGAAATGTAGTCTGTTTAATTCAACATTAATAATATCACTATTTGACACTATTTGTGCATTTGTAATGATACGGGCCAGAAGATTTTTCCATTTTTTTCAATTTTATAAGCACCAGGGGAAAATGTGTTATCAAGGGAGTGACACTATTGGCAGAGTAGTGACAAATTAATGCAGGATAGTAAACAATTCATTAATTATTACCTAAGAAAGGGGAATAATATTGAATAAAACACATATAAATTATAGTCTAGATATTTTTTAATATATTAGATACATGTTAACAGTTTTTTCAGCTTCTTTCAACAAATTAATTTTTAATATTAATGGTTTGTTAATGCTTAAGTTTCAATTGCCCGAATGAAATAATGAAATTAATGTTTTCTACTTATCATTCTCATCTGAGATTTAAAGTAATTATCTAATATAAATATTACAGCACATGGTATTTAACAATTTTAATTATAAAATGTTCAAAAACTTAAAGCAATGTTTTAGGTGTATCTAAATAAAACTTCTAAATTAAACAGAAAAATAAACTTTGCAACAAAAAATAATAGTACTATCTAGTGAAACACCTATCATTATCGAGGCTATCTAAACAAATAAACTTAAAAATTATCAGTGCACAGTACAAATGAAAACTTTCATTTATTGCAAAGAAGATAATTTTGACTAAATTAATATATTTTACTTTAATACAAAACAATCAACAATTTACTTTTCAAATACATTAACTGGCTCTGGAAACTTGTAGAATAATCTGTTACCTTTCATAAGTATATTTGGCACTGGTAGTATGGTCAAGATCCGTTCCCATTTAACATCAGACAGATATTCTAAAAAGAGTACCATCTTATTGGAGATCTTTAGGAAAGTAACCCTGAGCTATCCTTTTTCTTCATCATAATCTGACAAACGTGCGCCAGCATACCTATATTTTTTATTATTCCACAAGTATAAATTTACGGTTCTTGACAATCATACGCTCTACCACGTTTTATACATGGTAGAGCCATGCTGCAGCTATATTAGTAGTATAGTTATAGCACAAATGGGTCGGCTCGGCCGGGGAAAGACCACGCTCTCACAGAATACCAGCGTAAAACAGCGGAACCCTATCCTATAAAAAAAATATCATAGCCGTGTCTTTATTGTCTATAGTATTAATCAGATTAGTAGATGTTTGTGGAATCATTTTGTTTTGCACAATTTCCTCAGAATCGGTGTATACTGCAGCAACATGCAATTTGGTTTTATCATTTTGGGTGTATTTAATGTCGTCTAAGTGGAAGTGAGGGCAAAAGTTGCTACCAAAGCAGCTGAAGCTCTTGATGTACTACGTACTGCTCATAAAGGTTCCTCGGACTTCATGTACTTTTATTGTACCAGCAAAAGGTTTAATGTTCGGTCGATTATCTTTAACTATCTTCCTTCGTAAATCAATTTCTTTTTCGTGTATCACAAAAATATGAATGCTGGGGCATTTTTTTTCTAATTCCTTAACAAAGTCTTGTATGTATGTGTATGTGTATGTTAGTTCCTAAAGCGACTACTTTGTCAGGGGTTCGTTTACATGTCTTTCCGATATCACTTGGAGCTCCTTCTTCTGTTTTTCGATGCGCCTTAGTTTGTTTTGTTACTAATGTAGTTTTTGACGTAATTTCATATTTTTGTTTTTTTATAACTTTATTTTGTACTTAATGCTGACTTTCTGATCGTCTTTTAGCAGCCAGAGCCAAATTGCTTTGTGAAAGTGGAGGTTGGTTTTCATTATCAGATGACGGTGGTGTTACTTGATAGTTTCTGGTAGAGTGTAACTTTATAGTCTTCTCTCTCCGTATTTTTCTAACAGCTCTTTGTTCCCTTTCAATCATGTCATTAATGCTCTTAGTTTGACCCTTTTCCTTTTTTTATTAACCGGATCGTTTTAATTATTTGATAGCGTAATTTATCATCTTGATTCTCATCTCCCTTGTTTGCTTCTTTTTAACATTCGCCATGATATCATGGTACATAGAACAAATAAATTGAAGCGTTATAAGATTAAATATTAACGAAACAAAATTTCATCACTTCCCTGGGACGGCTGTATTTCCCCTGACATGAAATATGCCAGAGAAGTGACGCCAGAGAAGTGACAAAATCACACACAACCTACAAAAACAACATCACTTGTTTTTCTAACCACAGTTTAACGTAATACGTGACATCTACACAAAATAAACATTGCACTGTGCAAATTTATAATTTCGTAACAACAAAATACAAAAACGTATACTTACCAAGGGAAATACTCCAACGACTGGCACAAACACGCTTTCTTACAGTGAATCCAAAACTGACGCAATATTATTTGAGTTTTGCTCATCACCATTAGCTTACTTCGAACTTCACACTGTACTACGCTTGTAGTTCAAGCTCAAAAACATACTTTAGCGGTTTTATGTAAAATTTTTAGTCTTTCAGTTTCGCCAGGTGAGGTGACATAATTGTAACGGCACGTGAAAATAAGATATTTTTTTTTATATTAATAAATATTTTTACAATGTATTTTCATAAAATATGTTTCGATGTTTATTTAGGCGTATGATCATGTTAAAAGAAAACATAATGGCTTAAGTATATAATACATATGGCCATAAAATTATACAATCTAGTAATGAGGGTGGCCAGGGGACTATACATTTATAACTATTTTAAGCTATTAATGCCTTAAATTAAACAATTATTGTGAATTGACTGTGTGGGCCAAATAATAGACGATATTCTTTATTGCTTAAGCATACAGTAACAATAATATATTATGTTTAACATAAAATTTGTCTATGGACCGTTGGAATTCAAATAGCGTATATTCACCCAAATACATATATGATATGTAGACTTCAATGGTGAAGCATTTATGGCAAATTTGTTGCAAGATTAAATATATTTTTAGGTCAAATAAACTCAAATAAAATACTTAGGGTCACTTGACACAAATAAAAACTTAAATTTTCTATATCACCACTTCAGGGACCGGATTGCCCTCCACACCACTTTTCCCTCTCTGCTACATGCAGCAAGATACTAAGAAATTCTAACAAGTATATTTAACTAATTTTTGAAAGAGCCATAGTAGATGAGGTACTAAGCGTTACCTTCAGCTTTTTTAATCCGGGTAATTTACTCCAGGTTAACTCTGACATTGGGACGTCAGTCACCTCAGTCCCCCGTGACCATGGTTGCTGGAAAGCAACCAAAACGTCGGGAATATAAAATAAGTTAATTAAACACGATAAAATCCGTAAAAAAATTGTTTTATTCAATGTGTAGTGTTCGCGTAAATATAAGAAATCATTATGTGAATTTCCAAGTTGAAAATAACCTCAAGCTTGCTTCATGCCCACACCAATTAATTAATAATTGCAATTTTAATTGTTTATTTACCACATGATCCGCCGTGAAGAAAAACATTGTGAGGAAACCTGCACATCTGAGAAATTTAATTTAAAATTAAAAATTTTGAACAGCCGACTTCAATATAAGTTATTAAGAATAACTCAAAAACTATTGGTCTGACCTTGATCAAATTCATATGGGACCACACAAGAAGTACCAGTTTTCAAATAAAAAAACAATCATCGAAATCGGTTTACCCAGTAAAAAGTTATGAGGTAATACACATATAAAAAAAACATACAGTCGAATTGAGTACTGTCTCCTTTTTGTAAGTCGGCAGAAAATATTTACAGGTCATAATATGACAGTCCGCCAGCACACTCTGGATCAGCGTGATGGACTAATTGCTTCATGACCCTCTAAGAAGTTAGAGGAAGCATGTGGCCAGTGGTGAGAATCATTTTATGCTCACAGCACTTCACTTTTAACTTATTATGCAAGTTTTTGTGGTTTGCTTTGTAGTTATTATAGTGGGTCTAATTAAGAAGTTAGAAATGACCGCAACAGTTAATATGTTACAATAATTAAGCTATCATAATAAATTTGATGATATAAAGAGTATTTAAAAACCATTTTTTCTGTAATCTGTGTTATATCATGATTGATTTTACAAAACCTAATATTTTAGAGTAAATTTTTATTACTGTCTTTATAGGTAAATAATATAAGTCATTCATATAAATCAGGTGCTCATATTTTACTCTTTTTCAGCAAATGCTAATCAAACTACAAACGAGTTACATAAAGAAATAATACCACCAGCTGTACCACCAATTTCAGTAAATGGCGTTGAAGCTAAAAACAATGAAACTACTGTCAAAGCAAGCCCTAGCCCATTAGACATCAATAATCCTGGAGTTTTAAAGAGAGGTCTTATAGTTTTTGGTGGTTTTGCGCTAATGGCTGTAGCATATTTTATATTTTACAGGTAATTTAGATATTGATGGTCAATGTTCTTATATCACTCACCCTTTAGTTTTCATCTATCTAATAACGAATAAAGTGTTCATCACTCCATTACATCCCATGGTTTATGTAAAAGGCAACTATGGGAATTGCCAGAAAAATATGATGACTTCCCACAGATGACAATAATTAGCTGTCTCGTTTACACCAGACAAAATACACTGATTGGCGACAGATGGTAGCGTCAAAGGTGCCAGTACATGAGGCTTTTAAAATTAATTAATCAATTGGGTTAATTGATTAATTAATTTTAAAAGCCTCATGTACTGTACTCTTTTCAATGGGAAAAGCCTATTTTTTTAATTTATTTAATTATTTACAACGGTTTTACTCCAATTACAGTAATTAATAAGTTTGAAAGGCACATGAGAATAAACTATGCTATAACTAAAACTATACTATGTAAAATACAAACTATATATCATTGCTTTCACAAAATTGTAAAGAAGCTGACAGCAGCACATTCCAACTATCCACAAATATATCAAAGTCAGGTGCAGCCCTCACAAGATTGTTGATTGCGCTGTGCATTCGACCTATTACCAGCAGTGTACCATTATGGGCTGACGAGGGATAATTATTTTGTTACTTTTTCAGCTTTCATTGAAACTTCCAATTACAAAATATTTCCAATATGTGGTATGTGTGGTAGAGCCACTCTTCAGCGATATTATGGTTGTAGTGTGAATGGGTCGGCCCAACTGGGGTAGGATCACTCTGTCACAATACCAGCGTAAAATAGCAGTTTAATGCTGCTGTGTTACATATGTTAAGTGTAGAGAACCGGAGACCTCTTTTACTGGAAACACGGCATTCCATTTTATTCTTCAAGGGTGACAACGCATCTGTATTTTAATTCTTAATCGAGGATAAATGTAGATGTCTATGGGTCACAGCATCTACTTACCATCAGGTGGACTGTGTGCTCGTTTTTCACCCTTATTCTAAAAAAAACCTTAAGGGTTTGGTCCCATTGGGTTCCATTGTGTTGTGTAAATGTCTTAACATTATTATTAATTATAATCTAATTATACACTGTGTTAATAAAAGTTTGTGCTATTTTTAGTTAAATCAAAATATAAGCCCTAACATAATATGAAAGTGAAAGTTGGGTGTGGCAGAAGATGCATGAGAGTAAAATTAATGCTGTAGAAATGCGCTCTGCAGGTTTAAAAGAGGAATGCTTTGGTGGCTCTGACTGACTTTGACTTAGAAATTATAAATGAGGAAAGAGTGATAGTGCAAGACCGATACGACTTAGGGACCTTCAAGAAGAGCCTACTCCTTTTTAAAAGGCCGGCAATGCATCTGCAATTCCCCTAGTGTTGCAGCTGTTCATGGGCGGCGGTAGTCACTCACCATCAGGTGAGCCGCATGCTCGTTTGCACCCTCTCCTATAAAAAAAGAGCAATTTCACCGCACTACTAAGCATGTATGTATAGATCTATGAATGTGGTAAGAGAGGTGTGTCGGGATCATGCCAAATGGAAGTTCATAGTATTTGCCTAGTGTGTGGCTGCTCTATGTAGTGTCAGTGTAATGGAATCCATCACCCCATGTCATTCCTGCGGGTATCGAAAGAGGAGACTCAGGGGAAATAATACAGTAGATAGACAGCAGCATCTTCCTAATAACTACTCAATATAATAATAACTGCAATTGTCAACCTGCCTATCAAGCATGGCAGTTATATCCCCTAGCAGCAGTGGACTGTACTGTTTTTTATAGGTTAGGGTGACAAACGAGCCATCTGATGGTAAGTGGCTGCTGTGACCCATAGACATCTAGATCTATCCTCAATAAAGAATCAAAATGTAGATGTGCGTTGTCACCCATGAGGACTAAGATGGAAAGTCTCGTTTCCAGTAAAAAGGGTCTCCGCTTCTCTATCACTCACCATACGAGATACAGCAGTGTTAGGCTGCTATTTTACGTTGGTATTTTGTGAGAGTGTGGCCATTCCCTGGTCGAGCCGACCCATTCATGCTACAACTATATTACTAATATGTACTTAATTGTACTGTATAAAAACTCACTATGGTTATGAATGATGATAAGCAAGAAATAAATAATTTAAAATTACAAATAATATTAGCAGTGTAGTGGATATTTGTTTCACACAAATATTAACTTTATAATAGGCATGGAACTAACAGTCATTTCCTTTGAAATTTCCAGATGGAACCATAAGAAAACCGATGCCAATAACTTGCATGGAAATAGTGAAACAAATCAATTCAGATATGGCGTACTCCAATCGGACGACAGAAGAGATAATATGGAACTTTCTAGAATACCACTGACTATGGAGTCAGATGATGATGACGATGAAGACTTGGAAATATTTGACTTGGGCCAAAAAAAGAAATCTTTGTCATATGTAAACTTGCAATCGCATGAAGATGAGGCTGTCAATAATTCAATTGATATTGACAAAGATAGAGATCTTCTATTGGATATAGAAGACGCATCATCAGACACATTAATAAACTGGTCAAATAATGGTAACAAATCTATATTATAATTAGGTGACTATATGAAATATATATTTCTACAAAAGAATATGTCAATTTATTGGAACTTTCCTTAACAAACTATAAGTCAACTTTCACACTATTTTTAATCTTAAATTACTGAAAGAAAAATTACTATTTTAGAATATAATTATAAATATTTTATGAGACATGTTTTAAGGCAATACATTCGTGAATCCATATTAGGATCGCCTTTTATTCAATTATGATTTAAAATTAGATTTTACACAATGAAAAAACATTACAAAACTTGCATTTATAAACTACAAATTAAAGTCATACTTAGGACATATTAAGACCATTGTACTGGTAAGCATTCTCCTGGCTTTTTTTGGCAATTGTGAGCAGTAAATATTATTGTATGATAATATATGCAATAAAGTTAATTGTATTAGGTGTGTATTTAGTTTTGAGACTGTACCTATTTTAACTGAGATCTTACAACCAAGTCTACCATACATCTTAGGCAATATAATACGTACATATGTTCCATTAAGTTTAGGGAACAAATGTTATTCTGTTATAATGGCATATTTTCATTATACTCAATTCATAAACAAATTTGCAGTCCACTAGGTCAGGGGTCTATTGCTGATATAGATACCTGTGACTAAATACAAACAAGGAAAGTTAATGTTGGGTTGTTAGCTCTGAGTGCGAAGATGAAATGACTCACAGCCTGCCAGCATTTGATGTACCTGATGGTTTGCTGATAATTGCATAGACAAAATTGCTCAATAAAGATAACATCATTATAATGTTACATTAAACTGCTCCTTGGCAGGCCAATGAGAAAGTTATAAAACATGGGCCATGAGAAAGTTATAAAACATAGTTACAAAATCAGCAGATCCGAAAATTGAGGTTTTTAAAAATAAATCAACATACTATGTATGTATATACATATACATACATAGTATGTTATATGAAATAGTTATACTAATAAAAGTTTAATATTTTGCAATTGCCTTAAATTCACTGTTTTATGATTATAACACATGGCATTTGTATATGTAAATAGAATTTTATTGTGTTCAATTATAATTAATCTTAAAATCCTTACACTTAATAGGGTACGTCATTACAAATTAGTCATTAAACTGCATTCTATTGCTACTAAAGACGCTATGTTATTTATACTCGTATGTCGCTATGTTATTTATATTTTTAAGATAATGGACTGAAGAATCAATAATCCTCTAGTAATTTCTTTGCAAGAAAGCAGATAGACCTTAATAATTAATAGAATCAGGCGTTACTTTGTGGAAGTCCATTATATTAAAGTTGGTAAAAAATTACTTCGCGTACATCCGCTCGATAAAATAAAATTATCTGTCTTACCTAGTTTGAAGAGCGCCTCCCGCTCTCCCTCAATTGAGTGCACTGTCACCGTCACCACTAACCCCAGCACCACTACTCCCAACACCACTACACCAGGAAAGACACCACTGACGACAATACAATACGTGTTTCGCCTCTACACGAGGCATCTTCAGGTGATTTAGACTGTGCGGTGACTTAGCGGTCAGCCACCGCAGCACTGCACGCAGTTGAGGGAGGGCGGGAGGTGTTCTTCAAACTAGGTAAGACACCTCATTTTATTTTATCGAGCGGATGTACGCGAAGTAATTTTTCACCAACTAAGCGGATAGACCAGCAAGCTAACATTCTACCTGATGCTAAGTGTCTTTATATCATGACTAAAGAAATACATTTCTTTAATTAATAGAGTCAGGCGTTACTTTGCGGAAATCCAGTATATTAAAGATGTTAAAAATTAATAAGCCAAGATCTACGTAATAAAATAAGATGATGTGTCTTACCTAGTTTGAAGAGCACTTCCCGACATCTCACAATTGCGTGCCTCTCCTCACTAATCCCAACATCATTACCAACCAAACAAGATTACACCCAATAGCACTACACTAGGAAAGACACACCACCGTCCATAATACGCATAATGACCATTTATTTCACCTGATGATGCCTCGCTAAGAGGCGAAACACGTGATGTATTATCGACGGTGGTGTATCTTTCCTAGTGTAGTGCTATTGGGTGTAGTCTTGTTTGGATAAGGGTCAATTTACATTGCGCCGGAATGGAAGCGTCAATTTCGCCTCGTCGCGAAATTGACGCTTCCATTTCGGAAGCCGCGCGAATTCCAGCGACTGCGCCTCGTTTAGCTTGTACGTTATACAAACAGTCATAGTTTTGCACGAAAAAGATCAACTTTTCGTCTAAATCTATGTTTTTTAGTCACACAGTACATACACAACCTGTTTCGTAGGCGCTTGACGTCGCACTGCTGCGAGTGTCACTTCCCGGCTTCCAGCGGATTCCACAACCTTCGCGCCGCTTCCAGCGGATTCCACAGACTGCGCCAACAGTAGCTAGGGGAATCCTCGAGAATTCCACGGAAGACGCGCGACTTTTTTTTGGCTCATATCTAGTTTGAGCTTTATACAGTTAACATAAAGCTCATTTTACTATGTACAATTTTTTACAAAAATTCGCTTACGTTCCGTTCCGCGGCAGTGTAAATTGGGCCTTAGTGTTAACGTGGATTAGTGCATGCAATTGAAGAAAGGCGGTAGGTGTTCTTGAAACCTAGGTAAGGTACATCGTTCTATTTTATTACGCGGATCTTAGCAAACTTCATTTTAACATCTTTAAGAGATTCATTATTTTAATATATTATATTTCTTTCAAGATATTATATTACAGATTTTTTCCTCATCATTTGAATGTTGATTTGTTGAATGGTTTTGAAATGATGTCATGCTAGCAGTCTGCCCTAATATTGTCAATTGATTTTGGAACATCAAGGAGTTCTTGATTTTGTTAATTAATTGTTACTCGACCGACCGTATGAGCGGTATGGAATATTTCGGATGTAACAAAAGTTTTTTATACGCCACACTATTACAGCTACTCGATTCTACTCTATGTTGAAGTAGTGAAATAACTTATTATTTTAATCATGCTTCGATTTATTTCTATTAAGGGCATTTTTGACATGTGCTTTAGTTGCATTCTGTTGTAAAATTATTGAAATATGTATCAAAATTAATATACCGATGTTATGCAAGTTATAAATAAAGTCTACTGGTTGTTAATTTAATGTTAAACTATAATTGTCATTTTATGTGTATGAAAAATTAAAAAAAAATTGTTATAGATAAAGAATGTGACTGTAAATATGATAAAATAAAGATTGAATTACAATGGCAAGTTGTCCAACTTATATTAATTTTAAAAATTATATACAAATATGTATTATAAGTATATTTAAAATGTTGGTCGCTTGCTAACATTTTGATGCCATTTGATTTCATGACTAGTTATATTTTGTCATATTTGTGTGTAAGATGTTTAAAAATTAAGGTTTTGCGTTTTAAAGTATTATAGATTATTTCGAAATTAAACATTTTTATACTTTAAAGTTTTGCATTTAATACGTTTTTCAGTTTATTAACTTCCACGTATTGTTTTGAGCAGCTTTATAAGAGGCAATTTTGTTTTGGGACTAAATATGCAATTTAGTGTATTTATTTGTTACTTGAGGAATCATAATTTATTACTTTTTTTTAATGAGTGCAAGGTTTTTTTTTTCATATATTTCGTCAATCTGAACTCATATGTTATGAAAATAATATTTCAAAGCGAAATTCGTAGAGTAACGCACAACTTTAGCATTATTCTTAAATTATCCCTAATCTTATTTTATTGTCGCTTAGATATTAAGATGGAATGAAAATAATAACAAAAATTGGAAAAGAGCGAAACAAAAATGCGATGCTACGTTACTTGGTAAGTAACTATTTGCAAATGGAAAGAGATATAGAGATTTAAATGAGTTCCTTTCAAATGGAAGTGGGAGGGGCGGAGAGTAGATTGTAAAGTTTCCTTAATTTAGTTTATCGCATTTAATTAACTATCTAAAATTTATCTTCTCTCTACATACTGCGAATTTCTGTTATCCGTTCATGTATTGATTATGATCATAATATATTAATTATATTTACAGTTCATTTATTAATTATGCTACATATAATTTCATTTCGTTGCTGCACGAATATGTTTTATTTTTTAGTGTTTTTTTGCAGTCACACTAAATACAATACTATTTAAAAGAAGTTTTTATAGTCAGAATATTGTAGATAGCCGACTAAACACTTCCTTACGCTATGTAATAATGTTAGTTATAAAAGTTAACCCGGAATAGTAAACAAAACTTATTCCGGCTTATTACAAAAAGTGGTTTATCAATAGTCTCAGTTTTAAAGTATGGTTTAAGAGGAGTGCTTCCTAAATATGGAAACCCCTTAGCTGCAGCGCTATTGCAAGCCTAAGAAGAACATACAGTCAGTCATCGTGTTTGATGTTGTCGAAAAAGCCGACATAGACAATAGACCCTGTGCAGGGTTGTCAGAACGGGAAGTAATAAAGAACTAAAAAAAAAATATTTTATTTTATTTCACGTTTAAACAAATTAATGTGTAAATGGAAACTGATGAAACTAATTCCTTATCTTTAAAAGAGGACGACCCACAGTTTTTACCGGACATGTAGTGTGAAAATTTTTAATTTATTTGCTTGACAGGACAACCGCACAACCCTAGCGGAAACTTTCCGCTAGGGTTGTGCTCAGCCCGTATTTCTGCCCGCACCGCACCGCACGATTGCCCCGCCTAGACGCCTTCGATGACCGACTGTTAATAGTAGTTAGACTGCGGCTAGTCTACGCTACGTTACGTCTGGCTGCTGTCAAACTTCGTACTTTATATTTTAGTTCGCATATTTCCGCGGGATTTCTTTCATGAAACATATACTAGTTAAAACCTGAGACTAAATATAAACTACTTTTTGTAACAAGGCCTATAAGGTGTAAATTCTTCTATTATGGTTAGAATTAGAAAATCGGCTGATTAAGGATCAATTTATATAGATAGAATTGGCAAATTCTCGAAGATTCTGACTTGATTGATGGTTCCTAATGGCGCATTTACACTAGTTGCTTAAGCTCGCATACTGAAGGCAAGAGTTTTTTGTGTTGCCAGGAGTATTCTCGCATACGGATAACGTTTACGCTAAAGATATATAACGTAATACGAAACATGTAAAGAAGTAGCTGGTGTGGTGGACAGGTCTTTTTTTAAAGTGACACCATTAGTACTGACTTATTGTTATGGATTATTCATAAGGCTTCAGAGTGTAGTATTCGGTGTTTGCTACATATTTTGACCGGAAGCTACTCAGGAATACAAGAGCGTATGTTCTGTGTTATGCATGCCGTAAGATCCGGCCGGTCGAACGCCAATTACGCTATTTGACGATATATGCCTGAGTCGTCGATAAAATCCGTATGAGGGACTCATTTTAAAGGAGCGGGTGATATGCAGATTGCGGGGTCTCTCCTTAAGTCTAAATGTAAATGCAGTATATAACACAAAAAGCTCAATATGTTGACGGGCTATGCATCAATAAATTCAAGCTTTGAACTGTGATAATATTTGAGAGAGTATGTAAATTATTGTAAAAAAACTATATTTTTTCAAAATTTCCTTCTATTGTTTGTGAACAGTGATTGTATGATGTTGGTAATTGCTCTTTACGTTAATGCTATTCACATCTGTTACTTACCGTTAGTATTTTAAGGAAGAATTGTTTCTAATTTAATAAACACGCTTATAATATATGTTTTGTCGTCAGTTTTATTTCAAAGCTTAGATTTTTTCGTATATGCTTAAGTCTGGCTGCACCTTGAAGCGTGAAACCGAAGATTAAGTTAAGTGGCGCAGCTTATGGCTTAGTGTAGTATTTTATAGCTCAGAAGGTCACGAGAAAATGAAACATTGGATAAGCGACCGGGGGGGGGGGGGGGGGGGGGCGGCTCTGCCACATCATGTGTTTCGCAGAACGTTCTGTCCTCTCGCCGTACATTTAACATTTTATTATTGTCCGGCTTGTCTCACTCCGCGCTTTAGGCATGAAAATATACCAACCTACGCTACGCGACCCCCGCATGCGGGGCAAATTCTGTGAGCTCACGCGCCCACTCAAGCTGACGCGCGCCTTACGTTAACATAACATTTATTTTTTTCTAATAAGTATTTAGGCACTTGATGTTTATTTTTACTTTTTATTTAAGTACGGCCTCTCAAAAAGCCAAAGGTACTGCATAGCATACGGGTGCTTAAATAACAATAGGAATGTCGCCTTTTCATTCTTTACTGTTCCTAGGGATACCGAAAGGTAAAGGTAATATATTAATATTTATAGGTAGATCTAGATAATTAGGTACTTAGTCACTGACACCATAGTTACAGATTTATTTTTCTTCTTCGCAGTTTTCGATTTTTTCGCGTATAATGCCAATGACCTTAAAATATCGTTTAGTGTAAGTAGACCTCCCAGTACTGGTGACTGCCTTCTAATGCAAGAATTTTGCTTAAAATGGTTCAACTGCCGTCTTATTACTATCATAATATGGTCGAATAGACCTACGAAGTACTATGTGCTCTTGTGATATGGTATAAGGTTTATTTTTGCTTGAAACAGTTTGAAACCGTTCATGCATAAAAAAAGTTCGGTAATAAATAGCCGTTTGTCAATCCGCCGCCGTATAGCGCCGGTGTTTTTTTCCTTTTGTAAACACTTGTTTTGCTATTCTTACTAATTAGACGTTTTCAGATCGATTTTACTTTTACATTTGTATAACATTAAATATTTGTAAATATCAATGAATCATAAACCTTATTTTTTTCCATATTAAGGTTCTTCATTGTTTGATATTTACAAATGTTTTTATTAGGTGAAAATTTAATTTAGTAAAAACCAAGGTATTCCAGGGTGATTTAGCTGTACCATCTTATATAAATGATTTTTTTAAAACAAAAAATAGTACAAAAGGTTTGTAATCTCTGCATAAAAAAGTCAATTACTCTCAATTTCAAAGAAAACACGTAGTTACCCACTAGAAACAAATATCCTTCCGTTTGTAACTGATGTTTGATATCAACTAAACTTAATTAGGTGGCGCTTGACACGCCAGGAGTGTCGTGAAATATTTGTTCGCCGCCACAGCTAAAAGTTGTCGAAAATCGGTGCCGCAACGAATCGGTTAACAGCCTATGGAGACAATATTTTAAAATAGTAAGAGCAATGTGGGGATTTAATTTCTAAAATTTATTAACGTGGTTTAAAAAATGATCAAATTTTGTTTTTAATACAGGTTAATACTATCGGAAAACAACGGGGCACCTATCAGGTATAGTGAATCCGTACTGACAGTTTTTATTCCTGGAAAAATATGATTGAAATTTTGAATTAAAGTATATCTGTGAGAAGTAGATAAATTATTGGAAAAAAATATTTCACATTTATTGCTATTTGGATTAAGACCAATATTTTTAAAATTTCGAAATATACGAGTAAGATCACTAAGGACGTCATGTGGCTCTACCTCCCAGTGTACCGTCGTCGAGATACCAGACATTCAGCTTGAATTTCATATTTGAAATAATGGGTTGAAATCCCAAATTGAAAAGTGCTGGACCTAGTGGGTCACCCTGCTGAACACCGACAGCAGAATCGATAACATGGTTTTCTTAAAACAAGTTAGTATTTTGACTGTAACATTGCCAAACGTAATGATAAATTTCGGGGGTATTGTTAGCCACTTTTTTCAGCAGGGTTACCCTATCGATTGAGTTAATAGCATTCCTTAGGTCAACCTTCACAAGAACATCTACATCAGATCCTGTTAAAAATGTACGTACTGAATGCACCGCCGCCTCACCGCCAACTCTAGTACTAAAGCCTAGATGAGTAGGCTGAAATCTTGTCTTAAGGATAGAGATTATGAGCATAAGTTAATCATTTCATCAAACTATAATCGTTTCACGTTAGAGTTCAGTCTTGGCTGTTGATCCTGATGTTGAGTACTGATGAGTTTAGTGCTATAGTACGTACTACTATTATTTATTCTGTGGCTATATTCCCTCATTCTACTACTTTGTAATAAGGTACCATTGTTTTATAAGCAACGCTAGTTGTCCTGGGTATTTTATCTTATCTATAGACAGATATCACGATGATCTCGAGGAGATTGCGGATATACCATCGTTAGTGGGGCGGTGGCAAGGCTACGTGGGTGTGGTGATGGCTAGTCGAGGCATGCTTCAAGTCTTAGGCTTCTGGTTTTAGCAGTTTCGGATACCTTTATCTCGTCATTCATTGTTGTAGCGCTAATTTTTATGCATTTGGCTAGGATAAAATATTAAGCACAAAGCTCTTTACGGTCTCTTTTTCTAAGCCTGATGTGGCTATATGTTGCAGAAGAATATCTAATTCACAGTGTACCTATGTCTGGACCAAATTATGTCACAGAAGACAAGTCCTTGTCCAGGATTTTTAATATTTTAGCATCTATATTAGAATTTGGCGCAGGGGTGATCGTCGTTTCTGCTATAATTTCTTTGCAATTACAGGTTCAATTGGATCGTCTAGCCCAATGGGTTCTTTATGGCTCAGCCATACTATGTTCTTCGCGCTGCTTCTCGCTCTGCTCCTCGCGCTGCCACGATGTTGCCCTCGCTGCAAACACACTGCTCTACTCGCGCAATTAATCGCGACTCTTCGCACTAAGTCGCTCGCGTTTGCAACACAATGGATATTGAAACTGCGGTAGTGTGTGCGCTATATGCATATTATAGCTAATTATATCAACGTCAAAAAGAAATATACGTCGTCAACCTCATGAACAGAGATGGTGGATGACATCTATTCATCGCATTAGAACGACGCTTCCGTAACGAGCGCTCGATTCGGACTGCGTTCGCGCGAGTATGTGGTCAGACACATATTGCCTAGTCCTTTAACTCGCGCCCAAAAAACCGACAAAACAGGGAGCGATAGGCATGACGAGGAGCATGACGTGCAGCAAGTAGTGTAGTTGTACCACTTCTAGACCACCTGAGTCAGACGTGGTTCAACGACGTTCGTCGACACACGATCCTAAAAAAAAAGCTAATATCTAATTGATATCCGGTAAGGGCCTCCACCGTCATTAGCGTCCCATTGTTCCTATTTCTATTGTTCTATTGTTCATTAATCACCTTCATTGCAGCGTGTGCGTCGACTATATCAGTGCTATTGTATTGTACTTCTTTGTTCCTAATTATACAACGCTAATCTGAATCATCAATAAAACACATTACATAATTTTGTTACAATTTTTATTTATAAAATACAAAATCTTATTACTTATTATCTATAAAATAGGAGCGAAACATCTCATCCACTAAAATATCGTTGTGCAATGTGTTCCTTGTAAATATACTCGTAAAACTATGTATTGAACATCCTTGAAACTTATATAGCAAATACATTAAGCAATATTCGCCACAAACTGAAGTCCACTCATTCTGAATCCTATCAACATTCCAGTTCCATCTTTTACAATTCCTTTTTAAAAACTCTAGATGATATCGTACAGGTGATCGTCCATATGAATCAAAATATTGACCGACGTCATTCGTATCGATATATAAAGCTACCCAATGTGACCCTGGTTTATCATCTGTATCCAAATTGCATATTATATACGTTGGTACGTGGGTATACATAGGCAGTCTATTAGCTGCATAAACATTATTTTCTAGACTGGGGTGAATCTTTTTCAGATGTTGTTGTACATCTAGTGTATCCATGATATTACTGCTATTAGTAGATTATTACAGTACCAATCTACTCAATGAATAACATAGGAATGGTCAATTATAGTGATTTCTAAATATTAAATTGCATTTTTGTGTTATACAAATCGTACTTGAGTCATTGATCACCAAACAAAACACAATACGAAGAAATGTTGAGATAGGCAACGGAAATGTGAGATAAACTGATATGTTTCTAAATATTAAATTGCATTTTTGTGTTATACAAATCGTACTTGAGTCATTGATCACCAAACAAAACACAATACGAAGAAATGTTGAGATAGACAACGGAAATGTGAGATAAACTGGTTGACGCATAAAGTAATTATCAACTCATTACGGAAATACTTTAGATTAGAATTTTTACGTACTGGTGGTATATAAGACCAACAGACGCAGTCATCGAGTTAGTGTACGGTCGTTTGACTACAGTGGATCTATCAATAGTACATTTGTGTTACTTCAATACACCAAAGGCTATGGATGTAAGTGTTTATTCTATTGAATAAATTACTTTTTTTCTGTTATTTTCATGTGTGTGTATTATTTTATTTAAATATTGTGTATGTATATGATTAAGCCGTGGTAACTCAGATGGTTAGCGCTAGCTGTGAATTTCACAGTACGCGACCCGGGTTCGATCCCCGCCAGCATCAATTAAATTGTTAATCGCAATTTTAAGTGCTTATTACCACGTGCTTGGTGGTGAAGGAAAACATCGTGAGGAAACCTGCATGTCTGAGAAAATTTCGAAGGCATGTGAAGTTCGCCAACACACATTGAGGGAGCGCGGCGGACATTTCCTTGCTCTAAAACCCTCTCAGAAATGAGAGGAGGCCTATGTTCAGCAGTGGACTTTAATAGGCTGTAACTTTAACTTTTTTAACTTTTATGATTAAGTGTTAACAAATTGATATTAACATGATAACTGTGTTGTTGCAGAAATCATTGAGCTTCGATGAAGATACCTATAAACAGTATTACTACTCGCCACTCTCCCCTCAAGAAGAGAGTGATAACCTCGTCATTAATAATAACACATGCGATGGTGGAAAAAGAAAATCGCAATCGATTGATCATTTTTTTGAAGCTGAATCAAAAATAAAAAAGAGGAAGGGAAAACTTCAGTGAAGTGTGCACCAGTGCTTTTTTCTCCACAATCATGGAAGAGAATACGGAACTATTCAATAGCGAATTAAATCAGGAGTTGTCTAAAGTTTGTGAAGAAATGGAGAGGGGTCAACTGTTCGATTCGTCATACGATGATGAGTTGTATCATCACTGTGCGATGGTTGAAACACAGTTTAAGTATGTAAAATAAACATTCATTTCGATCATAATTTACATATTGTCTTATACAGTTTTTAATAAATTTAAACATTTTAGCAGTCAACCACTACAACTTGGAAGAGGAACGAAGCGAACGTGCAGCAAAGAATCCAAGATCATCAAAAAACCAACAACGGAAGCAGAAGCGCATACCTCTGCAGGGAACAGTATCAGTAACGATGATCAAGTGGAATGTCCAACGTGCCATATATTTATCAAGAAACGGTATTTAGCTAATCATTTTAAAAGTAATGTTCATAAAAATAATCTTTTAAATTCACATAATTCTTTATCAAACGTTAGTGTTATTGAATCTGCTTTTGGAAATAGGATTTTAACTTATAAAATCAAGAGTAGAGTAGATCGTTCGACATGGGTAAATTTTGAAACTCCTGAACTATTTTTAAATTCTATTAAAGATGATATTTTATTTTTATTACAAGAGTGTATTCATCAACACATAATTTTTAAGGTAAACTTCATATTGCATGCTGATTTTGTTCAACAAACTAAAGATATTCATGATACGTTCGATTTTCAAACGCTTAACTATATTATTTGTCAAGGAGATGACTTAAATATGTTTCTTTCATCTTTAAATGATACAATTACTACTAAAATTAGTGCTTTCGAAAAAAAAAGATAGTGGATGGAGTCTAAAAAACATAAAATCTATAGACATGAATGTTAATAAATTTAACCCCCTACGCGGTACTTCATACATAGATCTTCCTCGTGACATAAAATTAAAAAAGGCTGTTATAAATGTAAAAAACAAGGATTATTTTTGTTTTAAATGGGCGTTACTCTCGGCGTTATATCCTGTAAACAAACACACCGATCGGGTATCATCGTACGTTAAACATGCAAATAAACTTAAATTTGATGGTATTTCCTTTCCGGTTAAAATTTCTGACATAGCAAAAGTAGAGAAATTAAATGATATTAGTATTAATGTTTTTGGGTTAGAATATAATAAAGAAAAACGATGTAATTCTATAGTAGGTCCATTATTTTTAACAAAGTGTCGTAAAGATAGACATATCAATTTATTATTTTTTTCCAAGGATACAAAAAATCATTATTGCTATATAAAAAATTTATCGCGGTTAGTTAGTAAACAAATTTCAAAAGACGGTCACATCATGTACATTTGTGAAGCATGTCTACTTCGTTTTCCATCTCAGGAAAGGTTAAATAACCATGAACAATACGATTGTGCCCACATTTGTACAGTATTACCAAACAGTGAAACTTTAAAAAAAAAGAATTGGTTTGGTCAACCTATTTCAAATGATAAAATTAAATTTGATAGTTATGAAAAAAAGTTAAAGATACCATTTGTAGTTTATGCTGATTTTGAAGCATTTTTAAAACCAATAGAATCATGTTCTAACGATCCTTCCAAACCTTTCACTCGTAATATTCAGAAACATGAAGTACATAGTTTTGGATATTATATAAAATGTTCATATGATGATAAATTATCAAAATATGTAACATATTGCGGACCTAACTGTGCACAAGTGTTTATGGAAAGTTTATCTAACAATCTAAAAGAAATAAATAGACTTCAAAAATATCCACCACTTCCGCTAACAAATGAAGACAAAAACCACAACCATTTGTCATATTTGTGAAACTGAGTTGGCAAAACATTTTTATGATTTTGATTGGTACACTGGTAGTTTTATAGGTGTTGCTCATGAATCATGTTGTTCGAAGATCAGAACACCGCGTTATATACCAATATTTTTACACAACCTTAGTCACTATGATGCTCATTTTATTGTTCACGCGTTAAACTTTTGTGATGGTGAAGTCGAAGTTATCCCTCAAAATAAAGAAAAATATATATCCTTTTCCAAAAAATTAAAAGTGAATAACCACGAAATTATATTGAGATTCTTAGATTCATTTAAGTTTTTATCGTGTAAATTAGAAGAATTGGCCAAAAATCTCAGTAATGATCAATTTCAAGAATTACGTAGAAATTACCCTAATGATGAAGATTTCTTTCGTTTAAAACGGAAAGGTGTTTATCCATATGAACTTATGACTAATTATGATAGTTTAAGTCTAACATCGCTCCCTGAACAAAAATGTTTTTATAGTTCACTCACAGATTCACATATTTCAAATGATGATTACAATCATGCTAAAGATGTTTGGGAACATTTTGGGTGTTGTAATATGCTAGATTATTCAAACCTGTATTTAAAAACAGACGTTTTAATTTTATCCGATGTATTTGAAAACTTTAGAAAGTTATGTATTAATACATATGATTTAGACCCTGTCCATTATTACACAGCACCCGGTTTAAGTTGGGATGCAATGTTAAAATATACAAAAATAGAATTAGAACTTTTAACAGATTATGAGAAAATTGCATTTATTAGATCAGGTATCAGAGGTGGTGTATCTCAATGTAGTAATCGTTATGCTAGAGCTAATAACAAATACATGGAGGATTATGATACAGGGAAACCAAATTCATATATCACATATTTTGATGCCAACAATTTATATGGTTGGGCTATGTCTCAATATCTTCCTACTGGTGGATTCGAATGGGTAAATCCAAATACAGAATTTAATGAGTCTAAGACATCAGACTTCGGTTTTATTTTAGAAGTTGATTTGGAATATCCAGATGAACTTCATGATTTACATTCGGACTTTCCTTTATGTCCAGAAAACATTTGTGTAGGCAATATTAATGAGAATAAACTAGTCCCAAATTTAAATAATAAAGATAAATATGTAATTCATTACAGAAATTTAAAGCAGTGCATAGAAATGGGGGTTAAATTAACTAAAATTCATAGAGTTTTAAAATTTAAACAGTCTCCCTGGTTGAAGATGTACATAGATCTAAACACAAAATTAAGAACTTTAGCAAAATCAGATTTCGAAAAAGATTTTTATAAATTAATGAATAATTCAGTCTTCGGTAAGACTATGGAGAATATTGAAAAAAGGGTTAACATAAAATTCGTTACGCACTGGGAGAACCAGGGTAAAGCTTTAGGTGCTCAAGATCTAATCGCTAAACCACAATTTCATAGCCTTTCAATATTTTCGGAAAACCTAGTTGCGGTTCAGTTGCGAAAAACGAAGTTAATATATAACAAACCAATTTATTTAGGGTTTTGCATTTTAGATATTTCAAAAACATTAATGTATGATTTTCATTATAACTATATGATTAAAAAGTTTAGTAAAATCAAATTATTGTATACAGATACGGATAGTTTAATATATCATATATTTACAAATGATTTTTACACTGATATAAAACCTGACCTTTCATCATACTTTGATACCTCAGATTATGATACAAATAATATTTTTGAATATCCAAAATTAAATAAAAAGAAATTAGGTTTTTTTAAAGATGAAAATAATGGTAAAATCATGAAAGAATTTGTGGGTTTACGATCCAAAATGTACGCTTTTAACTTAGAGAATAAGACTATAGCCAAGGCAAAAGGGGTAAATAAATGTATCACTAAAAAGATGACAATGAATAGTTATAAGTCTTCTCTATTTAATAAAAAAGTGCAATATTATAGTATGCTTAGATTTAAATCAATTAAACACACAATTTTCACACAAAAATTAAATAAGATAGGTTTATCATATAATGACACAAAGAGACATATTTTAGATAATAATATTGAAACATTAGCTTGGGGTCATTATAAACTGCGTTAAGTGTTGATAGTTTTTACTTTTATGTCTGCGTTTAAGAAAAATTTATATTGATTGTAAAATTATGATAATACTATAATATGACGTAGTTTATTACATATTTAAACATTGTTTTATTGTAAATAATTTAAGTTAATTGTTGTTTCTATTTATTTGAGGTTGAGTTAATTGTAAAATTATGATGTACTAATTGTTGTTTCTATTTATTTGAGGTTGAGTTAATTGTAAAATTATGATGTACTAATTGTGTTAGAAATAGTATACAGATAATTCTGTTTTATATAATTTTTGGAATATATATTAATTGTTTACACCAACACTTTCATTTTTTATTTCACCCCTTTGAACTTTAGACGTGTGTTATGTTTCACTTTATCCATCCGTTCACTGCTATTGTGGCAGGACCAAGTGGGTGTGGGAAGTCAAATTTTGTAACAAATTTCATAAAATCAGTTACAGAAATATGTAATTGTGATTTTAATCAGATCACATGGTGCTTTGATGAAATGCAACCATTATATAATTTACCAAATGTTAACTATCATCAAGGAATTCCAAATCTTAATATGTTTGATGGTGAAAACCCACATCTTGTTATTATTGATGATCTAATGAGAGAGTCCGATGGAAGAATTGTGGATATATTTACAAAAGGTAGTCATCACAGGAATCTTAGTGTATTTTATCTAACACAAAATTTATTTCATCAGGGTAAAGGACAAAGAGACATATCTTTAAACTCAAGTTATATAATATATTTTAAAAACCCTCGAGATAAAACTCAAATAAGATATTTAGCAAGACAAGTATCACCAGATAACCCAAAATTCATTGAAAATGCCTACAGGGATGCAACTCTAGAGGCGCATGGATATTTAATGGTAGATTTAAAACAGAATACCAATGATTTTTGTCGTATCAAGACAAATGTCTTTCCATTTAATGGTTTCTGTACAGTCTACGTCCCCACAAAAGAGTTTAAATACACCAAGAATCAAACAATTGAAATCATTGCTAAATGATGCATCGTCGACTCACAACGTATAAACATTTGCTAACCGCTTTGCATACGCTTAAACCAAAATATCAAAGAGCATTACTTAAAACGTGTGATGAAGAAGAAATTAACTGTATTTGTGAGTGTATTCATAACGTTTTACAAGGAAAAGTACCTCTTAAAGATCAGGATAAACAAAAATTGAATAAACATAAAAACATACTCCGTAAACTAGTACGTAAGTGTAAACATAAACTAAGAAAAAATATAATTATACAAAAAGGAGGGGCTTTCTTACCAACAATATTAGGTGCAATATTGAGTGGATTAGTGAGTGGACTAGCCAGTTAACATGGAAAATGCAAAGAAAATGATACTTATCGAACCTGGATTGATTGAAAAATTAAAACAAGAAAATAAGGTTAATAGTAATTTATCTCGATTAGATATTGAAATGCAAAATATTATGACGGAAGACCGAAAGAAATGGATATTATATTTACAAACACTGCAAAGATACCTTCATTTTACCGAAGAGGATCGTCAACCACTCAAATTACCAATTTATTCTGATACATCTAATGAAGATTCAAATGAGTCAAAAATTGGTTTTAAAAATAAAGATAGAGATCTAAAAACTTCAGTTGATATTGAATCTTTGCTGGAGGAGAATCGATCCATTAAAAGTAAAGAAAATGATGAAAATCCACTTTACACACCAGCTCAAATACTCAGTTTAATACCAAAAACTTATCATAAAAAAGGGCAGTTATTATTAAACTTAGTTGAAACAAGTAAAAGTAAAATACATTGGGATAATGAAGGTACAGTCATAATTGATAGTGAAAAAATTCCTGGAAGTAATATTGTTGATTTAATAAATGATTCACTAAGACCCCTAAAAAGAAGTGATCCGGTAGGGTGGGTTAGATTTGCTGAAGCATTAAAAGATATTAAAGTACCACTTACTTATATTGGAAATCCAAGGAGATGTGAGTTTATTAACCAACTTCAAGCAAAAGATCTGAACAAACCCTCTGAGATTGAAGTTCAAGAGTTTTCTACACCGGTCAGTAGAGATAAAAAGTCTACAACTAAAATACGTAAAGGACTTGAGTGGGAAAAATGGACCCCGTACTAGAAGAAATTAACAGGATTTATTATGATCCATCTAATCCCGCTGGTTTTGGTAGTATTGATAAATTATCAAAAGCCATGAAGGGTAAAATGAATAAAAAGCAAGTAAAGGAATGGTTAAAATCACAAGAAACATACACATTACATAAACCCATTCGAAAAAAATTCCCGCGTAATAGGTACATTCTATCAAATATTAATGAACTGTGGCAAGCTGATTTAAGTGATATGCGAACTTATTCTCAATATAATGATGGTTTCAAGTATATACTTTGTATTATTGATGTATTTAGTAAATATGCTTTTGCAAGACCAATGAAAAAGAAAAACTCAGAAACAACTAAAGAATGTTTTGAAAGTATATTTACTGAAAGTAATTTAACACCTACTCACATACAATCCGATAAAGGTACAGAATTTGTTTCAAAAGATGTACAAAAATACTTTAAATCCAAAAAGATTAATTACTATACCACTAACAATCCTGACATTAAGGCTAGTATTGTTGAACGATTTCAAAGAACACTAAAAATGAAAATGTGGCGTTATTTCACTCATAATAATACTTATAGATATATAGATGTTTTACAAGATTTAATATACTCTTATAATCACAGCTTTCACTCTAGTATTAAGATGTGCCCATGTGATGTAAATTCCAACAATATTATGACAGTTTGGACTAATCTTTATGATAGACGGTCAAAAAAACTTTCTTTAGAAAATCCTAAACCAAATTTCAATGTGGGTGATTATGTTCGAATAACTAAATATAAACATGTATTCCAAAAAGGATATGAATCAAATTGGAGTGATGAAATATTTATTATATCTTCAATAATTGATAGATCTCCATGGGTTGTTTATACAATAACAGATTTACAAAATGAACCAATAATTGGTACTTTTTATGAAAGAGAATTAATGAAAATCACTTACAACCCCACCTCACAACATAAAATAGATAAAATAATTGACACTCGTTATTCAGGTAACAGAAAAGAAGTATTAGTGAAGTGGAAAGGTTATCCAGATAAATTTAACAGTTGGATTTTAGCTTCTAGTTTAAAAGAAATATGAATAAAGAAAGTTTCTATTTAACTTTGCTCAGCAATAGTTCAATGGAATACTTTCCTGATAACAAGACCACAAATTTTTCAACGAAATTACCAAAAGCTATAAAATTAGAAGGTGAATGGTCGGTTGGAGTTGTCGAGTTTCAATATCCATGTACCATGTTTACTGTTCAAGACCATGAAAATGTTATATACATTACAAAATCTATGTTAATGCCTAATGAAGATAAACCATCCACAGTGTACTACAAAAAACATATTCCAGCTACCAACTATGATAACGTTGAGCATATTTTAAGAGTGTTAAATGGTATCGGAGAGAACTTGAAATTTCGCTATGATGAAATAACAAAATTTGTGTCTATTTCGGTATTGGATAAAAATATAACATCCGTAACATTATCACCCAAATTAAGTTTACAGCTAGGTTATGAACCAAATAAAAATCTCCTAGAGAGAAATTTTGGAAAGTGTCCTGCTAATTTACACTTAGGGTTACCATCTCAACTATTTCTATATTGCGACATTATCGATCCTCAGATTGTGGGTGATGTTATGACTCCTTTATTAAGAGTCATTTCATTAGATCCTACAAAATACATTTATGGTGCAAATAAAATGCACGTTTTCTCTCAACCTCACTACTTACCTGTTATGCGAAGAGAGTTCGATACGTTGGAAATAGTTATAAGATCGAGTACAGGACAAAAAATACCATTCCAGTTTGGAACCGTGTGTATTAAATTACATTTCCGAAAATTATAATAATGAATTCTCTTCGTGATCATCATAAATGTCCATATGAAAATTATTATACACATCAAGCTGGATCAGGAGTTGGAGTAATTTATAAGGGTTCACCATATCAACGCGGTCATGGTATTGGGAGCTTCTTAGGGGGGTTATTCAGATCAGTTTTACCTTTACTTTCAAGTGGTGCTCGAGTGATTGGTAAGGAGGCATTAAGCGCTGGAGTAGGACTTTTATCGGATATGGTTCAAGCCCGTCCTATGGAAGCCTCAATAAAAGATCGTCTAAAGCAAGTTAGTACGAATTTAAAACGAAAGGCTGATGAGAAAATTGATCAATTTAACATGACTGGATCTGGGTATAAAACTAAAAGAAAACGATTGACATCGTTCATTCCACCATTAACTGCTAAAGTGAAAGCTGCGAAAAAACTTTGTCTAAAACCAAAAAATATCAAAGATATATTTTCAAACTAAATATGTCTTTCCTTCATAATCATTCTTGTGAGTGCGTTAAGTCAGAATTGGATTTGTTTGCACTACCGTCTACACAAACTAGCATTGAAAATGGATTGTGGATTCATTATAAACCAATTTCATCTCTTGGTGATGATGGACCTATCGAGTTTCAAGTTCCTGGGACCGGCGATGACTACATAGATTTGTCTCATACATTACTCCACATAAAGGCAAAAGTATTAAATCAAGATTCAACTAACTTGGTATCTACTACAATAGTAGCACCTGTAAATAATTGGCTGCATTCACTTTTTAGTCAACTTGATGTTTATTTAAACCAAAAACTTGTATCACCACCTAATAATACCTATGCATATCGAGCATACATGGAAACCCTTTTAAACTATGCCCCTGCTGCTAAACAATCTCATCTTACTTGTAGTCTTTGGTATGAGGATACAGCAGGAAAAATGGATTCTACAGATGGTAAAAACATAGGATTTGTTAAAAGACAGGAATTGATTAGTGAAAGTAAGGAAATAGAAATGATTGGTCATCTTCACGGTGACATTTTTAACCAAGATAAATTTTTAATTAATGGTGTTGAAATGAGTGTTAAATTGGTTCGATCAAGAGAGAGTTTTAATTTAATTGTTGGGTCAAACGATGTAAAGTTTAAAGTTTGCATTACGGACGCAATTCTTATTGTTCGACGAGCACGAATTAATCCAAGTGTATTACTCGCACATCAAAAAGTTTTAGCTTCTACCACTGCTAAATATCCTATTACTTGAGCTGAAGTAAAAGTTTTAACAATTCCTTCGGGTGTTCAAGGAAAAACTCTTGATAATATATTTTTAGGACAGGTACCGAAAAGATGTATAATTGGATTTGTGAACAATTCTGCATTTAATGGTTCCCTTACTAAAAATCCATTTAACTTTGAAAACTATGGTATTAATTCTTTCAGCTTATATATTGATGGTCAACAAATACCTTCAAAAGCTTTGCAACCATCTTTTAATAATAGCATATTTACATCAGCATATCATACTCTATTCTCGGGAACTGGTATTCACTTTCTTAATGAAGGAAATGGAATCTCTTGTGAACAGTATGGCAAAGGTTACTGTCTATTAGCATTTGACTTAACTCCTGATTTATCAGCTAACTCATCAACTCATTGGAATCTCATAAAGCATGGTAGTGTAAGAATAGAAGTACGATTTGAATCCTCATTAATACAAACAATTAACTGTATAGTTTATGCTGAGTTTGATAATATTATTGAGATAGATAAAAACAGAAATGTTACTGTAGACTATAGTAGTTAAGGTTATAATATGTGTTGTGTGTTAGATTTTATGTGTTATGTGTAATGCATTTTGTGTGTATGTAACTATGTGAAACGTTATAAAATTAAATAAAACAAATTGTATGCAATATATTTTTTTTTATTCTTTATAAATCTTCTATTTAATCTAATACAAAACACTGTTCGAGTTGAAATTTTACATAAGCACACTGACTAAACCACTGAACATGCTGCTGCCAAGGATCATCATCATCTTCCCAATCTTTTAAACCACCACCACAATGGAAACACTTGGTCCCGTCTGCATGGCCAGTATAAAAGAAACCAGCTTCTGCAAGATCTTCAGGTTTCTGTCGCATAACGAGAGGCCAGTTTTCGAAACTAAGCAAACGGCTAGATTTTGAACTGAAGAATGGATATTCAGCTCTTGAGTACTGCATACTCTTCTCGTTTTCTTCTCCACTCAGTGTTGTAGTTTTGTTATTCAATGATGTGTTTTGTACACGTATGCCACACTCATCTCTTCCTTCCGCTCTTGTCTTCCTGTAATTGAAGTAAACAGAATCACATTCACTAATGATCAGCTAATGACTGTCATTGTTAAAAAAGTATTTTTTAACTTTTTCACTTTCTGCTATTGTCTTTGTTATATTGTATACGAGGGCGTTTGTGTTGTCGTAGATGCTATCCTTATTAGTCTTTACGTAATATTTAATTCTCGTGGAAGCATGTTTCCAATGATCAGTAGTTGGAATCTTGGATAGCTTCTTCATATCGTACATTTCAATTTTGATGAGATGCGTCGCTTGGTCTCCGTCGTCAGAATTAGTAGAAATGTATGATACACCATCTCTAGCGGCTCGTGCTACGGTTGATGATAACAGCTTCCTCTTTTTTATTTTTGATTCAGCTTCAAAAAAATGATCAATCGATTGCGATTTTCTTTTTCCACCATCGCATGTGTTATTATTAATGACGAGGTTATCACTCTCTTCTTGAGGGGAGAGTGGCGAGTAGTAATACTGTTTATAGGTATCTTCATCGAAGCTCAATGATTTCTGCAACAACACAGTTATCATGTTAATATCAATTTGTTAACACTTAATCATAAAAGTTAAAAAAGTTAAAGTTACAGCCTATTAAAGTCCACTGCTGAACATAGGCCTCCTCTCATTTCTGAGAGGGTTTTAGAGCAAGGAAATGTCCGCCGCGCTCCCTCAATGTGTGTTGGCGAACTTCACATGCCTTCGAAATTTTCTCAGACATGCAGGTTTCCTCACGATGTTTTCCTTCACCACCAAGCACGTGGTAATAAGCACTTAAAATTGCGATTAACAATTTAATTGGTGCTGGCGGGGATCGAACCCGGGTCGCGTACTGTGAAATTTACAGCTAGCGCTAACCATCTGAGTTACCACTGCTTAATCATATACATACACAATATTTAAATAAAATAATACACACACATGAAAATAACTGAAAAAAAGTAATTTAGTCAATAGAATAAACACTTACATCCATAGCCTTTGGTGTATTGAAGTAACACAAATGTACTATTGATAGATCCACTGTAGTCAAACGACCGTACACTAACTCGATGACTGCGTCTGTTGGTCTTATATACCACCAGTACGTAAAAATTCTAATCTAAAGTATTTCCGTAATGAGTTGATAATTACTTTATGCGTCAACCAGTTTATCTCACATTTCCGTTGTCTATCTCAACATTTCTTCGTATTGTGTTTTGTTTGGTGATCAATGACTCAAGTACGATTTGTATAACACAAAAATGCAATTTAATATTTAGAAACATATCAGTTTATCTCACATTTCCGTTGCCTATCTCAACATTTCTTCGTATTGTGTTTTGTTTGGTGATCAATGACTCAAGTACGATTTGTATAACACAAAAATGCAATTTAATATTTAGAAATCACTATAATTGACCATTCCTATGTTATTCATTGAGTAGATTGGTACTGTAATAATCTACTAATAGCAGTAATATCATGGATACACTAGATGTACAACAACATCTGAAAAAGATTCACCCCAGTCTAGAAAATAATGTTTATGCAGCTAATAGACTGCCTATGTATACCCACGTACCAACGTATATAATATGCAATTTGGATACAGATGATAAACCAGGGTCACATTGGGTAGCTTTATATATCGATACGAATGACGTCGGTCAATATTTTGATTCATATGGACGATCACCTGTACGATATCATCTAGAGTTTTTAAAAAGGAATTGTAAAAGATGGAACTGGAATGTTGATAGGATTCAGAATGAGTGGACTTCAGTTTGTGGCGAATATTGCTTAATGTATTTGCTATATAAGTTTCAAGGATGTTCAATACATAGTTTTACGAGTATATTTACAAGGAACACATTGCACAACGATATTTTAGTGGATGAGATGTTTCGCTCCTATTTTATAGATAATAAGTAATAAGATTTTGTATTTTATAAATAAAAATTGTAACAAAATTATGTAATGTGTTTTATTGATGATTCAGATTAGCGTTGTATAATTAGGAACAAAGAAGTACAATACAATAGCACTGATATAGTCGACGCACACGCTGCAATGAAGGTGATTAATGAACAATAGAACAATAGAAATAGGAACAATGGGACGCTAATGACGGTGGAGGCCCTTACCGGATATCAATTAGATATTAGCTTTTTTTTTAGGATCGTGTGTCGACGAACGTCGTTGAACCACGTCTGACTCAGGTGGTCTAGAAGTGGTACAACTACACTACTGCAGCATGACGAGTATTGTGGCCACACTACGTCTCTGCCTCCTTTCCTCGCTACTTCCTATGACACTCGACGAGTGTGTGGCCGGGGAGTTAGGATTGCATTTAAGCTCCTTTGTGGCGGTTGTTTTCTCATTGGCTTAATCAAAAAGGTTTTTTTTCGAACAGGATAATTCAAAACCTTATTACAGAAAACAAATAAATATTTATGGAGTCTTCTACATTATCGGATATTACTTGAAAGATGTGTTACAGTTCCTATGAAAACATCGCGGGCAACTTTTTTTGGAATAATGTTACATTTCCCTTGAAAATAACGAATCCACTTAATTTAACTGATATATTTCTTAGCTTCCAGTTGATCCAAGTACAGCGGCGAATCACTCGGAGGCTTGCTTGATATTCTATCTTTGCGTCTTCAAACACTTTGTACTTTAGCTCCTTTATTTCTTGATTTAATTATCACTTACTTTTCACCTTTCGGCATGATATCAGCAAATGACTACGTTTCGCTGATAGCAAAACGCTATATTAAACAAAATTGAACACAATTTAATAATACAGAAAGGTGTTAACTGGTGAAGAACTAAACTATGAATGAAATATCGAGAGCAGAATCTATGGATGGTCCACGGAAGTGGGTGTTCTCGCCAATCCTGTGACCGGCGGAAGAAGGATTCTCAACTATAGTGCAAATGGTGAATCGTAGACGTGATACAGGTAGCATTTAATAAGTTCCAGTTATTAATCTAGAGGACAAAGCACGAAGTATCCGACGTGACTGACATTTGGAAGAAAACCTTACAGTATATTCTGCCTAGTTATGCATGAGATATTTTATGACAAAATTTGTATAATACTCTAGTGGATTGTGAACATGCCGAATGATCCCGTAATGCAATCACTGCAAAGGTCATATTGCAAGTGTATGGGAAAACTAAAAACCAAGTATTCATTCAATCATTCAATGTATCATTTAGTAGGTAGCATTTGAATTGACTACAAACTGTGATATTTTAATACGAATTTCCAATCTTTAGGGTTCAAATCATCTCGTAGCAATGACAATTTTCCCTTTATATTATTTAGAGTTGTAACTATTTAACGTGTGGAAAAGATGCAACATTTTATTTCAGTCTCGTCCGCGTTCGGCACGTACACGTTTGCCCGTCTGAGATATTGAGATAAACGAACCGGCACATTGGATGCGCGGAGCCAACGAAATCGTTCGCTCCACATGGGTTTTGTACCTATTTACAAGTTCGTGCGAGCGGATAAGGCAAATTTCTATCTATTCTGTATGTAACTTTCATGAAGTCTGATTGAGTTTTACATCATTTATATACCTATCTCATCTCGCTATCTGTGTCTTCATTTTTTGTGCAAAGCATCATATTACATTCATTTAAATATTTATTTTAAATTACATAAACATAAACACTCACGCCCGTCACCAAGAGGGGTAGGCAGAGACTACGGACTTCCATTTGGCACGTCCCACCTTTCCGTCCTCTATATCCATCCATATACCCACCATACATCCTCGGCAATTAAGGGAAGTACTCGTAATTTGACCCGCCTTCAGTATATCTTCAGTATATAATTTGGTCTTGTCACTCATTTCTCACTCATTCTTCCTACATGGCCAAACAATTGGAGCATTCCTTTCTTAATCCTGGTCACGACATCATCTTGCAAACCATACTTTTCTAATAATACACAATTTCTCACTCTGTCATTCAGATTCAGCCATAACATAGGTACTGCTTATTAATCAAAAAAAGTGACTTCCCCCAAGGAATGCCACAAATCACGGTCCTGAGCGACCTGTATCCATCGACTTCCTGCATGTCTTACCTACCAGGTAGTCATTCCATCTAGTAGGGGGCCGTCCCATACTTCGCCTACTGGTACAAAGCTGCCACTCGCGAACCTTTCTTCCCTATCAGTTGTCGGTTCTTCGAGCTATATGGCCGGACCATTGCCACTTCAGGTTACTAATCAGTTGGGTTATGTAGGTTACTCTGGTTCTACTGCGGATATCCTCATTTATAAGTTTATCACGCAGAGAAAACCGGAGCCATCTGGATGTCCTCTGATGAAAATATCTTAACAAGGAAATAAAACGCTTCAGTTTGTATTCCTATAAGAAAAAACGCATGACAGAATTACTGCAATAGCTGCTGAGTTCCCATTTGTAGCGAACATACAACAAACGACTTTGGCCCAACTTGTGCCAACAAAGTCTGAGTCATTTGATAATAACCGTTGATTTTAATGGTTTTCTTTGTAAGAACTAAAAAGAAAAACGAAATTTCTAAACAATCGTTTCTAATTTAGTAATTGTAAGATTTAGCCTTACTGATCTAAAAAAAAAAAACATGTGCCATTTAACATTTGTGATTTAGTACTTGAAAGTTGAATAAACATTCATTTTTATAATAATAGTCTTTAATTTATACATCCCATATTTCCCAGAATTATAATAAACCTGATAAAAATGAAATAAAATTTTAATAAAAAACACATTTAGAAAATGATCGTTAAGAAGTCGAATGGTTAACTTATCATAGTAGTTCAGGAACAGTTCTGTTAATACTATGTTATTAAGACATGAATAATCATTATTAAAATGTTTGTCTGTCTGTTCGGGCCAATCTTCGGAAGAATTGAACTGATTGTGACGAAAATTCTTGAACAGATAGAGATCAATGCCAGAAGTGATCAAGACTATATTTTTATCTGAAAAAAAAAATACAGGATTTTTTTGAAACCGAAACACTGATAAAAGTAATGCTTTATAATGGTTATCTCATAAAATATAATGCGACGTTTACATGCTCGCCGAGCACAGACGAGTAAGTACGAGTATGTAAACGCCTTGTTCGGGTGTTCTTGCCTCTCAATGTGAAACTGAATTGTGTTTCTCCAATATCAGAAGTGGAATCGGTGCAGGCACAAAACGTAGATAGATCAATTGAGGCGAACGATGGCTTACGCGCTTTATTCGAGGCGCAGCAAAATAGCATACGACTACTTGTGGAGGCGCTACGCAACCCGCCAGCTTCTGTGGTCATGAATATTAGATTACCTGAATTCCATCCCGAAAATGCAGACACTGATGCCAGAGCCTGGCTATCAACTGCAGATATCTGCTTGTGGGATCGTGATATACAGGAAAGTAAACTAATTCTTATACTTAGTAAGGCCATGAAAGGATCAGCCGCAACATGGTTGTCCTAAATAGCTTTTCCTAATATGAAGTGGATAGAATTTAAAGATATTTTCCTCTCGTTTTGATACTTTAGAAACATGCGCTGCGACAATTTTAATAATTTTATAATTAACATAATATGTTTATTATATACCTGTATATAACTAAGTATTAAGGTACATTCGTACCTTGTGGTCGTTGCACTACAAGCGAAACAAATCGAAGCTTAAATCACGCTATCGATTATTCCGATCTAAACCAGTAATTATAGAACAGCTCCGTATTACCAGATGGAGCGTTGGCCGCTCTTCGGGCTGAACACCGGTGGGAGATCCTTCATTTGATTTCACGGCCAAACCCCTAAAACACAACAATTCGTTATCATCATAATCATTGCAGCCCTTATTTGAAAATATATTGAATATCTCAGTAACATAAATGTGCATACAGTTATCTTGTTTACCTACATTGCGTTACATAGAAGGGTGGCCACAGGAAAATAAACTAAGATATAATTTTAATTTATTGATGCATAACTTGATATGTAATAATAATTAAATTTGACATAAGAATATTAATGATAAATTTCATTTGATTGATATTAATAATTTAACTAAGAAGTTTTTGACACGATATAGGTACCTATCAAAGTATAGTATAAGACTGATAGCAAATGTGTCTATCTTATTATTTATATTTTAAGGCGGCCAAAGATTTGGCTACCCAGACATCTGCTTTTATCGAGCAGTGTAATGACTTTAAATTGAATTTGGAATCAGTTCCAAGTAATTTAAATTAGAAAATGAGACAATAGAGGTAATCAGAGCAATCGTAGTATCAATTTAAATTATCCAGAACGTAGCCCACAAATAGTTATTTGTATAATTTCTCATAAAACAATCAAAAAAATTGTATACACCTGGTGCACCAAAATATGCAAGACATGTGGGGCAAAGGATTAGAAATTGAATTGTTTTTAAATTGTAACAACATACATATTTTTTGTATAACTGATCATTGGTTGAAATATTATAACTATAATATGTTTAATTTCAGTAAGCACCAGGTGGACAGTTGATTTCACAGAGAAAAAAATTTACGCAGTGGCTCATTAATATTAGCTAATAAATTATTAATAAGTAAAGAACTTAAGGATATTGTGAGCCTCTCTGTTGAGCGAACTGTAGAAATGGTATGTGCTGAGTTCGAGAACTTCATTGTTGTCAATGCTTACAGATCCCCACATTCTGTGTATGACTGTTTTGAAAAAATAATGGAGGAAGTTTTGCTTGACCTCAATAAACAGAATAAATCTGTCGTCGTATGTGGAGACTTTAATATTAATCTCCTTGAAACTTTTGCCATGAGTATTAAGTTTAGATCATTGTTCAAATCATACAACCTTGTTAATTTATTCTTTGAGCCAACACGTATTGCAGGACCTAGTGCAACTTGTATAGATAATATTTTTACTGATGTTGAGCCCATACATAAATTAATTATTCAAAATTTACGTTCTGATCACTGTGGACAATTAGTCTCGCTACCTTACATGCACAAAAACATAAAGTTAAGAAATTTGTGCTTGTATAAATGAACATTGCTTGGAGAGATTTAGAAGTAGTATAGTGAAAAAACTGCATTTTCTTCCACATAAAAACAATACTAACTATTAATAAGGATCATTTTTTAACTAATAAGTCTTCATTTAATAAAACATTTACTTCTAAAACACTCTCTTTAAATAGCCGCAAATCGTTTAATGAGTGAACGACAGTAGGAATCTATAGGAGTAGACAAAAGTTATATTATGACCTTTACAATTAAAGACTATATAATCATAGTGTTTCATTTAGAGAATATGTAAAAATATATTCCAAAATATTTAAAAGAGTGTGTTATACAGCCAAGTCTTTATATTTAAGAAACAAAACTAAGAATGCCTGTAATAAAATTAAAATGACTTGGAGTATAATCAATAGTGAAACTGGCAAGATGAAACTACACATCTCAAACTTTCATTCAAATTTTAACAATAATTTGACAAAATCAGATCAAGACGTTACAACGGCTTTTGAACAATATTTTACCGACATTCCAATCTTGACTACACAGTCACTCAATTCCTCCCCTAGTCATTACTCAAACAAAATGTAAATGTCTGTAAAAAAATAATTTGCATTTCATAGAATATTAACAGGCGATATTGTAAAATATTTCAAAACTATTGATATTAAGAAAACGACAAATCTATGGGAGATTTCGGTTAAAGTTATTCCGTCTGTAATTGGACCCCATTAATTGGCAGTATATTGGATCCCATTAATTTAAGACCTATTTCTTTACTGCCAATACTCCGTAAAATTTTTGAAAAATTTATTCTATATCAAATGTTAAGTTTTTTAATGTAAATAAATTACACCATAACAATCACTTTTTAGAACTATCAGCTTTCATATAAAAAAGAATCATCGAAATCGGTTCACCCAGTACAAAGTTATGAGGTAACACACATTAAAAAAAAACACACTCGAATTGAGTACCGTCTCCTTTTTGGAAGTCGGTAGAAAACCAGATTCTTCGATGACACTTATAACGGCTAGATTCCTAACAGAAAAGATAGGTTAAAGAAGGACCATTGTCGGTTCTCAGCTGGTCACCTTTTTGATATCGAATGAGATTTCACCTTTCGTCTTCCAATATATTAGGTCCTTACATATCAAATTAGCGTTTTGTCGTACTGATCACTTTGATCTTAAATATCTCCTCTTTGGTTAAGAATTCCAAATTCAAATTTATAAATTCATTTAGCTGGTTACGTTCGGTAGAATGACCCAGATAATTTATTCGTATTATTTTCGCCGACTGTACGTTATCACATTCGCATATGATAAAAACATTAAGCCTCACCCTCGCGACGATGAGGGAAACGTTAAAAAATTAATAGATAACATCCCCGCCGCGTAAGCAAACAAAATAAATATGAAAACGGACCGTGTGATGAAAACAAAACGCGTGAGATGTACGTAGACAGCGCTTTGAATAGCAAAGTAATATATTTTGCGTTTTATTTGAGGGTGACTGGGTTAACTGGGAAAGATAAAAGAGATTACTCTTTTTGGAATTATGACAGCATTATTGATGTAATCTGTGTTTTTACAAAAGTTTTATGTGTATTTGGGTTTTTATATTTTAGTAGTAAAGTCATATCTGCGAAAAATAAAATTTTTGTTAACTGCGACTAGGAAATGTAAAGATAGTCTTTTATATTCAATAATTTAACAAAAAAAGATACTATTGACTAGTAGAGAAAGCCTTAAGCCTTAACTCCGCTCTTTCACATTTTTATGCAATGAAGTTTAAATAAATTAATAGATAGATTCGAATTTAGCACTCAAAGATTCAGTAGGTAATTAAGTACTTGAAGTCAAATGCAGTAATGAATTAAGTATAAAATCCTTAACACTTAAAAACTTAATCGCCAGAACTGCAAAGAATAAAACATATAAAACAATTTAAAAAAATTGTAGGCTTAGATTGGTTCGCATTGAAAAAAAAAGTAAAAACCGTCCGTCCTAGTCCATTCTGTCTTTACTCTAGTGTTCAACGAGCGTGATGTTTTTGTGGTGTATGATGCATGTAATAAGTGTAGAGCGGAAATTCTCAATAATTCTACGAAAGTTAAGTTTAAGTTCCAAAAAATAAAATTATCCAAAACATGTGTAGTTAATCCGGGAGTAGAGTAGTTAGAGATTTAGAGCTTAAAAAAGCATGAATAGTTTCTTTTTACAAAATAATATAGGCAGACGAGTAAACAGTCAACCTGTCTTATCCTCAATCCTCAATTAAGAATAAATTTATTGATGCGTTGTAAACTTTGAGGATTTATATGGATGAAAGGGAAGATGAAAATTTATAAATATAGATTCAGCCGTTTTAATATTTTTATTAAATATTACTTGAAACAATTTAATACTATTTAATTTACTCAAAATATTAATGAAATCTTTATTTGAGATTATTTATCATTGGAGTCCACATTTGTGCTCAAATGTGGAAGTGGGCTATAAATGTCCTCGCCATATTTTAAATTTCTTTGATATTCAGATTCCTCACGCTATTCACCACTGGGAATGTGATAAACAAAAAAACACAAACATTTTATTAATAATAATCTGGGAAACGAACTCGAGTTGCTCGCGCTACCACGACTAAATGCACTCGTATGTATATGTATATGGTGGTATAGTAAGCAATCACTTATTGGCAGTTCAGCTTTTTCTATTTATGATTAAGCGTATCTTTTGTTTTTCTTTATGTTAGATGAACATGAGAGCGGCTTCCACCTTCCGAACGTATTTGCGCCATCGTGTGGGGAGAGCTGAGGCCCGAGGGTTCGGTCGGTAGAGGCGGAAATGAAAAATAAACACGTCCGGACGTCGCATGGCGCCGGCCGCTGAAAATGAAGGGCCGGTACAACTCGCCCGCAACATGCACCCATGAAGTTTTCAAGAATATTTGGAGGTGATTTTAAGGCTTAATAATTTGCAGGATTCTAACTACGAGTTGGTCTGGGTACGTACATTACATACTGTCGGGCGGACTGCACATATATTATATTATTTACTATCACATTTACCACTATATTTTGTTTTAAAGAAGTTGTAGATAAATTATACTTAGTATGAGAAGAATTTTTTCTTTTAATTGAGGAATAAGTTGCCATAATTCCATTATCGTGGTAGCTCAGATGGTTAGCGCTCGCTGTAAGCTTCACTGTACTCGAGCAACCCGGGTTCGATCCCCGCCGGCACCAATTAAATTGTTAATTGCAATTTTAAATGCTGATTTACCACGTGCTCGGCGGTGAAGGAAAACATCGTGAGGAAACCTGCAAGTCTGAAAATCAAAAAAAAACTATTTCGAAGACATGTGAAGTTCGCTAACACGCATTGGGGCAGCGCGGCGGACATTTCCATGCCCTAAAACCGGAAAAAGGAGTTACAAAGTGAAAACTCGGCACTATACCTACATTAATTACTTTCTTAAATACTTCTCGTTATGTCCATAAAAATCAGTCGAGGCTCTATGGTATGAATTAAATTACACCTGCCATATGTTTAAAAATATAGTCGCCTAAAAATAATTTCGTAATTCTCTCATGGGGACTATTTTGTTCCGTATCCGTATTATTAACTCAATGCAGCATTTATCACATAAAAATGTTAACTGTTAAAGTTATTAAATGATATGATATTATGTCAATAAAATTTAATTTTCATTGGGTTAAATTATTATATTTATATTATATATTTTTATTATTAGTGTTTTACATCAAATTTGAAAAAGGAGACGTTATAATAGATGTAACATAAATTGTTTTGGCAAAAGTGAATTATCTAATTTAAGCGTTCGAAAGTAAGTATGGATAAAAAACAACGACCAAACGGCCTTTGTCGTATACTCGTATTTTATTTACCTAATTTACTCGTAACTTCGTGTAAATCCAAAGAGTCCAAAATTAATGTAACAGGACGGGGGAATGAGCTGTTTATTATCCGGCCGTTTAACGTTTTTACACTGTCGTCCGTGTGGCCGAGTTAATGACTAAAGTTTTTAATTACAGTGATAATTTATATATAATTTTATTTTAAGAATAAAATATAAGAAAGTTATATAATTAAAATAAATAATTAAAAGTTATAAATATTTCAAATCTCATATATGTTTGACTTTTTACAGAGTAAGAGTGTGTATACTAATGTATATACCTACGAATAAAAAAGCAAGAAAAAGAGTGGCATCATTGTATGCCAGTCATATATCTGGAGGACACAGTCAACCTTATAGTAACTGGACGATGAAGCTCACCTACATCTACCCCTAAACACTATGATGTAATGCGAATCCACCTGTCAGGCTTACCTACTTCTGACGCTGACGGTGCATCTACGGTTGTGTTCTACAGGATGAGACACCCTATTACAACCGTTAAGGTGTGGAAACGCACTTATAGGCCTCTTTCTGTTTAAAAATAGTTTTAGGTATTCATGGGCTGAAAAATAAATAATAATATCTTTCCAGATTGAATTTCGGTTACGGCGGTCAGTCAAATGTGACTTCGATCTGCACCGGACAGGAACGGTTCGGAACGCCGTACGAACAAGACGTGCGTGAATACTAATGTCGATCTGCTCATTATTGATACTATCTCTGTCGGGCACGATGCCAGGTGAGACAGCGTGCTTTTTGGCCGCGCCCACCAGTGAGTTCGAGCCCGCGACTTGCGCCACCTTAAAGCGCACGGGTGTGTGCATCAGCACAGGTGCACTCTTCCATCACTCTCATAGTCCGAAGTGAGGTAATTCGACTCGACTGGAGACTAATCAGGCGCATTCATGCTACAGTCATTATATAGCTACAGTGTGGCTTTACTGCGGTAAGAACTGTTGGAAATCATCCTACGTAGGTATTAGGTTTTTTATAAGTACTTATAGTGTCCGAAGTTGACGCCTAAATCGATATCAACAAGGAGAATAGCAATTTTCAATCAAACAGATTTAACAATTTTGAAGATTTGCAGATTAGTTTTAACGAGTAGAAGAACCGCTTTCATATCGGATATTGATTGATACAATTAGTCGAACAGTCCTTATCAAAGCGGGCTTGGTTCATGTCAAAGCCAATTAATTACTACGATTACTCGATTGATTAGCAACACGGCTTGATACTAATATTAAATTAATTTGTGTATTTCGACAGGTAAATCGAAGAGCGGTGTTGTACTTTGATGTCCAACCATTAGTCTCGTGGTTTATCGCTGCTTGTTAATATAATATGTAGATAATGAGTAAAACGAGACTAAGTCCGATCTGTTAGGTCGCTTTTAGGTATCGCGTAATGTTTATATAATCTTTTTCAGAGAATAAATAAAAACAGTTAACCCACAAAAATAAAATAAAGTTTACCTAAATGGAGAAATTCACATGGCAATACATGCGGCGTAGTAAGCCGTCTCGTAACAAAAAATCGTGACGCTGAGTTACAGACACGGCCGTGCGTTTTACGTGAATAAGTATTCATAATGAAACAACCTCAAAATGGCGACGCTCGCGCTCCGTCAAGCGCGATGTGTACAGTACTCACTCAACGTAACGAATTCTTTTATCCTTTAGCTATCGAGTAGTGTAATTAAATTATAGATGTAGATGATATATATGTAGCAGCAATACCAAACTGTACCCCCGTTATAGTTATCATCCGCTTTTTGAATTGCCTCCCACCATGAACGCAAATTTAAAGACGTATCACAACGTTGACAACGTCAAAATTAAAACACGTTCAAAGATACCGTTGCCTAAGGCGGTATTTACAGATTTTAAAAATTCGCAAAATTTTAGGCAAGTTATAAATTATAAAATCATCACTTTTTGGATATTACAAGTCGCGATCAAAGGCTAAGAGTTCACTGCAAATTTCACAGTGGGCGAACAACCAGGGTTAGATTCCCGAGCTCAGTGGTGAAGTAAGTAAAACAAAAAGATAGGGTGATAAAAGAGCACACAGTCCACCTGAAGGTAAGTAGTTACTGTGGCCCATAGACATCACATCTATCTTCGATTACGAATCAAAATGCAGATGCGTTGTCACCCGTGTGGACTAAGATTGAATGCCTCGTTCCCAGTAAAAAAGGTCTTCGGTTCTTTACACTCACCATGCGAAACACAGCAGCATTAAGCTGTTATTTTACGCTGGTATTCTGTGAGGTCGTGGTCCTTCCCCGGTCGAGCCGACTCATTCATGCTGCAACTATACTACTAATATAGCTGCAGCATGGCTCTACCATGTAAAAAACATAGTGAGAAAACCTGAATGTCTGAGGAATAAAAGATTGTAAAATATTGTTGACATGTGATGCCCGCCAAAACCATCTACCCATTAACATACTTACTATAAATTATAACTTTACATTACTTCGCTAGTTTATAGGAGCATATTATGTCATGTTACGTCTAGTGCGTTTCTCTTATTGTCCAAAACATATATATGTACTTTTCTATACTTATTAATGCAACAGTATATTTAAAGCTTGTCATAATATCTAAATACCTCGTCGTGGGCCCCGGGTTACATTCCTAACAAGAGCCGGTTCGGGTTAATGTTTGCGATTTACCCATGTTTTTGAAACTGCATTCAAACCTACTTTCGATCTAACACAGGTAGGTAAGAAGGTTGCAATATTCTGAAGCTCTCGTTCAGGCGTTATGTATTATAATATACATTTATAAAATATTTCTATAGTTGGTTATTAATGACCGTGTAAGAATATCTATTACGCTATATCGTTGCGTGTGTGCCGTAAGTAGTGTGACAGAGGGAATCAAACTAGGAGATGGGCACCAGCGCCTCCCTAATAATAAGCTTGTAAATAAAAAAAAAACAAGCGTAGACTTGTTCAAAGTTGTTATGAACGATTAATTAATGAATGTTGTCCCATAAAAATTTTAATAAAATATTTTGTTAAAAGTAGTTAAATGTTTGTAACACTTTAGATGTGTTCTTTAAAACATAATATAATATAGTGAGCTCATATCACCTACGGCAGACTGGAAAGTGGCGGACGATGTTTGCCCAAGGTGTGCGCCGTTCACAACTCTTTTAGTTTGTGTTTTAAGTAAGTTTGAATGGAACTCTCTTTATTCTAGCAAATTGGGAAAAGTTTTCCAATTGCTTTTCCCTTACTTTTAGGTTAAGGTTTTTCTTGTAATGTTTACTTACTGTAATTGTTTTATGTATACGCGCAATATACAAGCGGTTTCATAGATTGGATCTGAAAATTTTTCATTATGTTTTAATTGGTTTTTTAGATTAATTTCTGATTTATGAGTCCTTTTATAACATACAAAAATTGTGGCGGATCAGAATTTATGTCCGTTTGAAATTTATGTGTGTAAACTGCTTCAATTATACAGGAGAAAATCCTTGTGTTTAATAAAATATATGAAATATAAATATAATACTATTTTGTTTTGTATACTGTCGTGGAATTATTTTTGTAGAACATGTCATTTTATCTTTTACAGCTCATAATAGAATATGGAAATCCCGTGCTAACTTTTTTGGTATTCTCCTTGATTTATCATAATCAGTTGTCACGTTGCCACGTACAGAGAACAATGAAAAAAAAAAACAAACTATGCTTGACGGGTGTATTAACAACCTTAGTACCAGACGTCTCGCTTTTTTGACACAGCTCCCCGTCGCCGGTCTGGATATTTTTCTTCTGATGTAAACAGTTGTATTTTGTGTTGACAATCCGCGCGGGGGTGAAACCGCGGTCCTTAGCGCAGGAACTTAATGCTATTTTGCCATACGATCGCCAGAATCACGTCCGTGAACTGACAAACCTTGGCAAAAATTGCAATATCTGACTTGCAGGATTTTTTACCACCTATATACATGAATCGGGGATATTAAGTTGTGTAAGGGAGAAATTGACCTTTCCTATTGTAATTTCGTAATAATAATACACTGGGTTTAAGTTATTTGTTTATTACTGATGTTATACTCTGAATGAAGTACTATTTTTCAATTTAAAAAATAAACTTAATAAAACGTAAAAACCGAGTCTAAAAACAAATAAGAATAAAATAATTTTCACAAATTAGCTTCTGAAGTCGGTGCTAAAACAAAGTGTTTAGATAAATACCAGCCCCGATTTTCAAACTATTTATGTGAAAATTATTTTATTTTTTTAGATTTCGAAGTTTGATTTTAATTTTTAATACTCAATTTATTTTTTTACCATTTTGAGTGAACTAAGGTATACTATCCTGTAGACCGAATATAAGTGAATATCACAAGTTCAAGGTAACAACTAGAATATTTTATAAATGGTTACTTTTATCCCCTATTTTTCCACTATAAAGTGTGGAACTTTGTTTTCAAATTTGAATAGGATCACCCGTGACGTGAACTTATTTAATTAAAAGAAGAATCATTTGATTACATGTAATCGTTGTACATACATTATAGAAACATACGTGTCGAATATAGAACTTTCTGCCTTAGTTTTTACTTAATAACAAAATTATATTATTCCGTTTACAATACAAAAAAAAAATATAAAACTAATCAACAGCTTCTTAGAAGCAGGAGATAACTAAATACAACATGATAGTGCTTAATCTCATAATAATGAGTGTTCGCATCTGATGTTTTAACAGCATAAGTAAGGGTGATTGTCTAATCAAAGATAAAGTAATTAACGACACAACTCGTACAACCTCGGCACAATGTCAACTGTTTTTATTTTATTTAGGATTTCCTATAATAATTCAATGGAATTAAAGAGATATGAGACTACATTTATTGCACGCTTTATGTTATCTTAACCTGTATGTATGAATTAATGTAACGGAATTTTGTTATTCAGTTTTCACCCAATTGTATACGTCTGAATAATCTGAAATTCGACAGACGTATTGAGGTACCGATGACAATAAAATATTGTCATGACTATGACTTACTTTACCACAAGTATCATTCCTATCAGTAGTTAGGTTAGTTATTATTATTTTAATTACTATAATAAAAAAAAAATTGGTAAATCCAATTGGGCATGCCTTAAGCGCGTTAAAAAATTACGTATAACATGATTTTTAAAGTAGTTTAAATACATTTCGACAGCACTATCGGCTTCAACACCCTCGAAACCCATGAAAATGACACCCATGATGAAAAAATTAATACCTGTTGCAGCCGCCACCTTGGATTTACATTTCGACAGCTCTATCGGCTTCAACACCCTTGAAACCCATGAAAATGACACCCATGATGAAAAAATTGATACCTGTTGCAGCCGCCACCTTGGATTTACATTTCGACAGCACTATCGGCTTCAACACCCGTTTAAAACCATGAGAATGACACCCATGATGAAAAAATTGATATCTATTGCAGCCACCATCTTGGATTTACATTTCGACAACCCTATCGGCTTCAATTCTCTCGAAAACCATGAAAATGACAAACATGATGAAAAAATTGATACCTATTGCAGCCGCCATCTTGGATTTATATTTCGACAACACTATCGGCTTCAACACCCTCGAAAACCATGAAAATGACACCCATAATTAAAAAAAATTGATATCTATTGCAGCCGCCATCTTGTATTTACATTTCGACAGCACTATCGGCTTCAACACCCTCGAAAACCATGAAAATAACACCCATGATGAAAAAATTGGTACCTAATTCAGCCGCCATCTTGGATTTACATTTCGACAACCCTATCGGCTTCAACATCCTCGAAAACCATAAAAATGACACCCATGATGAAAAAATTTATACCTATTGCAGCCGCCACCTTGGATTTACATTCCGACAACCCTATCGGTTTCAACACCCTCGAAAACCATGAAAATGTCACCCGTGACAACAAAAATTGATACTACTTACTTTTAGTACGTAAAACTATTATTTATTCTGTGCTTTTAAAATATTGTAATAAAAAATCTCTTATTATAATTATAATCAAGTATTTAAGAAATTTAGTTATTCGAATATTGTGTATTTGTACAGCGATCTTTTTGAGCCGCTGCAAACAACCGAAACAATGTCCACTCACGACGGCGACTGACGCCGGCTTCCGCCTATTTACAGAAATAATTTACAACTACCAAATCAACGAAAATATCGCCATTTGGGAGCCGAAAAAAATTAATTATAGCTAAACAATACAAAATTACACTGCCATTTACATTCAGGCTTCCCACATGATAGATGAAGAGATTAAAAAATAGATTGAGTTAAACAATTGATATTTTCAAAAGTTAGAGTGTTTACAAGCCATGTATGTGGGGACATGATAAATCCACACCATAAGCCACTAAAACCCCTCTTTTATTTAGATACGATTTCATTCGATAAAACGTTGGAATCTTAATTTTTAGGCAATAGTAGAACATACCTTGCTTCGCTTAAGGCATGCAAAAAAATACTATTAAAATAAAACCTCTTTAAAGAGCAGCAAAGCTGAATTCAATATAATATTAAATCCATTTCTGAAAATCTCGAGCGTATTTAAGAAATCCTCTTAGCCGCCCTAGAATGTGAAGTAAATATAGAAGTAGTCTAAAGCAATAAGGAAGATGGCAATATTAATCAGGGATATATTTTCCTCCAGAATTAATAATAAAGTTTTATAAAAAATGGCTAAATAATGTATTTTTAAATAAAAAAATATCATAATTGTTAAGATAATGAAGAACTTCTGTTCAAAGTTATCAGTTGCGCACTTATAACAGATTCTCATCTTCTATAATTAGCTCTGCCAGGCGTCCTGGTTTTCCCGGTCAGATTTTGAATTTCATCATTAATTGATCAATATTATAAAATTCATAACGCGGTGGCTTGATAAAAATTGACAACTTGGTAGCGCAATGGCAAAGCGTTTGATTGCGGCACTGTAGGGCGAAGGATTCGAATCCCGCACGAAAAAAGATTTTACTTCTTTTTCAATTTCCAAGATACGGGAGGTTACATTTTTCTTTTAATTGGAGTAATTACGATTTATAGAAGATCATATATATCGAAACAGTTAAAACATTCTGCCATTAAAATATGTAAAAAAACGTAAATCACATTTTTTTGCCTTATCGAGCATTTGTCTCAAAACAACCCTATATAGAGTTGCATGCACTACTCTATTTATTGTCATTCTGCTAACCGATGTATCACTTTATTGGAGAAATAATCAGGTGCAGTGTCAGCGACAATGAGACGAGTTCCTTTTATGAATTCATTTCTGTTTTATATTTATTTAAGAAAAGGTTACCTGTGCTTTGTTTTACCGGTGTCGTCGCTTCTTCTCCAAATAAAAGTGCCATTTTTTTCTTAAATTAAGTTTTACATATGAAATTATAATCGTTAATTTATTTTCTTGCTTTGGCTCTAGTGATATTACTCAGTTCTCTAGTATACTGTCTGTTATAATATCATTATCATCATCACCATCAAAACCCTTCACAAGTCCACTGCTGGAAATAGGCCTTCTCCAAAGAACGCTACAAAGCATAGTCCTGAGCCTCCTGCATCCATCGAATGCTTGCATGTCTTAAATACCTATTGTGAATAATTATTTCTACTTGCCATTTACGGAATACTTCTTACGTATTTTGTTAGTACTACTAGGTATTTTAACGTTTTTTTTTTTGATCGAACAGAGCATGAAATCTCCAGGTCATGTTCTATCAAATGATAATCTATCTGAGATTCCGGAAATAGAGCTATTTCAAATTTTTTTAATTTTTAAGAAATTACAAAAAAAGTTAAGAAATTACTAATCTAGTAAAATATGTATTGAAATAATGTTCCATTAAAACAATCGCCAAACTTTAAAATGAAATTGGATAAAAAGGAAAACGATAATATGTAGATTTCCGACCATTAACTAGCGAAGGCAATTTTCATTTCATTATTACATTAATAAGTCTTTGAAAGCATGCCTAATTGAAAACTGATCTAAATATAACAGTGTCTAGAAAGAAAACACAAAAGTCTCCCAACTTTTTATATTGGCACTGGCAGCCCGTCTGCTATTGCAAGCATTTTAATTATCTGTCGATATACGAGCGAAGGAATGAGTAAAAACGGTTCACAATGAGAAAATAATAGCGGCGGACGGATTAGCATTGCGTTCTTCAATATGGCAAATTAATATGGAGCTTGAGTTATTATTTTGTTTTACGTATGAGCAAAAGGTTAAATGCATGTCTGTACGACATTTTTATATGAGTTTTTGTTACTTTTATTTGATTCAGAACTTTTATGTATTGTATGTTCTGTAAATTTTTGTAGCCCTTCTGTTTACTCAGGTTAATGGATCCATTCGTTTGGATATTTCGGTAACTTTTATATATGATATGATGATGATAGAGCCTTGTTGTACCTTTATTATATTTGTAGCATAAATATCGCACACGCTCTCACAGAATGCCGTGAAATAGCTGCTTGATGTTGCTGTGTTTCGTAAGGCGAGTGTAGCGAACCGGAGACCCTTTTTACTGAAAATCTAGCATTCGATCCTAGTCCTCGGCGGTGACTATACATCACATCTTCATTTGATTCTTAATTAAGGATAGTTATGGGCTACAGCATCTATCTACCATCAGATGGACAACCCAGCTCGTGCTCGTTTGTCACCCATATTATATTAAAAACTCTGGTGTTATAATGAATACGCTCGTTACCAATTCTCCATTGTCAAAAAACCCTAACCTCTAGCATATTAACGGCTCCGTGGAGCAGTGGCTTAGGAATGAGTTATAGCGCTAAGGGCCGCGGGTTCGAGTCCTGCACGTACAAGTATTTGTGTTAAGGAATTTAATTAAAAAGTAATTCAATAGAGAGCCAACAGTAAAAGATGTCTCACATCTCGTTGTTTTTAAGATTATATAATTTTTTTAAATAATATAATGATATAAAATTTAAAAATAAATCTCAGATAAAATCACCTTGATATTTATTTAATCACTTTTAATTAAAAGCGGACACAAATATTAGTTGGTTCATAAAAGTTCTTATGGATAATTAAAATTTTATTATAAGTTTTAATTATTATTCTCATAAGATTTTACTTGGTTTTAATAAAATATCAAAGATTTAAATGAAAATTAACGTTTCATTATCATAAAATTCTAAAATTACTATATGCATTAAGTCGCTTATAGAATTTCTTTGAGCGAAATCCAAAGTAACAGTCAACTGGCATCGTTATCTCAGTAATGAAATCACAAAACAAGAAAGTTTGAAAAAAGTTTCACTTGGAGTTTGTTAAAGTGAGCAGGAGTTTCTTTCATACTTATTAGCTTGTATATGAACAGCCAATCCCTTTAGAAAATGCTCAGCCAGTACGGATCGGGGACGGGTAACGAGATAGTGGCCGAGAGCGGTGCATTAAAATTAACTTTTCCATTTTGCTAGTCTCTTAAACCACTTACATTAATCCTGGAAACTGCTTTGAAATTAGAACATTGCTCATCATTAACCGGTGTCTGTAGAACTCATTTATTTGTGTATTACCTGAGAGGATTGAACTTTTAAAATGTTTAAGTTTGTAATTCTTTAAATGTTTAAATGTTGTTAAATTCCAAACGATTCGTTTTCGCTGTTAATACTCTACAGTAAAAACCGAAAAAGGTGGTTGCGGGCTGGAACATGTATATTGATGAAATACACCGGAGAGCCAAGAAAATTTACCTGTGGGAGTCGTATGGTAAACCTACTTCTAGTATAATTTAGGAAGAAATGTGTGAAGCTAGAAAAGTTTTCAAACGGTGGTGTCAGGATCACGAAAATCAAATTAAGAAAGCTATCTGGCATATATTCTGTGAGGTCTTGGTACTTCCCCGATTCGAACCCGCCCATTTGTGCAACAGCAGAAGCTGCCGCGTGGCTCTATCACTGTTAAAACTATTATTTGTCTCAGGTAAATATACTCCTCAATAGATAAATAAGCTCAAGTCGCAATGGGTCGACTTAAATATATGTAGCTCGAAGAACTGACAACCGATGGGGAAGAAAGGTTTTCGAGTGGCCGCTTCGTACCGGTAGGTGAACTGTAGGGCGGCCTTCGACTAGATGGAGTGACGATTTGTTAAGAAATACAGGAAGTTGACGGATCCAGGTGGCTCAGGATCGTGCTTTGTGGAACTCCTTGGGGGAGGCCTTTATTACATGCGAAAATGCCTACGTATACCCACTTCTCGGAGGCAAGGACGGGATAATGTCGCACTCGCACCGACTTAAACTTCATGGTGTTCAATATTCGCCGCATATTAGCAGGGCCACGCGAATGCTTTTACACACATCCGTGGTGACCTCTCCTCGGGAAGGATTTCTTCCCCCCCTTTTCATTTTCAGGTAAGGGGCACCAGGAACACAAGGCACGCCTTCCTTCTTGGCTTCTTACTTCACCTGCATAACGGACCTCTTTGGGGGAGGCCTATGTTCAGCAGTGGACTCGTGAAGGGCTGTAATGATGATGAATACTAATAGTAATAAGAATAAAATACTGCACGTGAGATACACATCGCTACTTTAACATAAAACCTCTCCAAGGACAATTTTTATAGTTTAATTTAAGGCACTCACGTCCAAACCTTCCATAAAATTTGAGTGATAAAGGCCTACTTTATATGTTTTTCTTTTCAGTATTCTCGTAAATATATTTGTCTTGTGTGAAAGTAACGCTGTCTGCTTTATGATCTAGAAAATAAAATTACAATGACCTTGTATGTACTACGTTTTAGATACGGAACAGTAACTTTTGTTCTGTACGATGGAAGCTTTTACTAACTGTATGTATTTTAAACTAAAATTATTATAAAATTATTTCATTACTGTTTCAATGAGGTGACTTCATCGTCATTATTATGGCGCATCATAAGTTCACGCAATTTAAGAGCGAGCATGTATGCTTAGATTTATGGAAGTGACAGAAGCGAAAGAGGTCACGATAAGTATTACAGGTGTGTAAATAAGTAATTGTTTCTGTTTATTCTAACTGCAATTTTCTAACAAGGTCTAGAAAAAAATGCCGACGTTTTTATATTACAAATTTCAAAAAAGGACCGAAATTTCGCGAAAGATTGTCACACATATAAAACAGTATAAATAAAAATTTCACATTACCTATCATTTTCCTCCTATGTCATAAAAAGACGTGCTTGTTGCCGCCGATTATTTATGGTGAAAAATTGAGTGTCACGGGTCGGAAAAGGATTTAGTGCGATACATCTATCGTTTAACTTTGTATTCATATCATTGTCCCTCAAGCGATGTGAGAGATATTATCTTGTATTATTTAAAGATCAAGGCAATTTTTCATTTTCCTGACACGACATTGGAGATTGCAACTTTTGTATTATTAGGTATATTTCAAACATACAATAACGGCTTAGGCGTTACAATAATGAGTACAGTAAACTCAACTGGAATAAACACATAGAAAACAAAATCAACAAAGCTAGTATAACTTTCTGGCAATGCAGAAACACGATTGATAAAAGGTGGGGTCAGGCACCAAAAATCATACTGTGGCTGTACAAAACTAGATATAATTTGGACCATGATCACACACTGCGCTCTGGTATGGTGGACCAAAACAAATGAAGCCACCACTATAAAGAAGCTTCAGCATTACCAGAGACTGGCATGTATGGCTGCCACAGGCTGCATAAGGACTTGTGGTTGCACACAGCTTCAAACTAAATGGGACGAACCGTACCGGATTGTGACAAGGATCAATGACGTAACCTACCAAATACAAAAAGGTGCAAGAGTTTCTTCTGAGATCGTCCATGTGGATCGACTGGCGCGTTATTATGGACCCGATAATGTTCGGGACGAGAATGCCTTAGGAGGGGGCAGTGTTGAGCGCCACCATTAATGCCTGGTATATGGCAATACTAGTTACCACTAGCGCCCTTTAGTCTCGAGTAGCAGAACTCTCCTAGTTCAAGTCAAGATCCTTCTAGAAATTTCCATGGAAGAACTTTCTAGAACTATCGACACCTAGTCAGTGGGGACCGGTATGTACTCAAACATTCTACATGTTTCTACAGTAGAAGATTCTGGAAATTATCTGAGGCCCTATACAAGGTCGGTATAGACCAAGGCCCAGTCAGTATTGAATTGGCGATACAAGTGAATACTTCGAAGTGATACAACTGCGAGCTAAAGTGATCAGTAGTACAATTGTGTTTTGTTATTAGTGTGGTTTTAAATTGTAATTAGTGTTCTGTAATTAAAGTGTTAAAGTGTCAATTTTGGTAATTCACTCGGCAGTTTTTAATTGTCTCGAACCCCAAGCTCGTAACAATAGGCTCACTTTAGTTGTATCTATCTCACTGAATCCAGGTATTCAGATTTTAGCCAGGACATTTCTGCAACTGTCTGCAGTCGAAACTATTGCCTATACCGTCATGTTAGAAGAATACCGATGCTTTTGTTGTTTGGTATTAAGATCCTTGCTGACTATTTATATCATATATATACCCGCAAACAAACTGTTGTATGTATAACAATATCTTGAAAATAGATCAAAGTTGAAATAATAAAGTTGATAGTTACAAATAGTACGTCTTTTACCAAAGCAAGTGTTTGTGCAAAAACTATCATGTAGACATTTGTATTGCCAAGAAATAGTGTACCCATTGCTGTATTCCGACTTGAAGGTTAACGGTATTAATATAACGCATCTATAGCTTTATTTGCTTGAAGTTGCTGGTGGTCTGATTATGGTGGCTGCTTATGGTGACAGCACTCGAGGAAACAATCTTAAATTAGTTAACTCATATTGTCCCAAAAATCAATAGTAGATACAACAGTGAGCCAACAATCCGTCCCACTGCTGGACACAGGCTTCCTTTCATTTCTGAGAAAGTTTTAGGGCACGGAAATGTCCGACGCGCTACCTCACTGCCTGTTGGCGAACTTCACATGTTTGCGAAATATTTATATTTTATTTCTCAGACACGCAGGTTCGCGATGTTTTCCTTCACCGCCGAACACGTAGTAAATCAGCACTTTAAATTGTAACTAACAATTTCATTGGTGCCGGCGGGGTTGAACCCCTATATTCTATATAACACGATGCATCGAACCTCGATAGCCGTGGTAGGACAGGGGCTAAGTGCTCGCGTTAAATTTTACAACACGCGAGATACCCGGGTTCGATCTCTGCCGGCACCAATGAAATTGTTAATTGCAACTTTAAGTGCTGATTTACCAATGTAAGTGCTGTTAGATGATTTTCTTTCTAATTTTTTTGCGCGTATATCACTTTATATAATAAGTTTGTAGGCGATTATTCAACGTAGGTTTTTACTCAAGTCTAATTTTACATGTCGATTTGAAAAATTTCATGTGATTATTATAAAATAAATGAAACGGTATTACTGGCATCCATTCTAATGTGTGTTAAAGTTTGTGAAGAATTTCGAATATTTGTTTTTCAATATTTTATGAAATAGGATAAAATTTAGCATATATATCTTATTCTGGATTAATACACGGTATTATTTTTTCACGGGAAAAGTTACTGCGAATAATTTAACACAAAGGAGTTTGTGCTTCCACACGCGTAAAACTGCAGGCGAAGCTCGTAATCAGACGAAGGAGCTAATTAAAACTATTGAACGCCTCATGCGATAGTTTAGGTTAAACTAAAGTTTAAGTTTATATTATGTTCGAAATGACAATACTAATATCAAAAACATATCGTCATCAGAAGTAACTGAGTAGATATTGAGTCATACCAACACAATGAATCAACAAAGGAAGACAGTCAAACTGCGATCAAACATAACTTATGTATAAAATAAAAATAAAAAGCAAACATTACAATATGTCTTTAATAAGGGGATCGAATATAATAGAAATAAAAATCGCAAATAATACCGGCCTTAAACTTTTATTAGAAGCTTATTGCTATTGCGAAATAGAGCCGAATAGTGGAAGGCTCTCTATTCATGTTTACTTCGGTCCTCGGTGGGAAGAGCACAATGTGCAATTTTTACAAGCGACCGATAAGTTAGCAGTTCAATTGTATGGAAGTAAGTGGTGACCGATCCAAAAAAGCTTCTGATCCAATATACTCGTAATAAAATAAGCGTAAAAGTCGATGCCTTAACTATTTTTCCGTTTCAATTTGTTTATTTTTTCTCACTGGTCACGGGTTTCTTGCCTTTAATATTACTTTTTTAATTTTATTTTTATAAAACTTACCTTGATGTGAGGCAAATGTTACTTTCGTTCTTTTTAGGGTTCCGTACCTCAAAAGGAAAAAACAGAACCCTTATAGGATCACTTTGTTTTCCGTCTGTCTGTCTGTCTGTCAAGACCCTTTTTCTCAGGAGGGCGTGGAGGTATCAAGCTGAAATTCATATCAAATACTTAAGTCTACTGTCCCTTGGAGCTGTGAAAAAATGAAACTTCTAAGCCAACTCAATCAAAAGATACAGCCGTTTATGCCGCAAATTTTCGACATTCGCAAGGGAATCAAAACCTACAGGGTACTTCCCGTGAACTCAGAATCTTAAAATTTGGTGCGAAGCAACGTATTATAGCACAAATAAAGGAAAAATTGCGAAAAGCTTAAATTTTTAGTTACATCACATAATAAAAATATTTTTAATAATTTTAAACTTATATTATACCTACGGATTTGTTCGGAACCCTCGGTGCGCGAGTCCGACTCGCACTTGGCCGGTTTTTTTTTATAAAACTGAAGTGACAAACGACCCAACAGTCCACATAATGGTAAGTGGCTATTTCTACACATGAGTTGCCAACTCTGAGAACTTAGATGGAACATGGAATGTACCACAGCCTGTAATTAAACTGGTTCTTTATAATCTTTAGACCATAACAAAGGAGTGCAGACACTGCTACTTGTCGGTAGAGATAGGAAAGTGTAATAGGGTGGTACTGACCCAGACAGACTCCTACATAGAAAAAGAGTACCAACACCTAAAACATTTAATTGAATTTAATTTAAAAACTTTATTGCGTCCCTTTAGAAGAAAAATAACGGATACAAAGTGCGGACATAATGCCTAAAGGCATTCTCTACCAGTCAACCCATGGAGTGGTGAGAGTTTGTCGTAGGTGTAGCAATTAAAAGAAAAGAAAAAAATTAAAACTAAAATTAATACACATTATATGTAACAAAATAGATTATGATATAATATTATAAGTGAATGCATATATACATATATGCACATATATGCATTTACTTATTATATAATTCGCATATTTACATATATTAACACATATTCCTAATATAAATATATGTATATGCTAATAAACAAATATAAACATACATAAATACACATATAGCGATATAAATATACATAAATACTAAATTAATACATACATACACATTAATATATATATATATATATATAAATATATATATATATATATATAGAACCTTTCACGGTACGTTATATACTCAGCTCTGCGTCGCGCAAAATAATATACTTTGATCAATCCTTGATGCGCGTGTGACGTCGGTGGATCTGTAGTTACTAATTTTCAACATACTCGTCAGCGATTTGACCAATATTTGTTGGTCCATCAACGGTCGAAAAAATCATACTGAATACGATTTCTTACATCCAGAATATATTTAACTTATATGCGACATTTACCTAAGCTAAGTGGATCCAGAGCCTAAACTGACATATAGGTACGCAAACACAAAGCGGCAACGTCGCGTTCTGCGTGTGACAGGGAACTATTTCGTTAGAGTAAGAAGGTAAGCTGATACGTTGCGTTTGAGGATCAAACTGGCAAATTTGATTGCGGCAAGACGTTTGCGCGGGTTTTTGTTATCGTGTGAGTGGAGTAAATTTTCCAATCAGAAGATGATGGTGAGTATTTTATTATCTATATTTGATTATCTATTTAGAAACTCGATATTATGTAGGTATTAATGAGTTAAACCGGATGTGACCCCGGCTCAAATGAAGGGGGGCGGAGTAAAGACCGCCTCAGTGGAAACGCACCCCCTCATCCATGATCGACACGTATGATAATAAATAGGTATTCACATAATAATACCTAAGGACTTACCTAACTACCTAGTACCTACCTACCTACCAGTTTTTTTACCACCAAAAGAGTTGTGATTGTGTTTAGGTAGGTTAAATAACTGTGCTGCCTGCCAGAAGCCGAATCAGAGTAATAAAAGTAGATAACCAATAACTATTTAACTGACCTTTTCGCTCTGTGGTTAGTAGCTCTGGATGCGGATCCTGAGGTCGTGGGTTCGATGTCCAAACATGCCAAACATTTGTGTGACGAACACTGATGTTTGCTCTGTGTCTAGGTGTTAAATAACTACCTACTTATCTATGTATTTCTCAGGCCTCCATACCTAGTACAGTAGGTTTCACAGAACACTAAGGGAGATCAGGGACTACTTATGTGTGAAATGTCCAGGATATTTATTTATTTTATTTAAGTACGTAAAAAGACTAAACATAGGTACCATATTTACAAAATTTCAGAAGTTTTGTTTAATGACGTCGCAGCATAAGATGGCGTCTTTGTCCGTCTTTCTGTCCGTCCGTCCGTCTGCCTGTCAAGACCCTTTATCTCGGGAAAGCGTGTAGGTATCGAATTAGAATTAAAATCATATACTCAGGTATACTTACGGCCGTGCATGTTGGTTTTATATGTAAAAATTAATTATAGGGTGGGTGCCCCTAATCCCAGCTATGCCCCTAATTCCAGCTTCTTCGCCTTTTTACTTCGTAAATAAGATTTCTAGTAGTCTTAACTATAAATATTGTCACCTAAAAAATTCTCCGTAATTACATAAAGACTTTTTTAAGTTGTAGCGCGAATGGGTCGGCTCAACCGGGGAAGGACCACGCTCTCACAGAATACCAGCGTAAAATAGCAGCTTAACGCTGCTATGTTTCGTATGGTGAGTGTAGAGAACCGGAGACCCTTTTTACTGGAAATGAGGCATTCCATCTTAGTCCTCACGGGTGACAACGCATCTTTATTTTGTTTGATGTAGACGTCTATGGGCCGCAGCAACCACTTACCATGAGGAGGATTGTGTGCTCGTTTGTCACCCTTATCCTATAAAAAAATTGTTTGAACGTATAAAACTTAATTTCCATCTTATGAACATAAGCCCCTAGTATTTATGGTCGCATCAAATTTAGACAACAAAAGAACAAGTAATTATGCGCTTTTACATATTTCATTACACAAGGTCGTGTAATTTGTAAAATTATAATTTCTTTCGTCTTATGAATTTTAATTATCACTGATTAGGAAGGACTTCGGCGTGCCTTGCAATCAATGCGTTGCCGTGAGAACTATAATGTACATATTACAATATCTCAAGAGTTACAACATGTTTCGAATTTCTTCTTGTCTCCGTTATTATCTGGTTTTTTCGAGTCATCCTTGCCACTCCAATCAATGCATTGTTCGGCGGCGACTTTGTAGGGCATAGATATATGCCCTACAAAGAAAACTATATGGTAACCCATCAGACAACATTTTGGACTGCTATAGACTATTTTTGTAAATTTATACGAAACTATGTCATAGGCTGATTATAGTATTTGTTAATAACTGAACTAATTTACTGTATTCCTCAATTTAAAAAAATAAATAAATAGTATAATGTAGAAGTATTTCGTCTTTTGGACGTTAACATTAAATGGTATGAGATATTAAGAAAGAATTACTTAGAAATGGATTTCGAATAATTTGGCATCATAGATGTTTATATAAGTGCTAAATTATGAGAAGTAAAATCAATTAAAGTAAGTTTTAAAAAAATATTAATCAATCAACCTATGGGGAAGCCCGGAGTAAGTTGCAAGATTAAATTAATTGGCATCTTTCGTTTGCATTGTGCAAACGAAAGATGCCAATGCATGCCAATGCATGTCTTAGCACTGATTACAGAAGCTGTTCTGTGGAAGTTATTTTATTCGGTTTTTAATCTTTACTAAACGTTAATGTTTTGCTCTTTTAAATGTTTTAAGTAAAAGTTACAGCCTATATACGCATACGTCCCACTGCTGGGCACAGGCCTCCTCTTATTTCTGAGAGGATTTTAGGGCTAGGAAATGTCCGCCGCGCTGCCCCAATACGTGTTCGAAATATTTTTTCTTATTTCTCAGACATGCAGGTTTCCTCAACATGTTTTCCTTCACCGCCGAGCACGTGGTAAATCAGCACTCACAATTGCAATTAAAATTTTAATTGGCGCCGGCGGAGAACGAACCCGGGTTGCTCGCGTACTGTGAAATTTACAGCGAGCGCTTAGCCCCTGAGCTACAACGGCTTTGTGGTTTAAATAATACCTTAAATCTTTAAATTTAGAAAAACCCTTGAAATATATTCCATTTAAAATAAAAAGATCATTTTAATGGGTTCAGGAGTTTCCAAGAAATCAGTGGATATACATAAAAAAACATGCGCGTCGATTGTCGTGTTTGAAACTCTGCTAAAAAGAATGAAATCAATTTTATTATATAAAATATGCGATATTAAACATTTTGTTGTAATCCTTGTAAAATTATGCTTTTTTTTAAGATAAGGGTGACAAAAATGCAGATGCGTTGTCACTCGCGAGGATAAAGATGGAATACCTCGTTTCCAGTAAAAAGGGTCTCCGGTTCTCTACACTCACCATACGAAACACAGCAGCGTTAAGCTGCTATTTTACGTTGGTATTCTGAGAGAGCGTGGTCCTTCCCCGGTCGAGCCTACCCATTCGTGCTACTACTATACCAGTAATACAGCTGCAGCATGGCTATACCACGTTAAAAACGCTTACTTTACATTATCTCATATATAGGCTTTTTGATTTGTATGAATATGACTATGACATAGTAATGCAGTTATTTTTGTTTAAATTTACAAGTTATTTATTTTCTTTTAGCGGAAATTAATGGGGCTGTAACTAGATATACGAAATGTATGGAGTGCACAATGTCAGCCGTCAGGCTGTTATTTATTTATTATTTGTATATGCTGTTATTATTTGGTGTAATGTACCTAATAAGAAGTATGTGCCTAATTTCAGCGGCGTAATATAAATCAGGGCTGTCATAAACTGGAATAAATACCATTAATTAGATCATAACCTATTTTATACCTAAGGGAGTTATGATCAATTCGGCTGTTTTAAAATTGGTTTTAGATTTTAAAGTTTAGCAAAAGATGTACTAGCTTTTCTCTCTGACATTCGATGTATATTAAGAACACCTTATGTAATTATTCAATTATTTTTTGAGAAAGAAGAAAAAACAAGCAATAAATATAGTATATACAAGCAAAAACCATAACTTAGTAATACTAATTATAACTTGAAAATAGATGAAAAACTCATGACAAGGAATGTGGTTTAGGACCAGGCTTTGCGGCAGTCTATCTAGGAGGATTTTCAGTAGTGGAGTTGTGTAAGGTTGTAATGACGATGATGATTAGAAAACTTGGATGATTAAACTATTAGAAATCGATGTACTACATAATATTTTATCATAATTTTTAATTAAGTAGAATACGATGATATTTAACTAAGTAGAATACGATTACATTGCTGTGTTCCGCGCCCGCTCAGCGGTGAGCTCCGCCTGTACATAAATGAGCCCTAAGGTATGATCTAGACCGGGCGCGCCGCATAGAATCGCACAAAACAATTACAAAAGGAGATTCAAACATGTCAATACGAATTAACCCTACCCGGTTACCATAATACTTTATACTCGTAGTTCATAAATCAAATGCTGAAATGAAACTTATTAAGTAGTGAGTTGTGACATAAAAGTACCTATAAGTCAAGTTGCAACAAGGTTGCAATGTTATTTTAGTTAGTTAGTTTATGTTTTTATAATTAATATTTTTTTTTAATTTTATTTGTGGTTATTGTTTTGATTATTTAATTGTGAGGACTAAGTAAGTCAGGTTGAAATGTTATTGATTATGTTTCTTTAAAGTATATTTTTGAATCTTGTTTGAGATTATTGTTTTTTTTATAAGATAAGGGTGACAAACGAGCACACAGTCCACCTGATGGTAAACGGTTGCTGTGGCCCATAGACATCTACATCTAAATCAAAATGCAGATGCGTTGTCACCCGTGAGGACTAAGATGGAATGCCTCGTTTACAGCGTTAAGGTGCTATTTTAAGCTGGTATTTTGTGAGTGTGTGGTCCTTCCCCGGTCGAGCCGACCCATTCGTGCTACAACTATACCAGTAATACAGCTGCAGCATGGCTCTACAATGTAAAAATTTGGTTTATTCTGTTTTTATTCTGTTTTTAAATGTGTGTTTTGTTTTTGTATTTAATTGTTTAATTCTAGTGACTAGCGACTTAATAAGTAGTTCAGGTTGCAATGTTATCAATTATTATGTTTTTTATATATATTTTTAGTTTTGTTTGTGATTATTATTTTGATATAGTGAAACAGTGTTTTTGTTTTTAAAGTGCTTTAAATTAAAAAAAAATTAAAACACTTCGAAATAATTTACACAGATTTTTATTATTTAAATTTAATAATCTAAATGCCGATTTTCGTATGTCTAACTTCAAAAATATAGGACTCATATAACCTTTCAAACCGCATTTCACCCCCTTATATTTATATACACAACATCTAACGTAAATAACGCACATCCTCAGACACCCCAATAGTATATTATGTTATAATCATAATACATACACTGAATTCTTAGTTAAACATGTTTATGCATTGATTATTTATTATTATTAACAATTTCATTGGTTCCGGCGGGGATCTAACCCGGGTGTGCATGTCTGAGAAATTAAAAAAAATATATATTTAGTAATGCCGGGTTTCCATGCTTGCCAAGCCTCGGCAAATGTCTTCAAGCCCCAAGCGTCCACAAATCTCGTTTGGCGTTTGGAAGTCGTTTCCATGCTTGTGAATGCGTCAGTGTGCTACGTAAACCCAAGCATGGCGGAAACCGAACTTGTGTCGGCTATTGCGTTTAGTTTAACATACTTTTATTTGAAATACAAGCAAAGTAATACAAAAACAAGGAATTTTTGGCTTTTAATTCTTTTACTGGCTTTCCCGTTAACTCGGCAAGACGACTCCAAGCATTTGCAACTTTCTTTTTATTTTTATGATTAACGTCTTTGGGGTTCCAGATAGACGATTCGGTCTGGTAATATTCCAGAAACGATAAACTCTCTTCGTTCGACCAGTCACTCATTTTAAACAAAGAACTAAACATACGCTTGTCGCGAAATCACAATTTCTACTAAACGCGCATCAACGTGTGAATGCGTTGCAAGCGCTTGCCGCAAGCGCCCTTTGATCTGTGTCCAAAAACCGACACTAGCCCGGATCGGTGACAAGCGTCCACAAGCTCACGCAAGCCAAGCCAAACGCCCTCTTTACACACTTGTGCTTGTGGATGCTTGCCGAGACTTGGCAAGCGTGGAAACCCGGCATAAAGTTCACCAACACGCATTGGGGCAGCACGGCGGATATTTCCTTGCCTTAAAACCCTCTCAGAAATTACAGGAGGCCTGTGCCCAGCAGTGGGACGTATATAGACTTTACTTTCTTTTACTTTTATAATTATATTATATTACAGACAAAATTTTAAATAAAAATAAAAAATAAGCAACCGACAACCTCCTAGGTTGACCTGCGAGATGTCAGTCTAACAAAACAAAACAGCCCAGAAAAACAGACTTCCCAACTGATATCTAAGAACAAAAAGTTTGTTTCGTTACCTATAGTAGGTACTGTTTTCTCGCAAATGTGTTGAAAAACGTTGTATGACACACATGCGTAAATTGGGATTAGATTCGTCTACGAGTTTGTAAAAACCAACTTTCCACACAGTATCATAAGTACCTAACTATTTTTCTGTGTATTAGGAATAATTTATTTTGAGCTATAGAGGCGGTAATTACAAACCGCAGACGTAAAAGGAAACAATGTCAGTAATTGTGTAATTAATTCAGTAATAATAATTTAATTACAAAACTTATATTTTCATTTTTAAACGTATTTATAAAAATAATTAAAATGTGATAAATAAATTGCACCAATTTCATTGGTGCCGGCGGGGATCGAACCCGGGTTCATCGCGTACTGTGATACTTACAGCGAGCGCTAAACTGAACTACCACGGCTCTCAATGAACATCTTATAAATAAATAAATAATCAATAAAGATTTACAAAACAGTTTAATTATTTATTCGACGACTTTTGCGGCGGACAAACTAGGTATATTATGTAGGATTATCATAGATACCTACTGTTACTTTACCTACAACCTACAATACAACAAACTGTCACAAATCATTGCTGCGTCGTGGACACTAAAATGTAAACTTTAGGTAGGTACGTCGGTACTAAGAAAACAATCTTGATGGGTCACTTGTCTTGATAAAAACCTGTGTTTACGTTTAGTGATATTGAGTATACAACACAAACACACACAAACACTCACGCCTGTCACCCAGAGGGGTAGGCAGAGACTACGGACTTCCATTTGGCGCGATCCTGACACACCTCTCTCGCCTCCTTTACATCCATATAGCTACGCATACACGCTCGTCGGTTAAGGGTACTCCTAATCTGGCCCATTTTCAATGTATCGCCGATTTGGTCGATAAATCTTCGTCTAGGGCGTCCCTTCCCAACTCTGCCGTTCACTTCTGAAACATAAATTTACTTTGTCACTCTTTCTTCGTTCATTCTTTCTACATGACCAAACCACCGAAGCATTCCTTCTTTAATCTTGGTCACAACGTCATCTTGCAAACCACACTTTTCTCTTATCATACTATTTCTCACCCAGTCATTCAGATTCAGGCCTAGTATACTCCTTAATGACCGCATTTCTACAGCATTTATTCTATTCTCATGCTTCTTCTGCCAGACCCAACTTTCACTACCATACATTAAAGTAGGAACTAACACAGCACTATGAATTGCCATACGTACCTTCTTTGACACATTCTGACAACACGTAACATAATTAACGCACTTTGTGAAAGTAGTTTGTTCAGAATCGTTTACTGAATCGGTTTCTATCATTTTTAATATAGGTAATTTTTTTATCCCAAAAATAATTGAAACTACGTAATTTACAGTCACGCCTAAACCTGTACAGTCAAAACAAACTGAAACGGACCGTAACTCAAGGCAATAAGACTTTTAAAAGTGAGTTTTACTTGTATTAATACAAATTCCGTCATTCAATACAAAATAAAGAAAATTGAACCTTATTTCAAGTATGTTAAAGTCTTTACAAATACAGAGTTTGGAGTGCCTTATAAAGGTCGCGGCGGCCAGGCCACTGACCTCCCAGATCAGCTGATTTGACGCCTCTTGACTTTTTTTATGGGGATGTATTAAATCATTAGTTTACTTTAGTGAGCCAACAAGTGCCGAGGACCTTTTTGTGACGATTTTAGAATAGTGAAAAATGACACTGAATTGCTTTCTAAATTATTTTCTTTCTTTTTTAAAACGTAACCTCCACACTAGGATTTTCTCTTGTATTGTGGGGGCAGTGCACAAACATAAATTGCACAAGGTTACGGAACAGTATTTGTAGGCCATACAAATATTGTTCCGTGCGGGATTCGAGCCCGCGGTCCATAGCGCTGCAACTCAATTGCTAAGCCACTGCGCCACGGAGCCGTTGTGGTTTAAATACAACGTTGCATGAGAGTTTAGGCTATCAGTAAGTTAAATATTTGATTCTTAAAATTATTGTAATCTTGATTCACATCTTTTAAACACGCCGTCTTTGAATTATGTTAGTTTTAGCAGTTCATTATTATTTACAAATACAATTAAAATGTTTTGCAAATTCAAAAAAAAACTAGCAAGTACCTACACCTAGCGTTCGTGGTTTTGTACGGTGACCACAACATTCTTTCGGAATTAGTATAACTAATTTAATAAATAATCAATGCATAAACATGTTTTAGTAAGAATATAATAATAATTAAAAATAATGTATTATGATTATAACATAATATACTAATTGGGGTGTCTGAGGATGCGCGTTAATTACGTTAGATTTTGTACATAAAAAAAGTAAGAACACAGGTTAGTAAGTATTTTAGAAAACAATTTATAGATAGGCTGAATTAATTATAATTATTATCTAAACATTATAAATGCGAAAGTTTGGATGTTTGGATGGATGGATGAATGGATGTACGTTACTCAATCATGCCAGAACGGTTGAAGGGATCTGGATGATATTTTGCTCAGAGATAGGTTTATATAACACATATGATACCGTTTATTCAGGTATTTCGTTTCTGTTGCATAATTTTGGAGTTACATGCGTTCGAAGCCGCTGGCAACAGCTAGTACGGACATAAACTGCGATGACTGTTCAAGTTCATGTGTCGGCGTCGTGAACTCTTGAGTGATCGCTGCATGAACACCCGGGGAAAACTCAACTTCCCTCTCCAATGAGTCATATATGACTCACAGGAACGTATTAGAATAAGTTCATGAGTCACAGGTGACTCATTTCTCAATACAACTTAGGGCACATTTGTTGGTATGAACGTGACGTGATATTGTTTTAAATAATACGTGGACGTATAGTAAAAAACCTATTGTTTATAATAATAAAAGAAAACTTCGCAATTTTTTTTAAAGTTGTCATTTAATAACTACAATAAACTTGCTATAAATAAAACTCAAATACTGAAGGTGAGGATTTTATTCAAAGAAAATATTATAAAATCAAGCATGTTTCTCATTATAACATTCTAAACTGAATGCCTTTTCACACCTTTTGCACTCAGTGTGTACTTGCTTAGCGTTTCTAGCCAATAATCCTTCATTTTTCAATTTGACATAGCAGTGCATCTATTTCGTACGAGTTTATTGTCGGCCTTTCGTGGTATTTCTTCCAGAGAATGTCCAGAATTGCTTGAAGAAGCAATTGAAGATCTTGGAAAGCTACAGGAGATTGAAGATCTTTGAGGAAGATTACTTTCTGTGGTTGATGCTGCAGGTCCAAGGAAATGTCGAACTAGATGTTCTTGGACTTGTAAAATTATTATATAAAATTATTATAATAAATTATATAATAGTTCGATTCTATAACTATCAATTTTGCAAATGCATCCTTAATTCTAGTGACTAGCGACTAATAAGTAAGCCAGGTTGCAATGTTATTGATTACTCTATGTTTCTTTGATAGATATTTTAGTTTTGTTTGTGATTATTATTTTGATATAGTGAAGCAGTGTTTTTGTTTTTCAAGTCCACCTTAGACAATATCGTCGCTGCCACCGCCAAAGAAACGAAACGGCAACGTCGCGGATTTTTTCAGCCAATCCGATCGTTTGATGTGCTCTGATTGGCTCATTTAAATCGGATCAACATTTTGCGTAACTATCGCAAGGTGGATTTGTATATCAGATCAACTTCGGGGAATGCTAGTAAGTAGTCCCGTGAGTGTAGATGTTGATCCTGTCGGAGCAACATTAGTTACCAGAGATGCATATTGGATCAAGAAAAGGCGTCGGATCAACATACATTTTCGGATCAACAAAGTGCTCGCGTGAAGTCGCGTCTGATCAACATTTACCGTGAAGAGATCTCTATATATATATATATATATATATATATATACGACTAATTAACAATATTGTAATTCTAATGATTATTCAGTAAATGCTCGCGTACCTTCTTTTTAAAGGAGTATTTGTTAGGTGCTTTTCTGATATCATCAAGCAAGGAATTCCAAAGACGTGCAGCCTGTACAGTGAAGGAGTTACCATAGAAACCGGTGAGATGAGTAGGAATATAAATCTTGTTATTAGAGGAAGATCGAAGAACACTATCATGACAAGAAGAGAGATATTGAAATCGTTCTTTGAGGTAAGAAGGTGAATATGGATCATTAAGGATTGAGAAAAGAACAAGTAATATTCTGGAGTTAAGCTTTTGCATTATGGTAAGCCACTTAAGCTGAGATCTATAATGATAAATATGGTCATACTTACGCAGGCCAAAAATAAATCAAATACAGTTGTTTGCAGGCGCTCCAGCTTGTTAAGAAGTTTTTGGGACAGGTCTGGGTAGCATACATTTGCATAATCAAAGATAGGTAAAATAAGACTGTACAAGCGTGAGCTTAGACTTAATAGGAAGGAAGTGTTTGAGACGATAAAGGGAACGTAAAGTGGCAATGAATTTCCGACTTAAATCGGTAACCTGCACTTTCCAGTTCAGAGAGCTATCAATATAAAGGCCAAGGTTCTTAGCAGACTCACTAAATGGAATAACAATATTATCATAGCAAACAGGAGGTAAGTCTGCTTGATTAACCCTAGCGAGCATCTTTTTACTTCCCACTAAAATCGCTTGGAATTTTATTGGATGCACACAGACTCCATAGCGCGAGGACCAATCTTTAATTGTGTTTAAATTTTGGTTTAATTTGTGAATTCCATTATGTAGTTTTTCAATGCCATAATCCACATATAGCTGCAGATCATTGGCGTACAGATGATACGAACAATCAAAATTATCAGTGATAAAGTTTATAAAAACAGAGAAGATGATAGGAGAGAGTATACCGCCTTGCGGTACGCCACATTCAACTTCAGCCCAAGCTGAGGTCATGTGACCTACGTGAACTGACTGCTGATACTCGCAAAGATAGGATGCAAACCAATCTAATACAGTGGGCTTAAGATTAAGATGGAATAGGATGGAAAGAAGGATATCATGATCAACTGTGTTAAAAGCATTAGAAAAGTCAACTAGAATTAGCACTGCTATCTTTTTCATCCATACCTTTTCTAATGTCTTCTGTGACTTTTATTAAAGCAGTGGCACTAGCACTAGCTGTGACCTGAACGAAATCCGGACTGAAATGGACTTAGTAGTTACCACTTAGTTACTACTTAGTAGGATTTAGTTATGTTTCAAGATGAACGTAGTGATTTGCTTATTAACCTGTGCTTCTAAAACTTTAGAGAGAAACGGCAGAATTGATATAAGGCGAAAGTGGCTGGGAAGTATAGGAGCAGGTACCTGAGGAAGGGGCTTTATATAAGCCTTTTTCCAATGACTAGGATATTGCCCCGAGTCAAGGTAAAAATTTATAATGTGAGTTATTGCCGGGAGAAGAAGATCTAAGATAGTGACGACCATTTGTCTGCTTATTTCATCGCAGCCCAGAGCCTTAGACTTGATTGCTAAATAAACTTCTTGATTTCGTCCTGATCGACAGGAGAGAGCATGAATGCTGGAATGTGAGGAGATTGCAATAGCATTTAAAGTGTAAGTTCTGACTAACGAAAAAAAATCGTTTATTTACTCAGTCGTTTATTCATTACAACTCATTACAAGAGCACTACTGAACAAAAGCCTCCGCAATAGGGGGATATTCACCATGAAAATATTATTTTAGCGCATGTTTAATATTAAACAAGAAACTAAATATTTGACGCAGTATTGGTGACAAGAAATTTTGTGTGAAATTTTCAAGATGTGAGATTAATATTTAATTAATTTAGTGAAAAACATATGATTTGATTGGATGCAACCTATATTTGAAGTACCACATGAAAAAAAGACTGTTTGTTCTTTAATCGGTATCTAAATATCTGTTTATCCTTGGAGTCTTCCAAAAATCTGTCTGATGTAGCTATTGTCAATATTTATGTAGTGAACAAAAATTTAAAAAATGCGCTTAGACATATTATATTAAGTTTTAATACCAACCTAAGCACGCGAGTCGTCCTGTTGACTTTACCAAGGCTATGGTGAAAGCTCAAACCTAAAAATTCCATTGCACTTTCCAGCTCGTCTGTACATCGTGGTGAATGTAGGAGAGCACATTACTACTAAGATAATTTTTACCAAAATAATATAATATGCCATAGTTGTAAATGATGATATATGACTCAAGTCTAAAATAAATAATTGCCAACAAAATATAACCGTTATCACAATTTTATTTCTTTATCATATTAAGATAATGACACAACAATGGTATATTAAAAGAAAGTTACAACCATCTTTATGCATAATATTAAACGGAGTAGGAAATAAAGACAGTCTCAGTCTGAAAATAGCTAGCAGATTGTCGTTGCTCGTCGGAAACTTAAGCTATTATGATGGACAAAAATAGTTGGCCCCGAGTTGGCACAACTTCGCAACTAACGGCCTTCGTTATTGCTATAGTTGGGTAATATTTTTGTTGTGGCATAATGGGGAGTTTCTTGTTATAACAAACTATTGTGTTGATGACAGATTGCAGTCGTTAACGGTGTGCTGCAAAGATTTAATTTCTTGTAATTACTTCCTTTGTTGTCCTTCGTTGGATTATCTATACGCAGAAAAAGTTGGTAGCATTGAAAATATTGTGGGGTTATTCTATCAGTGGTATCAGTGCCATGCCATTTGATTTGCCATGCTTATCAAAGCATGGCAGATCAAAGATACCAGATTGGTAGAGCCACGGTGCTGCTATATTATTAGTGTAGTTGTAGCACGAATGGAACGGCTCGTCTGGGGAAGGACTACGCTATCATAGAATACCAGCGTAAAATAACAGCTTAATGATGCTGTGTTTCGCCGCATGGTGAGTGAGACCGGAGAACCGTTTTACTGTAAAAGAGGCATTCCATCTTAGTCTTCACGGTTTACAACACATCTGCATTTTGATTCGCAAACGAGGATAGATGTAGATGTCTATGGGCCACAGCATCCACTTGCCATCAGCTGTACAGTGTGTTAGCTTGTCACACTTATCCTATAAAAAATATTATCTCTCTATTCATACACGCCAGCATCACATCACATCGACAGGATCCATTTCATTGTTTTTTTTTTATTGTATGGTTATATATTCTCCTATGAAAAAAGTTATTTTTTAATCGGTGGAATAAATATATATATATATATATATATATATATATATATATATATATATATATATTTTAATCTAATTTATATTAAAAATTGCTTTAAACATATTCATGAGTAGATTTATTATTTTCAAATCAATATTTTATTCGCAGTGAGCTTTCCCAGATCTAGCTAATGAAGTTCATATATAACTGAGATCTTGACAAAGGCTGTCATGAACACAGATCGGATCGCATGTACGTACAGGTAAATTAATTTGATGCTAAATGATCTAGTCACGGAGCACCTATCATAATGAAATCTAATTTTCTATATAAATTCATAAATGAAAATAAAGAAAGCATTTAAAAATAACTGAGTTTTCAAATATATTTTTAAAATCACACTAAATATAATTCACAAAATTACTAGAATAATTCATATTAACCAGTGTGGAGTATATTAAATATGCATTTATTGTACTCGAAAATTAATGAGGCTGCCACTCGAGAAATTTTATTCACCGTCGGTTGTTGATTCTTCAAGTTCGAAGTATGACCGAGCCGACCCATTACCATTTCTCCTTACAACCGACCATATCATTAGCCTAACGCTATGTCGGTCAATCTCTTCATACTGCAGACATCCTAATTCTGAAATTTATCACGCAGAGGAATTCCGAACAAAGCTCTCTAATGTATATTTTCCAGCAAATGTAAAGTTTTCAAACGACAGGTGAGTGTCAACGTGTTGACAGCGATCGACAAACGGACTGATATGAAAGTTTTGTGCATTTTCTGAAATTTATCTGTCCGTGAAATAAGTTTTGTGCAAGGTTTTAAACATATCTTCAACTAATAATATATTGACCATAAACGACAAGATTTTACTGTACTAAAAATAATTGGTTCGCGATTGCCTGGTGGAGATCACTTCTAAGCGACAAGGCTGCCACTTGTATCTTATAAATAATTTATGTTCTATTATTTTCTTTTTATTGGTGTGCAATATATAATAATTGGTGAAATATACAAAAAAAGTTGCATGAACCGCAAGTAGTTAAGGGATAATAGTTCGAAAATGTGATTGATCGACTTTTACCGTTAATTGTTATTTGGAGTGCGGACTTACAATGTCCTCAGTGACGAAGGAAAACAACATTGGGCATCATATTTAGGTTTGCCAACTCCAAAAAAAGGCATTTCCGGGATTAACCAGCTCGACATCCGGGACTTGGATATATTACGCGGGACACAACACACCACATACAAATCGGTAAAAAAACACTATATGTCATTTATTGTCATTTAATTAAAAAAATACAAATATTTGATAAACATTTTAAATTTTTAATGTTAATTTATTTTTGTTTTAAAACTGTACGTATTTTTCGATTTTGCACATTTTAACATGTTTTTGTTTTGCAATACGTAGTTATAAAATTCAATATATAGGATATGATTTATATTGTTAGATATCGCATCCAGATTGCAAAAATTGCAAAAATCAATATTTCGAGTAGGTACATGTGAAGTACGCCATATACATTAGATAAATTTCTTCCCTGCTGTCTCAAATGAGAAAAGCTTGTAACTAACAATGGGCTGCATTTTTTAAATATGTTATTATTTATTAAAAGTTCAATATCAACGCTCTTGTAGTAAAGTCATCATCTTTCGCGATAACATAATATATTCCTCAACACATTCCGTAATATGAAAGACTGTTTATTGAAATATCAGTGTTATTTGTTAATTTTTTTGGATCATCGGTTACACACAGTTCTTTGCCATATGTTTTCCAAATGTAGACGGAACAATGATGTCTAAGAAAAAGATGTAAAAGGCTTCTTTGTATCTCTGAAAGCAATAACATACAAAATCATGACGAGTATTTTGTACTATTAATAAGTTTCATCTATGATCCTTGTGGTCGAAATAAACGATTTTTACTTATTTATTTTATAGTACATTTTTGATGATCAAAAAAGTTTTGTATAATCAGTGTAGATGCAATATAACTTTACAATATACAATATACAAACAGACCTGCGTTCAAATTGAGAAGTGTACTTAAACAAGGTTTACTTTAGAAATGAATTTTTTTTTAAATAGATGAAATTACAATACGTTGTAAAAATAATCTACTATATTAAGCTAATGTTAAAAGTATCACGTACATTGATTCCGCTATTGTCGCCACAGATTGTAACTGTTTCACCATTATGGACGTATGAGCATTCATTGCCCGGGTTCGATATAACGGCATTGCTGTCGTCCTTTTGTAATGTGATGTGACCCCTGAAGGGTTCGCTTGCATACTAATTGAAATTCAAAATATTTATTGCTCCATTTGGTTCGTTGAAATTGCCAACAGTGCAATATGCGAGCAATTTACTTTGAAATTATCAGAACAATTTTGTATCAAATTTTTACAACAGCATTTATATCTGTCCGATTTATTGTCTGCAATACATTCGTATATTCGTATATAGAATGTTTACGTACTTGTATATATCATATTATGATGTGTCTTCTCAGAGACTTTCATTTTGGGACGAAGATTTACACAAAAATAAAAAATAAAATACATAAAGTTACTAAAAAATGTTTCTACGAAGACAAATTGCATGTTTTATTTTGAAGAAACGAGAAAAGCCGAGATTCCAGGGTGTACTATCCTGGTCAGGGTATTGAAAGTGAGTTGTTGTAAAGAAAAACAAGGGTTGAATCGGATCGCCTCATTGGTGCCCCGCTCACGCATTCACTTTGTTAAGAAAACACCGCCCGGCCTTTGATATACGGAGGAGCGATTTTTTAATGCATATTTTGAACGGAATTATTGATACCTACGTCGAATTCTTATAATAGATTTATCTTTTTGACTTTTATTCTTCTTGATCGTTTTCATATTATCTTTAGATATAGAATCAATAGAAGAATTACTTAACATTTAGAAATATGAACATATGGAGGCTCAAAAATGAATTTGCAGCAAGCAAATAATGTTTTTTTATATAAGTGGTGGCAAACGGGTGGGTGCCGCCTCTCATGAAAATCTGCAACATCCAAGAAATTACACATCATACGTTGCCAGCCCTTGAGTAGGTACTTTTTTTGAAGGTCCTTAAGTCAAATATGTTCGGAAAATAGGTGTTGACAGCTGATCCCAGAAAGTAGTTGTAAGAGGCATAAAACAATTTTTCATTTACAAGCTTTAATTTCAAGTGATTTTTAAAACAGTTATCACCAACTGATTGGATGACAATGCATGGTTAGCTAAGTGACGTCTTTCTAAACCTAATATGCCGATCTCCCAAAGATGGCAGACTAATGATATGGGTAACAAATAAGAGGGCTTGCTGAGAAAAATACGAAAAATATAATGACGTCACACTAAAATCAATATGGCGGATGTCCCAAAGTGGCGGTGAAGCTTTTCTTATCTACTATTATAAAACGGGTGCCAAATGAAAGGGTTTGCTGAGAAAAATACGAAATTTAAAATGACGTCACTCGAAATTCAATATGGTAATACCCCAAGGTAGCGGTCAAAACTTTCTTATCTACCATCAAAATATGGGTATCAAATGAATGGGTTTGTTGAGAAGAATACGTAAAATAAAATGATGTCACTTTAATATGGCGGACCCATAAGTCATTCACCATGACAAGGTGGCTGCCCTCAGGGTTGGATTCTAAGTGATGAAGGTACCATTGAACAATCAACACACACAAGCACGGGCAAGTTATATTTTATAATACGCATAGCCGGTCCTAATGCCTGGCATAACGGATAGTATGCCTTGGTTGGCTTCATATTCTATGACTTATGTAATTTGGCGAGATGAGCGTCATTAATATTGGTTTGCAATCTGTCTAGGAAAAGGAAAGCTCCAAAATCAAATCCGAAACTGTGTTTCGTTAGGCACGAGTAAGCTTCAAGCTGAAATAAGTAGCGCATTCCTCCAAACACCTAATCCAAGGTGAGGCCGTGAAGAGGACTGAGTGGCATCAGGGTGTATTAAACATGATATATTGAACGTACCACCTCAGGGAACCTGTTGTATATACCTCTTGCACTTAGCCGAGTCTTTATTAAACAAAGTCTCGGATTGGGCACGACTAAATCTATTCTAATTCAACTCTCAGATGACACAGGTTTGCTCGTTTACCGTTGAAAAGAACAGTTTTATCGTATCTACCTAATTTCAGAGGACTCCTCTTGCTGCCTCCGTCAGCATCGGAATTCTCAGCGTTAACATATCGAATGATGTATAGTTCCGTGGTAACTTGGAATAGAATGTTTAAATTGTCAGAGTGGGACAGTATTTCATGCCGGCACACTGCTTGCAACTTTACAAGACGGAAGTTCGGTCTCACGTGGAATACTGTTATAATCTCTGGTTCGGGGCGCCCCAGTGCCAGCTCTTTCCACTTGAAAGCATCCGGTGTAGAGCAGCCCGAATCATCGACTATCGAGATCTTTCTGATCAGCTCGATTCACTGGCGCTGCGTAGAGATAAAGCTTTCATTTTCTATCGCATTTACACGGGCAGTACTCAGAGGAACTATTCGGATTAATTTCAGTCGCCAAATTCTATCATCACAGATGAACACTATTTGGATGCTTGGCTGTACCATTTACTAGGAATTTTCTTCCTCGCACGACTTCTTTGTGAAATCTTCAACTAGCAGCGGCTTTTCCGGAAGGTTACAACTTAGGGCCATTCAAGAAACGAGCTTACTTCTTTTTAAAATGTCGGCAATACACAATTCTTTAGGTGTTGCAGTCGTTCAAACTAAATATGAGATGAACAGAAAGCTTGTTTTAGCTTTCTTCTCTAAAAATGCTTGAAAATTTTGTAACATTAATTTTTCGATGTCCCGTATAAATAAAATACCGTATTATTAATTATAAATTAACAACATAGATTAATAAAATTTTAATTATACCATCACAGATTAATAATAAACAAATAGTATCCATTGTTACATACAGATCAATTTATATATAAACAAAATGTTCGCTAAAATGGAAATGATTATCACGCACACATCTATCTACGTATATTATGTACGTAAAACATCCTTGATTTTATCGGGATGATTCTGTGGGGATCGTATATGGTACTGACATGTCCTTATATCGGTGTCATGTCTATGGGGAAGGCCTATGTTCAGCAGTCCACTGCTGAACATAGCTGAACACAAAGAGATTTAGATCTATAGGTATACTAACTACTTAAATGTCTTTGGCTGAACATAACTTTTGATAGACTGTAATGAAGATATGAATGAAAAATTATTTTTATAATCTGTAAATGTTTAGTAAATTGAACGCTACAATGATTTTAATGTTGTAACTAAGCTAACTTAAGGAAACAAGAAACCTTACAAATTACTCGTAATGGCCAAAGTTACCAATTTACAATTCTAATAAGCTACTTTCTGGTTTATGTTCCGGTGAAAGTTGAAGTCACGTAAAAAAAGTTGAGTCGTTTTTCAAATTGGCTAACTGAGAGGTTCTTTCCGCTGTGTTACCTCTAGACGTTTCGATTTCCGAATTTCTTATCCTTCATTCATTAGCAAGTTCAATCAGAGGGCCACTGGCTGTGGTTATTTATTACCTCGCATCGGCCCTCACAATTACTGAAGAAGGAAAAAGTTTCTCCATTACCGGGCCCTTAGGAAGGCTTTCATACCGAAAAAAGAAATTGTGCACGTTGCCGTACAGTGCGTAATGGATTCCGGGTTTCGATTTCGCCTCTGTAAGATATTGTATAGAATAAGTAATATTTATTTAATGATATCTATCGGAGCGTTCTTCACAAGCCCTTTGAGATTGAAACTGTTTTAGTTGTTTCAATATTGAGATAATTGAGGAAAATAAGTTAAATAAGAAATATTGTTGTCTCATGAGTTGAGCTCATTTATGTTTTTCTTTAGTCGCCTCTTAATGATACCCAACGTATGAAATGGGGCAATAAATATTTCTTTGCAGTAAAAGCACGAGTTAAAATTTAAAAACAGTAAATATTTATTGCAATCGGTACTAACCGCCTGTAAAATTTGGAAATAGGATTTTCGTGTAGTGAGAAGAATTTAAAGAGTACTTTATTGATTTTTCAACCGACTTCAAATAGGAAGAGGTATTCAATTCGACTCTATGTTTTTATGTGTGTTAGTTACTCATAACCTTTTTCTCAGTGATCCGATTTCAATGATTTTTTTATTTGAAAGCTGATACTTCTTATGTGGTCCCATATAAATTTGATCACGGTCTGACAAGTGGCTTTTGAGTTATCCTTAATAATTGATATTGAAGTCGGTTGTATAAATTTTTAGTTTTTACCACTTGTTGTAGGCTAAACATTGAGCTAGCCAATATTTAAAAACGCGGTAATAGCACAACCAATACATTAGCTACAAGATATGAAAAAACAAAAATTTTATGTTTTTCAGATTTGATCCATGTAAAGTTAAGGAGGTAAAATTATAGACAGCTTAGATCATAATATTTCCAGACATAAAATAGCAGAAGTGACACTCTTACTCATAAGTTAAGGTGCAGAAACAACCCTAACAACTATAGACTTCTATCAGTACTACGGGTCAATCCAGGGTCTATGAAAAGCTGATATATATAACAGAGTGAATAACAAAAAATAAAATCTAACTGAACACTAAGCCTTGTAACCAAACACCAGTAAGTATTTAGACCAAAATATTTTTTATAGAATAGGGGTCACAAATGAGCACACAGTTCATCTGATGGTAAGTGGATGCTGTGGCCCATAGACATCTACGTTTATCCTCGAATAACCCCTGCGGACTGAGATGGAATGCCTCGTTTCCAGTAAAAAAGTCTGCGGTTTTCTACACTCACCATACGAAACATAGAATCATTAAGCTTCTATTTTACGCTGGTATTCTGTGATAGAGTCCCCGGTCGAGCCGACTCATTCGTGCTGCAATCACAATATAGCTGCAGCATGGCTCTACCACGTAAAAAATTTAAGTATTGAGTATAATATATATGTTAGGGCTAATAGCGGAAGTACGGTTACACCTAGTTCTAGCCGGCTAGAACTAGGTTCGGCCAGTAGTATGTTACGGCTAATATCCGAAGTGCAGATACACCTATGTGTAGCCGGCTAATAAAAGGTGTTGTCGATTGCTGTTGACGTATCATACATCCTACTAATCCTACTTACTACAAGCGATGAGTGTTGAACTTCGATCAACAATATCAACTAGATATCGGGTCGGCGCAAAAAATACGTCCAAGTAAATAACAGCGCACTGGAGACGTGAGCTCTTATTTGGTTTAGTTGACTTGAAACACAGCCAATGGAAACACGTTTCACAATGCTGCAATGTATATTTAAAAGTTGCAAGAACAATGCGCGTAAATGCAATTTAACAGCCGGGGTGTCTTACTATCGGTAAGTACGTGTAGAATAAGTTATATTTTAAGCTCCAAACTAACAACTATTATCATATTTGAAACAAAATATCACTAAATACCACACACACACACACACACACACGCACGCACGCACGCACGCACGCACGCACGAACACACGCACGCACGCACGCACGCACGCACGCACGCACGCACGCACGCACGCACGAACGCACGCACGAACGCACGCACGCACGCACGCACGCACGCACGCACGCACACACGCACGCACGCACGCACGCACGCACGCACGCACGCACTCACGCACGCACGCTCGCACGCACGCACGCACGCACGCACGCACGCACGAACGCACGCACGAACGCACGCACGCACGCACGCACGCACGCACGCACGCACGCACGCACGCACGCACGCTCGCACGCACGCACGCACTCAAGCACGCACGCACGCACTCAAGCACGCACGCACGCACGCACGCGCGCACGCACGCACGCACGCACGCACGCACGCACGCACGCACGCACGCACTCACGCACGCACGCTCGCACGCACGCACTCACGCACGCACGCACGCACACACGCACGCACGCACGCACGCACGCACGCACGCACGCACACACACACACACACACATACACACACACACACACACACACACACACACACACATATATATATATATATATATATATATATATATATATATATATATGTGTGTGTGTCTATTTTTGTGAATGATATATAAGTGACGTCATTTATAACCTGCAATTAGAAAAAATCGTTTTTTTCGATCGAGATAATTTTATTTTATTAAGCAATGGCGTCCCTCGCAATTACGATTTAATATTCGTATTAATAATTTTCTGTTACTTTAAACTTGATTTAGCTATGTAAAAATCGGATCTAAGATTGGCAATTTGTTTTTATAGTTAAGTGTCGATGCTTAAGAGGGGGTTTTAGCATCGACGATAACTATTATTGCAAATCATAATTTAAATTTTCTTGTTGAGAAAACATTGTATTTAATCCAAAAATTCGCTATTCATTCATTTGCCTAGACAGGAGGCTTAGAGATCGCAATATCAGACTCGTCACCGGTTTTAATATTTTACGTATGGCTTAAACGTGATGGTTACAACACCATCTGTCGGATAGATGGAAGCAATGATCTTTGTGACAGTTTTCAAGGTCGTTATCCACAAGATGAAGAGGGGTCACGGATTCTCTTAAGTCGCCATCACACGGAAATTCGGTATATTGATGTTTACATATTACTAGCTTTGGATCCCGATCTCGACAACAGCTTCATCTACCAAGTCCAACACACAAAACATTTCATCTTCGGTCGTGCCAATTTCGAGTTTTAGCGAGAGTAACGGAAAGCAATTGATTTTATGTAAAAATATAAAGAATAATCGTTTTTGGTTCCGAAAAAAGTTAAAATTTAAAGCATGCATTTTTGTTAAAGCGTCTTGCCCCAAATCAGGGAAAAATCTATATTGTGACTCTCGAACTCCAGTTTACTTTCTTCGGCTAATCTTAAATTGCATGGGGGCGGGCTGAGAAGCAGCTACAGGGAAGTTTTATTAAATTTCAATGTGTATACTGCTGTTCGGATTGTCGGTGCACCTGCTGACAGGATTACGTTGTACGTGCTCGGCACTTACTGCCGCCGTTAAATCTTCAACGCAACATTATTTGTGTTGAGACAGCGGGCTGTGAATTGAAATTCGAAGAAAGGAGATTTTTTTTCAAGGTTCCGTACCTCAAAAGGGAAAACGGAACCCTTATTTCCGCTTGACTGTCTGTCTGTCAAGCCTTTTTTCAAGCAATGTGTCAAGTTGAAATTAATATCAAATACGGAGGTCTACGGTCCCTTGCAGCTCTAAAAAAACAAATCTTCTAAGTCAATGCAATAAAAATACGGTCATATAAACGGCATATTTTGATACTCGCAAATAAATAAAATCTATAGGGTACTTCCCATTGACCTAGAATTATAAGATTTGGGAAGAAACCAGGTCTCATAGCAGAAGTAAAGGAAAAATTCCGAAAATTGTTAACTTGTCGTTTTATCAAATAATAATTTTTTTTTGCGATTACAAACTTGGAGAATTGACCGTGACTTATATCGATGTACGGGAGAACATTTTTTCAACTACAAGTTAAGTTTGTCCTTCAATCTAACTTATGGTAAGAGTGACGTACGATGCTTTCATAGTTTATGAAGGTAATAATGATTTCTTAAGTTTACGCGAATACTACGAATTTAAATGAAACTAGTTTTTACGCACTTTATCGCGTATATTATAACCTATCTATATTCCCGTCGTTTCGAGTTCTTTACAGCATCCATGGTCACGGGAGGATTGAGGTGTTCGACGTCGCAATTGCATAATTAACTACAGCTACCTTCAGTTTAAAATTATTAATTTTTCAATAAGCATTTAGTGTCTTGAATTCTTGCATATAAATACATTATGCTTGGCTTGGGATTTAATTTAATCAAATGTAGGGTCCCAAGCAGATAATAGCAACCAGTCATCTTCTCTTTTGAAAGAAGTTATTTGATTTCAATAACCTCACGGAATCGGTGTTCGGATTTGTGGTTTATCAAATCTGATGCAGTGGCGGGGCGAACCTGTACGTGTTCACAGAATGAACGGACTATCTACATACAAGTTTTACGGAACCCGCGGTGCGTGACTCGCACTTGTCTGTTTATTCTACCGACTTCAAAAAGGAGCAGGTACTTAATTCGACTGTATGTTTTTTTATGTGTGTTACCTCATAACATTTTTTTGGGTGAGCCAATTTCGTTTTAGCTAGTAGCGTGCTTGTTTATGTAGATATTGCTTACTTGACCTTTTTAACTTTGGTAAAATACCGTTGCGGTTTGATTATTCCTATAATAACAATAAAAGGCTGGTCAATAGTAGGGTCTATTAGAATACATTACACATAAAGACAAATAATTTTTTCAAACCAGATATTTAATTATATAATGTTTATTTTCAGTCCTTAGGTTGTACCGGGAAAGAAAAAATACTCCAAAAAATGGTCGTGCATTAGCCACAATTTACAAACTACATTACAAATCTTTTTCATAAATATTTTCGTTATGTTTTGTTATAATACGGTATATATGTAGCACATATCTATAATCAACTCTAAGTCTATAATATAAAAATGAATCGCTGAATGTGTTGCTAAGCGCAAATCTCGAGAGCAGCTGAACCGATTTCGCTAATTATTTTTTTATAATATTCCTTGAAGTACGAAGATGGTTCTTACGGAGAGAAAAATTTAAAAAATTGCCTGAAAAAATCTAAAAACAACACTTTTCTATACTCCCATACAAAAGATTCGTATTAATACTTAAAAGTCAATTTGAACTTTAATACCATACTATAAAGTTTAAGAGTTAGTGAAGGGGTTCCGGGAAGGCAAAACAATTATAATTTTTATTTTTTGACATAATGTGATTGTTGACTAACTTTCTTTTTTCTTTTTTTTTCTTACTAGCTGACCTGGTGTCCCGAATAACAGAATAAGTATTAAAAAAACTTAAAGAATCGACTGTTAGGTGGTACGAAGTTCGCCGGGTCAGCTAGTCTATTATATAAAATGAATGGCTGAATGTAAGCGCAAATCTTGGGAGCAGCTGAATCGATTTCGGTAATTCTTTTTTTATAATATTTCTTGAAGTACGAAGATGGTACTTACGGAGAGAAAAATTTAAAAAATTGCCTGAAAAGGTCTAAAAACAACGCTTTTCTATATTCCCATACAAAATATTCGTAATAATACTTAAAAGTCAATTTGAACTTTAATACCATACAATAAAGTTTAAGTGTTAGTGGAGAGATTCCGGGAAGTTATATTAACGTTTGGTAAACGCAGCTCAGGTGTTTATGCTCTTAGAAAGATTCGCCAATTTACAGATGTAGCCACTGCTAAGTTAATTTACATTTGTTATTTTCCCAGCATTAAGTCTTATGGGATTTTATTGTGGGGACATGCATCAACATCAGCTATGTTAATTACTATTTTTATTAAAAAAATCACAGTGCGCGTAATTTTTTAATTTTCAAATTACGCACTCGTGATTCATTAAAGGAGTTATTTATAGAAATTAATATTTTAACGTTCACCTAAAGTTACAGCCTATATACGTCTCACTGCTGGGCACAGGCCTCCTCTCATTTCTGAAAGGGTTTTTAGGGCAAGAAAAATGTCCACCGTGCTGCCCCAATGCGTGTGGGCGAACTTCACATGTCCTCGATTTTTTTTTCTTATTTCTCATACATGCATATTTCCTTATGATGGTTCCCTTCACCGATGAACACATGGTATGGTATAGTTATATGGTTTATATATTAAAAACATTATTTATGTACGAAAACGTGAATCTTGGTTAACAACGAACAATGACACACATAATCGTGAATTGAGAAACGGTAACATAGATAATTTAAAATTAGGCTAAGAAAAGTAAATGAGGATAAAAAAATTTCACCCCAAAGAGTGGCAAAATAGGGACTAAGGTTTTTAATTTAAGTATTTAGATAATATTGAGTTTGTGATGTTACTTAGTCCAAAGTCCTTTATCCTTAGGATATAGAAATAACTTTTAATAAAAAGTAAGAGCCGACTACAAATAATTAAAAAATAATAAAATATTATCACAACTCGGAGCTTTTATTCCTTATTAAAAGGTTTTTTTTATGTCCATGTTCAATAAAATGTTCATTGCTGATTATAGTTAATTTAATGTATACATTAAATATTTTTTACATTATGCAGAAGGTATTCGTAGTAAGATAAAAGTAGAATATTCAGAGGCGGCGCCATACCGGTGACCACCTGTGCGGCAAATGTTATTATCTCGTTAGGAAGGGCCCTATTCACAAAAATAATTTTAATATTTTAGCTTAAGTCTAACATAAGCTTCCTTATACCTTTGAAAATGTATGTAGTGTTATGTTTTTTAGTTATTTGTTAAAATGACTGCGTGTGTTATTAACTTATTTTATTTTAAAAATCATACACTAGGTGGATGATTAGTGGATTAAAATAAAGTGACAAAGGAGCTAACAGTGCACCTGACGTTAGGTGGCTACTGCAGGTCTTAGACTTTTATAGGATAAGGGTGACAAACGAGCACATAGTCCACTTGATGGTAACTCCACAGACATTCTATATCTATTTTCGATAACGAACCAAAATGCAGATGCGTTGTCACCCGTGAGGACTTAGATGGAATGCATCGTTTCTAGAAGGGTCTAAGATCTAAAAAACTTTTTAATTATATTGGCTCACCGTTTTTTTTTTCATGAAGGTATGGTCACTTCTAATCTAGATAATTTCTGTGATGTTAGTACTTTTTCCTCTCAGAAATACGCAGATGCATTTTAGCCTCTGAAGGCCTAGTCTCTTCATTTGAGAGGAGACCTACCTAGTAGTGGGACGTATAACTGACGAAGCAGTTACTTTACTTGAGTGTTGTAGCCAGTAGGCTTTTAAAGCTTCATCGCAGGCCGGCTGATATGGGACTTAACTAGCGTACTAAATTCACGGCGGTCAAACTTTTGGCCGTACGGCGTATCAACCGGGTTCCAAAACTCACTCTTAAAAAATATTAAAACAGTTGTATGATTGGGTTTTGGAATTCTCCATTAATTATTGTCTCGAAGTTCCATAAATTATTCTAACTTACTACTCACCGAAGAACTGAACTAAAAGTTTTCTTATTAGTGAGCATTTGAGATACAATATTTCAGTGAGTTTTGATTTTAAACTAGCTATTAGAAATAATAACACAGACTGCACGGAACCTTCTCTCGTGTACATTTACGGAAATGAAATGTAAATAAGTATGTAGGACGCTGCCATTTTCCGTTAAAATGGCAACGAGAGACATCTTCGAGATATTTGTATTACCGCACTAAGAGCCCGCGGGACTGTTTAATTGCCAGAAATTTCATTTCGTATAATTTGCGTTACTTGCTCTCAGGAGTTGATAGGAATCTAAATGAGATTGTCTTCTGTTTAGGGCGTAGTGATTTAAAAAAAAATTAACCTTTCGATAATGATGTTCAGTAGTTAGTAAGGATGTGTGATATATAATAGATGTGAATCTTATGCTTGTTAGTTATTTCAGTGAGCGCAGATAGCAATTTATTCGGTATTTTAAGTACACTTTGAAGAGTGTGTGATGGAATTAGATAACTTAATTCCTTCACCCTTATTCCTTAAATCCTTGACCCTTGGACGTTCGTACGTTCGATACGTTCGGCGGGTCTTTTACCGTTTGTGGTCAACATACCAAGCATTTGAGTCAAACAGTTTGCCCTGTCATTCGTAATGCTCAAAGCAAATTTGTTTTTTGTTGCAAATTTTGTTTGTCTTTCTATCCGATTATTATGTAATGTAATGATAGTGATGAGATCATGTTGGATGATTAGAATGATAGGTGGAATGACGATCTTTTTTTTATAGAACTAGGGTGACAAACAAGCACATAGTACATAGTACATTTATCCTCGACTAATAATCAAAATGCAGATGCGTTGTCACCCCTGAGGACTAAGATGGAGTGCCTCGTTTCCAGTAAAAAGGGCCTCCGGTTCTCTACACTCACGATACGAAACACAGCAGCATTAAGCTGCTATTTTACGCTGGTATTCTGTGAGAGCGTGATCCCACACCGGTCGAGCCAACCCATCCGTGCTACAACCATAATATAGCTGCAGCATGGCTCTACCATGTAATAATCGGATAAGAGATGCAGGAAGTTGATGGATGCGTGGCTAGGACCTGTACTTTGTGGTAATCTATGGGGAGGGCAATGTTCAGCAAATTGCGATGGACTGTATTAGTAGCAGTAGTAGTAATAAGAACGAGCCAGGAGAATACGATCATCATCATTTAAATGTTCCAAAAGGTGATATTTCTTTGACTATTTTAATCTCGTAACCTAACATCGTATTTGCAATAAATATTCAGTGTCACATCTTCCCGATACGTGCATCGATTGCGACATCAGCGCGGCAGGGCGTGCAATTCGTAAGACAAGTGCGAGGTTTCGAAGCGAGACTGGATCGAATCGAATGAGCACGGAACGCGATGTGATTTTTTGCAATGAAGAATTTTAAATTCGCACTTAAACTATACTTAAATTTTTCGCAAATTAAAAAATGCCATGTTCTATATTTTACCTAGACTGTGTAGTTGCTGTGTAAGAACATCCACTACGCCATATCGTTCCATGGGTGTGTCATAAAAGATGACACAGATAAACAAACAAGGCGATGATCAGTAACATCCTCCTAATTACACCTAGAATATTTAAAAACATTCACGGCAACTATGGTAAATATCTATCATATGAGGCAATCTATGAAGAGGCCTATGTTTAGGAATGGAATTTGATTGGCTTGATTTTTTTATTGGATTTTTGATCTCATGGATACAAATTGTTTAAGGACCAGATTTTTGAGTTATTTATTTATAATTTCAGCATCAGATTATATTATCATCTGTCAGAAATTAATAGCAAAAGAACGAGGGTAAGTTACTTAGGCCAACGTGGGAATGAGATGATTTTTTTTATAAAAAAAGAAAATACTGGTTTAAAATATGTACTACAATGCATTATGAGTGGTTCACGACAGTATTCATATAATGGCGGAATCAAACCCAGTGCGGACTCACACCTTTTGAGTTCGTGGCCCGCAACTTACCACTAGACTACTGACCCTTTGTTAAGACATGCAGCAAGTTGAGGGATGCAGGTAGCTCAAGGCCGTGATTTGATGCATTCCTCGGAGGAGGCATATGTAGTGAACTTTAGAAAGGCGCTAATGATGATGATAATGAAATAATAGTTTTTTTTATAGGATAAGGGTGACAAACGAGCACACATTCCACCTGATAGTAAGTGGTTGCTGCGGTCCATATACACCTACATTTATCCTCAACAAAGAATCAAAATTTAGATGCGTCGTCACCCGTGTGAGGACTAAGATGGTATGTCTCTTTTCCAGTAAAATGGGTCTCCAGTTCTCTACACTCAGCATACGAGACACAGCAGTGTCAAGCTGCTATTTTACGCAGGTATTCTGTAAGAGCGTGGTCCTTCCCCGGTCGAGCCGACCCATTTGCGCTACAACTATACTACTAATATAGCTGCAGCATGGCTCTACCACATATAACTGCACATACGTTGCAGTTAGCGGTTTTTTAAAAAAGTTTTCAATAGGGTCTTGGTTGAGTCAACTACAAATAATAGTAGTTGTAAAGTAAATATATTATCGCATTATTAATGATGTATAATATGTTTTAATATAGGTAAGGAATTATATTCAAGCTAACAGTTCACCCAATGGTAAATGGGCCTACTTCTATCTTTGAAAGGAATCAGAATGCCTCCTCTATACTCAAAATACAAAGTAATATTCTGCTATTTAAAGTTGGTACTTTGTTGGAGCTAGATCTTTCCAAAGCCGAGCTGAATCATTTGACTGCTGCCATAATTAATTTGCAGCGTGGGTCTACTACGTATATTAAATGTAAATTGTTTTTGTTAATATAGGATAAGGGTGACAAACGAGCACACAGCCCACCTGATGGTAAGTAGTTGCTGCGAACTGTAGATGTCTATATCTATTCTCGAATACGAATCAAAATACTGGAATGCCTTGATTCCCGTAAAAAAGGTCTCCGGTTCTCTACACTCACCATACATTAACTTTAAAGAAACACAGAAGCGTTTAAGCTGCTATTTTACGCTGGTATTGGAATTCACAGGACTATGATATGAATATTTAAGAAAAATTATATTAAATATTTGGCTCGACCTAGCAACATATAACGCACGCACCCTGAGGACTGACGAGACGATGGTGGAGCTGGAAGAAGAGATAGACAAATTGTGCTGGGATATTATAGGATTATCTAAGTTCCGAAGAGAAGGGGAGGGCACAGTAATCCTTGAATCCGGCAACTTATTCTATCACCGGGAGGGCAAACATCTGTCTCAAGTTGGTGTCGGATTTATCGTCCACATTTCTCTCGTTAACAACGTTGTAAAGATTAGGAGTGTGTCAACAAGGGTTGCGTACCTTATCCTCAGAATCACCAAATGGTATTCGCTGAAGGTCATACAGGTTTACACACCAACCTCGGCACATCCTGATAAGGAGGTGGAGGAAATGTATGGGGAAATCTCTAGAGCCATACATTCCTCCAGAACTCACTATACGGTATTAATGGGAGACTTAAACGCAAAATTAGACACAAGAGAGATCGGTCAGCTGAAGATAGGGAAATTCGGAACAGAGCACGGAACCCAAGGGGCCAGCAGCTGGCCGAATTTATGGAGAAAGAGGGACTCTTTATGATCCCAAGCAGACACACACGCGTTATGAACATACCAATCAATATACCAACCCACAGGGAACTTAAGGTTCTTTTAAAAGCGTATAAGAGTGTGGTCCTTCACTGCTGGCCGTATGAGGAAGCTCAAGGTCGCTCAGCGAGCTATGGAGAGGGCTATGCTCGGAGTTTCTCTGCGTGATAAACTTAGGAATGAGGATATCCGCAGTAGAACCAGAGTAACCGACATAGTCCAACGGATTGGTGAGCTGAAGTGGCAGTGGGCCGGCCATATAGCTCGAAGAACCGACAACCGATGGGGAAGAAAGGTTCTCGAGTGGCAGCCTCGTACCGGTAGGCGAAGTGTAGGGCGTCCCCCCACGAGATGGAGTGACGACCTGGTAAGACATGCAGGAAGTCGATGGATGCAGGTGGCTCAGGACCGTGCTTTGTGGCATTTTTTGGGGGAGGCCTATGTTCAGCAGTGGACTTGTGAAGGGCTGTAATGATGATGATGATGATGATGAAGAGTGTTGAAAAGAGGTTGCATCCTTATAAGAGTGGCTCATGAGTTATTATACAGCCCAAGCTGTATAAAGTCTATATTATGGCATCTAAGTAAGCTTAAAAATCTTAATCAGAATATTAAAACTCTACTACACAACTTTAAGTATTTTGTAACACTTCAATCTGATTTTATCATTAAAACTGTATAGAAGATGTTTTTTTTGCATGCTGTCCCTTTCTTATATACAGCTCTAAGTGTTATTATAATATCACTAAAATCTTATTTCTGAACAATGATGTATGTAAACTTTCTTCTAAATCTTATTCTTATGGTATCATTGTACACTTTGTAAATACAGTAGTTTTATGACTTCTGTCTATGAGTGTAATATAAAACTAAAAAAAAATAACATCCATACTACAACCTAAATCTGTAAGTGACAGAATATCGCCATTTTGCATGCGTAGCGTATTTATATTGTGCGACAGTTAAAAGATCATGTTAAATCTAAATTAAATTTATCAAATATTGTTCCCAAGATAAGGATTTTCATCTTTTATATGTATCTCTGAAGATAATTATATATTACGTTGCAAAGACTGCTATACAGCAGTAACTAATAAAAATATCCTATCATAGAACTGATTAAAACCAATGGCTGCCTGATATAATCCATAACACATAGTACAGCTACTAAGACTATAAGACCCTCGAAATACCGTTTAGGCTGTTTAGCGAATTGTCGCCATTTTAAGACCCATAAAAAATTAAAATATAATTTTGGGAATACTAGACATTAGTCTAAGCCTATACCATTATTTTCAGTTTGACTAATGATCACTGTGCCCCAATGTCACATAATATCATATCCATTAATTTAACAACTTTTTTTTATTCTAACCCATGCAACCGATATTTAGCTACCGTATTTAGTATGTTGTCCTTATATTAATTTGTTATTTTGCTGGCGCGGCAATTGTTTGATCGGAAACATATACAAGTTTACCGAAATATAATTTTGCACTTTCAATTCACCAACTATCACCGTCAAAACTCAAATCCAATCCAAATATAATATTTATATGTTAAATATATGTTAAGATATTAAATGTCGTCATCATTCAATAAACGTTCCTTTTGATTTATATTCATTTGTAATTCCGTTCAAAAACCAATTTAAAACATTTGTCTTAAAATGTTACTTATAAAACAATATCTGTAGTTTGATAGTTTCCTTGCACACCAAATAACAGCTGCAATACAGTAGTTATAAAGCTTCTTTTATGCTTGCACAGCTACTGTACAGCGCTAATGACGCATAAAGCTGCATAATTTGTTACTTATAAGAAATTTATAAATGCTTATACAGCTTTTATACAGCTAGAAAATACAGTCTCTAATATAAAAATGAACTTCAATACAGCTCGTATACATACAGCTTGCATGCTCCTTGGGGATGAAGTCTTTCTTCCAAAAGCGGCCCCATAGAAAGTCGACCTGGTCGAGCCCCGACTGTTCAACAAAAAAGGAGAATAACTTCATTATGACGACCAGACGACAACTTTTCAGTGATTTCTCGGTGATCGCGAGGGTGTAAACTGGTAGCGATCACCGAATGGTGAGAGGTACACTGAGGAAGACTACAATGAAGTGGACGATATGAATGACAAGCTTCTGGAAACTGTCATCGTTAAGTTCGCCATGCAGTCAGAGCGGTCAGTTCTGTAAGACCCGTTGCAGAAGAACACAAAAACTCTCCGATCACACTCTTAATCTCATGGATGTTAGACGGGAGATGAAGCTACAGTCTTCAGCAAAAATGACAATCTGAATCAATACAGCTCGTATTGAAGAAGCGATCGAGCGGAACCAGGCCTCCAAATTCTTTGCCAGAGATCTGTCTGCCACAAAGAGCCAAATGTTGAAGCTGAAGACCGAATGTGGCAGCATTCTCTCCAGGATACCTAAGATTTTAAGTGAGATTGAGGGTTCTATGGGCAGCTATACACGTCATCGTTGGAGCCACACTTAAGTGTAAGTAACGATATAAGAGCACATCTTATACGACACTATTCCGATGATATCCCCGACATCAGTCTGAGAGAGATTAGAATGGCTGTTCAGCACCTTAAAAACGGCAAATCCCCGGGCGATGATGAAATTACAGCGGAGCTTCTGAAAACGGGTAGAAAACCGGTACTTAAAGTCCTTCGTCCAAGTCCATGTCACACCTATGCCGGTAGTTGTTGGGAGCACTAAATTCGAATTTGTCGATGAGTCTGTTTATCTGGAACAAATAGTTCGACTAAGTAAGTCCAACTACGACTGAGAGGTTAGTCGACGGATTCAACTCGGCTAGGTAGTGTTCGGGAGATTACGACACATCTTCTCGTCAGGCATACCTCAAAACGTCAAAACTAAATTGTACGATCAGTGCGAGTAGACCTATGGATCTGAGACGTGGTTTTTCACTGCTGGCCGTATAAGGAAGCTCAAAGTCGCTCAGACAGCTATGGAGAGGACTATGGTTGGGGTTTCTCTGCGTGATAGACTTAAAAACGAGGATATTCGCAGTAGAACCATAGTAACCGAGAAAGCTCAACGGATTAGTATGCTGAAGTGGCAATGGGCCGGCCATATAGCTCTAAGAGCCGACAACCGATGGGGAAGAAAGGTTCTCGAGTGGCAGCCTCGTACCGACAGGCAAAATGTAGGGCATCCCCCCACTAGATGGAGTGATGACCTGGTGAGATATGCAGGAAGTCAATAGTTGCAAGTGGCTTGGTACCGTGCTTTGTGGCATTCCTTGGGGGAGGCCTTTGTTCAGCAGTGGACTTGTGAAGGGCTGTAATGATGATGAAGATGATATTAAATCAGTTTTTTAACTTTGTAAAACCATTACAGTGTAAAGTTATTATTACATTCTATTGTAGCATTTTATTTTCCCTTAAATCTTCATCACTAACGAAATCTTTAAGAAATCTTTATAGTTCTTAAACAATCTCCAAAACACGCCTACAAATAAAACAACATCTGGGTTTGTAATAAAATCCCTTTACTCTGTGTAAATGTTTTAGTGCAAAGGAGCATTACCTGTTTACCTCCTAATACGGTATGACGGGAGTGTGAAACCCGACGCAGACCCGTGTCCGGTCCAGTTCTGACGTTTATGAGGGTATACGTACAGCTCAGTTCGTTATTTGATATGTCTATAAAGTAAACCCTCTAAATTTGTTATCTTTATTATTTTATTTATTCAGCGTTTCAGTTTTGTACTTTAACCTATTCTGTCCTGTGTACTGCATGTAGTTCATTGCTATTGTCTTACTATTGTGTCTGAGAATCGGACAGTAGTTTTCTCTGGGCTGGGGCTCCCCAGTGCCAGCTCCATCCTTTTAATCGCATCCAGCGCAGAGCTGTCCGAATCGTCGGCGATCGAACTCCTTCCGATCGGCTTGACTCACTGGCACTGTGAAGAGATGTTGCATATCCTTGCGTATTTTATCGCATTTACCACGATGAGTGCTCTGAAGAATTGTTCGAACTAATTCAATACAATTTCACCATCGCATATCGCGATTAAACTCGCGATACTATCTATACCATCCGGATGACTGGCGGTCCACCACTGTGCGATTTAAAAGAAGTTTTTTTCCTCGCAAAACTTCCTTGTGGAATCGACTATCACCAGAGATTTTTCCGGACCACTTCGACGTAGGGACCTTCAAGAAAAGAGCGTACTCCTTTTGAAAACGCAACGCATCTGCAATTCCCCTGGTTCTCCTGGTGTTGCAGTTGTTCATGGGCGGCGGTAGTCACTCACCATCAGGTGAGCCGTATGCTCCTTTGCCCTTCTCCTATATAAAAAAAAACTGTCATTGTTTTTACGTTAACTACAAAATAGACCACCAAGGTTGTCACAACAAGTCGAATGTTGTCACAACTTAATATATCTGAACTACCATCCATTTACTATGAAAACTGCGCTATACCCTTCAGAAATAATGTCAAAGATCTGGGTTTAATTATCGACCCGTCTCTTAGTTGGATATCACAGGTGTCCGAGGTTTGTCGTAAAGTCACAGGCATACTTCGTTCCTTCTATCGCCTTAAGTTCTTTCTGCCTCCTTCAACTAAACGTCTTCTCGTCCAATCTCTAATTCTTCCATTATTTGACTATACCGATGTTTGTCTAACTAATATTTCTCAGGAGCTGCTAAACAGGTTGGACAGGTTACTTAACAACTGTATCCGATTCATCTTTTGCCTACGCAAATATGATCATGTTTCAGAATTTCGCTCTCAGTTAAAGTGGTTGACTATACGCCAGCACAGAGATTTCCGAATCCTTTCCTCTCTGTTTTCAGTTCTTAATGATCCTTCTTCACCCCTTTATCTAAAAGAAAGATTTCAATTCTGTAGTGACACTCATTCTCTCAATCTCCGTTCTTCACACAGTTTAATCCTGTCTACTCCTCTCCACCATTCTGGGATTTTGCCACACCATTGCCTGTTGACCTGCGAACAATACCTGTCAAAAATGTTTTTAAAAGAAAACTATATGAGCATATCCGTAGCCTACAAAGTTGAATCAACTTACTCTATATGTTTATAGTTATTTATATAAATAATATCATGACAACTTAACTGATCAAACTCACTTTCTGTTCTACACAAGGTTAGCTGGTAGAGAATGCCATATAGCATTAAGCTCGCCTTTTGCACAAATATTTGGTGCAAAAAAGAATAAATAAATAAAAATAAATAAATAAACTTTCATACATTCGTTATTATAGATATATTACGTATAAGGTATATAAAACATACATATTATATATAATTTTTATTCTAATTATTCAAAAAATTATTATATAAGTTTAATTTTATATACTTAGATAAAACAATGATTATCTCTAAAAATACTGTAATCAAATATTTTGAACTAAAACTTTTAGGTTTTTAACGCCATAAAATGTATGTAACTTAATGTCATAATATGTTAATCTCAATTTTTACTGGTATATTGCGAGAGTATATTATATTTATTAAATTCATACAATAGAGTACGATTAAATATCTTATCTAGATTGAGGAGCAAGCTATCAAACTCGGTAAGAAACATAATTTTTATTTTACCAGCGGATCTTAGTTAATTTCTATTAACATATTTAACATTGTGATGTTTATTTTGCACTGTTAAGGTCTCGAAATAGTTATATCATTTTCGGAGTTGTAAAAAATAATCTCTTGATGTTTTGATTAACCTTATGATTACAGTACTTTAATTTACAACAAAATAACAATAGATGAACTAAAATCGACACTTAGATATCCTTTAAAATAAAGGTTTTCAAAATCAAGTCTGAGTTGTGAAATATCAAGCCTATGATTGATGGTGATGACAATCCCTGATAATACTATATTTGAAAATACTATTATGAGTACAATTATTCAATTTCAAATTAAAAACATTTTTCCTTCTGTCATAAAAACAAAATACTGAAAAGCGTAATGAAAGTGGCTTTATTCCTCTCGCCAACGGAAACGTGTTAAAAACGTTCGAGTGACTCGTCATCGAGTCTGTTACTTCCATTGTCGGATGCACCGGCTGAGAGCTTATTCGTGTTTATCACTTAGTTTGTTTAATGATATGCGTGATGTCAAATTTTGTTCTTTGTCAAATTAAAAGTTATGTTAATATTTGAAAATTATCTTTACTTTTGTATATTTAATATATAATTGTTAGTTGGTCTGTTAGTGATCGTGTAGTTTCTGAACGACTTGACCGATTTAGATCAACATTCACATAAATTGTATATTTTGAGACGGTTGTTCTCTGTATTTGAGTTATTAGGAATATTATGATTATGGACCAAAATGACTCATATTCTCAATATTATGTCAGTTTAGTTCCGAAAAAAAAAAACAAAAAAATATGGACCAGATAGGCGTTGATGTGGTTGAGTTATTTTTATTAATTGTTTTTACATTTAACACGTTAAAAGTCTAAAATAATTAAGGATAAAACTCATCCTAAGAGAGTGAAACATATCACGCCACCTCTTGGACATGGCATATCAATGTGCCGGGCCAGGTAGTGAGTTACCTATTAAATTTTATATTTATGCTGTAAAAGTCTGAAGAGATGAAGAAAAAAAATGTTATGTGATTTTTCGCAACAAAAATCATCCCGCCGCCAACCAAAAAGGGCGGAACAATGTTTCTCTATTTCTGCAGTCAAACTGTTTGTCCATACGGGCGACAAAAATTGAGTAACCTCCTTTGTTTGCTGTTATCTATTGACTGCAGGCTCCTGCAGTCAATAGACCATCCTTACCATCAAGTGGACTATTATAGCTCACATTAGAAAATTAGAGACAAGCTAAAAATTGCTAATTCCTTGATGTTTTAAAGGTATCACATATGCCAGAAAGATACTATAACTTCACCTAAATTCATGAAGTCATGTATTGCATCGTTGGGTGCCGAGTTTAGTTTCTCAAGCACTACTATTTTGAGTCAGTATTGCACTAAAATAGACTATTAGATTTTTTGTTGTAATTATCATGCGTCAATTACAACATGGGAAATTGCCTGGCCACAAACATTGGCAACAAAAAATAAAGTTTTGGATATTATTTTCGAATTTTATTTATTTTTATATAATTACTGTTATTTAATAATATAATATTAGTTTATAATAATATAATATATAATAGGTTAATATTAATATTAAGTTTATTATCCTTTCATACTGTGAAAAATTTTGCCAACTTTTGAATTTGAGTTTAAATTTAGGCTTTGTTTAAATTTTTGCCTTGATTGCCTTGTTTATGATGTTAAGTGTGAATTGTTACTGAAAATAAACTGAAAATTCCATATCTAAATGCTAATTAAGTTGCTAGGGCTGTTACTTTTATTGAAACTGGGTACACCTACAAACATGTGGCCCAAACATTACGAGTATCAAAATCTGTTGTACACCGAGTTGTCAAAAGGTATCGGCAGACCGGATAACTGTGAAAACCGTGGCCAGAGATGACTGGTCCGTCGTTGCTAGCGTGCTTTAATAATAAATACACTTTTCGCGACTGAAAGCTTTAATTATAAAGAATTTTTTATAAAGAATAAATTTAAACGTAAAGAATCATTCCAATTTTCGTGATTTCGAGCAAAATCAACTCGAGCTACTCGATGGCATGAGGCAAGAAATGTGTGAGATTGATGCCTCTGGCAAGTGTAAATTTATTCCATCTGATTTCAGTCTTTTTCTAACAGTTTTTGTGCTTAATGTTACTCCTCAAAGTTCTTGGAGCTTAAGGGCGGGTTTCTATTGTAAGTTAAAAAATTATTATTAGTACGAAAAACATAACACAATTGCGTAGTGACACTCACTGGCAAACGATTCTTACCAGAGATACACGATCGCACTGGCAGGCTAAACGCAAGTTAAGTAATATTTCTTATTTACTTTGCTTAGATATTGCTGTGAGTAGCTCGGACTGAGAAAACTTTACAACTTACACTAAAAGTTTTAAAATATCTAGACAGTTATAAAAGTTAGTATTAAAAGTTCTTAATACGCCACTTCTATGCCAAATTTGCACAATAATTTGCATAAAATTCTTTACGTATACATTTACTCATAACCACAATTAAAGCTTTCAGTCGCGAAAAGTGTCTATTTATTATTAAAGCACAATAACCTCTGATGAGTTAAAGCTTTCTATTTGCCCAGACAATTTATTTCATAAATACACCGTTGTTAGTGATTTTAAAACCAGTTCAGTCATCCAGTGCTGGTACTTGCCCGCTATTAAATTATTTTGGTGAAATAGAATGTCAAAATCGATTAATAATTTTATTTAAATTGAATCGTCGTTATCAAATTTAACCAAGCGAGTTCGTAGAGTTCAAATACTCGCAATTTATATTTTATAAATTAACTTACAATTATCACTTTAATAAGTTGTGATCCAGAGCTGACTGCTATTTATATTTTAAGTAGTGTAGTGGTTGCAGGACCGTCGGTTCGAATCTTTTAAAAAAATTTTAGTATGGCCTACAAATATTTGTTCCGGGTCTTGAGGTTATTCCATGTTTTTTTTTATAGGATAGGGTGACAAACGAGCACACTTTCTACCTGATGGTAAGTGGTTGCTGTGGCCGATAGACATCTACATTTATCCTCGTTTGCAAATCAAAATGCAGATGCGTTGTCACCCACGAAGACTAAAATGGAATGCCCCTTTTTCAGAAAAAAGGGTCTCCGGTTCTCTACACTCACCATACGAAACACAGCAGTGTTATGCTGCTAAGTTAGGTTGGTATTCTGTGAGAGCGTGGTCCTTACCCGGTCGAGCCGACCCATTCGTGCTACAACTATACTACTTATATAACTGCAGCATGGCGCTACCATGTGCAATTTCATTTATGTAAAGGCTTTGTTTTATTGGTTCTAACTTTTCTTTGTCTCATACAACAGAGTGAAATGCTAATTATTTACCTTTCTTATTTCGTCGTGAAAGCCTATCGAAGTCCACCGCTGAACGTGGACTACGTTCTAATAGGTCCTAATAAGTTGCTTCATAAGGGGGATATTTGCTATAGTTGTCAGGCTTGACAAGCGAGTTTGCAACCGGGGTTTTTATTATTTGGTTATTATTAGGAAGACGCCGCTGCTCATATCTTGGTTTGATTCCCTCTGTCGTCTCTTACGACATCTACAGGATGATATAGGATAGTGGGTATTCTTACACGTTATATTGTAAACATTCATAATATTTATACTATTGACATCAACACTATTTATTTGTGTATTGCACAAAGATCAAACTACGAGTACTACGATAATAGTCATATACGGCCATTTCTCTATCTTACTATTAACGTACAACCAATTAAATAACCTCTTGTTTTATAAATTATTGTGTGGGAGGATTCCCCTTCAGCTTGAGTCCATCTGTGTAGGTACGACCCTGTTACAAATTTCTGCCACCATACAGCATTAAATGCACTGCTTTTTACGGTCTGAACGGTAAAGAGAACCAGTACTATAACAGGCTGTGAGGCATTCTATCTTGATCCGTGAAGGTCACAACTCATCTATATCCTTTTTTGTTTGAATTTTGATGCAGATGTCCACGGGCTGCAGTAGGCACTTACCATCAGGTCGACTGCAAGTTCGTTTGTCATTTCAATTTCTTTAAAAGGAATCATAATGAACTAACATTTTTAATGCTTACAAAAAAATATAATTTACAAAAGCAAAGGTATAATAAAAGATATAATGTTTCCCAGCGAAAAGTGTAAACATAAAAAGCAAACATAATTTCGAAAAACATTTAGATTAGGAAAATGTATAATTTTTACCCTCTTTGCTTATCTACAAAAATGTTTTGAAATTAAGTGACTTTTCCTTTGGGACGCAATTCCTTTTTTCTCGTAATATTATACTTTGTTATTGCTAATGATTTCTACGGTGATTTACATGCATATATGTGATAAAATATCGACTCATGTAACCGTGATATAATTAATATGTTTGACAACGTATTAAGTACATTTTCAGCCGACTTCAATAAACTAGGGAGGATTATTTACAATTTGACTGCATCTTCTTATTCGTATGAATGTTACATGATATTTTAGTTCATTGTAATCCGATTTAATTGTTTTTTTTCATTAAAAGGTCACACAGACACAAACACTCACACCTGTCACACAGAGGGGTAGGTAGAGAATACGGACTTCCATTTGGCGCGATCCTGACACGCCTCTCTCGCCTCCTTTACATCCATATATCTACGCATACACGCTCGTCGTTTAAGGGCCTGTGTGGACTCCTAATCTGGCCCATTTTTAATGTATCGCCGATTTGGTCGATAAACCTTCGTCTAGGGCGTCCCTTCCCGACCATGCCGTTCACTTCTGCAACATAAATTTGCTTTGTCACTCTTTCCTCGTTCATTCTTTCTACATGAACAAACCACCGAACCATTCCTTTCTTAATCCTTGTCACAATGTCATCTTGCAAACCACACTTTTCACTTATCACACTATTTCTCACCCTGTCATTCAGATTCAGCCCTAGCATACTCTACAATTTTTAATGTCTTTAGACAACATTGAGGTTGTGATATTTCTTAGTACACTTCAATGAGTATAAAAATTTAATTTAATAAAAAATTAAAATAATTAAAAAGAATAAAATAAATTTACATTCTGAAACCGGGTTTGATTAATCTTTTATACACATGTCATTATTTTATTATTTTTAGTCACTAAAAGTCAGCTTTTACTTTTTATTAACAGTTAAATTTTCTTTACTATAAAAGCAGTTTGTTTATGTCAAGTTCAATACAATGATGTTCATGTCAATTATAATACAATAATTAAAACTAAGTTTCAATCGTCGCCGCAAAACTGTTTTTAGTGTCACTCCATATAATTACTCTATGCTAATGCTTGGCTGATTTGCATTTGGGTTGTTATTATAACGATAACGCTTTGCGAAGTCCTTAAGTCCGACCCGCAATCATCGAGTCAAAGCGTATGATAGACGGGGGACTCCCCGTGCTTAAATTATTCCAAGTCACGTACATAGAGTGTGTAAGGTTTCTGCTTTGTTTTTGAAATTTTAATCAAGCGTCGCATCGGTAGAAACTCGCAACGGTTAAGGGAGCAAAGTACGATGAAATTATTACGGTGCTATATGCGAAAATACGTTTATATAATATTTATGAAAGACTTTACAGAATTTTTTAAGCTTAGAAATTCATAGTTGGTGTGAGTTGTGTTCGAAGGAGTTGTACTGTAATTAGAAGTTTAATAACGAATTAATTGTTTTTTGTTCCATTACATTGAGAGACGAGCTAAGTACACTAGATGGAAAAAAATAATGCAGCCCATGAATACCTGAAAAAAACTTCACAAAGAAGTCTACATGTAACAAAATGGCTAACACTCTGTAATTAAACTGACTCTCTTACCCTTTAAAGTGGAGCACAGCAGTAGGTGACGGTCTCACAATCATGAAAATAACCCATACTTCGTGAAACTTGTGAAAAAAGTAAAAATTGGTATAACTACGAAAATCCACATTACCTAAACTGTACATGACATTCAGAAATGTGCGGAAACGCAATAGATTTATAGCTGATTAAAAAAAAAAAGAAGGAGGTTCTCAATTCAAAAATGTTTTAATTTGTATGTATACGCAATACCTGATTAACATATTATTGACGTAAAGTATTTTAGGTCCGAATGAAGCAACATTTTAAAATGTATTTAGTTGATTGAGCGATTGCGATCGATACATTTAAAGTTTTTCTAATAACAGCCAGAGAGTCAGCAGAGAATGTTACTCCAAGGAACAAGTTAGTTCGACAGTAACTGGTGGTGTCTAGCGCGGTCACGTCGAAACTTCAAAAGTTTCCAAGTCGTAGCAAGCGACGCGACTGTTTCTTATAAATATCGTCAACTCTACATTTGTTGGAAGAAAATTGAAAAATGCTTATATGCATATTTGAGCTAAGTTTTAAGTACCATCAACCGATGACGTTTGCATAAATAATTTTACCTTGGCGATTTTGTGACTAACAGTAAAGTTTTTTTAAAGAGTCAATAATTTTGGATTTAAATACCGGTTGGACCAAATATTTACGAAAATATTCTCTCAATAAAGAGAAAAGACCTGTGCACAAAAGTGAGACATAGCACTTTACATTACTTTAAAAAGAATATTAATGTTTGGATCTGAATAACACTTTATACAAAGCCGCCTTCAGACTTATTTCATTTATGTTAAAAACCGTTTCTTTTTTATAAAAATTAAGGAGGTACCTAACAAATGAACTTATAGTTCACCTGATGGAAAGTGACGACTGAAGTCTATGGAGAACTGCAATAAACTTCAAATAAAGAAGGCTAGATGTGTTTTCACGTCTGAGGACTAAGGTGGAATGCCTCCCATCCTGTCATCATACTGGCTCTCTATCTATACCCTTCATACCAGAACCATATGTGTAATAAATACTAATAGTGGGTCAACTCCTTTGTTATAACGCAAAATACCTACCAGGCTGTTTTGACGTCGCTAAAAATATACAAAAACATTTCCTTACATGGGTTATTCGTCATCTCGCCCGACAAAAACTCGCCCGTTCGGGCGACTTGGCACCTTTCGAATTTACCTAATATTTATGTCGTCAACTCGCACGCTCGTACAAAGTACAGCCAGGAAAAAAATTAACTAAATTTTAAAAACGACTTCAAATAAAACGACATGGTATTAAATCTTACTCGCCCAACCATAAAAATGTGAGGTAACTTAGTACAGTCACATACAAAAATCCTACAGTATAGTCAGTCTTCACTTTTTCCATGCACTCATTGAATTCTACTTCCAACTCATTTGACGGAAAATCCGGCTCACAGTTGTGTCTATCCTCCCGCTTGATAGAGTTATCAGTATTTATAGTAAGCTTTGCTTTGCATATACTTCGTTTAGAGCATCTCCAAACACATTTATTTTTCCTATGTAAATTATATTTATAGTCCGCACGAAGAAGTACTGGCTTTCCTATTTGTGAAACAATTGTTTTCAGACCAGTTCCAGAATTAGATGGACCAGATTGTGATTCAACTCCTAAAAAAAATTATTATTATTGAAACCGGTTTTTTGAATCAATTCGTGAATAATTATCTAGGCAAAGCAAACCATTTTTTTTTATAAATTTCTTTTTTAAAAATTACTTATAGTCATGAAAAATCTTAAAATAATTTAAAATATTTAATTCATGTCTCATAGTTCATTCCAATGCTAGTCAATATAGGACAAAACAAGATAGCGGACACAAAAGCCATATTTTTTAAAATATTTAACTCTGTTAGGACAGTACTAAAATAAAACTAGTAGTAATAAAATGCAATTCATTAAGACATAATAACATTATGTAAATAAATTAAATAAACTTACCTCCAACGTACATAAAAAAACACTAAAAACACCAACATTTTAATAAAAAAAATAATCCATATCGCAGCTTAATATGCGCGGGCGCAGTAAAGTACGCTTTACTGACTGACGTCACGATGCGCCACGATTTCGATGGAGATAAAGGGTAAGATAAAAAGAAAGAGACAGCGCTATCCTTTTGTGAACTCGGCAGTGTAGAAGAGCGATGTTCTTTCGGCCGTAATATTTTTGTTTTTTTTATGTACCTATATATATATATATATAGGAATATATCTATTTCGGATATAAATCAACAATAGTTAGTCAGTAGCTTTATTATAAGATTTAATAGAATGTCGTTTTATTTGAAGTCATTTTTAAAATTTAGTTTAAATTTTTTTAACTGGCTGTACTTTGTACGAGCGTGCGAGTTGACGACAGAAATATTAGGTAAATTCTAAAGGTGCCAAGTCGCCCGAACGGGCGAGTTTTTGTCGGGCGAGATGACGAATAACCCCCTTACATAATAATATCATAACATTATATTTTATGAGTATTCCTTGTAATAATTTATTTTATATACAAATATATAAACTAATTACTACTTTCCAAAACTATTTGCGTACCGCAGCTTCACCTGATTTTTTTTATAGGATAAGGTGACAAATGAGCACACAGTCCACCTGATGGTAAGTGGTTTTTGTGGCCCATAGACATCTACATCATCTATCTTCGATTACGAATCAAAATGCAGATACGTTGTCACCCGTGAGGACTAAGATGGAATGCCTCGTTTCCAGTAAAAAAGGGTCTCCGGTTCTTTACACTCACCATACGAAACACAGCAGCGTTAAGCCGCTATTTGACGCTGGTATTCTGTGAGAGCGTGGTCCTTCCCCAGTCGAGCCGACCCATTCGTACTACAACCATAATATAGCTGCAGCATGGCTCAACCACGTATAAAATTTTGTATTCGTGATGTAAGCAAAGGCTTATGCTGATAGGTACCTCCCTATTATATTTTACTATAATTTGTCTATATAACAATATCTAAGGTAGTCCGCTTAAAATATTGGATAGGGGTTGAAGAGAATAAATAAAACAGGTTGAAATTATACATTGGTTCTGTTTATTCAACGGCCTCGTTACAGTTGTGCAACCGACAAATGTTTACGACATTTGTTATTGGGTTTTTTAATTGTCTTTTGTTGAATTTAATGATATAGTGAATTCTCGTCCTTACAAATAATTTAATTAAAAATCGTGATGAAAGGCAATCACATGGTTATTACAATTCAATTTTGCTTAAAGCGTCATAAAATCTTTTCCCATTTTTTGGGTGTTGGGCGAACAATAACCGCGTGCAACTGATTTCGTGTACGTGACACTCCTAAACAGTGTTGCCAACTGCTAGCTTTACCCAGTTGCTAGACATTTTTCAAAATGTTGCTAGATTGCCAGCTTTTTTACCCCAAAAAGTTGCTAGAAGTAGCTAAATGTTATAGTACCTACGTACTATAACATTTAGCTACTTCTAGCAACTTTTGGATAAAATGTCAATTTCTGATAATCATTTTTAATTTCCAACAAGAGAGTTAAAATGTGTTGTGTATAGTTACGAGCAGTAATATGGAAACAACATAGGACTATATTATATTATATTTATTGTCGACTTTTGTGGAACAAATAGTTTTGTTTCGGAACGCATAACGTGACAAAGTTCTACGTTGTTTACATATTATTGCTCGTGACTCTACGTTATTGAAAAAATAAAAATTAGTTTAAAATTAATCAATCAAAGAAGAATCGGTATTTGGGATTCAGTGTGTTTCGTCGTTAATTCCGAATGTTTTTCAGTGGTGCCCATTTTATACAGTACATCTTTAGACAAAACACGGTTATAGCAGCATTTACCACTTTTCCTGAGGGAGTCACTAATGCAGAGGGTTGAGTTCAGAGTTATGAAACTCAACCAATCTTTAAATTCGTCCATATTTTCCCACTTCAGTCTATATTTCTGTGCGTACGCTATTTTTTTCGAAGATAAATCCATTTTCAAATAAAATAAGTTTGTATGGATAAAACAAAACAACACAAGGTGGAATACGAGTAGGGTGTACTATTTAAGTTAGTGATAGGTTAGTGAGTAATCTGTCGTAACGCAGCAGGAAACGGGGAATTCCCGGCCAATACTGACCTAAGCCTACCATAGCATCTATGACCATAGATTCGCGTTTAGTTTTTATTTTTCTTTCGAATCTCGATACCCTACTCTACGAATCTCGATAGCCTCACGTCTCATGATGAAATTAAAAGTTGCTAGAAAAAGTAGCTAAAAAGTTTAGCTACAAATTTCATTAAATTGTAGCTGTCCGTCTCCAAAAAATAGTTATATCTAGCTACAGAGTTGCTAAGTTGGCATTACTTCTCCTAAATGGGCGTACCGGTACGCAAGCGAAGCTGACCGGTAGTACCTAGGACATCCCGGGCACGGAGGGTGGGGGGGACTCCGCTCTTCTTCATACTACGCCTGATCGTTGCTCCATCTAGTCGCCGAGTTGACTCACTATTAGTATTTATTACAAATATGCCAGAACACAGCAGTGCAAGTACTGCTATTTAGCGCCAAAAAGTGGGCAGAGTATTGAAAGGTAACGAAAACATACGACACTAATAAAAATTCTGTATAGATAACAACTTGATATACTAGCCGAAATATGCTAAGACATTCATCAAAATTTGAAAGAAATAAAAGCATAATTCGTTCGAAGCGAGGGATCTTTATATTTATTACGTAAAAAAATATAATTCATAAGAACGTAACGATGAACGAAAGAAATTCGAAAGTTTTCGTATTTGCAAGTAGACGTGCCTACATTTCAACGCTACAATGTTGTCAATCAGTCACCGCCAGTCCGCCCGTTTCCTTTTCCGCTTTTCTCCTTACTTTGCTGATTTGATTGAAAACTTCCCTCCACACACCTGAGACCCACGCAGACGTATATACTCCAGCCGATCTAGTTAACACCGGGGGGTATTTTAGTTCGGGCCGACACTTTATCTTTTTACCGATTATAGGTATTATAAATTACTTTTATGACAGAAATTTAGTGATTATTTTTAGCTTCGTGAATTCTTAACTAGTTTTTAGTACTATACGGCCGTCGTCATACGGTATTTGCACCGTCGTGTAATAGCGGCAAAGAGAATCCACTATCCCATATCACACCGTGGGTATCGGAAGAGGCGACAGAGGGTAACGAAACAAGAGATTGCCAGCAGCATTTTCTGCCGACTTCCAAAATGGAGACGGTACTAAATTCGACTGTATGTTTTTTTTATGTGTGTTACCTCATAACTTTTTACTGGGTACACCGATTTGGATGATTCTTTTTTTAATTTGAAAGCTGCTACTTCTCCTGTGGTCCCATATGAATTTTATCAAGGTCAGACCAATAGTTTTGAGTTATTTTTAATAATTCGTATTGAAGTCGGCTGTACAAATTTTTTAATTTTACATTATCCTGATAACAATTAAATATAATAGAATACTGCAGTTGTTAATCCGCCTGCGAAGCATGTCAACTGCGGCAAATATCCCCTTACGAGGATATCTATAGTGGATACTTACGTTCAACAGTGTACTTTTGATAGGCGGTAATGAATGAATGAGTGAATGAGGAATGAAATTATATCACACCGTAGGTATCGTAAGAGGCGACAGATGGTAATGAAACAAGAGATCACCAGCAGCATTTTCCTGATAACAATTAAATATAATAGAATACTGCAGTTGTCAATCCGCCTGCGCCTGCACCGGCAATCTATAGTGGATACCTACGTTCAGCAGTGTACTTTTGATAGTCGGTAACGAATGAAAGAATGAATGATGAATGAAACTAGGTTTTTGTGCTATTGTTTTTCTATATCAATATGGCTATACGTTATTTCACCCCAAATTAATTGTATTATGCTCCACGTTGCCCACCTAGCCGGCTGACGCACGAGGTGCTGACGATCGCATGTAGGTGATAAATTTATCCAAATATACCTTGCAAATAAGAGGGCGAACCTGCGCTCACATTCCAGCCAGGCTAACGAGTTGAATAAAGATATTTCTTTTAATAAATCTACTACTGGATGTAGAATTCGGTTTTCCTGATTATATTGAATAGCCCGCATAAATCCATTACTTTATACCTGTGCATTTACCATTGCATGAAAGAATCAATGTAACAATTTATTTTCTGAACGTAAGTAGTAATTTTATGTTTGAATCCCAGGCATGTAAATAGTTAAAAATATTACACATTATTGTCAAAATTTAATATTATTCATTTATAAATTAGTTTATAGAAAATCATTATTTTTCACACAACCCTTTATAATTGCGTTTTTTGTTTTGAGACTTTTCTATTAACAGTTGGAACCCTATTTTAAACTTTTACGCGTCACGCTTGGCTGGCGGATTGACGATCGCAGTAGCTGCACCATAGACAGCACCACTTTAAATATCAGTAATTCATACAAACACATACATAAAATTGAAGTGTCGGTAATATTAAAAATAACTGAAGCCAGTTATTTTTAATATTACAGACACTTCACTTCATGCTCAGGGGTATTTTTGCATGCTTTTGAGGTATAATAACCATTTTTAAATTTTTTGTCTGCCTATCCGAGTTAATCTTTGGAAATATATATATATATATATATATATATATATATATATATATATATATATAGATAGGATATTTTTCAGATAGAGAGTCATGCTAGAATGAAAGTAGGCTATATTTTTTTAAATAAAAATTTTTTTTGAAGAAACGGAAAATTGGTAAAAGAAATGGTCGTTGATTATTTTAAATCGAAATAACCAACCCGAATAAGCCAGGGCGGGTCGCTAGTAAATAATAAAACCCTTAAGTTTTATTTGTGATGTTCTAAATTATAATTAAAATTGTGAAATCCATCCAACGATGTTGTTTTAACACAATCTTGATAAAATTTTAATTATACCTATCACTGATTGATCAAAAATTTCTGGGAATAATAATAATTAATGGGTTTTAGAACTAATTTCGGCTTTATCTACAAATAAATATATGCCTAGGTTATACATATTTAAAGAAACTAAAAAAAAGTATATTCAATAAATTAAAATCTTTTTTTAACTGCTTCGGTCGAAGGCTCTAGTTATTCAGCCTGTAAAAATTGTTTAATATAAATAATTTCGGTGTTGGTAACAATCCGGGAAATTTTTACAACAGTGTTTTTATTTAACGTTATAGAAGCAAAGTACGTTAAAGTGTTAATTTTTTTTTAATAGAATAAGGATGTAAGAGGAGCAATAGATCCACCTGATGGAAGAGGATGCTGTGGCCAACAGATATCTACACCTACGTGTACATCTATTAAGAATCAAAATATACATAGCGTTGTCACTGTTATCTGAGGATTAAGGAAGAATATCTCGTGACCTGTAAAAAGGGTCTCCGATTTTCTACACTTAAAAAAACTGCGGTTGCCAACCCGCCTAGCATGGCAACTATGACAAATGACGCAATTTATAGGGAGGCCTACTACTAAGCATTGGATTTTCGATAGGCTGTGATGATGATGATGATGATAATAGTAATGATAGATTATGAAGTATTTAATTAAAATAATTACGATAATAAAATAGTATTATTAGCAAAGACCTATTAAGAAACATAGACAGGTTACACACTAACATTATTGTATTTTAAAGTGGCGCAGGTAGTACTATATCTATGTACAGTTATTTATTATGACACGTTGCGCTAACAAAAAGAAACAAATGATAGCGCATACCTATCGTTAGAAAAAGGTGAACATACATCATTAGTTGCGTATTGATTGCTGCCGAGCGCTCATTGGCGCGAGCGCGTGACTTACCGATATGGAAAATAAACACACTAGCTAACGTCAAAGTTTACACTAGCGGTTAGTGTTGAATTAATAAAACCAATTATGAACAAAACATCTATATTCAAAATATTAATAAGACGTTTTTCTTGTCTCTAATAGTTGCCGTGTAATTTGTGCACCACCTAAAACACAGGAAGGCATTTTTGCCACGAATAACTAGAAGATTTACGCGCTGTAGCGAAGATATAGCCGCGACGCGAGAGCGTGCCCGACTGAATGCGAGTCGGGCAATTACCTGACTTTCGTATTGCCATTTTAAAGCGAGTATGACGTATCTATACTGTTAAAAACATCTTATGGCTCCAGTACACGTTGGCCGAGCGCGCTCGCCGAGTGCACTCGGCCAACGTGTACTGGGCCGTTTTGTATATATTTGGCGTTTGCGGCCAACGCTCGCCGACGAGCCGTATAGTGTCGGTTTTCCGTGCACAAATCAAAGGAATTTGGCGCAAGCCGCAAGCAGTGTTCACACGTTGGCCGAGTGTTCAGTTCATAGTTACGCGTCGGAGTAAACTGTAGTGTCGGCTTGATAAAATTGTTTCAACATGACGACATGGACTAATGAGGAAATATTTATTTATTTATTTAACAGTTTATGTACACACATAATTCGATAGGAAAATGGTAAAAATATAATTATGTACAAAGGCACTGCCTATTCCATGATGAAATTTCTTCCAGCAGGCATATTGAAGGATAGTTGAAGGAAATAGAGGTAGTCAAAGTGTGCACTTACATAAATATACATATACAATACAAATATATACATATACATACACACACACATATATATATATATACGCATGTATATATATATAAATAAATATCATATATTATGAAAAAATATATAATTCAATATAATATATTTTTAATGTTACTTATATGCATACCAACACATTACGATTTAATAATTATGGAGTAAATATTGATTCATTGTTCATTGATTGATCCTCACAATGAATCAGTTATATGGAACCCCAAACATGAGCAACATAAAAATAAAACCAGAGGAACTTGCCTAACTGCATTAAATAATACATGTTTAGTTGCGATTTCAGAGTACCTACCTACCGAATGATAAATATTATTATAAATAATTATCTCTGCGTTTATGTTGTTCAGGGATAATGTAGCTTAGGGGCTTCTTTTGGGCTATCTTTTATTTTGAAAAAACCCCCAGCGAAGCGGGCACGAGTAGCTAGTAAATCCTATAAAGGTTTCTTTTTTCCTTTTGAGGTCGGAACCCAAAAAGGACACACTGGGATTATTGTTGTATGTGTAGTTTTTTTTTCTTGTTCACTCTGAGAAGAGTGAAGCGCTGTATAAGTATATGACAGCGGCCGCGATTGCCCTAACGTCCATCATCATCTAGCTACCAACGCAGAATGAAACACGCCAACGTGTGAACGGCACCACGAAAATCTGCCGAGCGCGCTCGCCAAGTGCACTCGGCCAACGTGTACTGGAGCCATTAGATTATTAGTTCGAAAAAAATCATGGTCATTTGTTAACTTACATACTATTATTACATATATAATAGTTAGTGGATGCTGTGATAAATAGACACCTACATTTATCCTAGATTAAAATGCAAATGAATAATATGTGTTGTCACAACCGAGAATTAAGATGGAATACTCCACCCCTGTTATCAGTAATTTAAAACGTCTATAGTGTAGTTTTCTCGTCAACATTTCATGACTGATGTTGACGAGAAAACTACACTTACTGAAAACTACACGATGGACCTACATTCTTACGTAACGCTGACGCGTTACGTAAGAATGTAGGTCCATCGTCGATTCTATATTTAGAGTGAAGGCGCCCATTTTTGTGTAACTATGTAAGAAACAATTTTGTTTCGAAACCTTTTTGGGGTATTATCGTAAATTTCGTGTTCAAGTTGTCACTTAAATTTGGCAACATATGGAAAAAGTTAAATGAGAGACTTTAACATGGGTTTAATTTCAAGGCAACATGCCAAAGTGCTTCATTTTTATTTGAGTGTGTTATATTTTTGATATTTCTGGATTTTTTTATATATTTGAAGCTCATATAAATATACTCAACGAGTAACCATTAAACACACAGCGCGTTAAACTTATTTTCTCAGTCTATTTTCAATTAAGAATCAAAATGCCGAAAACTAGCCCCTGGGGACTAAAATGGAATAAGTCTCTCCAGTAAAAAGGGTCTCGGGTTATCTACACTCACCATACAAAACAGCAGAATTAAATTGCTATTTCATTCTGGCATTCTGTGAAAGCGTAGGCCTTCCTCGGGCGAGCCGACTTATTCGTTCTGTGGGTGCTAATCAGCTATTTGTTATTCTAATGAAAGTATTTACAAATAATTAATTTGAATTTATACAGACGCAATTATCCAAATATATATACATATACTTTTGTATAAAACAAAAAAAATTGACAAATTATACGTATTTTTTATGTAATAAAAGTACACAATCATAAGTTTTACACAAATTAATTTATTGTTGTTGGAATCTGGGGCAATCTCTAAGAACTGTAATAACACATTTACCATTTACTTTGCTAATAACCCTACACAGAACATACATACAGACTATAACGGCAAATTTGTAGCAATTCTAAAATCAAGTTGTTATGCATCATACTTGGCCTAATTTTGCTCTGTTGTTAGAACCAAGCCGGTTAACCTGAAACTGGGATTGTCGCGGGACCAATTGGAGCATTCGCTGTGCTTATTTCAACTAACCCGGTCGGGGAGGAATAAATGAATTTGGGGTAACAATTTGAACCCACACTTAACTTTCACCGTTGGAACGACGAGACCCTAAAGGCAAGGTAAAACTTCTAACTGCGATATTGCGTCAGTTAATGAAACACGCCGTTTTGTTTGTTTGTTCTTATTACTGTTATTTCTCATGGTAAACTTTTATTGTTTTAGGTAAATTTTGGCACTTAATACACCTTTTGTTTATGTAAATACTGTGGCGAAACAAATTAAGTTTTTCATTAATAAATTATGAGATTATATGAATAATATTACCAAAAGGAGACAACCTTTTCACGTAAATTTTTAATGAACTACGAATAGAAAATATCAGTTCACAAATAGTTAAAAAAAACTTTTTTTATAGAATAATAGTGACAAGTGAGCACACAGTCCACCTGATGATGGTTGCTGTGGACATCTATCTTCGTATGCGAATTAAAATGCAGATGCGTTGTCAGCCGTGAAAACTAAGATAACATGTCTCTTTACCAGTAAAAAGGGTCTCTGGTTCTATACACTCACGATTCGAAACACAGCAGCATTAAGCTGCTATTTTACGCAGGTATTCCGTGAGAGCGTGGTCCTTCCCCGGTCGAGCCCGTTTGTGCTACAACTATACTATTAATATAGCTGTTGCATGGCTCTATCACGTATAAAAATGAGCCGAAATACAATGTTTACTAAGTTTTCGCCGTGTAGTGGAGGCGCGAGGAAATCCATTACCCCATATCAACTCGTGGGTGTTGTAAAAGGCGACCGTCGGATATGCCCGAAGGATTTTATAGCTTCCATGGTATGATAGATTTCTGTAGGTGATAATATAACCATCTTTTTTTTTTATAGGAGAGGGGGCAAACTAGCATGCGGCTCACCTGATGGTAAGTGACTACCGCCGCCCATGAACAACTGCAACACCAGGGAGGGAATTGCAGATGCGTTGCCGGCCTTTATCTCGTTTACGCCAGGCGTAAAATACCCAGACCAGCGATGGGCGGCAGCATCAAAGATGTGAGACGTCTAGTACTGATATCGTTATCAATTTTACAAGCGTGACGTCTAAGGCAAATTCTTGTCACAATGAGAGAGGGTCACGTCCATCAATTGTCTTTTACGGGCCGATGATGATGGTAATACTATAACGATATCCCTTCATCGAGGACTGGTATGTAGAACAATTATTTTTATATAGAAAAAAACGGTGAAGGTGGACAAGAATTCTTACGAGGTAGAATTAGCCGTATGAGCCAGGTTTAACCAAAGTGATGTCGATCACAGTGACAGATGTCTCGCACCTTTGACGCTGCTTTCGGTCACTCGTCTGAGTGCTTAAAGTGTAGAAGCGCGACTGCTAATCATAAAGTCAAGGGTTCAAATCCCGGGAAGCAATAAATTTTTTCAAGTTATTGGGCATTTTTGTCAAGAATATCTCAATAACAAGCCCGAAGTCTGGAAGTTGGCAGCGTTTCACCCCCGTGCGTTTCCGTCCCGTCGGACTAGGGGTGTGAGTGTATAGAAAGTGCTTCGTGTATTGGATTTTCTCAAGCCGCCAACCCACGGCATCATTATTGTAAACCAAAACTAAACTGAAATGCTTTGTTGTCAGTAGTATTTGTACAAGTGGTAGAACTCCTACTTACCCTAGGAGACTTTCTTGGTTTGTAATACCATATAAGCTGTTTCTGCCGCGCTTTGAATGGTATTGAAGCTCGCGTAATTATAGACTGTGAAGAATTTCATTTTAGTCCTCGAGGACAGTCACGCGTCAGGGGATTTCTTTGCTTGGACTTTGTTGTAGGTATTCATTAGCCATCATCAAGCCATTATCAACAGTGTACTGTTATCTCATTTGTCTTTTTACATTATAGAAAGGCTTTCTATTTAACACTTTCACTGTCCAGCTTCCAGACATAGGTCTGTGAAAGTGTTAAATTAAAATCTTTTGCTGAAATAATTCATTTGCAGTATTGAAAGATAAGTCTCTGGCCGTGGAAAGAAATCGGGAGATCTCCAACCGATCAAGGCGTTCAGCACGGGGAGCGGCCAATGCTCCGTGCAGTAGGTAAATTGTTCTATATATACATAGTTATTTGAAAACTTCGAAGCGATGACAGTGCTGCCACAAGACAAATTAGAAATTTTTCTAATTTGTTTTTGATTTAGGCGACTGTAGCCCAATGGTCAAGGTTACGGACTGCGAAAATAAAAGTCAGGGGTTCGAATCTACTATCTTAATAGTGTTACTGGTATTCTTTTTATAAATAAATTAAAAATAACAAAACTTTTTTTTTAAAACATGCTTTTTATTTATTGCTCTAAAAAGAATAAAATAAACCTTTCCTTTAAAACTTTTACTATCAACTTATAACGTCATTACACAATTTATATGATATAAAACTGGTAGCGGGATTTAGTTATGTAGATAAACAGGATCGTATTGATTTTAATTTTTAAAATTTTCAAACTAACTAAATACGAGTATGTACTTAAATCTCGTGACAAGCTTTTATATCATATAAATTGTGTAATGACGTTATAAGTTGATAGTAAAAGTTTTAAAGGAAAAGTTTATTCCATTGTTTTTGGTACATTAAATAAAAGCTTATTTCAAAAAAAAAGTTTTTTTACTTTTTAATTTATTTTTAACTTTTTAGTTATCGCTGTACAAGTTTCTCAGTCTGTTCATCTCTTTCAACGCATCATTGTTGCAAGATAGTTTGTCGGTTAATTTCAAACAGTCTAGCTCTTCAATAAGGGGACCTTCTAATGATTTTACCTTATTTAACGCCACGTATGCTTGACCATCAGTGAAGAGCTTCTAGCCTTAGTTATACAACGTCATGGTCGATAGTACTACCTTGCATTTTGTGTACTGGGCAAGCCCAACGTAATATAATTGGCAAAATTTTTCGTTTTCTGCAGTGCCGTGACTATATTTTGCTGGAAATTGCAGTCTTGGATTGCATGAGATGAACACCGTCTTTACCGAAGTCTATACGGATGGATGGTATGTCAGTATCATATATTTGTGCTCTCCGGAAGCAGGGCCATATGATTTCTGTAATATGTCCAATGGCACCATTCACCAGACCTTCGGCCTCACCTTGACTCGGCTGTTTGGAGGAATGCGCCACCAGAGTTCCAGGTTTGATTTTGGAGTTGTCCTTCTCCTAGACAGGTTGAAAACCAATACTGTTTTCGCTTATCTCACCAAATTACACAGGTCAAAGTTAACCAACCGATGATACAGACTCGAACAATTCGACCCCAATATCATAATCGAGGAGACTCCAAAAACCCCAGTACACCAAATTTTCAGAGGGATTGGAGGAACGGAGTATATGATTTAGTGATAGTTAGTTTCTAGTTTTTTAACTCGCATTCGTATTCTCAGCAAGTCTTTTCATTTCATACCCATATTGTAGGAAAGTATAACAAACTTAGTCCGCCATCTTAGAAGTCCACCATATTGTATTTCGAGTGACGTCATTTTATTTTTCGAGTTATACGCAGTAAGCCCTTTCATTTGATACCCATATTGTAGGAGTGCATTAAAAATAACTAGTCCGCCCTCTTGGGTGTTCCGCCATGTTGGGTTTAGAATGACGACATATAGCTAACCATGCATTGTCATCCAAACTTAACGTGAATACGAAATTTCATCTCAATCGGTTGAAGATATCTGCTTCACAATTGTGTTGCAAGATTCCACCCGAACAAGCATAGTTACATTGCAAGATAAATAAAAGGTTGTACAAAAGGAAAAGATTTAAGATGTAACTTTGTACATTTAGAATGATAATAAAATTTAACATAAAACTTACCAACAATAATGCAAGGTACAATTCAATAATCTTAAATAATAACGAATGAACCATTAAAATACAGAATCTTCGAAGTTTTGTCTTTTTAGAACTTAATTGCTGTTTAGTCTTGCAAGAGTATGTCATAAATTCAGAATAATTTACTCAGTTAAAGAATTTATTATTGAAATTCCCATCAAATAAATCAAAGTGGCCTTTTTAAGGTCATAAATATTAAACTTCTAACAAATGAACTGAAAGGAAATGTTGTATGAAGCCTATTGTCTAAACTTTTTGCAACTCCGACACTTACCCGGGAACTTGTGAGTGACTATTAAACTTCAGTATTTTTGTGGCGGTAAACTTTTTAATAAATTCATTCATCCAAATTCAACGACATTAACTGCAGTCCCCGAACGACAAAAGCGACACCGTTTCAAAGCAATGCCTTCATCTATCAGAGTGACATGCAATCAAACAATACAATAAAACTTCTCTGCCGAAAAATCCTTGAAAATAATTTACCATTTAAATTCAGGAGGGAACGAGCAGAGAAGCTCTGACGGGATCGGCTCTAACAAAGGTTTTCTTTTGCTTTGGAGGTGGGTAATAACGGTCGAGGTGCTCGGAGCATTGTATGTTTCTAAAAAGGTTGATATAACAGAATGAAACAACCAAATGCACCGAGGAGCACCTTAGAGGAACTAGAATTTGTTATTAAACGAGCGCTCTTCCTACTTTAATATTAAAACTTTTCAAACATAAAATTTTCACAAAAATTTTATAACACATTTTTGAAATAGAAATTTGCGCGAATCTGAGGTGTTTCTGACATCTTAACAGCATCGCATACATGCGAGCAAACTTAGGCAACAGTTGTGCGCGGTTACATTTTAGAACTCATAACTGTTATTGGACTCATCATAGCCGTCATTACGGTGATCGTTACAAAGTTCTACTTAGTGCTGTCAAATATGTTTAACTAGTGGGATGCGGGAAGACTGTAAAAACCTCCGAAGTAGGCGTAGTTATAGCCGAAATAATAATTTTTTATTTTTTTGGCTTTTGGCCATTTTGACCCCGTAGGAGTGTAATGAGAACTTTTTGCCCCTATTTAACTATGACCCCCATGACATCCTCTACATGATAGGCTATTCAAACGGACTATGCCTAAAGTTCGAGCCACCCCTCAATTTTTGGTTTTTGGCCAATTTGGCCCCCTAGGAGTGAAATGAGACCTTTTTGCGCCTATTCAACCATGACCCCCATGACATCCTCAACATGATAGGCTATTCAAACTGAGTAGGCCGAAGTTCGAGTCACCCCCCAACTTATTTCTAGTCTTTACTTCCAATTAATTATTCTCGATACTTTTTAGCATTTAATTTTTTATTTGTGTCATTATATTTCTAACTTTTTTCTGTATAAGCTTTATAGCATAAAATAAAGGCTTATTACAGATAACATAATATGCTCTAGTACAGATAAAAACACATTACACTTTAAGCTAAAATTGTCCAACTAAATCGATGGTATACAATAACTTTTGAATCTGATTAGGTATATTTGATGTGATTGATGGTTAATGGAATTGCAATGGAGAGATCACTCTAACCGTAAATAGGATTGATTTAATTTTTTGCCGTGTGGTGGAGAGGTAAAAGTATGCATCACCCCATTTCATTCCGTAGGTGTTGTTAGAGGGGACTATGGAAAATGATTGAAAGATCTAATAGCTTCCAATAGATGTCAATATAACCATCTCGTTCACACCAATACTTAAAATACTTAGAAATAAGAAGAAAGAAGTAATTAAATAGCTCATGAGTAGCTTCGAAAACGGTTTAACAATCGCAGTCTGTTTCGTATTTTCTACTAACTTCAAAAAGGAGGAAGTACTCAATTCGACTGTATGTTTTGGAACGAAGTTCCTTATCGGACGGTACGAATTTGGCGGATGGGAGCTAGGCGAGAAAAAGTGTAAGATTTTTCCGTCACGGCCCCTTCTGACGTAGTGTAGTCGGCCTTGGCGGATATAAGGAAGCGATATGGAATTAATTCCATCTCCATCGTACTTTTTCTTATCTTGCCATGAAAGAAATATTTTATTTTGAATAAGGCTTCATTCTTATAGATGGTAGTAATTCATTCATTTGTATTTGTTAATCAATAATATAAGACGATTATCAATAATAATATACCACGAAAGTAACTTCGTTCCAACCAAGTGTTCCACGACACTCACGCATGTTTTTTTTTTAAATTTATTTTATGTGTGTTATCTCATAAAATTTTTCTGGGTGAACCGATTTCAATGACTCTTTTTTATTTGAAAGCTGGTGCTTCTCGTGTGGTTTTTTTTTAAATTTGATCAAGGTCCGACTAAGAGTTTTTGAGTTATCCTTAATAATTTATATTGAAGTCGGTTGTACAACATTTTTAATTTTACCATTTGTGTTTATATTATTTGTTATCAGGTAGATATAGATAGTAACCTAACACACTGGTTTATTTATTTGTAGATATTTAATATCTGTCTTTTAGTAAATTGGAAAATATTTATTCATTTATTTTTTCTGGTTTTGTATTTCAATGGCTACTGCAGACATCCAAAGTATAACTTAAAAGTCAGATATGTTGATTTATGTTCTTTAAAATATATTTATTTAACATATCTAATTATATAAATTTTAAATTAAATTTACAAACTTTCATCCTCTTTTGCTGAAACGGAATCGAAACTCCTAAGGGTCTTTGGAGACCCTTTAAGTTTGTGTGCGTATTTTAATGTCGTATGAAATTATACTAAACACATAGATCTATGTAGAATGAATCCTTAATAATTCATATCTGGGGCTTTGGTGTATTAAAGCTACGACGGTGATAATCGCCGACATATGCAGATTGCCTTGATTGTTCTCAAAATTGCGTTGGCGTGTTATAAAGCGAATAAGGTCAATGTTCCACATTTTCGTAGATTATTTCGTTTCGAAAGAAAATTTAAACGGACGCATCTTTTATTTTATTTATCATTGTTACTAGACAAAAATATTCAGTCCTCGAATTGAAAACGCTGTTTCATAGTGCTAAGAGTATTCATGAAAGAAAGGATAAGTGTACATTTAGAGCCATGCTGCAGCTATATTAATAGTATAGTTGTAGCACAAATGAGTCGGCTCGACCGTGAAAGGATCACACTCTCAAAGAATACCAACGTAAAATAGCAGCTTAATGCTGCTGTATTTCGTATGGTGAGTGTGGAGAACCGGAGACCCTTTTTACTAGAAAAGGGGCATGCTACCTTAGTCCTCACGGCTGACAACGCATCTGCATTTTAATTCGCAAACGAGGATAGATGTAGATGTCTATGGGCCACAGCAACTACTTACGATCAGGTGGACTGTGTGCTCGTTTGTCACCTTTATGCTATAAAAAAAATTTTATAACATCGAATACAGCTTTAGATTAGAATTTAGATCACCCAAGTATTCTTTTTTTAATCCTGGTCCAACATCTTGCAAACCACACTTTTCTCTTATCACACAATTTCTCACCCTGTCACTCACAACCATCTACTACAAAAGATCTTAATATGAAGTAATATCATCGACAGTAGGTTAAGGTGCGGCTAAACGTTCATATCTTACCGTGGACGTATATTCAATTAACAAATTATATACGATGTACCTAAGTTTAACCATCGCAATCGACTGTACCTAGTTGAATTCGACTAAACCTAGGTGTGTACGAACTTCGGCTTTCAGCCGTTGCATAATTAGATTCTTTGAACGGCTCCAACTATTTGGATAAAATTTTGTCATTTGATATATTTTCATTTGATATATTATATGTTATATTTTCAAGTTAGAATTTAGATTGAACCAGAAAAACAGCAAGGTTGTGTTTCTTCACATATTTTAGAGCTGATAGGTAATATCGTAATCAGGAAGTCAAGGCACTGGTTATAATATTCATATAATATACGCTCGTTAAATTTAAGTTAAAGAACGATTATAAAAAAAATCAAATTGAAATACAACAAACAACTTTTCCATTGCAGTGTCTGCGAATTGTAGTCTCCAACTAGACGTTGGAGACTAAAACAATTTGTACTCTAGTACTTAAGTTTTTTTAAGAGATAACTTTCTGTATCGCGTAAGTGCTCGCTTTGCTGCGAAGCAGGAACACGATGGAAAATTAATAAAAAATGTTATCTCTCTTTTCTTTGTCCAGACATGTTGAGTTATTTCTAATATAAGATTGTAAGTTGCCATACTAGGAAGCAATTTTTGATTCTAGGCTAACAGTACATTGAAAGACAATGAACACGATTTATTTTTAAATATTCTACATCACTGTTTTGTACTAGAGTGTCGGTATCGTCATATGTAATTTTCTACCGACTTCAAAAAGGAGGAGGTACTCAATTCGACTGTATGTTTTTTTTATAACTCATAACTTTTTTCGGGTTTAACCGATTTCGATGATTCTTTTTTTTATTTGAAAGCTGGTGCTTCTCATGTGGTTCCATATAAATTTGATCAAGGTCTGACCAATAGTTTTTGAGTTATTCTTAATAATTTATATTGAAGTCGGTTGTTCAAAATTTAAAATTATTTAACCCTGAATACATTTAGCGTTAGTTACTCGAATTCATATAGTCAATTATTCATCATCATTATCATCATAACAGCCTTTCACAAGTCCACTGCTGAACATAGGCTTCCCCAAGGAATTGCCACAAAGCACGGTCCTGAGCTACCTGCATCCAACGACTTCCAGCATGTCTTACCAGGTCGTCACTCCATCTCGAGGGGGTCGCCCTACACTTCACCTACCGGTACGAGGCTGCCACTCAAGAACCTTTCTTCCCCATCGGTTGTCGGTTCTTCGAGCTATATGGCCGGCCCACTGCCACTTCAGCTTACTAATCCGCTGGGCTATGTCGGTCACTCTGGTTCTACTGCGGATATCATCATTTCTAAGTTTATCACGCAGAGAAACTCCGAGCATAGCCCTCTCCATAGTTCGCTGAGCGACCTTGAGCTTCCTCATACGGCCAGCAGTGAAGGACCAAGTCTCAGATCCGTAAGTCATCACTGGCAACACGCACTGGTTGTACAATTTCGTTTTAAGATTTTGAGGAATATCTGACGAGAAGATGTGTCGTAGTTTCCCGAACGCTGCCCAGCCGAGTTCTTTGTGTTGTCCATGTTCATCTTAAGACCTATCCGATGGGAGACACTATTGAGGTCACTGAGCATGGTGCTTAGATCCTCCAGCGATTCTGCCATAAGGACTATATCGTCGGCAAATCGAAGGTGAGTGATGTACTCGCCATTGATGTTAATACCGTATCCTTTCCAGTCCAGAAGCTTGAAAACGTCTTCCAATGCAGCGGTGAAGAGTTTCGGGTTTATAACGTCACCCTGTCTTACACCTCTCTGCAACTGGATAGGTTTCGTACTCCGGTTCTGTACTCGGATAGCCATCGCAGCCCTACTGTACAAGCACTTCATCACTTCGATATACTCAAAATCTCAGGTGCCACGGAAACGATGCTGCACACTCGGTCCTCAGCATTGACAGTTGGCTCTTTCTGGCAGACAGATCTCTGGCAAAGACTTTGGAGCCTTGGTTTCGCTCGATCGCTTCTTCAATACAAGCTGTATTGAAGTTGCCGCCGCATGCATTTGGAGATCTGTCTGTTCAGTTGCCTGTATGCTGTGAAATCTGTTGAAGAATGTAGCTTTATCTCCCGTCTAACAGCCATGAGATTAAGAGTGTGATCGGAGAGTTTTTGTGTTCTTCTGCGGCGGGTCTTGCAGAACTTAGCTCCGACCGCATGGACAGTTTCCACGAGCTTGTCATTCATACCGTCCACTTCATTGCAGTTTTCTAGGCACTGAAAACGGTTTTGTAACTCGAGCTGAAAGGTCTTTGGAACTTTGGAACAGAGTACGAGGGGGACGGAGAGGAGAGTCAATTATTCATTCCATTCATAAGGCAATGCATACACTTATACAGCAAAGATATATAAAATATTCATTGTCTATCAATGATTGTATGAATTGACCTTGGGAATAATGGTGATCGGTGCTGAACTACTTTTATTTTAATTAATTATATAACTTACTTTATTATAAATTGTTAATTTAGAAAAAAAGAAACTTATGCTGGGTTTCTACTGGTTTTTCACCATCATCTTCATTATTACAGCCCTTCACAAGTCCACTGCTTGACATAGGCCTCCCTTAAGGAATGCCACAAAACACGGTCCTGAGCCACCTGCTTCCATCGACTTCCTGCATGTCTTACCAGGTAGTCACTCCATCTAGTGGCAGGCTGCCCTACACTTTGCCTACCCGTACGAGGTTGCCACTCAAGATCCTTGCTTCCCCATCGGTTGTAGGTTCCTCCAGCTATTTTTTCTTACATAGACAGCTTTTCCTTGGAAAATATAAAAAAGATTTTTTTCTTTCTTTTCTAGGAACATTCTTTGCAATCCATGTTGAAATAAAAATTCTATTCCATTTCATTGTAAATTATAGTGTAAAATTAAAGAATAGTATCTGAAACGATTTAATTTAGGAATACTTGACTAATGTTTTGCATTTTTAATATTGTAGTGAGTCAACTCGAAATCCTTACATATAGAAGCCCCGTGGGAGAATAGTGAAATTATATGGACCTACCGTACATTTAGACGAAATAGAAAAGCTGATTACAATGCTCAGTCATCGATTTCGTCTTTGTTTCTATGACAACGCTGCTTAATATTTCATGATCAATTACTAGTAGCAACTAGTTTTATTTTTGTACGAAAGCAGCTTACATTTCGTGTAGGTATTTCTGTAATTATTTAAAAACTACATAAAAAGATCTTTTTAAGAATTTTACAAAAACTTTCTTCTTTTAAATTTTCAACGAGCATTCACATTAACGTAAAATATAACAAAACTATTGAAGAATCTTGACTCTTGTTTTAAAATGGACTCGTCCCACTTTTAGACTTTCAGCTTTCATTGTGAAATTGTTAGTTCGACCGCGGTAGCACTTTTATTTAAAACTATGTATCAAAAGTTTGGTATTAGAGAAAAGAAGTATTGGCTTACATATATAAATGAATATATTTTATTGTTTTTCTAATTAATTATGTACCATAAATTATAATTATATATTCAATGAATAATATGCTAATGTGAGTGCGTGTATACTTACATCTGTAGGCTTTTTTGTTTTGAGTTGGCTGCAGATGTATATACACTGCGGTAACCACTTACCATCAGGTGGTTTGTAAGTTCCATTTGCAAGTTTGTAAATTACACGTTCCTAACAAAATTGCGTATTTCATTAATACCAAAAAAAAAACAATCGTTGGTCATTATAAATCATTTCAAATTTCGAATTTATGAATACTTACTTCAAAAATAATTTTTCATATATTTATATTCGGTGCCTGCAAAGTGCAGGCACCGAATATAAATATATGAAAAATTTAACCACTTTATACGTGGTTGAGCCATGCTGCAACTATATTAGTAGTATAGTTGTAGCACGAATGGGTCGGCTCGATCGGGGAAGGACCACGCTCTCACAGAATACCAGCGTGAAATAGCAGCTTAACGCTGCTGTGTTTCGTATGGTGAGTGTAGAGAACCGGAGACCCATTTTACTGGAAAAGAGGCATTCCATCTTAGTCTTCACGGGTGACGACGCATCTGCATTTTGATTCTTTATTGAGGATAAATGTAGATGTCTACGGGTCACAGCAACCACTTATCATCAGGTGGACTGTGTGCTCGTTTGTCACCCTATCCCATAAAAAAAACCAAAAGTAATAATAATAAACACAAAAAGTCTATATTGCCCATAACAATACGTTAAAATTTATTCAAACCCGTTTCAGGAGTAGTCGCACCGTAGAATGTCAACGACGAACATATTATATTTCTCAACTCGCCCCCATCATCCGTCTCTAGTGCATATTGAATCTGAAATAAACCACAATTGAAGGGGAAAATGGTCGGCTACAATAGCGAGAATGACAGCCTCACGGCCCGCTCAGAAACCTCTCAGGTGCTACGGCGGTACCTTTTTATTATTTACATCGCATTTTCAACGAGTGTTTGCTCTGTGCTTTACTTTGATTTTGGAAAAGTGGCGAGATGTAAACGTGTGATCTGAATGCGTAGGGACGATGCTACATCTCGTTTTTATGGTAAGTGCTTGCGTTGCGTTAGTAGGGAGACCGTGTGCTTGCTTAGTGCTGAAATAAGAATTGGTACTTTTGAAAGGCTTTATGCTTACGGTGATTTAACGCTTTCGCATAGTTTTGTGTAACTTTGCCTAGCATGTGAATTAGATATTTAATGATAAGGGAAATTTTAACTCAATATCTTATAAATTAAAATAATGTTGTAGTTTTATTGTTGGAGTGTAATTCGTACGATAGACATGAATTCTTCTATAAACCTCATTTAGTCAACTTAACATATTGGTTCATCAATTTTGTTACAGCCGTCATGCTTAAGAGACGCATTTTTATTCATTTGAACAAAGGGAAGAATTGCGATTTATCAGATTTTTCAAGCCCGCGGTATAGCTGCCATACTGATGCTAATCCACGTAGGATTATAAATTTTAAGAAATTCAATAAACAAAACGTTCCTTTCGTTTGATTAAAAAATATAGGATCTATAATTTGTATCCATTGTTTAAGTTAACAAAATTACTTTGGCTTCTTATTATTTAACTGCACAGTCATTAAACGCCTATATAAGGACTACAACTTTGTTAGCTTTTTATGTGTTAGTAACTTTCTTCTCTGAGGTGATTATAACCAATCATTTGTAGTTGAGTAAATACATGAAAAATTCATAAAACACTTAAATTATCGGTCGTATTGCCTCTTTAAAAACTATGATGAATCCTGTCATTATCATAATCTCACGACTCTCAAAAATAGGCGTGTACTTGCTGACATGTCCTTTTTACACGGAATATGCAACGGATACATAGATAGCTCTGAACTATCAACCAAAATACTGAGTTTCTGCGCCCCGAAAATTATTTGCTGTAACACAATCAAAATCAAATTACGCACAAAACGCATTGGTCAGTCGATTGCATAGAACTTTTAATAACCAATTTAATGATACTGACATTTTTCATAGTAGTAGGCATGTGTTTAATAGGGAAGTACTTGAAGGAAATGGTTAATATGTATATTGAACACACACACACAAACACACACACACACACACACACACACACACACACACACAAGCGCGCGCGTGCACGGACACACAGATCAGAGAGAAAGATAGACGCGCTGTTTTTAATTGTTAATTCTAAAATTGTATGTTTTTGTGGCTCAAAATTAATGATTGTCGGTCGATTAATTTAAGTTGAAAAATGTATAAAGTAGATCCGTTATTGGCTGTAAGTTTATTTCTTAAGTTCATTTACATTGTAATTAGGGCTGTGGATCTTGTAATAAATAAATAAATAAATAATAGCTAATGGAGTAAAGCACAGATATCACATTAATCTGTCCGTAAATTGAATGCTTAAGTTTCAATTTTATATGAGACTAATACTATATAATAATGATATTATTACTATATAAATATGCTATTGCAAAATTGTGGGATCCCATTTTGCTGAATTGTTATCCTTACAAGATGTTGAGTTAACAGTTTAAAACAGTATAATTTGAAAGAGAGAAGGAAAGGATGTTAGTTGGTATTAGACCACCAGATATGAAACATTAAAATACGTTTAACTTGTAAATTTTTCATTTGTTTTTCAGTAATTTATAAAATCTTTAGGTTTTGCATGTATAATTTTTACGTCTGTTGTAATTAAATACTCTTTCGGTACTTATTTTGAGACATTGGTAGTATAATAAGCCTAGTCCTATTTTCTATATATTTTAAAAGATAGAGTTAGATAAAGTTATAAAAATTAAATAAACAAACAAAAACGAGTATATCGACGTCGATTATTTATAACATTGAGTACGAAATCACTATAGATTAAAGACATCATGTCTTGTGAAATAACGACATACTTAAAATTACTACAATAGGCATGTCATTTTTTAATATATCAGAAGACATGCGTATACTTACTCTCATACTTGGCATTGTATAAAGGGACCAAAGAGGACCACTTGTCAATAAAACTCTACGCATAAATTACTTTTATATTTTTTTGCGCCCAGAAGCAAATGAAAAGGGCTACCCCGTTAACGCGAGGAGGTGGTGAATGCTTTATGCATACCACGACAGCTGGTCTGTCGTGGTTATGTGGGACTCACTGTGACTCACCTAACCACCCTAAGTATACCCACTAAAAACCACCTGTGGGACTGGCATTGGCTTATTAGGCCTTTCTGCCGAATCGGAAGCGACCCTATTTTGGGAAAAGGCGGCGCAGGCGGCTACGAGCCGCTGAGGGGGAGCCTACTAAGGCAAATTTAAGAATAGTCGGCCTGAGCCGCCAGGAGCTTGTAAGGAGCTCTAAGTCCCGATGGAGGTCGGCGTTACGGACGTACCAGGGTGCGTTCGTAGCTGTGTCAAGTATATTAATACAATTTATGTATAATTGTAGGTTGTAATTTATCTGTGTAATTACTATGTGGTTTTATCGATAATAATGTGTTTGACATTGACAGTATGAATGTAATGTTTTATTTGATTAAATTTTATGTATTTGTAAAACATATTATATGAATATATATATTAGCTTTCTACACTCTTTCTTCATATAAACTTTAAATATGCGAAATCTCACACTCCTCCGTGCGTGGAAAATACTAAAAAGGTGTACAAAGTTTTCCCTTAAGGTAATAGACGTGTAAATAATGTGTACTTCTCCGACTGTAAGCGAGGCGATCTATAATGACCTTGCAAGTGTACCTGCAATTTACAGAATTAAAAACTTAAAATGAAAGAAAAGCGTCAATAGAAGGTTCTTTCGCTTGACATTTGTAATATAATTATATATTATGTAACTTTATGAATGATCACGCTATAGACACGTAGTTCGTGAATCTTATTCTTTTATCTCCAAAATAAATGTTACCCACACAGAAGGATGTTGTCCTGTACCATATAGAATAATTGTTACTACCTGTAACAATTATTTCTAGACTATACAAACACTTATTCCGTGCAGGATTTGCAACAGCAGCACAAGGTACCGCAACCCAACGCTTAGCGTGTGTTTCCTAACCGTCATAAATATAGGTAAATAGAATTTTGTATATTATACAGCCGTGTAGAGGGACCGTAAAATAATTCACTACTCCATAGCATTCCGCGTTTATAGTAAGTGGCGACAGAGGGGAACTGAAACAGGGGTTAGGTATCTTTTTGAAAAGTATAAAATAACATTTTTGACAAATATCCCCTTTATGGAGAAGAACTATGTTATGCAGTGGGCTTTTGATAGATTGTAATCAATGGAAGAAATATTTTGTGAGTTGTATATTAGATACTTTTAATATTATTAAAACCGGGTTATAATATTTTATTGGATGCTTATCAGGTCTGTAGATTCACTGAACATGTACAACATAATAAATCGAATTAGTGAATGCGCTTGAAATCATGCAGTTATTTATTACGTGCCAGAGTTATAACTTCGTACTGAAACATGATGTTATATTCCAAATGAATAGGCCACCGTAAGAGAGCATTAACTCAACTCCGCGTAAAGTACGGAATCGCGCTCCGACGCTCGCAATTATTGTCAAAGATTAATGAATACAACGGAGTTTCGGAGTCATTAATTTTTAGCCAGTTGTCGGTTTTAAGAAAGAAGCTCAATTTCGACGAAATGAATTCGACAATTAATTATGTAGGTAATCTGCATTCGCGACACTGTTCGATTTATTTTCTTTTTGTGAATTGTAGGTATTTGTCAAAGTCGTATAAATACACATTTTCTACGTCTACTTTAATAGCATTCTATCATTCATTACTGGTAATGAAGTCTCTTAGAGAATGCACTAAGAATCATTCTGAAAGATTTGGTCATAGTAGTATTAATCATAAGATGCTGATTGATGAAAAATACCATCGCACTGGTAACACTGCTCCTTATAATTAGTATCAAAAAGTTAGATATACCGCTGATTGTCGTTTACCACAGCATCGTTCGTTAAGAAGGGTGCAGTTAAGGTCGCTAAATGAAGAAAAAGTTAAGGTTAAAAACTCTTCAAATAATCTACGGTAGAAACATTATCCTTCATCATCATTACAGCCCGTCATAAGTCTACTGCAGAACGTAGGCTTTTTTTACATGGAGAAATGCCGGGTCAGGACGGATTATGTCGGACTCGCACCAAACAAAACTCCATATTGTCCCACCTTCGCCGCGGCCACGGGAATGCTTTCGCACATATCCGCGGGCCCACCGGTGCTGGCCACACCAGGGCAGCCCCCTGAAGAGGACAACTCCTCCATCGTCTACTTCTCAGGAAATCGCATCAGAATAATACATGCGCCTTTCACCGCGGACTCTCAATCCACTTGTGCAGCGGTACCTCCGAGCCCGGTACGCGGAAGCCATGGGGCTATAAAAGTCAGCACTTCTAAGCACCAGCCTTCCCGGATCTAGTTTATGGCTCCGCCGCCGACCAAGTTTCGGCTGTAGAGGCTAGGGAGAATATTGTCACTCCTCTCCCCCCAAGGCCCCACCACTAACGCTTCAATGTTGCAGCCCCGTCAGAGTCATGGAGGATAAGGCAAGTGGCGCATCGCCATACCAACACTCCTCTTTCCCTGCGAATTCACATCGGCAGCGGTGGAAAGTGAAGAGGACACCTCTCCAGTTACAGTCCGCCAACGCACATCCTGAGTAGGCTAGGCAAGACCACTCGGAGCGGCCACATCGGGCCAGTTCCTCTCTGTTGACCGTGGGCGACCACGGCTATTATGCCCTCCCCGCCACGTATTTTTTTCTGGAAGAGGAGGCAAACGAGCATGCAGCTCACCTGATGGTAAGTGTTGACTTCCGCACATGAACATTTGCAACACCAGGGACATTGCAAGTGTGTTACTGGCCTTTTAAAAAGGAGAAACAAATTCTTGAAAGTCTCTAAGTCGTATCAGTCCGGAAAAAGATTTCATAAAAAGTCGTGCGAGGAAAAAGCTCTTAGTAAATTGCAAAGTAGTGGACCACCAAGCATCCAGATGGTGTGGATGGTAACATGAGATTTGTTGCGATGTGCGTTGGTAAAATTTGGCGGTTGGAATTAATCCGAAGAATTCTTTGGAGAACTCTCGGTGGTAAATACGAAAGAATATGCAAAGGGATGCAACATCTTTTTACAGTGCCAATGAATCAAGCCGATGAAAGAGAACTCGGTGGTCGACGATTCGAGACGCTCTGCGCTGGATGTGGTCAAGTGGAAGGAGCTAGCAAGGAAGAGCCCCAGCTTAGAGATAAGAACAGTATTCCATGTGTCTCACATTCACAAACCTTTCTATTGTAAAGTTAGAAGCGATGTACCGGTATAAAATATTGTTTTGCTCTGCTGAGCACGCCAAGCTTTTAAGAGGCTAATTTGGCCTTCCCTTCCAAGTAACCACGAAACTGCAAACTGCTGCGGGCTGAAGCAACAAGGAGAGTGCCCTGAAATTGCGGAGATACGACAAAGTTTCTAACTTCTGTAATTTTGAGACTTGATTATTGTTATTCATGCAATTGGATGAAAATGGTACTGGATTTATGTGAGTTTTACAATCCGTTAACTACTACTAACAACACGACCCACTGCTTGGCACAGGTCTCCTGTCACTTCTAAGAGGGTATTAGGGCAAAAAAAATGTCCGTTGCAAAAAAAAATAAAGGTATGCGTAAATAATTGAAATTTTAAATGGTTTTCAGCTTTTAATTATTTATGCTTGGTTAAATTTAATATGCCTAAAATAAACATGTGAGTCTCCGTTGCGTTATCTATGTTTGAAAATCAACTCTCCCCGGAATCCGAGCACTCGGCGCCCTCATCTCCCCAAGCCCACTCAGTCCGCGCTGTTCATTTGTCACTGAAATTACAAAAAGCTTGTGGCTGGCGCTGCCGAGGCACTGTTGCGGCGCTGTCGCCTAGATAATGAGTTTAATTTCACCAACTCTAAGCGATGTTTATTAATTCGGCAATTAAATAATTTGCGATAAATAATTGTCACTGTTTAATTCCTGTAATATTCATAATTGAGAGTCTTTTCTTTTCCTTCGAAACAGTATATCATACATAAGCTGAATAAGAAATATCATAAATATGTATCTGCGCCCCCTTTTCCCCTGCGCCCCCTTTTTCCTAAAGGGGGTCGCTTCCGATTCGGCAGAAAGACCAATGCCAGTCTCACAGGTAGTGTATAGTGGGTTGACACTTAGGTTTCGCAGTGAGTCCCACATAACCACGCAGCTGGCTGTCGTGGTATGCTTAGAGCATTCACCACGTCCCTCCTCCGTTTCCCGGAGGGTAGCCTTTTTCATTGCTTCTGGGCGCAAAAAAAAACCCAATGATATTAAAAATGCAACAAATAAAAACTCCTTTAAATTACTTCTACGACACCATTATCTGAGGGCACTTACTAACTGACATTTTTCTTCAAATATTTATCTATTTATATACTAGCTGTTCCCCGCGACTTCGCTCGTGTGTTAGGGTTTTAATTTTTTGCGCGGAACCCTGATTCTTTTTCTAAAATAAAAGTAGCCTATGTTACTATCTGTTATATGTATATATATTTAAATATATGTTGTGTATGTATGTACTATGTATATATTTTAATATATGTACGCTTTATTTATGTATTATGTTTCGCACCTGCCTACAATTGTCTTTGGCACCCAGGGTTGACTGGCAGAGAATGCTATATGGCATTAAGTCCGTCCTATGTACCCTTAAGGTGTTACATTTAAGTTTTTAAATACAGTAAAAGCTCTTTATTCGCGGGGTATATGTTCCGTAAATATGCCGCGAATACAGAAACCGTGAATATGGAATAGTAATTTATACGGAATTATAGGGGATACGTTCCTAGGTGATAAAATAAAAAACAAATATATATAAAAAAATCAATTTAATTGAATTTTTTGACCATATTGATTAATTATTATCTTCAGGCTTAAGCAATGCTTTAAAGAATTTTGTATTTTTTTCTTGCTTGGCAGTTTTTAAAAGTTCCTTCAAATAAAACTAATATTCAGCAGCGGCATTACCAATTTTCCTCTTAAAAATAATACTTCATTCCATAGACGGATCATTTTTTATAAAGAAATCACAAAGCTCATTTGCATTCACTAAGATTTTTCAAATTAAATGTCACGTTTCCAGTGCTTGTTGAAGCCTCTTCTTCAATGGGCTGTGAGTTTAACATTTCCTAGTCGTTCCAAGTCTCAAGTTTCCAAGTCGTTTTCAGTGAAATCTTCATCTTGCGATTCAAGCAACGCCTGAATGCCACTTGATTCTATTTGTTCGAACCCATATCGTCCTATTCCATTAACAATTTCGGCTGTGTTTGCAGTCAAAGTTTTAATTTGTACAGATTCGTCGTCATTTTCCGCAGCCAGAGCAGACCACAGTTTTCCCAGCATGATTTCAATGTGTATGGCTTCAGTTCTTCCAATAACTCTTTTATGTTTAAGATACATTTTGCTATGTCAAAATTATTCCAGCATTCCACAACATTCATAGCAGGATCACATTTCTTATTATCCAATATGATTTTGAAGTATAATCTAATGTAATAGAGCTTAAAGGTCTGGATTATTCTTTGGTACATAGGTTTAGGCAAAGTCGTCGTGTTGGGAAGTAAAAATGTCCGAACTTGTATTGGTTCGGCCTTTGAAATAAGCCGCCATATCGTTTAACTACTTACTTTAGGCATAGTTGTAATAAGATCTACATAACTTACTTATTTATTAGTCCATTTGACGAAGCGTTTACAAAAGATATTGGGTTGGATACCTATTGGAATCATTTTTATTAATATGTATGTAACCATTAGATCCGCGAATAAAGAAATCTTTAGCAGCGAATATAGGAATTGGGTCGCATTTTTTTAATCCGCGAATAGTGAAAACGCGAATGAAAGAAGCGCGTATAAGGAGCTTTTACTGTAAAAAAAAAATTAAATTAAAATCTACTACTCCATATCGGCCCTTGGGTAAGAGGCGACAAAGAGAAACTGAAACAGGATATGGGCAGCAGCATTTTCCTGATAACAATTAAAAATTATATAACTGCGGTTGCCAACTCGCTTAGTAGTGGACTTTTTGAGGCTGTAGGTAATGGATGTATGGGCTATAAACCGTGTCTGAATATTTATCTATTTGCAATTTATGTAAGTAAAACTTCACCACAATACTAGAGAGAGAAGAGTTACTATTAGTTGTAAAAGTAACGTTTATTTAAAAATAAGATACGTTTCAGTAAATCTTGTTAGTGTAATCAATATAAATAAAAGGAGATAAAATTAAAATGGTTACTTTTTATTACTCAAGTTTTTCTTTTCCTGACAATTTTTGTTTTAAAATGACATTTAAGGTATTTTAGTGATGCCTACTCTTTTTTAAAAGGCCGGCAACGCATCTGCAATTCCCCTGGAGTTGCAGTTGCAGTTGTTCATGGGCGGCGGTAGTCACTTACCATCAGGTTAGCCGAATGCTCGTTTGCTCATATATAAAAAAATACTATTATCTTCTTTCGATTAAAAAAGTAAAATAAATTTTACTGCAGTGACACTAACAGAAACAAGAGGATAAGAACAGAAACTCAGTAACTTTTGGAGATTAATTCTCTAGATAAAATTTCACGCTCGGATTGTTGCAACTACTTTCCAAAGAGGGCACCGTAGGATTGATATCAGTTAGATGTCATAGACCTAAACATGTAAGGAAGTGGCAAGTGGTATGTTTATTTAAAAGAAATAATGGAAATTGCAAAAGCGTTGTAGTAAATGTCTAAACATGACAGAATTTGAGATGTTCTTATTAAAATTTGTGAAAAATTATTAAACGAAACGAATGCACGAATTTTATCTCTTTTAATTTAAAAGATTTTTCTGTTTGATTTTTGACGCTATAGGATGCAGGAGTATATAAGATTGATTGTGAATGTGATCTCTCTTACATAGGGCAAACAAAAAGATCGATTGAAACCCGCGTATAAAAACATATTGCTGACGTGTCGCACCGATGCTCCAGAAAGTCTGAAATCCATGAAAATGTTCAGAATCGTTCCCACCATTACATCAGATTTGATTAACTATAAATCCTTGGAATAGAACATCAATTACTATCGAGGTTGGGTGATTCGAGAGGCTATTGAAATTAAAAATATAACATCCTCAATGGAGAAGATGGCTGGGTGCTACCATCTGATTGTGATCCTATATGTAAAATCAGTTAAATTAAGCGCGATAAAATCAGTAAAATTACTTTTACTTGATGTCTAGTGTTTGAGTAAGAATAAGAAATCATTAATTGAGAAAGTAAGAAAATGTCAAGCGGTAAATATTGCAAACCAGTACAGGTTACGGCTTGGTAACTCAATTATAGCTAAAGAGATATTTCGTCTCATGCGTGATACATATGTATAATATTCTAGAAACGTTTAGTTCTCCCCTACAAGCAGTTTTATTATAAATGAAGTAAGAAGTGAAGGTAGAAATCGTTTTCGTTATACTTAGGTTTTTGTTTTGTCCATTAACAACAATAACTTGAAATGACAAAAAAACTATAAAAAAAATTTTGTTTTCGCTTTCGTCACGTGTTATATAATTATATAAATTGTTATTCCTGTTAAGCTTGAGGTGTAATTAAGCTTTATTATGTGATGTTTGATGTTTGTTTATATTTATATTGTTTGCTCAAACCACAAATATATTGTTTCTTTTTCTGTTCTTACTAAATTTAAAGAAATGGCGATTAATTTTCCCTAACTATATACCTATTATGATATTTACTTAATATATTTTATAATTAAATTTATTGCAATTCAAAGAGTAAATACCTTTATTATTATTTAAATTTTTGTATTTATAGTTTTGTAATAACAGCGCTTCTAAAATTATCAAGTCTATGAATTAATTTGGCTCAGCGGACAAAATCGGAGAGGCTTTCGGTCCCGGTGGGCCGCGAAACTCTGCCTTTTTATGGCTTTCTTTCAAGGCTACAGCTCTTTAATGTCCGTTAAGGAACATTTTATCTTTCTTAGTTTGCCTTGTCAAAGGAAAAGGGTTCAGGACTCTGTGACAGTCTTCGGATAACGAAAAAAGATAAACCTCGGCCCGTTTTACTTTTTTCCCTTAGTCCAATATAATTTTTGTATTTATTCTGAAAGTAAATAGATTTGTCGTAGATTAAGCTTTATTTATATACTAGTAACCCGAGCAGGCTTTGCCTCAGTAGGATCTACTAGTGTTTATGTGGCATAAATTAGGCTTAATACTATCATCCAAGACTATTTCTTTTATTAGTTTTACTTTCCTCAAAAAATCTCGCAATTTTAAAAAATATAGCCTAGTCTCACTCACTAAATACTAATTAACTTTGTAGATGATAAGACGTATCAAAATATTATAATTAGAGTAAAAATATTATACATAAACATAAACAAAAAAGAAAAGTTCTGATTCCTTTTTCACTGATTCTAATCGGTTCTTCGCGTTGCATTTCTGTCAGGGTTAATATGACCTCAAAAACAAATACCTAGCGGCGTTTATGAATTGATTTAGACATGAAAGTGGACATTAAATTTGGAATAACCAACCTTTATTTACAGAGACAGTTTTATTTTGTTTAAAATTTTGTATAATAATAAACTATTGTCCTGTTGAATGCTATCGAAAATGATGATGATCATACAATTATTCACAGACATTTTTTGCAGAACTCCAACAGTGCACGTGCTGAGTTGCAGATGTAGCGTCGCGTTTTACCTGTATTCCAAGTAACGCTTTTGTCATATAATCAGAGATAGGCACAGGACAGACACACGGGGGCAATCAAACACGTCTAGACCAGAATTTCAACAGTTAGCGATATAGCTTCGTGAGTGACCCAAGAGGGGTACATTAGATGGAAAATGGAAGAAAGTTCATAAGCCTTCCAATAGATGACGGTAATTTATTAATAGTCTTGAGGTCGTTCCATGTGTTATTATTATGTCAGATGTACACTGAAAAAGAGGAAGAAGAAGTGTAAGAACACAGTGCTGCCTCCGGCTTGGATTTGGACCTAAGGTCCTCAAGCTTGTAGCAAAACAATCTGTACATACCGTCTTACTCTAGATTATAATAGTGAAATGAGAGAAGACCTTTGGCCAGTATTGTAATGTTCACTACATTACAACGCAGTTTTTCTTCCCGTAACTAATATTTAATGTAAAGCAATATGCACTCTGGATATCGTCAATTTGAAGTCTATCACGCAGAAAAACTTCGAGCATAGTTCTCTCTGAGCGACCTTGAGCTTCCTTATATGGTGCGGTGAAGGAACACGCCACATATTTATATGTCGTCCCTGGCAGCACACCCTGGTTGCACACTCTCTTTTTAAGCTTTGAGGTAAACGTATATTTATACGTCTATACACGATATATTCGCAGTAGAGCTAAATGATAATAATGAATATAATCATTGCCTTATACTTGTAAGTACTTGCCAAAAGCCGTGCTCGAAAATGATCGCGCCATGCTCTACTGGGACCGGCCTATCATCACAGACAGGACTATTCTTGCGAATAAACCTGATATTGGTCGATGGGCCGGGCACAGTCAAGGATATTTTTGGTCGACATTGCCTTTCCGTGAAGAACCTCGTGAAAGCCGAAACAGATTATCGAACAAAATATCTGGAATAGCTCACAAGGTGACCGATATGTTGGATGGCCTGCCGACTGAAATTATACCTGTATTCGTTTCTGCGCAAGGGCTAATCTAAGACTGAGACTCCGTGACGGACCGGTCCGGGCTCAAATGCAGATGGTGGTGCTCTTCGATACCGCCCTCATCGTCCACCGGTTTATCTGCCTTTCCCCCTAAACCTCGACTGTTTGGTCACCTCTGCCGACGGCTCTGGTTGGCGTTTTATTTACTTACGTATTTTTTATGTATTTATTTAACTATATTAATATATTTATATATGTTTATCATTTCCATTTATATATTTGTGCAGCCCAGCCAGATGAGAAAACTATTTAAATACCCACCATAATAATGTCCTCCAGACCGAATTTCGGTCACGGCGGCCAGTCTCAACGGAGACTAGCCATCGGCGCAGGACAGGATTATAGTACCCAAGTGTATGCGCAAGCACAGGTGCACCCTCTGTTCCCTCACTCTCATAGTCCGATGGGAGGGTAAGCCGACACGACCGGAGAGAGATCAGGCGCAGGACCAACGTCTTTACTTGCTTTCCGAGGCACGGTGGTGAGACACCGCCAACTTCCTAACTCCGGGCAGCTACTGAGAATTTCTTGATGGAAATTCTCAATAATTGATTTTTTTTGGCCCGACTCGGGATGTGAACCCGGGACCTCATGATCAGCAGTCGCACTACTACAACCACTAGACCAACGTGGCAGTGAACCACCATAATATAATAATGAAATGATAATAAGTTCTTTATTTCCAAAAGGTAGTGCAATCAGATAAACGGTAAGACAGCTGTTTACATAACCATAATTAATATAAACAGTTGTCTTACCGTAAGGACCTGACAGTTATTATAAAGTTGTGATGTATGGTATAGAAAAGGTTTATATGTTGCTAATTTGAGAACAGCACGTTGAGAGATTTCGATCTTTTGTAACGCCGTTTTAGATGGACTACCCCACTTTGATATGTATGCCCCGCACCGCATCAGAAAGAGAAGTGTAGTATTAACCAAATTAAATAGAGTGACATTCTGGTAAGAGATGCAGAAAGTTGATGTGTGCAGGTGGCTCAGGAACATGTGTTGTGGCATTCCTTGGGTGGGGCTGGTTTTCAGCAATGCACTTGTGAAGGGATGCACTCTGGATATTACTTTGTTACTATATTTACGCTACACTATTTGTATGAAGATTTACAATTCTGAATTTTCTTATAACCAACACAATTTATTAATCAAAACATGCAAATTAATATATGTTATTGCGTTAAGGTAACAATTAGTAGGCTTTTGTTTCGCCAGCAATGTGGCCGGTTGATGTGGATGAAAACTGAATTACATTACATTTACATTCAGGTAAAGCGTATTGAAATATTATATTATTTGGCAGTTAAAACTCAGTTCACTGAACTCTAAAGTATTTGTCATTATTATATGAAAAAGTGGGTATAGGCTTGATTCGATGGGGTCTTGATAATAAAAGTATCTTATTTTATGGAAAATTGAAAATTCGATTTTAATAAGAAAATATATAATTAATCTGAAAGGGAATTAATTGTTTATTATGCAATTGAACATCAAATTATTAGCCTTAGCACTATGCTCAACGGCTTCAGTAGCGTTTCTCGACGGTTAATTCTTGTGGATGGACATGGAAAAGACAAAAACTTATTTTTTTAACTTCCATGTTGCACCTACACTAGTAGATGCTGGGAACACTAAGTTAAAAGTTGGCCAACGAATCACAGGGCTAGGTTCGGAAAACTTAGAAAAGTTTTTTTTGTTCGATTTTGCTCAGAACCTTAAGACGCTAGAGTACAAGTGTGTAACAAGTAGCTCAAGTGGCAATAGGCCGCCAAGCGTGCGAGTAACAAACTGATGAAACACGTAGGTAGTTAACGGTAGTCAGGTCAGTCAAAAGAGCCTACTCCTTTTTAAAAGGCCGGCAACACATCTGCAATTCCCCTGGTGTTGCGGTTGTTCATGGGCGGCGGTAGTCACTTACCATCAGGTGAGCCGCATGCTCGTTTGCCCCCTCTCCTATAAAAAAAAAAAGTTACCGTAGGGAGTAAGACGTAGGATTGTCCCGCCGAATGGGTTACCTCTTTGTCGTGGCGGGGGGGGGGGGGGGGGGGAGGGGGGGGGCTTAGTAGCCAAGGCTTGGTCACCCACGGTGAATAAAGAGGAATCCACATGGCTCAACCGAGGTGAATGGCATGCCGAGGTGGCCACTCCGAATGGGCTTAGCGAGCCCATTGTGTGTTGGTGGGATGCGACGAGAGGGGTGCCCTCTTAGCTGGCGACGTAGCCATACACCAGATCCGCCGCTGGGGTCAGGAAGGTTAGTGCTTCCGAGTGACCTTTTTTCCTGGTCCCATGGCCTACGTGCATCGGACACGGGAACATCCCTTGCCCAGGTGAAATTACAGGCCGCGCAGGTAAGCGAGCCATGTGTTCTGGTGTGCATTACCTGAGAAAGAGATGAGGGAGGAGTAGTCCTCCCCTAAGGAGGGGCCGCCGTATGGTGATCAGCTCTGGTGGCCCCGCCAATATGCAACGAAGGTGGAACACCATGAGGTTTTAGTCAGTACGAGTCTGACATAACCCGTCCTTGCCCTCGTAAGGCGGGTATATGCGTGGTGTAGGTGGGCGTATGACTGTATGATAATTAAAGTTTTTAGTTTTACTTTCTTAGGATGATAATAAATATTATGTACTAGCGATCGACCTTGGCTTCAAACGGTGATTTCTGGATAACGTCAACAGCACCACGCGCGGTGAGTGCAAACGTCTACACGTGCATCTACTACCTAACCTAACTACTCGAACGAACACAAAAAAATTCATCAAAATCGTTCGAGCCGTTTTCGAGTTTCAGCGAGACTAACGGACAACATTTCATTTTATATATAGAGATTATGTATTAACAATAGTTGTATGAATAAAAAAAATAACATACAAGTTTTTTCGTAATGTATTTTCGACTGGAAACAAAAGTGAACAGACTAAAAGGGACTCATAATGAGAAAATAAAGATCGCAGTTGCTTTGTCAGCCTCAGCCTGAAAACTATGCAGCGCAAAAAGAAATATTCACCGGAACAAAGGATTAGCTATGTATACAGTGATAGAGAAAATATTTTACTGAGCACAGGACCTCGTCAGATATAACTGAAAAGCTATAATGCTACGTCGAAATGAATGCATCTGAATGCCACGCAATAGCGCAGGTAAAAATAAACGTATATTTTAGTGAAACTTTTGTTTAACATATCGACTTTTGTGTTTTTGACAATGTATCGTATCGCGTTTGCATTATCAAACTTTGAAGCGAAAAACATGTTTGACATACGTACAAATAATTCATGCTTTACAAAAAGTATTGGAAAGTATATTATTTCAACACGTGGCATACAATATGTGTTGACATTAAAGGGGGTTGAAAGATTCGTTTGAGTATACAATCACTATCATTACTTACATGTTTCGAAATACAAGTAGGATGTTTTGTGATGCATACGCGCAGTCGTAATAAGTGCCTTAATATTTTTATTTCTGTCTCGTTTTGATATTAAAAAAATCTCTGCTGTCCTATTAAATTTAAATTTGATCTTTAAAATTTTGTTAAATAGAAATTGAATAAACTAAATTTTTAAAGCACAACTAAGAAGTATGTGATAAACGCTTTTATACGTGGTAGAGCCACGCTGCAGCTATATTAGTAGTATAGTTGTAGCACGAATGGGTCGGCTCGACCGGGTAGCTTAACACTGCTGTGTTTCGTATGGTGAGTGTAGAGATCCGGAGACCCTTTTTACTGGAAGAGAGGCATTCGATCTTAGTCCTCACGGGCGACAACGCATCTGCGTTTTGATTCGCAAACGAGGATAGATGTAAATGTCTATGGGCTACAGCAACCACTTACCATCAGGTGGAATGTGTCCTCGTTTGTCACATTTATAGTCTTCTTTTTATATGCCGGTGTTAACTAGTTTAAATTAGTACGATTTTTCTAGTGCAGATGGCGTTGAGCGAAAAATGGATTGCGGTATAAAGATATCATGTCATTTACGATAAGTGTGAGCTGTAATTTTTTATTGTTTGCTAATAAGGTGCATTTAGAAATGAAATTAGACCTTAAAGTTATCACCCGCTTATTCTGGTGAAGTGAAGTGATACCTGGCACAGTCTAGTTACACTGTGCGACAGTAATATACACAGGAATCAGACGCGAGAGTACGGCGTGAGGAAAGGAGATAGTGGACCACATTAGCAAACCGAAGCAGCCATACAAGAAGTGTATCAGTTTATACAGACGGCAATTTCAACCCTATTGCCGTAAGGAAAGTGCGGTGCGTAAGTGAGAGGTAATCATCAAAAATAACTGGGAGTACATTTTAATATTCATCATTGTAGAAAAGTGAGCCTTATATACCAAGCAAGGATTAAATTTCAACTTTTGAAGTATTTCATTTATTTTGTTGAAATGTGAACTTTACTTATAAGAAAAATTAAATATAGAAAAAGTACCAGTGTTTATAAAGATTTTAGAACTTAGAAAAATAATTCGAATGTAGATTATAGACTTAGTTAATTTTACGTGAATTTTTATTAAGACGGGGAACCTATGCCCGATTTGGAAAATACACTAAATGGCCGACATTTAGAGATTTATTTATTTCCTTAATTGACAAAAATAGATCGCTTGCTAAAGTACAGAAACTTCATTATTTGAAAAGCTATCTGACCGGGGAAGCCGAAAAATTGTTGAGGCATATTCCTATATCGGAATGCAATTATGACAAATGTTGGTCTCAGCTTGAAACACGGTACAACAACAAAAAATATTTGTATTTAAAATATTATTTAGTAAAAAGAATATTCAAACCGAGTCATCTGAAGCGCTTAAAGAGTTGATGGATACTACCTCTTATTGTTTGGATGCCTTATCAAACTTGGGTATTGACATAAGTTTATGGGACATAATTATAATTCATGTCCTTACACTAAAATTAAATGCTAATACTACAAAAGATTGGGAAATAAATGTCACTAGCAATGTTGAGTCTAAGTTGCCTACATTTGCACAATTTAAAGAATTTTTGATGGGTCGATACAGAGCTTTTGAGTATTAGAAACTGATTCAACGCACAAAGTAACTAAAAATAATTTTAATAGAAATAAATCTTTACATGTTATGAATATTATATCGTGTCAATTTTGCAAGGAAGAACATAAATTAGGCTTTCGTAAACAATTTTCGAAACAAGATGTTGACACTCAGCGTAAGTTTGTCAGGGCAATAATTTGTGTTTTGATTGCTTGGGCCAGAATCCTTCTGCCATTTCTTGCCGCAATGCAATAACATGCAGAATTTGCAAAGGCAGACATCATTCTTTGTTGCATCCAAAAACACAGATGAGTCTGTTCATCATACAAAGGTCAAAGCACATGATGATACGGATGCAGGACTGCCATATGATGCAGTTGAAGAACAAGGTGATATGGTTTTCTGTTTTTCGAAAGCACACGCTAGTCAAGTGTTGTCAGCTACAGCTCTCGTCACAGTGTTCAAAAACAAAGCTGAATGAATTCCCGATTCGGGTGCTAATAGATCAAGGCTCTCAAGCTTCTTTCGTAACTGAAAGGATAGTGTAATATTTAGGTTTAAAGAAACAACCTACCAAAGGGATTATTTACGGAATCGGCGGTGCTAATAGTTTAATATCAAAATCATTAACTGATTACATAAAAATTCAATTAAAAAATGATCTGACTGTTGAGTTTGTAGTTAAAGCTTACGTCTTGAAACCAATGACATCTCTTCTTTCTACAAAAAAAATAACTGAATTAAAATTGGTGGAAATAATAATAATAATAACCCCCCCGTGGGACCACCTTGCCGTGGTGGGGGGGCTTAAGACATCCCGTAGTGACTTTCCAGATGCAAATAACACCTTGCAATTACAATGATGTCGAACTAACGGTCCCGACCCGTATAGATTTATTATGGAGAGAAGATTAAGAAATCGTATAATTGGGCCGCTTCCCGGGGGCGATCGCCGGGGCGCACCTGGAGCCGATGCTGGGTGCTCCAGCATGCGAACCATCGGCGGTGAGGAGTTGAGCAGGCGGGCTCCCACCGATAAAAATATTAGAGCCGATTCTAAGAGATCAAAGCGAAATTGTCATCTGTCACGTTGTATAACATCACCTTCTTTTGTAGATAAACCAGCTATGGATGTTGCGCAGGCGGCTAACGTCTTATTTCCTGCGTCCACCAAAGCCGGTAAAGAAAGAGTACGCATGAAATGGGATGATGATATTAACTGTTTTATCATGCGTACTTACTATTTAGTAACGAAATTAGAGACAGATTTAACTATGTACAGAAGGAAAATGTATAATAATTTCATATTAAAATATCCGAACTTAAATGTTTCTGAGCAAAGAATTGCAGATCAAAGAAGAACCATAATAACACATAAACTGCTTGCAGATGATATTCTGAAAACAATTCAGACCGAAGTAGCTACAATGCTCAAATCAGACAATTCCCTACAAAATGCAAGCATTGTTGATTCATCTAATAGCAAACAGATACTCCAATTCTCACAAAACACTGAACCTACATCCGGCACACTAATATTAACAACACTTAAACATACACCTGAAGCGACACAAGTTATAACACAAAATTCGACCACAACACAAACTCCTTTAAACAATATAATGCCTGCAGATACAATAAACGACTTTCAAGAATACGACAGTAGTAAAATAATAGATAATCTAATGGACTCATTGAAAGAATCTCTTTTAAAATACTCAGGACTAGACCCAGCATTGAGACCAAAATTACCTAAACTACATGAAGGAAAACGACTTATAGATATAATAACACTTTTTAATAAAAAAATATTAATAAACTTTTTCAATGAAGATTCCAATATAATAGACATACATAATTTGATATACTGTTCGGCCTTAGTTATTAGTAAAGAGCTAGGTTACAAAAGCTACAATAATACAACAAATTATAGCAAACAACAAAAGGAAACAAAAAAGCCGTTTTGGCAAACACGACTACAAAGAGATATAGAAAAACTAAGAGCAGAAATAGGTAGAGTCACGCAATATATTAGAGGAAATAGGTCCAGAAAACTAGTTTCAAAAGTAAAACTTATTCTAAAAAATAATCAAAAACACACTAAACACGAGAGATTAAATGCAAACGCAGAAGAAGTTTTAGACACATTAAAACAAAAATTAGCCCTTAAAGTTCACAGGCTTGACAGATACCTTAAATCATTACGGCGTAAAGAAGATAACAAAATGTTTAAAGTAAATGAAAAATTATTCTACAGAAATTTAAAACAGAATTTGAATAACCCTCAACCAGATACACACAATTCTAACTTTCCAACCGCAGAAGAACTTAAATCCTACTGGAGTAGTATTTGGGAATCAGACATGGGACACAATACTGAATCTTTATGGATTACAAAAGAAGAGCAAAAGTGGGATCATATAGCTGAAATGAGCTTTGATGAAATAACTGAAGAAGATATTACAATAATAACAACAAAACAAAAGAGCTGGAAGTCTCCAGGAGTCGATTCTATTCACAATTTTTGGTACAAGAAATTCTTTATTCTACACAAAATTATAGCAAAAAATTTAACTCAAATAGTATATAGACAACAAGAAATCCCAGACTTTTTGACCCGTGGTATCACATACTTACTACCTAAGGGCTATGATACCGGAAATCCCGAAAAATATAGACCTATCACCTGCCTGTCTACTCTTTATAAAATTTTAACATGTTGTATCGCGAGAAAAATTACCAAACACATTGAAACAAATAACATTTTAGCGGAAGAACAAAAAGGCTGTAGACAGAATCATATGGGATGTAAGGAGCAGTTAATTATTGATTCAACAATAATTAAACATGCTCAAACTAAAAAACGAAACCTTTACTGTACTTACATTGATTATAAAAAGGCATTTGACAGTGTTCCACATTCCTGGCTTATTCAAGTATTAAAATTATACAAAATTAACCCAACTCTGATTAACTTCTTAAGATCAATAATGTCTCTGTGGAAAACTTCTTTACAATTCCAAAATAATCAAATTAAAATAGTTACTGATGACATTTTCATAAAAAAGGGTATTTTTCAGGGAGATTCATTAAGTCCCATATGGTTCTGTCTCGCTCTCAACCCACTGTCTACCATACTTAGCCAATCTAATTACGGATATATTCTGAAAGATAGAGCTGGATACAGCACCTCTATTAGTCACCTTATTTACATGGATGATTTAAAATTATTTGCTAAGTCTGAAAAGGAAATGAAAATTTTAATAAATCTTACGCAAGAATTCAGCAGTGATATTGGAATGCAATTTGGCCTTGATAAATGCAGAACTGTGAGCATGAAACGTGGAAAATTACATGAACTAAACATAGATACTACAAGTAATGAGATTATAGAATGTCTCGAACCTGGACAATTTTATAAATATTTAGGTATAGAACAAACCAACCAAATAGATCATAAAAGAATTAAGGACAACATTACAAAAGAATACGTGAATAGGGTCAACCTCATCTGCAAAAAGCAACTAACTGCAAGAAACCTGATAAAGGCAATTAACACCTTTGCTATACCCATTTTAACATATTCTTTTGGAACAATTAGGTGGTCCAAAACAGACACAATTAATTTGGAACGAAAAACTCGCACAGTACTCACTAAATTTAGATACTTGCATCCCAAATCAGCTGTTGAAAGATTGACAATTAAGAGAGACAAAGGCGGAAGAGGTCTTATTGATATAACCGTGCTCAGAGAGAACCAAATCATGCGTCTTAAAAACTTCTTCCTTGAGAAGTCAACAAGCAGCAATATCCATAAAGTCATAGTTCACAATGATACTAACTATACTCCACTTAGACTCGCCGCAAACCAAACTCAAGAGACATATAATAAAATTGATCAAGAAAAAGAAAAAATAAAACAATGGAAACAAAAGGAATTACATGGTAGACATGCTAATGACCTATGCCAACAACATATAGATATATCAGCATCAAATAAATATTTAACAATAGGCACATTATTTGCCGAAACAGAAGGTTTTATAAATGCCATCCAAGATCAAGTCATCAGTACTAAAAACTATAGAAAATTTATAATTAGAGAACCAAATCTTTTAAATGACAAATGCAGAAAATGTAATTTAGTACCAGAAACTATACAGCATATCACAGGAGCATGTCAAAACTTAGCATCAACAGATTACACCCACAGGCATAATCAAATTGCAAACATAATACACCAAAAGATAGCCCAGAAACATAAACTCATCGATAACAATTTACAACCATACTACAAATATAAACCCAACCCTGTGTTAGAAAACACCTCACATAAACTATATTTCGATAGAGCCATACTTACTGATAAGACCATCCATTACAATCGACCCGATATAGTTTTGCAAGACAAACTTAACAACATAGCCTTTCTAATTGACATAGCTGTACCAAATACGCATAATATTCAAAAAACAATAGCCGAAAAGATTAGTAAATATAACGAACTGAGCGAAGAAATAAAAAGAATATGGAAATTAAATAAAGTTTTCATCGTCCCAATTGTACTCTCAGCTACAGGATTAATACCAAAATATTTGCATCACTGCCTTAAGTTATTAGATTTACCCTCAAATTTATATATTAAAATGCAAAAAGCAGTTATTTTAAATACATGTCGCTTAGTGCGAAAATTTTTACAAATCCCAGAAACTGCTCTGGATAATACATTAATAATACCAGCAAATGATGACTACTTGGCTTAAAGCCCGTATCATCATAATACCCTACATGGAGAAAAAAAAAGAGAAAAGAAAAAAAAAATAATAATATAACTTTATTTCAGACATAATTAGTCCATATTAAGTGCAAGTATATTAGTAACAATTTTACTTAATAACTATGTTAGTGATGTTAGTATTTATGCCTACATAATAATAATATTTATACATAATTCATTATCTTTTTAATCCTATTGCCAGCTCTACCCAGTGTTGCTGAAAGCGGCAATCCGTTCTCGCCGCGATCATTTTTAAAATGCTGTTATTACTGTTTCGCAGACGCTGTAACATTGAGGCTGATTTCTTTCGCATAACAGCATGAAATCCATTAGTTCTAGTATCTGCGAATATTTTAGAAGCACTACAGCTCCATGGCAGTCCCAACAGCATTCTAAAAGCGTTATTGTATTGAATGAGAAGGGCGCTGTAAGCTCGTCGCCTGTATGATACCCACAGGCTACTCGAGTAAAAAGATTGGCAAAATGCTTTGAAAAGAGTGACTTTTACGTCATCTGTACATCGAGCAAACCTGCGGGCAAGCATATTGCTCCTAACTGCCAGCGCCCTACGCTCCCTTTCTATATCACAATCATCACTTAAATCGCTCGTTATAATGTGACCAAGATACTTAAGAGTATTAACAATATTTAGGACTATACCATTGAGGTATACGATAAACAATGTACAACTAGCAGATCCTCAATATCATACACCTCATAAAGATGATTACCTATTGGTAGCTGAGATTTACTCTACAATACAAGATTGTGTAAAAAGGGATCCTGTAGGTTATAGCAATAATAAATAGCCTGTCAATTATTGCACAAAAATCAAGTTTAGGTTGGATTCTGTAGGAGCAATCCAATCAAGTGATGTTATTATATCGCATCTTAAAAATTTACATGTTCACATGAATGAAGATCAGGCATTAAGCAAATTTTGGGAATTAGAAGCAGAGCCAAATAATAGTAAAAGAATACTCACAAAAGAAAAATCTTGGTGTGTAAATCTGTTTCGTCAAACTACAATAAGACATGCAGATGGTAGATAGATGTGTAGTTCGTTTACCTTTTCGGAACGACGATCCAAATTGCAAATATGGCCAGTCGAGGGATATTGCACTGCTAAGATTTAAGTCTTTAGAGGAGAAATTGAATAAAAATATAAAATTTAAAAATGAGTACGTAAACGTAATCAATGAACATATCGAACTTGGACTTGGTAGATCAACCCCAATTGAAAAATAAGATTGCTGTCTACCTGCCACATCATGCCGTTGTGCGTAATGATAAGGACATCACAAAGGTTCGGGTTGTATTCGATGCTCCCTGCAAGGGAAAGAATGGAGTGTCTCTTAATGATGATTTATTGATAGGACCTCCTCCTCAATCTGAATTAAGGCACATCTTGATGCGATGGAGAAAGCATCCCATTTGTTTGGTTGCGGATGTCGTAAAAGTGTATAAGCAAGTAAGAGTGGCTAATGAAGACACAGACTTCCAAAGATTATTGTGAAGACGTTAATTCTAATAATTCTGAGAAGACGTTAATTATATCATGCAAGATTATAAATTACTTACAGTTACATTTGTTACTGTATCAGCTCAATACTTAGCAGTAAAGGCAATGCAACAAGTAGCTCAAGATGAAGGTGACGAATTCACACTTGCAGCTGAAAGAGTCATGACTGATTATTACGTGAATGATCTCATGACAAGATGCGAAAATGTGGATACAGGCCCAAAAATTTACAATGAAATGAACTCTCTTTTGACGAAAGGCTGTTTTCAGTAGCAAAAATAGTCAAGCATATAGCGATGATCTGCTAAAAATAATAGAAAATGATTACTTGGGTAAATATAGGAGTGAAATATTTAATAATAAACAAGACGAAATAATTAAAACACTGAGATTTACCTGGAACCGATGCGTTGACTCTTTCCAATATGCAGTTAAACTTCTTCCTCTGACTTATCCTGTAACAGAAAGAAAGGTTATTTCGGATATTTCGAGAGTTTTTGATCCCTTGGGTTGGGTCGGTCCTTGCGTAATATTAGAAAAATAGTAAATCAAAAGTACACACGTACAGGCAAGCATAAAATATGAATGGATGACTTAACGAAACGAACTTACTCAGGTTGACTGAATGTTCTGTACCTTGGTGGATAGGAATGAAAAAAACCTGATAAAAGAATTGATCTGTGACGCGTCAAAACAAGCATATCCGGTCGTTGTGTATATCAGAATAGTGGACTCTAAAGACAAGGTACATGTTTATTTAGTAACCGCAAAGACAAGGGTCATCCCTATCAAAACAATATCAAAAGTGAAAGCTGTAAAACCAAAAAACATCTCGACTTTATTAGAGTAAGTACAGGTATATAATACAGGTATGTAATAATGAAAATGAAGAAAGTGAATTTATTTTGCAGAATTGGTCAACACTTCCAAACTTTAGAGTTGTAGCATATTTTAGGTGATTTATAGAATTAAGGAAAATAAAGGCGAAAATAAATATAAAAAAAAACTTAACCACTCGTTTAAGGATTTGTCAAAATAAAAACTTTAAGAAAGAAAGTCATAAATTGAAATTAAAAGAATATATTACTCATGGTCCATTAAAACCAATCAACCCATTTTTGGATGATGAAAGTATATTAAGAGTCAGGGGATGGTTAGAAAACGCCGAAATCCTTTAGGACAAAAAGCTTCCTCTTATATTACCAAAGTTCTCAAGTCTTATTAACCTTATAATTGCTGATGCTCACTGTAGAATACTTCACGTAGGCCCACAACAAATCTTGAAATTTTTAAGATCTTCATATTATATAATAGGAATGAAACAATTAGTCAAGGCTTTTTATCGTAAGTGTATAACGTGTATTAGATTTTCAGCTGCAACAAAGACACAACTGATGGGTCAACTACTTGCCATAAGAGTGACCCCTTACAGATCCTTAAACCGAAGTGGAGTAGATTATGCGGGCCATATCAATCTAAGGACCTCATAGGGACGTGGAAACCATGCGTACAAGGCATATATTTGCTTGTTTGTATGCATGGTTACTCGTGCTGTGCACCTTGATGTTGTCAGTGATCTCTCCACTCAAGGGTTTCTAGCAGCCTTTAAATGTTTCGTCGCACGACGTGGTAATTGCAGTGAACTGTGGAGTGATAATGGGTCCAATTTTGTTGAAGCTTCAAGGGATTTACATAAACTATTTATGTAAATCTGAGCAGTCTGGAATCGCCAAGGATATAGCCGAAGATTTAGTCAACAACGGTACCAGTTGGCATTTTATTCCACCTCATACACCAAACTTTGCGGGACTGTGGGAAGCTACCATTAAGTCTTGTAAGCATCATTTAAAAAGAGTCAACTGTTAACTTTTGAAGAAATGTCAACGCCACCGAGTCAAATTGAAGCTTTTCTATGGCCAATTTTATAATGATGACGATGATACAGTAGAAGCATTGACACCAGGTAATTTTCTAGTTGGTAAGTCAATTTTAACAGCCCCTGATTACAATTTCGATTCATCTAACATTACGTATTTGGAAAGATGGCAACAGGTTCAAAAAATTACCCAGGACTTTTGAAAACGCTGGTCCCAGGAATCATTATCTCATTGGCTGAAGCGATATAAATGGACAAAACAAAGCGGTGAACCAAATATAGGTTATATTATCATTGTAAAGAAGGACAATCTGCCCTCCTGTCGTTTATGCATACTAATCTAACATCATTCATTAACATATATCTAATGGTCTTGAATCCCAGTCAGTATAGCTTCCAAAGAGCTAATAATTATACATCTGCTCTTTTCTTTGACATTTCGAAGGCCTTCAATTTTGTATGACATAATTTACTACTGAAAAAATTGGAAAAATGTGGCATTAGTGGCACTGCTTTAAGTTGGATTAAAACCTATTTTCAAAATAGGTTTTAATCCGACTAACAAGCGACACGGACTTATTATATAAAAAAATGAGCAGCCTAGCAGGCAGCTATTTATTTCTCTGAAAATACTACCACTCCCATGCCTGTACATTTTTGAAATTGCAAAGTTTGTAAATGAAAACATGTATTATTTCAGACATGCGAAAGAGATTTACACACGAAATACCAGAAATGGCAATAGACTTGCCGCTGAAATTATACCCAATAGTGCTCGATTTAAAAAAATGCTACAACAGTAGTTATATATTTTTAATTAATTTTTAATCGTAATTATATCTCAATTTGAATGCTTTGGTACTAGTATTGCTAATTGGTAAAAATGACATGCTATACAATATTTTAATTGAAATTTGTATTGTAATATAGTCTCTCTCACAACTCAAACTCAATTATAAAAAATGTATTTGCATGCTATTATAGATGGCTGAAAAGCTGAACTATACTGTATAGTAACCACTTAAATGTACCCCTTTTTCAAAGCAAATAAATCTTAATTTCATTTCAAGTATAAAGCTTGTGTGCACCTCTGGTTTTTTTTTGACATACCCCTGTTGTTCATCCCGGTAATAAAATTTGATAATCTGTCAGATTTTGTTATGCTATTATTTAAATTGTTTTATACAGTAAGCTATTTTGAGTATTATACAATGTTATGATCTCTTTCTTATATTTACGCGAACACTGCACATTAAATAAAACTACTTATACGGGGATAGGGGGACAGTTCCCCGTAACCATGGGTGCTGTAAAGAAAATAAGTATAATTAGTACTTTTAGAAAGGAATAGGCCCTTTTCTTGAAGGTCCATAAGTTGTATCGGTCCGGAAAAATCGCTGGTGGTAATTGATTCCACAAGGAAGTTGTGCGAGGAAGAAAACATCTTCTAAACCGCACAGTGGTGGACCGCCAATCATCCAGGTGATATGGATGGTATCGAAAGTTTTGTCGCGATGTGCGATGGTGAAATTGAGCGGCTGAAATTAGTACGAACAATTCCTCAGAGTACTCCCCATGGTAATTGCGATAAAATACGCAAAGAGATGCAACATCTCTACGCAGTGCCAGTGAGTAAAGCCGAACGGAAAGAACTACTCGTCGCCGGATGCGGTCAGGTGGAAGGAGCTGGCACTAGGAAGCCCCTGCCCAGAGATGGGAACAGTATTCCATGTGAGGCCGAACCTGCGCCTTGTAAAAATGCAGGCGGTGTGCCGGTATGAAATACTGTACCGTTCTGCTGAGCACGCCAAGCTTTTTAGAGGCCAATTTGGCCTTCTCTTCCAAGTGACCACGAAGCTGCACGTCACTCGATGTGTTGACGCCGAGGGTTCCGATACTGGCTGAGACAACAAGGGGAGTGACTTGAAACTGAGGAGATACTAGAAAGGGGTTCTTTTTACCGGTAAACGCGCAAACTTGTGTCTTCTGGGGATTGAAATGGACTAGATTTAGTCGCCCCCAATCCGGAAAACAAAGTCTCGACTTCAGACACAAGTTTTTTCCGGTACTCGGCGACGTTTTCCCGAAAAATACTGGCACGGCCGGTGTAAAGAGCAGGATTTGCAGAAGAAACAGCGTTGATGAAAGCATGCAGCCTTATGGAACACCAGCGTTAATAGGCTTGTAATCGGAGCATGCTCCGTCTATTACGACCTTGATGCTCCGATCAGCCAGAAAACTGGTGATCCAATTGCACAATTTCTTGGCAAGCCCATAGGAAGGAAGCTTCAAAAGAAGCACTTTGTGCCAGACCCGAAGAAATGTCCAAACTAACGGTCAATGCCTCCCCCTTGGACTCGATCGCCTGCGTCCATCTATGTGTTAGGTAAACAAGAAGATCACCAGCTCAGCTACCCCGACGGAAACAATACTGGCCGTCACTAATCAGCTGGTGCTCCTCAAGGTACCGCAGTTAATAATGGACTCCATTATTTTCGAGAGCAAGGAGGTGATGGCGATAGGCCTGTAATTGGACAGAGCAGAGTGGTTACTTTTTTTAGGGATCGGGTGCACGAAAGCTGACTTCCATGAATACGGGACTACGCCTAGGGAGTAGGAGTACCGGAAAAGATGCGTTAGAACCGGTGCCAACTCTGGAGCGCACGTCTTCAGCAGAATTGGCGGGATTCCGTCAGTCCTACTCGACTTGTGGATATCCAGGGATAGGAGTGCTTTGCGTATTGAGAACTGTGTGAATCGCACATCAGGCATAGAGCACTCACACTGAGGATTGGTCGGCGGTGTGTTTCCGTTGTCATCAAGAGTCGAGTTGGACGCAAGAAGGGAGCCTAAAAGGTCAGCTTTTTCTTTTGCGGCGTGGACCAGTGAGTCATCCTCACTGTGCAGAGATGGTAGTGATGGCTTACAGAAATTTCCTTAAACAGCCTTGGCGAGAGACCATTCTCAAAGGAAGGCGAACTAGTTTCTTGCCAATTCTGCCTATGTGCTTTGCCTCAACTTTGCCTCTACAATAACTCTTTATATTATATAAGGCCGGCAACGCCTCTGCAACTCTTCTGGTGTTGCAGTTGCTCATGGGTGGCGGTAGTCACTTACCATCAGGTGAGCCACATGCTCGTTTGCCCCCTCTCCTATAAAAAAAATTAAATTCTATAAAATCCCTAAAAGTAGTTTTATTCAATTAGTGTATGTTTTATATATTTCTTTTATATTTATATTTTATACAATGTTTTTAATAGTGTTGATGAAAATACTGTGTTTTCTGACAGTTCAGTTCAGTTCAGTTCACAGGTTCGATTTTGGAATAAGTTTTGGTATGGCCTCGAAATTTTTTCCGGTTTATGGCGTTTGATTACGTTCTATTTATGTAAGAAAACATGCCTACGGTGTAGGAAAAAACCAAGGGAAAACTTTTTATAAAATAACAAATAATATTCTGGACCATGGTGATAAAATGCAAATTTAACATCTACGCGTAAAACTATGTTATTGGACATACGTTTATGTATACACATAAACGCTCACTTACCCCTTACGCGTGTCTGGCGGCGGCCTGGTGATCCTCGACGTATGCTTAGTGTGGTATTCAGATTGACAGATTCTTATAGGCTCTGGGGACTAAAACATAAAATTTTTTATATTTATTAGAAAAAATATTGGTATAAATAGGCATAAAGATATTTATTTTTCTTATTTGTTAAATAAATCTTGAATATTATAAGAACTAAAAATACGATATAATTTGAATTTGTTCCCCTTGCAAAACAAGAACAGCAAGAGCCATTGTCATCGGGCCACCATTTCGGTGAATAGCCGATAATGGAAGCAATTAAAATGTATGGCGGCTTAACTGCAATGCCCTGCAACGAAATTAATTTATAGTTACGCCAAAATAGCCCCAATTTTCTGTGAAACAGCCCTCTCTTACCCGCCAGTTTATGGCTTTGTAATCGCTGCTTTGAGCAAGGATACGATAATTGGCCGGTAAAATCTTTAAGCTTACCCATAGCCGCCTAGCGTTATTTTAGGATTCTTAAAGTCCCGGTACGACTCGGTAAGACATGCAGGAAGTCGATGAATGCAGGTGGCTCAGGACCGTGCTTTGTGGCGTTCCTTGGGAGGAGGCCTATGTTTAGCAGTGGACTTGTGAAGGGCTGTAATGATGATGAAAGTCCCGTTATGTTACAACTGTATTAGGTAGATATTTAAGGTACAATTACATATAAAATAACGGAAAGTTATCTGAATATCTGAATATCTGATAGTTTTCAACAGATCTATTGAGGAAATTATGACAAATATTCCCCTTGTAGTGTAATCTATGAAGAAGGTTTATGTTCAGCAGTGAAATTTAATGGGTCCTATGAATGACTACTAGCTGGAAGAATCGACAACCGATGGGAAGAAAGGTTCTCGAGTGGCAGCCTCGTACCGGTGCAAAGTGTAGGACGGCCATCCACTAGATAGAGTGACGCCCTGGTAAGACATGCAGAAAGTCGATGGATGCAGGTGGTTCAGGACCGTGCTTTGTGGCATTCCTTGGGGGAGGCCTGTGTTCAACAATGGATTTGTGAAGAGCTGTATAAATGATGATGATGATGATGATCATGACTGACTGTGACTATGATGATTGCGTTCCCCATCAAACTTTCCCTTTTAGCGCAGGAGAGAGACAACTGCAGCTAAGACCGATGAATACTGGACCAATTTAAATTGAAAACAATATAAAGAAGGTTGTGGTTAGCTTTTATTATTAACAATAAATTATATTTATATTGAAGTCGGTTGTACAAAATTTTTAATTTTAGCACTTGTATTTTCTATGTTCACTAAATTCGTTTGCTGTATGTGTGGCGGCGCTGTCGTCGCACCACAAAGCGAAACACATCGAAGCCTAAATCGCGCTAACAAAGTTCCGAAGTTGAAACAGTATATATAGAATAGCTCCGAACTACCGGAGCGTTGGTCGCTCCCCGGGCAGAACACCTTGCCCGGCGGGAGATCTCCAATTTTCCTTCCACCCGCCACAGTGTTGTTGTTGAATTCTGATAACTGCGGTATTACTGGACAATTACAGTAATTTTGTTTTTTTATTTTATTTTATTTATTTCTGGTATTTAAAATAATAAATTTATGAAAAATTATATTATTAGCTCTAGCAACATTATTAAGGGAGAAAACAAAGGAATACGTTCGTATGGATTACACGTAAACGCCACATTTTCAGTTTTATAAGTATGATTTTCACCTATTTCTGACTGACAATGACGATAATGAAAGTGAGGTTCTCTTGGTCGATTTCTACCACGTTCACAACAGCGAAGATACATTATAGTGCCACACATATAGTGACATACTGTGCTAGAAGTTTATTCGTTTAACGTTAAGCCCGAACTGGTTTCCGCCTTGTTGTGGCGGGAGGGGGGGGGGGCTTAGTAGTTGTGAACAAAGAGGAACCCACTTGGCTGGCCCGAGGAGCAGGGCCGGCCCGAGGTGGTCGCTCTGAGTGGGCTCAGTGGGCAGATTGAAAACCCTTGAAAGGCTAGACAATTCAAATTCAATCTGCTCCAACTAACACACCTACTCAGGCAGTGACTAGTGGTTTGGTCAGTACCACGCTGTTACCTTTTTCTGGCACCAAGCATAAATATAGACTGTGAGCCCAGTATAAACATAGGCTATGAGATTACTTAATTTGCATAACATTAGTTGTCCATAGACAGCAGTAGTCACTTATCATCATGATATGAATTCAACAGCAATAATTTTATGTTGTAAATTCTGTATAATTTATTGGAACTCTAAGAGGAAAAAAATATTTAGGTTTAATTAAACGTCAATATTTAAGCATCATGACAGCTGGATGAAAAGATCCATTCTAGCTGTACGCCATCAAGGGGCATCGGTAATTAAAGGCAATTGTGAAATACGTCCGTAGGGTGTATGGTAATTTTCCTCGTCCCATATCAATTTATTGTCGCCCTAAAACAGCCAATTTGTCCCTTCACACTTCCCTTCGCTGGCTTCCAATTAGTGGCTGCGTCTAACTGCTTTTAATGTCTTAATACTGCTTTTATTTTACATTAGGACATCGCAAAACGATTTCATACGCTCCACAATGGTGCCATTTCCTTTTTTAATTTTGTTGAAACTATAAGAATCTTTTGCATTTTGTTTGTGGCTTAGAGGATATCGGGTTTTCTCGCAGAATAATTACATTAGAGCCAATACAAATACTTTTCTATGATATATATAAATTATTGCCCATTTATACCGCCGTGAAGTTAAAAAAACCTACAAGCAAAGTCGTCTTTCTTATTTTATTCTTTTTTTTAATCGCTTCAGTTTACGATAATAATAATCAGTCCAGTATAATCAGTCCAAGCTACAGTTGTCTAGCTCGGTGTTTGGGTACAATAAGACTGGAATAGATCGCTAAAAACCTATTCAAAATGTTGCAGCGCAGATATCCTTCGCAGTGAACGAATGTGAAGAAAAACATCGTAGTAAAATCATTCATTCATTCATTACAACCTGTCGAATGTCACTGCTAAACGTAAGCCTCACCCCATAGATTGCCATATAGAGAGGATATTTTCCGTAGTTACCACGCTTGGTACCCGGGTTGGCAACCGCAGCTTTTTATTATTTAGACCTGCTCTCAGGAAAATGCTACTGTCCATCTCCTGTGTTTTGCTCTCTGTGGGTTCTTACGACTCTTGCGCACAGTGCTGTGGCGGTATAAGAGAATATATTAGTGCATATCATTCCGTGTGGTGGCGGGTAAGAATACCCACTACCCCATATCTTCCCGTGGGCGTTGTAAGAGGCGACAGAGGGAAGCTGAGGTAGCTGCATCTTTCTGATAACAGCAAATAACAATTAAAATTGCGGTTGCTAACCCGCTCGCCAAGCGTGGCAACTATGGCAATATACCCTCCATGAATACGAAAGAGTAAGAATAAGAAAGATACTAAAATATGACCCCAATCCCCGGAAGCCTCGCTATTCCTAGTTACGGTGGCGACCATGGTAATAGCGGGGAAAGGGGTGCTAAGAATATCCGGTGGAGGTTCGGTTGCCACCTAAGACGACTCAACCTGGGATCATATAACGCACGCACTGAGGACGAGAAGATTCTGGTGCTGGAAGAAGAGACGGACAAGTTGCGCTAAAATATTATAGGATTATCCGAGGTCCAAAAAGATGGGAGGACACGGTAACCCTTGAATTTGGCAGCTTATTCCATCACCGGTAGGGCGACCCAGATGGTCCCAAGGAGGTATCGGATTTATCGTCCACAAGTTTCTCGATAACAACGTTGTAAAGATTGGGAGTGTGTCGACGAGGTATTCACCGTTTGGTCAGAATCACCAAACGGTATTCACTGAAGGTCATACAGGATTTTACGCACCAACCTCGACATCCCGATGAGGAGGTGGAGGAAATGTATGAGGATATATCTAGAGCCATGCATTCCTCCAAAACTCACTACACTTTATTAATGGGAGACTTCAACGCAAAACTAGGCACTAGAGAGGACAAAGAGCTGGAGGTAGGGAAATTTGGAATAGGGCAACGGAACCCAAGGGGCCAGTACCTGGCCGAGTTCATGGAGTGAGAGGGACTCTTTATGATAAACTCTTTCTTCCAGAAGCAGCCCCACTGAAGTGAATCTGGTCGATCCCCCACGGTTCGACGAAGATTGAGATTGAATTCATTATGATGACTAGACGGCAACTGTTCAGTGATGTCTCAGTAATCACGAGGGTGAAAACTGAAAGCGGTCGCCAATTAGTTTAAAGCACATTGAAACTAAACGTTAAATAAGATAGGTTTCGTCAAATAAAGTCAACGCTGTTATAAAATCGTTTTCATTGTCTAGAAGATTGCTATGCAGTGGACGATATGAATGACCAGCTCGTGGAAACTGTCCATGCGATCGTAAGACCTGCCGTAGAAGAACACAAAAAATCTCCTTAACTGAACAGAAAAATCTCCAAATACATGCTGTGGGACTTACGCAACTTTAATACATATTTTAGAAGCGATTAAACGGAACCAGGGCTCCAGTCTTTGCCAAAGATCTGTCTGCTAGAAAGAGCCAACTGTCGAAGCTGAAGACCGAGTTTGGCAACATCGTTTCCAGGACGGCTGAGATTTTAAGTGAGATTGAAAGGTTGTATGGGCAGCTGTACACATCATCGTTGGAGCCAAGCAAGTCATATCGGACACTATTCCGATGATATTCCGGACGTCAGTCTGAGCGAGATTAGAATGGCTCTTCAGCACCTTAAAATGGGCGAGGCCCCAGGCGTAGATGAATTTACAGCGGAGCTTCTGAAAGCGGGTGGAAAACCGGTACTTAAACTCCCTCTGAAGCTCTTTAATTCTGTCCTCCGTGGTGCAGAAGCAGAAGTGCGGTGGTATTGTTCTTTGAGAAAGGCGACAATGCTCTCTTGAAAAACTACAGAGTGATCTCCCTTCTGAGCCGCGTCTACGTGCTGTTTCCGAGAATCATTGCGAATCATCTCGCACGCAGTCTCGATGACTTCCAGCCTCCCAAACAAGTCAGTTTCCGAAAAGGTTTTAGCACCATATACTATATACATACCCTTTGGAAAATTGTACACAAGACCCACGACTACAATTTGCTACTACCTGTTGCGTATGTAGACTATGAGAAAGCCTTTGATTTCGTCGAAATTTGGGCGGTGCCAAGTTAATCGTCGGTTCGATTTGCCGACGATATAGTCCTTATGGCAGAATCACTGGAGACCCTAAGCACCATGCTCAATGACTTCAATGTGCTTCCCCAATGGATAGGTCTTAAGATGAACATGGACAAAAAAAATCATGTCTAACCTATGCCAGTAGTTGTTGGGACACTAAGCTCGAAGTTGTAGACTAGTATATTTATCTTATTCTTTAGAGACAAATAGTCCGACTGGGTAAGTCCAACTTTGACCAAGAGGTCAATCGACGGATTCAACTCGACTGGGCAGCGTTCGGGAAATTACGATACGTCTTCTCGTCAGGTATACCTCCAAACTTGAAAACCAGACTGCACAAATAGTGCATTTTGCGAGTGATGCCTTATGGAACTGAGCCGTGGTACGTCACTGCTGGCCGTATGAAGAAGCTCAAGGTCGCACAGTGAGCTATGGAGAGGGTTATGCTCGGGGTTTATTTGCGTGATAAACTAAGAAAGGAGGATATCTCCAGTAGGGCCAAAATGGCCGACATAACCCAGCGGATTAATAAGCTGAAGTGGCAATGACCCGGCCATATAGCTCGAAGAATCGATGGGGAAAATAAGTTCTTGAGTGTCAGCCTCGTACCGGTAGGCGAAGTGTAGGGTGACCCACCACTAGATGGAATATATGGATAAGAAGAGAAAAGTAATGTCTAAGAAATTATTAATATTTGAAAACACATGAAGATGACCAATTCAGTAATTCGCATCACTGTAAACCTTTTCCCGCTCTAGACATCAATCAGAAATAAAAAGAGGCTTGCGTTTAGCCGGATCAAGACGAGACTGGTACTCTACACAAAAATATTGCACTGATGTTAACGACACCGAAATACAGGAAATTACGCATTTCGAAAGCGTTACGCACTGCGATAGAGTCTATAGAGTTGAGTATCTCGTGTCGTCGTATGTTTACTTAATATTCTATTATATTGAGACCCAATAACATACCTCACTCCTAATATTTCTGTAAGTATGTGTGCGCAATTATGCTATGTGTATGTATAAAAAAGTCCCGCTGTGATTCTTACTGGTTCTTCCCAAGATAGGGGCATCTTCCGGGCCAGTCGTAAAATCATATCTTTATTTCAATAAGTATAACTTGGAACCCAAAGTTGAAACAGAAAATAAATTCTTCTATGATATTAGGTTAAAGTGGTTGAATTTCATTTTAATACTGCTCACTAGATATAGGTCACATGATAGGGCGGCACTGAAAATTTCGGGAATCAAGGAAGTGACACAACATTACTATTTAAAAATGTATTTATTGCTTTTCGAAATATTCTACGCGAAATTTGACACATTTTTCCATACGATGGAACTAGTCATTGAAGCAACCATTCCATTCGGAAGCTGGGATTTCCAAAATGGCCGTTTTGTAGGCGTCCACAGCTTCTTCAGGTGAAGAAAATCTCTGTCCACGCAATTTATTCTTTATTTTAGGGAAAGTATAGAAATCATTAGGGCTTAGGTCGGGGCTGTACGGCGGATGGTCTAATAATTCTATGTTTTCTTGCTCTAAAAACTCTTTTGTTCTGTGTGCGGTGTGAGAACTCGCATTGTCGTGATGGAGGATAATGCGGCGGTTGCAGTTCTCTTTATGGAGTTCAGAAAAGACCTGTGGCAAACAAATACTAGCATACTATTCTGAATTAATTGTTCTTTGTCCCTCAAGAGGAATAGTCGTAACATGGCCGGTTTCGGAGACAAACGTGCCCATCATTTTTTTTGCAACACTCCCCGTAACGAACAATTTTTGTTGGCTTTAACTCATTTTTGAACACCCAAACTCGTGACTGGTTTTTTGTTTCGGGTTCGTACGCATATATCCAGGATCCGTCACCTGATACGATGTTGTATACAGCATTTGAGGATCCTGCGTGGAATCTTTCGAGAGTTCTGACGCACTAAGTAACGCGAGCCGCTTTTTGCTTTTCACAGAGCGAATACGTTATCCATCGGGAAAACAACTTTTTTACACCTAATTGTTCATGCAAGATTATTTGTATTTGACTCATGCCAATGTCTAAAGTTGCCTGAATTTTGCGGTATGTCACATGTCGATCTTGCTCAATCAGCTTACGCACAGCATCAACGTTTTCTTGGGTGATTGTAAATGTGGTCTCTCTTATATAGGACAAACTAACAGATCCATAAAAACCCGCGTTAAAGAACACATAGCTGATGTGAAGAATAGACGCTCCAGGAAGTCTGCAGTCTGTGAACATGTACAGGATCGCCCCCGTCACTACATTAGATTTGATAGACCAAAAATCCTCGCTAAACACCGATTCCTTCCAAGGATGATTCGCGGGGCTATTGAAATCAAAAAACATCCTAATTTCAATAGAGAAGATGGCTGGGTGCTACCATCTGCTTGGGATCCCATAATTAATAAAATTAAATCCCAACCCAAGCATACAACTGCAAGACTTCATGATACTGCGTAGATCGGAACAAAAATTAATAATTTTTAATCTCGAGGTAGCCGTGGTTGATTATGACATTGGGACGTCATACACCTCAGTCCCCCCGTGAACATGCTGTAAAGTGCTTGAAACGTCGGGAATGTAAAATAAGTTAATATACGCGATAAAATCCGTAAAATTAGTTTTATTTAAATCTTGAATAAATCCTTACATGAGCGCAGTATTGTATTGATTTTTTATTTCATTGAAGCGAAAAAGAGATAGTTACGAGTTAACGCGTTTATGATTGCTCGAAGCTTCTGGGACTAGAATACAAATAAAACAGTTTTAAGTTAAAATTTAATTATAAATTATGCTCTTGTCTGTTATTTTAACCGTGTGGTTGAAACCCGCAGCAATCCAATTTGGCAGAGCCAGCGGCAATACCAATGGTAGGGTTTGATTGGAGATCCTTCTCCAGTTGGACCGAACCACTCACCACCCTTTTACAGAATACCAGCGTATAAAAGCAGCATAATGCTGTCGTGCTTCGTATGGTATGTGCATTTAATATTAATCCTCAGGGATGACAAAGCACATATATTTTGATTTTTAGTCGTAGATAAATGATATTAACTCGTTTGTGTTCGTTTCTCTCTTTTATTTGTATAAAATAATAGGTAATAAAGAAAATGAAATATGTTTATGGGTAATAACTGAAGTTTAGTGAATATATTGAACTGGTTTACATTTTTCTAAGTACATTATTATTAATGTATAGAGAACTAATTACATGAAGGGAGCGATTGCAGTGCAACAGATAGGGGATGTTGTAAGACGGAATTCTATTAAAAGATTAAATAATTCAAACAGGTTCAAAGGAGATGCGCTTTCACAAGCAAAAGGAAGCAAATAACTCTGAAAAAATGAGGAAGGGGAACCTGAACGAATTCGTTTAAATGCGGTTATGGGAGGTGATTTAATAATATCGATATTATTAAATCACTTCATATTATATGACGTGTGGTGGCGGAGTAAGAAAATTCCATCACCCAATTTCGTCTCGTAGACACCGACATCCACGCGACGCGAGACGTTTCGAGAAATGCCAAAAATGTTATGACATCCAATAAATGGCAGAATAAACATTTCACTTACTCTACACGTGAGTACCCAAACTGGCGATGGACAGCATCCAAGGTTCGGGATGTTTTGTACCGCGATTTTCTATACGCCTGTCAAGCGTAACGATTAAGGCAAATACTTTCTACAACGGGAGAGACTCATGTCGAACAATGGGCTAAACCTAATTTACATGTAGTGGCGGCGTACGACAATCCTCATTCTCTTATCAATTCCTGGATGTCGTAAGAGGCGACAGAAAAGAACTAAAACAGGAGATGGGCTGCAGCATCTATCTGATAACAACTTAAAATAATAAAAAACACTGCGGTTGTCAACCCAATTGCCAAGAGTGGCAAATATCTATGTTCCTATGTCATGAAGCCGCGGAATTGGATTGGCTATAATGATGATATTGATATTTCTAAATTTTGATTTGAATACAGGTGAAACTTTTTGTCACCATCAAATGTAAAATTCTGCAGTTATTGAAAACAGTTTAGGTAAAAATAAATGTTTTAAAATAAAGGTATATTCAATTGGTAAAATGAAAAAGCTTAATATGTCGAAAAAACAAAACATAATGTTGCACATCAAAAATGTTATGTTATCGACAAAAGTGGTACATCACTTTAACAAATCGCTGTGCAGTGCCTTTCAAACGAAGGGGCTGGTGCAATAAGGTGAACAAATTAGAGCAATTTAACTTTTGAACGTGTCTCGTCCAACTAGCATTGAGACTGCAGAGGTGGAATTTAACGAGCAAATGAATAGGCAGGTGCATAGATTTACCTACTGAATGAATTATCATAATTATACAGTTTATCTCACCCGCTCGCTTAAATAGTTGAATTAAATCGCGGTACATTTATTTCCGTTGAGATTATATGAGATATTTAATTAATAGAAATTATTGCGTTTGTAGAAATTGTTGTTTCAATTTAATCAGTTATTGCTTTACGTCAAGCTATTGTTATTAATAAATTTTCCACGCATAAATTTAAAAACATAATAAGTATACTTTTTGCAATCTTATATAATTATTTAGACTATTACAGTTTATAGTAAAAATAGCCTGTATATATTATCGGCCAAAAAGTCGGCTAAAGAGAATATCAGATAAAATTTACGAACTCCAACAGATGCCTGATGGTATAAAATTTTACCATTTTTTTTCTCTGTTCAGCGCCTTCAGCATACCATCATAATATCGGTGGAGATTAAACAGCGTCAAGTGACGATCATTATCATTATTAGAGCCTATCATAACTCTACAGCTGAACATAGGTCGCCTCCAAGGATTATCCCAAAACAGAGCCGAGTTATCTGCATCCATTGATTTCCTGCATGTCTTAACAAGTCTTCATTCACACTATCAAGTGTGGTATCATCCTACACTATGCTTATCGATAGGAGTGCGCCACATAAGAATCTTTCTTCCTCATCGTTTGTTGGTTCATCGAGCTATATGACCAGTCTATTGCCACTTCAGCTTACTGATGTGTTGGGCTATGTTAAAAGTTAAAGTTAAAGTTACAGCCTATATTCGTCCCACTGCTGGACACAGGCCTCCCCTCATTTCTGAGAGGGTTTTAGGGCAAGGAAATGTCTGCCACGCTGCCCCAATGCGTATTGGCGAACTTGACATGTCTTAGAATTTTTTTCTTATTTCTCAGACATGCAGGTTTCGTCACGATATTTTCCTTCACCGCCGAGCACGTGGTGAATCAGCACTTAAAATTGCAACTAACAATTTTATTGCTGCCGGCGGGGATCGAACCCGGGTAGCTCGCGTACTGTGAAATTTAAAGAAAGCGCTAACCATCTGAGCTACCACGGCTTTGGACTATGCTACTTTAGTTCTAATATGGATATCTTCATTTTGATGTCTATAATGCAGAGAAACTTCAAACATAATCCTTTCATAAGTAGCCGGTTTTCTTATACGGCATAAACACCACCATGCCTAAGATTCTTTACACTACTTCTCGGTTTAATAGGTCATCATAGGCAACACGCACTGTTTATATACTTTTGTTTTAAGATATGAGGAATACTGAACTTAAATTTTAAATTGTATTAGAAACCATTTAAAAAATTACTATAATTGACGTTCCGTACCGTAAAGCGCATACCCACACTTTAGAAGATTATTTAGAAGACATCAAAATCGCAACGTAGAGTATCATATTATACAATGAACTATGAGGAACCTTTAATCCAATCGAAATGTGTGCAGTGTTTCAAATCTAAGAGGAATCACAATATCGGACTGGGTACATCACAGAGCTGAATTATTTGTACAGCTATGCTAAAACGTCACTTTCAATATGAGTTTTAAAAGAAATTTGAACTGTGTTAAATTTTTGCTCCTATTTGAATTGTATAATTGTTTCAAAAAATGGCTTTCGATACCCACGCAAAAGTGCGCACGCATTTAATTATGTGTATGTTAAATTTCAGTGGAAATGATGAAACATGTGCTCGATAGTGAAAAAACCTCAAGTTATTTTATGTACTTTATTTTCTAAGGCATTCAAATATAAAATATTTATTATGATAATTAGAAGAAAACTGAAAATTAAATTATCATGCAAACGTAATCTCCGCAGTGAAGTGCCAAGAAAGCTGAACGGCTATTCTTATCCTTTGAGCGAGAAAAGAACCAGCCCACTTATCACCAGCAGCGACGATAAGTCAACTTGTGCTTCTTGGTATACTATCGTCATCTAATATCTGATGACTTAACATTTCAATAAAAAAAATCGCAAAAAGTTCAAAATGTATCAGTATATTTTGAAGATATTAACATAATTGTAATAAAAACTTATAACTAAAAACAAGATGGATGGAAAGGAGACAATTTATTTTTATATGGAGAATGGGAGTGAAACGCATGTCGATTTATTCCCTATATTCTCTAGATTACAATAGTAATATTAGTTTTACCGTATTTAATGGGAATACTGAGAAAGTAACTATTAAAATATAAATTGTGAGAAAACCTAAAAATTAAAACCTATTGTCTAATAGTTTTCATGGAAATTGGTAAGAATTGTAAAAACAAATCACTGAGTATTACTGCGAATGAATAAGAAATATAAGATAATAAATAGAATCAGGCGTTGCTTTGCGGAAATCCATTATATTAAAGTTGGTAAAAAATTACCGACTCTACACGAGGCATCTTCAGGTGATAAATCACCTGACGTATTGTCGTCAGTGGTGTGTCTTTCCTAGTGTAGTGGTGCTGGGATTAGTGGTGACGGGGATAGTGCACGCAATTGAGGGAGGACGGGAGGTGCTCTTCAAACTAGGTAAGACACATCATTTTATTGTTTTGAGCGGATTTACGCGAGGTAATTTTTTACTAACTTTAATAAGCCATGAAAAATATCAAAAACGTTGGATTGAATTATAGATTAAAAGTCAATAATGTTTTTGTGAAAGAAAATGTTTCGCTTTTATAACCAGCGGGAACTTTTCAATGATTAAGTGAATTTTCTTTGAAATTATGATAAATAATCGCATTCAGTACAAGATAAAAGATTTTTGTATCTCCACTGAGGCGATGGTCGATGTAAATAAAAAATTCATTTCTTGTGAGTATTATTAAAGGAAAATTACTTCCGTGAAATGTTGTTTACTGAATTCCTAAATTTAGAGGAAATTATCGTCTATTCATTTCTTTATTTTTTTTTGATATAACAGATAAGTATATGATGTAACAGTAATGATAGCAGAGTCCCAATTGTTTCACCTGCTTACCATCTCGTAAATGGCAACTAATTGCGTATCCGGTTTTGACTACTGGTCCGATGATTACCTAGCACTTCTTTCACAATTTTCCACCTATACCCATTATTTAGGACTAAACACTTCTCTTTGAACTCTGCATATTCCATCGGAGTTAGTGTACTTTCTAGGTAATACAAAAAAAATATTAGTTACTCTGCCGGACAAAATTTAGAGACCGCTATATCATGTTTATATGAAATTGAAAGGGGTACAGCGGTTCCGGTGACTCGCCCTGCAGCAGAAATCAACCGGTGACCTTATATCCTCAGAAACTAATACCACACTACGTTGGGTTCGGGAACAACGAGGTGGGCGTGACGCCTGAGAAGGTGTGCCATTCAAAGCCCGTCTGCCCCTTTCTTAGAAGAAAGGTTAGATGACTAAGATTACGGGTCTCTATGGAATGGTACCAGTCTTGACACCTATCATAAGTGGACTGTAATTTTGCTTGAGGTGGAGTTGGAAATAAAACATCGGTTTGTCTTCCTAATTTCCCCTAAAGAGTGCGACATTGAAAACTTTCACTACTTTATCCTATCACTTTCCTTACTATCTTCTATCTTGATTTAAACTGGAAAACTGGTAGCTGGTCTAGAACTGTCCAGAACGTTTCCAAATTACGAGCCTCCTATCCTAGTACGTGAGATATACGGGAAAGAGAACCGCGCGCCGCGCGGCTTTTCAACATGATTTGACACTAGTTTTCATCAGCACACTCTCACATTTAACCCCATAACCACATTTCTTAAAACCATATTGTTACATAATTTCACTTATAAAAACATATAGAAAGTCTTATTATTATAATATAAATTACATTGCTATCACATAAAGACATATTTAAGGTATTCAACAAAATACACCAATTTTACAGGATATTTTTAAAGTTCTAAATCTTAAATATCTATCACACATGTTCTTTTTTTAATATTCTACTAAGCTAGCGCTATTAAAGATCCCACGTGATGGTAAATGGTATGTAGCCTAAGATAGTGAAGCGCACTGACTTAACAAAAGCCTATTCACTCTTGCCTTGAAGACACCCACAGTGTAATCGGATGGAAAGACAGATGCTGGCAACTTATTTCACTCCTATGCTGTACGCATGACGAACGACGTGGCGAACAGTTTGGTTCGAATGCGTGGTAAGTCATTAACGAAAGTGTGGAGACTGGCCGAACGTCTGGTTGTCTAATGGTGGAAGGGAGAGGGAGGAATTAAATTATGCAATTACTGCGCAAACTCTCCGAAACGCATCCTGTAGAAAACCGAAAGGCTGGCTACTTTACGTCTATGTTTGAGGCTGGTAAGATTGGTTTTAACCAAGTTCTGGTCACCAATAAGCCTCTTAGCACGCCTTTCCATTGAGTCCAAATCTGCTAGGTGGCATTTTGCAGCACCAGCCCATATATGGCAGCAATACTCCATGCACGACCGGACTTGCGCTTTATATAAATAAGCTGTCCCGGCGTGAAATATCGCCGCACCTTTGCAAGGACTCCCAGCTTCCTTGCAGCTGCTTTAGCTTTGGACTCAATGAACCGCCCGAAGTTCAAATTTGAGGATATTTCAAGCCCTAACAATTGAAGGTGGTCGGTATATTTCAGTGATACATTCGGAAAGAAGGTGCTAAGGTGAGCTGGCTCCTTTTTACAGTGAAGAGACACGCTTGTGTTTTGGAGGTGTTGAACTTTACAAGATTGGCATCGCCCCATTCGGAGACTGCCTGTAGTGTGAGATTCACACGCTCTACCATAGCTTCTCTTTCGGACTGGATTTGATCGCGACTGGCCCGAGGACTTGGTTGGTATCTCTCTACAACTGTGCTATCGTCTGCATACTCATAGATACCGGGAATAAGCAGATCATGAATATGTAGCAGGAAGATAGTTGCGGAGAGAACGGACCCCTGAGGTACACCGGCGTTAGTCACCATAGGATCGGATGACCAGCCATCGACGACGACCTGGAGAGACCGTTCACTTAAAAAGTCCTTTACCCATTCAATCAGACCAGGAGATAAGCCGTACGCTGGAAGCTTACCCAAAAGGCTAGTGTGCCAAACTCTGTCCAATGCCTTCGAGACATCAAGGGAAACAAGCAAGTGCTTCCCTTCTGTTCTCGAGTGCCTCGCATCATACGTGTGTGGCATATGCTAGAAAATCCCCAGCTGACCGATTTCGGCAAAATCCATATTGACGGTCACTAAGGAGGTCATTCTGTTCTAGGTATGCCATTAAGCGGGCATTCAATATACGCTCTATAATCTTGCAGAGTATGGAGGTAATTGAGATTGGCCGATAATTGGCAGGGTCGGCACGGCTGCCTTTTTTAGAACAGGCTGCACGTTGGCCAGCTTTCACGATTTTGGCACTATTCCAGTCACAACAGATACAAGAGACAACTCAGGTGCACAAGCCTTTAGAACCATATACCATCTGGTCCACTAGCATTATTCACGTAAGGTTTTAAGAACCTCCTTATTTATTATACGAATCTCCAACATAAAGGTCCCGCAGTGAGGTATTTTTGGTGGAACGTTGTTGCCACTGTCCAGACGTGAATTGTAGACCAAGAGAGACGTAAACAAGTCCGCTTTCTCTTGAGCCGAATGCGCCAGTGTGCCATCGGGTTTTACCAGCGGAGGCAGTGTAGGCCGACAGAAGTTTGTCTCGATCGCTTTGGCGAATGACCAAAAAGCTATCGCTGGATGGTCTGGCAGAGAGTTTTGCGCCTATACTAGCTTTCCGTAATGCTTTTTTGTAGGACTTGGCGGTCTGGTTGAAAGTTCTCTTCTTGGAGCTAATATCCGGAGCTTTGCGGTTTCGAGCGTCAACCTAGGATATGTCAGCTAATTGCTTGCGCTTTTCAGCTTTGGCGCATTCAGTGTTAAATCATGGGCGAGCTTTGCTACCGGTGGGAACGTCAGAGAAGGGGATAAAATACTCCATAGCTTGAAGCAACACATCCGTTATCGCAACCGCGCAGCTATATGAATCCGCAAAAGAGAAACAGACCTCCCGCCAAGGATAAGATGCAAAAAAGTGTCGCATCTCATCCCAATCAGCCGACTTATGCCGCCATATTCGTCGAACACCTTGGGACTCGTAATCAGGTGGAGAATATGACGATACAGATTTCACCAGAGAGTGGTCAGATGTACCCGAAAGAGAAGTAACTTGTACTTCATATCTGTCTGGTTTGGTAGTCAGCAAAAGGCCCCCAAGCAATTTGCTGTGTGACCGTCTGCATCGGGTATCCTAGTCGCCACCTTTACCATCTGAGAAAGACCTATTGTCAAAGCAAAATTCTACGCTTCTCTTCCAGCATGGTCGGTCTTTTGGTATGGAAATAGCCAGTCTTGGTGACAAAGGTTAAAGTCCCCCAGAAAAATAAACTGTGCAGTAGGATACCGATGTAGGGTCACATCAGCAGCCTCACTAAGGTGATCAAATTATCGTGTTGTCTCTTGGTCACCGCTGTGCGATGGATAGACACAGGCATAGAGGATTTTATCAATACCTGTATTTTTGTTATAGGAGAGGGGGCAAACGAGCATCCGGCTCATCTGATGGTAAGTGACTACCGCTGCCCATGAACAACTGCAACACCAGGGAGGGAATTGCAGATGCGTTGCCGGCCTTTTAAAAAGGAGTACGCTCTTTTCTTGAAGGTCCCTAAGTCGTATCGGTCCGGAAAAATCGCTGATAGTAATCGATTCCACAAGGAAGTCGTGCGAGGAAGAAAACATCTTCTAAATCGCACAGTGGTGGACCGCCAATCATCCAGATGGTGTGGATGGTATCGGGAGTTCTGCCGCGATGTGCGTTCGTGAAATTTGGCGACTGGGATTAATCCGAACAATTCCTCAGAGCACTCCCCATGGTAGATGCGAAAGAAAATGCAAAGGGATGCAACATCTCTTCGCAGTGCCAATGAATCGAGCCGATCGGAAAGGACTCACTCGTCGACGATTCGAGCCGCTCTGCGCTGGATGCGGTCAAGTGGAAGGAGCTGGCACTGGGGAGTCCCTGCCCAGAGATGGGAACAGTATTCCATGTGAGGCCGAACCTGCGCCTTGTAAAGTTGCAGGCGGTGTGCCGGCATGAAATACTGTCCCGCTCTGCTGAGCACGCCAAGCTTTTTAGAGGCCAATTTGGCCTTCTCTTCCAAGTGGTAGTTTTATACGTGGTAGAGCCATGCTGCAGCTATATTATAGTTGTAGCACGAATGGGTCGGCTCGACCGGGGAAGGACCACGCTCTCACAGAATACCAGCGTAAAATAGCAACGCTGCTGTGTTTCGTATGGTGAGTGTAGAGAACCGGAGACCCTTTTTACTGGAAACGAGGCATTCCATCTTAGTCCTCACGGGTGACAACGCATCTTTTGTTAACAGTGGTAGAGCCAAGCGGTAGCTTTTGCTGTCGCACGGATGGGCCAGCTCGAACCGGGGTGGTACCACGACCTCACAGAATACCAGCGTGAAGTAGAGGTTTACCTCTGCGTTGCGTTTGGTGAGTGCAGGTGGCCGGAGGCCCAATTCCCCCCCCCCCCATCAACATGGTAGTGGAATTAAATACAAGACTACCCCAGGAGGGTACCAGCAACCCTGGAGAATCCCTCGCTGAGCATCCACGAACAAACTACTTCACTCCTGAGCGTGGGTGCTCAGGCTGCCCCGCGTATTCTGGGGGGGGCAAAATTCCGCTCGTGACTAATGCTGCTCGGGGCAAGCGGAGCAATACAACCAAGGCGACCCCTGTCACGCTATCCGTGAATTTTTGCAACATCAGGGGACTTCATTCCAACCTTAACGCTGTCCATTACCATCTAGAGACGGCGAAGCCGGCCTTGCTCTTTTTAACCGAGACTCAGGTGTCCTCTCCGGCTGATACTTCATATCTCTCCTACCCGGGGTACAAATTGGAACACTCCTTTGTGCCCCGGGCTGGAGTTTGTGTATACGTCAGAGAGGACATCTGTTTTCGACGCCTCGGCAGCCTTGAAGGTACGGACCTGTCCATCCTATGGCTGCGCGTAGACAGCGACGACCATCCCCGCGTCTACGGGTGCCTCTATAGGTCCCATAGCGGTAATGCCGACACAGACCGACTCATCGACCACGTCCAAATGGCTGCAGACTCCGTGCTACAACAGGTCCCATCCGCAGAGATCGTGATACTCGGTGATTTCAACGCCCACCACGCTGAATGGCTTGGTTCTCGTTCAACCGATCATGCGGGTAGATCTGTCTACGACTTTGCTTTGGCATATGGTCTAACACAACTGGTTACTTCGCCTACGCGGATCCCAGATGTGGAAGACCATGTACCTTCCCTGTTGGACCTTCTGCTGACCTCTCATCCGGACGGATATCAGGTCTCCGTCGATGCCCCTCTGGGCTCTTCGGACCATTGTCTGATCCGGAGCACAGTGCCACTCACGCTCCAATCGCAGTTGCGATCTACAGCTTGCCGCCGTGTTTGGCACTATAGGTCAGCTGATTGGGACGGGATGCGGTCTTTTTTTGCATCCTACCCTTGGGGGCGGGTTTGCTTCTCGCCGGAAGATCCCAGCGTTGTTGCCGATTCTGTTGCTGATGTGGTACTTCAGGGTATGGAACTTTTTATTCCATCCTCTGTGGTGCCCATCGGAGGCAGATCCCAGCCATGGTTTGGTCGCTCCTGTAAAATAGCATCACGCTATAAGCAGGAGTGCTACCGGGCCTGGGCTGACGCATCAACGTCTCGGGATTTAAACACCAGCGCACTTAAAAAGAAGTATAATTCCGCCTCCAGGTCCTTCAAAAGCGTCATTGCTAAGGCAAGGTCTGAGCACATCGGCAGAATTGGCGAGAAGCTAGTTCGCCTTCCTTCGGGAACCCGTGCATTCTGGTCTCTCGCCAAGGCTGTCCAAGGGAACTTCTGTCAGCCATCCCTCCCATCTCTGCACAGAGAGGACGACTCACTGGCCCATGCCGCAAAAGAGAAAGCCGATCTGTTGTGCTCTCTTTTTGCGTCCAACTCGACTCTAGATGACGGGGGGAACACACCGCCGACCATCCCGCGATGTGAGTGCTCCATGCCGGATGTGCGATTTACACAGCGCTCGGTTCGCAAAGCACTTTTCTCCCTGGACGTCAGCAAGTCGAGTGGGCCCGATGGAGTCCCTCCCATTGTGCTGAAGACGTGTGCTCCGGAGTTGGCACCGGTTTTAACGCGTCTTTTCCGGTACTCCTACTCCCAAGGCGTAGTCCCGAATTCATGGAAGACAGCTTTGGTCCACCCGATCCCTAAAAAAGGCGACCGCTCAGACCCGTCCAACTACAGGCCTATCGCCATCACCTCCTTGTTCTCCAAAATAATGGAATCCATTATAAACTGCCAGCTCATGAGGTACCTTGAGGATCACCAGCTGATCAGTGACCGTCAGTACGGTTTTCGTCGGGGTCGATCAGCAGGTGATCTTTTAGTTTACTTAACTCATAGATGGGCGGAGGCAGTAGAGTCCAAGGGGGAGGCATTGGCCGTTAGTTTGGACATAGCGAAGGCCTTCGATCGGGTCTGGCACAAGGCGCTTCTTTCGAAGCTTCCTTCCTATGGGCTTCCTGAGAAATTGTGCAAATGGATCACCAGTTTCCTTGCTGATCGGAGCATTAAGGTCGTAGTAGACGGTGCATGCTCTGATTACAAGCCTATCAACGCTGGTGTTCCACAAGGCTGCGTGCTATCACCAACGCTGTTTCTCCTGCATATCAATGATATGTTGCTAACTGGTAGCATTCATTGCTATGCAGACGACAGCACTGGGGATGCCTTATATACCGGCCGTGCCAATATTTCTCGGGAAAACGTCGCCGAGTACCGGGACAAACTTGTGTCTGAAGTCGAGTCTTTGCTTAACAAAGTCTCGGATTGGGGCCGACTAAATCTAGTCCAGTTCAATCCCCAGAAGACACAAGTTTGCGCGTTTACCGCTAAAAAGAACCCCTTTGTCGTATCTCCTCAGTTTCAAGGCACTCCCCTTGCTGCCTCAGCCAGTATCGGAATCCTTGGCGTCGACATATCGAATAGCGTGCAGTTTCGTGGTCACTTGGAAGGGAAGGCCAAATTGGCCTCTAAAAAGCTTGGCGTGCTCAGCAGAGCGAGACAGTATTTCATGCCGGCACATCGCTTGCAACTTTACAAAGCGCAAGTTCGGCCTCACATGGAATACTGTTCTCATCTCTGGGCCGGGGCACCCCAGTGCCAGCTCCTTCCACTTGACCGCATCCAGCGCAGAGCGATTCGAATCGTCGACGACCGAGTTCTTTCCGATCGGCTCGATACACTGGCACTGCGTAGAGATGTTGCATCTCTTTGCGTATTTTATCGCATCTATCACGGGGAGTGCTCTGAGGAATTGTTCGGACTAATTCCAGCCGCTCAATTTCACCATCGCACGTCGCGACAAAACTCGCGTTACCATCCATACCATCTGGATGATTGGCGGTCCACCACTGTGCGATTTAGAAGAAGTTTTCTCCCTCGCACAACTTCTTTGTGGAATCAATTACCACCAGCGAATTTTCCGAACCGATACGACTTAGGAACCTTCAAGAAAAGAGCTTACACCTTTCTAAAAGGCCGGCAACGCATCTGCAATTCCCCTGGTGTTGCGGTTGTTCATGGGCGGCGGTAGTCACTTAACATCAGGTGAGCCGCATGCTCGTTTGCCCCCTATTCTATAAAAAAAAAAAAAAAAAAAAAAAAATCTGCATTTTGATTCTTAATCGAAGATAGATGTAGATGTCTATGGGCCACAGCAGCCACTTACCATCAGGTGGTCTGTGTGCTCGTTTGTCACCCTTATCCTATATAAAAAAAAAAGTGACCACGAAACTGCACGTCACTCGATATGTCGACTCCGAGGATACCGATACTGGCTGAGGCAAGAAGGGGAGTGCCTTGAAACTGAGGAGATACGACAAAGGGGTTCTTTTTAGCGGTAAACGCGCAAACTTGTGTCTTCTGAGGATTAAACTGGACTAGATTTAGTCGCCCCCAATCCGAGACTTTGTTCAGCAAAGACTCGACTTCAGACACAAGTTTGTTCCGGTACTCGGCGACGTTTTCCCGAGAAATATTGGCACGGCCGGTGTATAGAGCATCACCAGTGCTGTCATCCGCATAGTAATGAATGTTACCAGTATCTACCATCACCCAGATTGTCTAAAAATTGGGGTCTTCAAGGTGACAGAGACGCTGGAAGCAGATGTCATTGCGGATGTACACACATACTCCGGCACGTGGATGGAATTTATGCTCCAGGGAGAATCCAGGATAGTCAAGATACGCCGCACTCAAAGGACATCCAATTTGCGTCTCTATCAAGAAAAGTTCAAAACAACAATCTTACTAATAAACATGAATACATTAACTAATACCATAGTTTAATTCACAAATTAAAACCTTAAACAGCAAATATTATTATTTAGTTTCTGTTTCTGTTTCTATTAGTTATTTTAAGCACACATTTAGGCACTTTTAACACATCACTAATGTTATTATTCTACACAATAATCTTGAGACACTTATTGCCTACACACATTACTGAAATTTTCACAAATTGATTAAGCATACTAAATAATTTTATTTTTATTTTTTAATATATTATTTAGACTTACAGCTCTCTATTCATTATAAATCATTATTTATTTACATAATATGCTATTCTTATCTAGCCATTATGTAACTTATCTTTTATCACTAGAACAAAACACATTTTTAACTAAAATAAGTACCAAATTTAATGTAAAACTTTTATACGTATTACATAGCCGGTTACTATGTAACACATGACTCTAAGTTAATCTATAAAAAAACTTTTGTGGAATTAACACTCGACCGGAGAATCGGACCCAGAACTTTCGCTCGACTTACTTTTAACATACTCGTAGATTGCTTCATCATTTGGAATGTTTTTACTATTAATCGTAAATAATATTTACTTACTAATAATACTTATTTTTTAGGAAATAGAAAATTATTATAAATGAATATAAAAATTTAAAGATGCATGATTTTTTAATTACTTGTATTGAAAATATTATTATAAAAATACTCTAAATAGTATTTCCATCAAAACATCATAGAATTTATTTTAAAATCAATATTAGCTACTAGCATATTCGTTTTACCCGAAAGTCATCATTGTAGCAATTTGATTTTTCTATTAAAGTCGATTTGACTCCTTCCTGGACGAACTAATAAAGACCATTGATGACTTACTCCTGTATAATATATCTGTGTTTTGTACGCCAGTATATTATAAGTCTATGGTGCTTGGTATGTATTACAATGCCTATTTTGTCAGAATGTCCGTACGTAATAATTTAAGATTTTTAATATACTTTTTTGCTATGATGGTGTCAGTAACAAAGGATTTAAGTAATATTATTTTGTTATCAATATTATTATCTTATTTATTTATTTTATTCTTAAATGCATCAAAGTGTACAAGCGAGCTTAATGCGATAAGGCATTCTCTATCAGCTAACCTTGGGATGAAAATACATCTTATATATGTTGAAATATATAAATAAAACATAGAGACTATAATATATAAATATATACACACTTAAACATATATATATATATATATATATATATATATATAACTAACACCGAATATATGCATATATAAACATACATAAGTGTTGTAACTAAGCCTTCACGGTTTGCGCACAACAACTCGTCAGTGTTTAATCGTCATCGGATGAATGGTACAGGAACGCACAGACGACGAATATGCAAACATACAAACAAGCATTCATTGTTTGTAAAAAAGTCTTCGGTGGCGGTATTTTTACCAATAAAAAATTATCAAAGCTTTTTCGTTATCGTATGAATGTTAGAATAATGGTTTCATAGAAAAAGAAACCAAATAAGTGTACGCGTTCGTTATCTATAAGGTGGCATATATCCTTCCTAACCTACCTTACTTGTTTAGTGCTTATGGGATGATGCCAAAATATGATCGGATGCAGTTCGGAGACAATCATAACATAATCAGACCAGAAAATCGTCAAATTGTATTTTTGCATCAAGGTTGACGCCGACTGCATTGTGAACTCAAAACCTGCGGCGTAGCCGATGGTCTGACTTCTACATTACGTGGTTGCAAAGTGAGTTCTCCTCCGCAATACGACAATACCATCATTTATTTATACTACTTGTAAAATACCTAGAATGAAGAAAAACAGCGGCAAGTGTCCAGATATATGATCCGGTCTTCGTTCTGTCTGTAACAAAACTTTCCAACTATGACATAATCAACGTACAGCTGTAAACATTTTGTCATCCTCATCATTCTATATCTATACCTTACTTATATCTATGATCTTATATCTATAGATGCTTGAAATTACAAAAACATCGAACATTCATACCCAAATTCGCCCTTAATATTAATATTAAAAGTGAAAATGTTGAAAATGATAATAGTAAAAAAAAATCAGGTAAAGAAAATAAAGGGCGATGTAACACTGAACCTCAAACATTATACTTTGCTACGAATAAAGGAGTTTTGATAGGACTGTTGCTCTAAATTTTAATGCGAGCAAGAAGGAAAGTTTAATTTTAGTATACAATGGCAATTTTAAAGTTAGGCAATACGTATTTCAAATTCAAAGTGGATTTCCGAATTAATTCAGTTTTGTAGGACTTCACAGACGACTCTGATTTTTCTGATTTAATGTTTCAATTTCGAGTGAAGTGTATGTATTTTTAAGGGTTTCATTTCGTAGACTCGATTAGAAATTCTATTGTATTTTTCGTTTTTGTTTTGCGCTGGTATTCGTGAGAGCGTGGTCATACCCCGGTCAAACTGATCCATTCGTGGCACAACCATAATATAGTTGCAACCTGGCTCTACTACGTAAAAATATAACGGAATATATTTTAAATATGCTTTTTTTCTATATAAATGAGCTTAAGTATGAAGATGTACGGGTATCTTATGATATCATGTACAATTTTACTCGTATATTATTGTGGTTGATATGAGCAGTTAATCATTGAATATTTTGCTAATCTACTGACTTCAAAAAGGAGGAGGTACTCAATTTGACTGTATTTTTTATGTTTGTTACCTCATAACTTTTTACTGGTTCAACCGATTTCGATGATTCTTTTTTTTATTTGAAAGTTGGTGCTTCACATGTAGCCATATAATTTTGATCAAGATATGACTGATACTTTTTCAGTTATTCTTAATAATTTATATTGAAGTCGGTTGTAGAAAAATTTTATTTTAAATTATTTAAAACTCAATTATTTAGTAAGTAGTAAATCAAACATGAAAGCATGAAATATTGTTTTGTACGAAGGCCCAGTTCATTACGAGAAGTCTTCTTATCCCTCAGGACAAAGTTAAAACAAAGAGCACCCCTGACAAGTCTCCATTGTGCTTGAGATACTAGGGAGTAAAACTTGAAAACTATAGATTATAACTACACTGTAGTGCGGGAATTGTGACGAATAAATTATTTCAGTGAAACGGAGGAAAGAGTTTTGAATTTCTTCCTACTTTACTGACATAGTTTTATTTCATAATGTAAATAAAGGAAAAAGCATTTTAAAAAAATCCCAATAATTTTTATACTTTTACAAATAAAATTAAAGGTGGTAAAATTAATTGGTTAAGATGCGCGTAATAGAAGAAAACTTATTTAAAAGTGTTTAATGTAATCATCAAGTGACGGTCTCTAAATTTATTACGCGGATCTTTGCTAATTCATTTTTAAGATTTTTAATATAATGGATTTCTGCAAAGTCACACCTGATTCTATTAACTAACAAATAAAATTATTTTAAATAAAGGGGAGTAGAATTGAATTGAATAAAATGTAAACTTGACGCTTACTGGACATCCATCCTATATTTTATTGAGAGGGAAAGGCGAGACAAGCGCCACGCGGCAGTGACTCCTGTTGACAGCCATCAAACTTTCTCGCATTGTTTGTTTTATTTCTAGCTGTACAACCGTACTTTTTCGAAGTTTTATTTATTAAATAGCACGATATAAGTTAAAATATCAAATTGTAATAAAGCGCAAGACATAAAGGATTATTAATATAATTGTAATAGAAGTAAGAAATAAATATGTTTTTTTTAATAATACAATGACAAAGTCGTGGTATCTCAGGGGGTAAGCGAGCGTCATACATTTCACAGTACTTACGCGAGAAACCAAGGTACGTTTCCGCCGGGACCAATAAAATTGTTAGTTGCAATTTTAAGTAAGTAAGGCAACTTGTCTAAGATTTAAAAAAAATTCAAGGTACGTAAAGTCTGCCAACACTCATTGGGGCGATTGAGGCGAAACTTCCTTGCCCTGAAACTCCCAAAGCTGAAAGGAAAAAAGAAAGGTTGCTTAACTTTAAAACCAGGTAAGTAAGGCCGTGGTACCAGACCAGAGGGACATTATTGCATATTTTTCATTGATAGAACTTGATATTTGTGTTTTTATTTTGTTGATATCTTTTAATGGCGTTTAATTATCTATTATTCATTACATCATATTTACTGTTTTAGGGATTGTAGAATAAGTTATCAGGATCTAAGGATATATTACTTCTTTAGATAATACATCTGTATAGCGTACGCAATTTAAAGAGTTGTTATTATTAAGCCAACAGCTTAGAGTTTTCTTTTTAAAAATATGCTAGTAATACACGACGCACACGGCTTAACCTCAATCATGAAAAGGTCATGGAGCAGATAAGTGTCAGCTTCGCCGCTCCATATATAAATTCGACATAATGTATTTTTATTTCTCTATCCACCGATTAGCTCATCTCTTGAAAAAGAGTGAGGTTATTTCGAATAGTTTTGGTAAGTTTTTTTAGAGTCCCGTATCTCAAATGAATAAAAATAGAACTTTAAAAGTTCTTATTCACTTTGCTGTCTGTCTGTTCGTCTGTGCGTCTGTCAAGGAAATTTTGTTCCAAATACTTCTATGTGTACTAATTAACAGGCACATGTTCTACATTACCTATATAAGGCTGCCCTGCCTCTTGACCTAATGAAGCCCATAGTAGCACCAGTGGTTTAAATTAAAATAGGTGGTTTATACATATACATACATAAACACTTACGCCTGTCACCCAGAGGGGTAGGCAGAGACTACGAACTTCACGACTACAGATTTGGATTGATAGATCCTTACACGCAATTGTCTTTTTTTTACGTCAGGAATTTCTTTAATAAAACGCTGTTCGTTAATGTTACTAAAAGAACAATCCGAATTTAAGATTACTTACTCATACAAAAATTGATAAAAAATTATTTAAAACCTTAATTAAAACGCCAACTTATGTTCATCGAGTAATAGTTAACGTCTCAAGTATTCAACAACCGTAACCGTACATAAATGTGTAGGACCCCTTCTCGCTATAAATCCACGCGTATTTAATGAGTTTCCTCCGTCGTAAAGCGTCCGTCCCCAGCAATAATGCAGCGCTATCATCACCTAACATTATCTAAAATGTAGCTGTAACACGTGTGACGAGACGTATGGTTAATGCGAAATGTTTTTTCGGGGATATCTATTGCAACGACACTTCACACACATAATATTTGGTGTAAGGAATTTTTTACATTATAATATATTATGAAGCGGGGTTGTACGGCAAGATTGACTCATCTTGTCAGAAGGAAAAGCTTATTTTTCAATTTGACACCTTTGTGATCTGTTACTCGACATTATTAGACCGTTACTTTTGTATTTTAATGGAATAGAATAGAATAGAATGATTTTTATTCAATATTGATTATTACATAATACTTATTGAAAGTCAATTTTTATTTACCAGTGGTTCGGAAAATACCTCTGTCCTGGGAAGAACCAGCAAGAAACCCAGCGGGACCTTTTTTTTTTCAAACATATTTCACTTAACAATAATTTTGTTTATACAATTTTTAAATGAATTTTCATAGAACCAGCATGGTGGCGATCACTTTATTCCCAGGGGTTATTTTCATTCATGTATTCCTTGATATTATAATAACACTTTTTGTACAGTTTTTCATTAATAAAACTTTTAAACTTGTTCATTGACAAACTTTGAACATGTTCTGGGATTTTGTTGTAAGAGCGTTTACATTGCCCCATAAATGAATTAGTAAATACAGCTGATGTTATCAAAGGAAGGAAGAAATGTTCTCGAGTGTCAGCCTCGCACCGGTAAACGAAATGTAGGGCGGCCCCCTATTGGATGAAGTGACAACCTGATAAGACTAAGAGATGTAGGAAGCCAGTGGGTGCAGGTGGCTCAGGGCCGTGCTTTGAGACATTCCTTGGCGGAGGCCTTTGTTGAGCAATGACTTTGTGATGAACTGTAATGCTATTGATGATGTTATCAAAAGCGATGTAAATTCAACACAGTTATATTGTAGCGTATGAATGCCTGCAGCCAACTTCGAACAAAGAAGGGCACAGAAATTGTGACGTCATTGAGGACCATAATAAAAAGTCTCAAAGCCTGTAATCATCACCACAAGCTTGAGGCCAGCTGACAGCAGAGTGTGTAAAGCTGCTTGACAGCGGGCATAAGTAAGAGGGTAGTCAGCCCAGGCAAACTATTAGATACGAAGGAAATCTTAGCACACAACTAGCAGCAAACTACTGACTTTCTGCGTGGGCTCTCATGTGATTGTTTTAAGCACAGAATTTCACGTTAGTCACCGTAGCGATTAAAGATCTTTTAATTAATATATTAGTATTTTAAAACGTCCTCCAGTCCCTGCATAACTTGAGTACATTTCAAGTAATTACTATAGAGTTAATAGCAAGTTTATCGAAATATATCATTCCTTGTTAACCGCGCATAAATTATTTGACACTTTGTTCTTCAGCAACTGTGAGCACTCTCCAGGGTAGTCGCGTGCGACTAATTTATCTGATGAGCATTGACTCGTTTAATGGCTTACTGTAAACAAAACAAGTATTTAAAATTATGTTCAATGAAATATCAGTACCTATATTGGATAATAATACGGCTTTTTTACTTTTTACTTTTGATATTTTTAATAAAAATTTTAGTACATTTACAACTAGCTGTTCCCCTCGACTTCGCCCGCGTGTAATTTAGGGTTTTAATTATGTTGCGCGGAACCCTAACTCTTTTTCTAAAATATAAGTAGCCTAAGTTACTCCTTATAACTTCAGATATCTGCCAGTGAAAGTGAAAGACCCGTCGAAATCGGTACAGCCGCTTCGGAGATTGGGTGGAACAAACAGACATACAGACAGACAAAAATTTTAAATATTGTGTTTTTGACATTGACATTACAAACAGACACTTCAATTTTATTTATTTGTATAGACTATGAGACAAATCAGGTTAGAGGGCATTAGGTGTCCAAGAGAATCTTTCATGAGAAAGCTCGTGTATGTATCGTGTATTTATTGTATTTGGATTATTTTTTGTGAAACAATAGTTTAGAAAAAAAAATTGATAGCGATACTTTTTGATAAAGGACAATGCGTAATTTTGTTTGGAGCACGTCCCTAAAAATAAATAATGTTGTAGCATATGACCAATTTTTGTTGAAGGATTATAGAGTGCATCGATTTATTTTTAGAGAGCATATTTAAAAATATGTATGAGAACATATATCTTTTGTTGCTTCTGCCTATTAAGATACGGTGGATTTACTTTTTGTGGCGTTATTTGTACTTCAAATTGAAATAATTAAAAATTAAAAATTTTGTACAGCCGACTTCAATATAAGTTATTAAGAATAACTCATAAACTATTGGTTTGACCTTCATCAAATTCATATGGGACCACACGAGAAGTACAAGTTTTCAAATAAAAAAAGAATCATCGATATCGGTTTACCCAGTAAAATGTTATGAGGTAACACACATAAAAAAAATATAGTTGAATTGAGTACCGTCTCCTTTTTGGAAGTCGGCAGAAAATAGGAGTGAATTGAGACTTTTTTTCTTCAGTTCCAAAAACTAAAAAAATACACTTAAAGAAAAACCACATCACTTCTCATATCTCGTAGATTAGTACTGTTTATTTAAGCTATAGTTAACGTAAAAACTGGTTACAAATTTACTCAGTTTTACGGTTGATAGTTCAAAATTACTGCGGACAAGCCTTAAAGAGTTTGGGTGAGGCCTACCCTCCTTACTTCACTTCACACTCAGAAGTATATAGATTTGAGTACTCTCCGGGCCACTTTGCTATGTCAATCTGGATTGGTTTAGGTCAAGTAGCATATTCACAGACATAACTCATAAACTACATATCTAACCTATGACCAGACCCTGGACACCTGGCCGTGTTACCTATTAAACCGAATTAGACCATTGGATGTACTAATGCTTGGCGGCAGAAATAAGTATGATAGTTGCATTAAGCCATTTGGCTACCACCTAACATGCTTGTGTGCATTGATACGTAGTTACGTGAGCATGTGCTGTTAGGCATAAAGTTATGCTCAACACACGGTCAGTTAAACTGACCAGTTGAACTGACCTCCAAAAACTGACCGTGAGTGTGAAATCGTAAGTTGAAATTTTTAACTGACGGTAACTCATGGACTTTGTCGGGTGTACGGTCAGTTAAACTGATTAGTTGCACTGACGTACACCCATAAACTGATCGTAAGTGTGAAATTTTAAGTTAAAATTATTAACTGACGGCATCCAAGGAGATTTCCGGGCGCACCGTAATCTGCTGGCTTCAGTTCGTATCAATTATTGGAAAGTACTTACTTTCTTATTAGCTACTTACATTATTTCTAGGTAGTTTACATTTTATATTATTTTATATATTTAGAGAATTTCGTTTGACGAAAGATGGAGACCAAGGTGACCGTGACGATGTCACCTTCCTTATGGTGGACTCGGAAGGTGGGTAAAGGATCTCTGTGATGCTATCACGTAGAGCCATCCTGTTTGGACTCATTTTCAAAAGGTTCATGGAAACCTAGATAACTGTGATTACATCGCCTACCCGATGATGAACTCTGAAGGTGGGTTTAGAATCTTGGTGACGCCACTCCATAAAACCATTGGGTTTGGATTCATTTGAAAGGGCTCATAAAAACCTAGATGAGTGTGATGATTTCACTTTCCTTATGGTGGAATCCCAAGGTATGTATAAGATCTCAGTGATGGTACTACATAGAACCACTGTGTTTGTACTCTTTTGAAAGGCTCTTAAAGACCTAGCCGACTGTTATGATCTCACCTTGCTGACGGCGCAATTCGAAGGTGTTGTAAAAAATCTCAGTGATGCTACTACGAAACATCGTCGTGTATGGACTCATTTGAAAGGGCTCAGGTAGACTAAGATGATTGAGTCGAAATACCCACACCACAATAAATCTAAAATTATTGTGTGGCTTATTATTAGACTGTGTAACAGTGAAAACAGTATTATTACTCACTTAATTTATTATGTTTTCAGTCAATCAACAAACCTGTAAAATTCCCAAATGCAAAATTAGAAAGCCGCCATATATTTTATAGGCAATAAAAATCAAGGCAATCCGGAAAAATTTGCATAACCAACCGCTACCAGAAGACGAAAATATCTGCGTACTTCAAGAAAGCCTACAACACCAATTCCTATGAATGACTACCAACCTGTTCACGGTATTTCGATTTTAATGATTTTTAAGTAGAAGTAATATTTTTAGATTTTAATGAAAGATGTTACGTAAACAAGTTTTTTGGATTTCATTGTTTTTTTATTTCCCGACGTTTCGGGTGCTTTAAATTTATTTTAGAATTTAATATGTAGCGTGTTCAATGAGACAAACATAGTAAGCTAGGCCATCCTAACTCTTTCCGTAACTGAAACCAATAAGCACTTATCTGGTCATCATCAGGTCTTCAGTGCCTATTATGTAGTAAGCCCAGTGTTTAATTAGATAATTTTTTTTATTATAGGATAAGGGAGACAAGTAAGTGGTTGCTGCGGTCCATAGACATCTACATCTATCCTCGTTTGCGAATTAAAATGCAGATGCGTTGCCACCCGTGAGGACTAAGATAGAATGCCTCATTTCCGGTAAAAAGGGCCTCCGGCCACCTGCACTCCCCAAGCGAAACGCAGAGGTAAACCTCTACTTCACGCTGGTATTCTGTGAGGTCGTGGTACCACCCCGGTTCGAGCCGGCCCATCCGTGCGACAGCAAAAGCTGCCGCGTGGCTCTACAACTGTTAATAAATAAATATATAAATATCGAAAGCTCAACTACTATCATTACTGAAAACCGATAAGCATAGTGCTTATCGGTCGTATCATAACATATCATATCATAGCACTATCCTGGTCATCACCAGACCTGTTAGCACCCGTACTCATATAGATAATTGATGAAAACTAGATAATTCAGACTATTTTAATTACTAGTCTTATAGCAAGAGTAGGTGCGTTATTGAGGTATTATTGCAATTAATTCCTATAAAACTCAAAGGAACAAAATGTATTAGGTCTTTCAGAGATCTAATAAAATACAAATAATACTGCGACTCATCTGTATTCGTGCCTGTCTGTCGGTGGATGGTGCCGAAGTAATAAATATTAGTTGCGTGACCAAATATTCTAGGTCATCGGGAAATTTAATACCCTTAAACTGATCAGTTCAACTGATCAGTTTAACTGATTAGTTTAACTGGCCGTGTATGTTGGCCATTAATAAGCTTACCAGATTTGAAAACATTACAAATAGTTCTCATCTTTTCTCTTTTGAGTTATTTTTGTAATGATCCCTTAACATATTATTATCTGACTCAATTAATCCTTTACAACAAACAAATTACATGGATTTAATAACTTTAACGAGGGAACACGACATATTTGCCGATTAGTGTCATGAAAGGGTAATTAATATTGCGAGTTGAAATAATTCATTTCCCGCACTGATTAAAAGCCTCCATATATAAGCGATTGCAGCCTATTAAAAAAAGAAGCCATTAATTATATGCAAACAATTAAACTATTAATTGCGTTCATTTTCATTTTGCATATAGCAAATATGATATTTTCGGAAATTACCGAATAGTTTCGGATTCCAGAACTGCGCATAACATGTGACACAGGAATACGTGTGAACACAAAAAAACACTCGTCTGGATCTAAACCCGCATTTGATGTAACATTTGTGATAGGATCAGAGGTAATCATCTCAATAAATTCTGCAACAATCACATCGTTACAATTTTTCGCTACAGCAGGGATTTGAAATAGTGTCTGATATATGCAGTACCGGGTACGCTTAATAAATCACGTGGTCGTTTGTATTTGTCTGAGTAAATTGTATTTTATATTATGTATTGAATAGTATTATGGTTTAAATATTTAATGTACATGTATTCGTTCCATTGAAGTATTAAATACCACCATCTGTAGTATCAGGACCACTATTTTTATCAGGATTTTTATGAATGTATATATAACTAATCTAATGTGATTACACTACTTCGTTCGCGTAATCCACGTGATGTTTTAAACATAAATCCTTTTAATCAATGCGTTTTTAGTTTTTTAGGACCGATATTTCAATTTTTAGATAAACAGACAGATAAAACTATTGAATTTTTCAATTGTACGAAAGCCTTCATTAGACGAATAATACGACTACATAAGGAATATTAGTAGTGTAATATAGGAATATTCGACAGATAGTTTTATTATATAATACATATTGAAGAAAACATTTTTTAATATGATATTTCTTGATTTTGTTTGCATTTTTTATCATATTTACCGCGGGGAAATGGAAAATGCTCTGAGGCTTTGGTTGGTTTAATTCCAGTCGCCAAATTCCACAAACGCACATTGTGACAAAACTTGGTATTAACAATTTGTGGTATGAGTATATATAAAACTTTGTTGGATGTCACTCCAGAAGCAAATATCTGTTGCTTGCTCGAATTACCAACGTCCAAGGTAAAGAATGTTGTTCGTTTTTATTTAATAATGATATAGATTAAGTACTTAGCTCTTGTGAATATAGGTAGTCAAGTAACTTCTGTTTGAAAGCATTCAAGGATTTCACCTCCTTTACAAATTTAGGTAGTTTGTTATATAACTGTGCTCCCTTATACATGATATTATTTTTACCGTAGTTTTTTCTTATAGAAGGCAATACAATTTAACTGGCTCGGCGTCTTATTTATCTGTTTGTTAGCTTCTTTGTTAAAATGTTAAAACTCACTACATCAACTATAGCATCTGAATGCTTGACGGTCTACCACTGTCCGATTTACTAGGAGTTTACTTCTTTGCAAGACTTCATTGTGGAATCGTTTACCACCGGTGAATTCTCTGAACCGATACGACTTAAGGACAACCAAGAAAGGAGCTCACTCTTTTTAAAAGCCCGATGATGCATCTTTAATTCCTCTAGTGTTGCAAATATTCATAGGCGGCGGTCGATATTTACCATCAGGTGTTCCGCATGCTCCTTTTCCCCGCTTCTATAAAAAAAAAAACAAGAAAAATAACCTCAAACTTAAATTGATACTTGATACTAACGTTTTTGTTATACAGAATATAGAAATATTTTTCCTGTCCTATTGTATGATTATATATTGTTTTTTATTTTGCCTCCCAGAAGTTTGTGATGCTATAGTTCAATTGAATTGTTGAATAGATATTCGTGAGATAAATCGCAACTGAAAAATAGATAGCTAATTATTGGACAGTTAATCAGAAAAAAAATATTTTTAGTTATTAGATATTTTGTGTTGGGATTCACATTCAAATTTAAAAATAAATTGTTTATTGTATGTCACATTACAAATTTAAGATGTTTGATAGATATATGTACAAGTGACGCCCTGCAACGGCATAGCAACACTAGACTATTTTTGTGTAATCTAACTTTTAAACATAAATTATAAAATATCATATCATCAACATTCAATATTATTCTATATCATCATCATCATCATTACAGCCTTTCACAAGTCCACTGCTGAACGTAGGCCTCCCCCTAGGAATACCACAAAGCACGGTCCTCAGCCACCTGCAGCCATCGACTGCCTGATAAGACAATCAGGTCGTCACTCCATCTCGTGGGGGGTCGCCCTACATTTAGCCTACCAGTACGAGGCTGCCACTCGAGAACCTTTCTTCCCCATCGGTTGTCGGTTCTTCGAGCTATATGGCCGGCCCACTGCCACTTCAGCTTAAATCCGTTGGGCTATGTCGGTTACTCTGGTTCTACTGCGGATATCCTCATATATAAGTTTATCACGTAGAGAAATCCCGAGCATAGCCCTCTCCATAGCTCGCTGAGCGACCTCGAGCTTCCTCATACGGCCAGCAGTGAAGGACCACGTCTCAGATCCGTAAGTCATCACTGGCAACACGCACTGGTTGTACAATTTCGTTTTCAGGTTTTGAGGTATACCTAACGAGAAGATGTATCGTAGTTTCCCGAACGCTGCCCAGCCGAGTTGAATCCATCTATTGACCTCTCGGTCGAAGTTGGAGTTACCTAGTCGGACTATTTGTCCCAGGTAAACATACTCGTCAACAACTTCGAGCTTAGTGCTCCCAACAACTACCGGCATAGGTGTGACATGGACGTTAAACATGATTTTTGTTTTGTCCATGTTCATCTTAAGACCTATCCGTTGGGAAATACTATTGAGGTCATTGAGCATAGTGCTTAGGTTCTCCAGCGATTCTGCCATAAGGACTATATCGTCGGCAAATCGAAGGTGAGTGATGTATTCGCCATTGATGTTAATACCGCACCCTTTCCAGTCCAGCAGCTTGAAAACGTCTTCCAATGCAGCGGTGAAGAGCTTCGGGGATATAACGTCACCCTGTCTTACACCTCTCTGCAGTTGGATAGGTTTACTGTATATAAATTACTTAAATTAGAAATACTATATTATACTATATTAGTCAAAGTATTCTTTCTTTGCCATTATTTATCGTCAAAAATTCATTCAAAGTATAATAACATTTATTAATAAGGAATATTTTTAATTGTTTATTACATTGCACAGGGTTATCTAAGATTGAAATATCTTCCTGGAAACTTTATTTTTATTATGCAAGCAGTAAGAAATACACTAAAATAAAACTGGTAAATTCCGCTTGTGCACTTGTCTGGCTTAAAATAATAATTTAAAATTTTGTACAAACTACTTCAATATAAATTATTAAAAATAACTCAAAAACGATTGGTCAGACCTTGATCAATCAATTTATATGGGACTACCCGAGAAACACCAGCTTTTAAATAAAAAGAAAAGCATCATTGAAATCATTTCACCCAGGAAAAGATATGATGTATAACACACATAAAAAAAACATACAGTCGAATTGAGTACCTCATCCTTTTTGAAGTCGGTAGAAAAGTGATGTAATAAGCTGCGTTGCTTAGTATTAAACATTTTGGTACCTAAATCCAAGAAAAATCTAAACAATCATTTATTTACTTTCGACATTTTAAAACATTTTCAAACGAGGTTCAAGTAAACGAGCTAAAAGTAATGTAAAATCCTAAAAACCAAATGAGTTGACAAAGTCAATGCACACATGCGACCCAATTTGTTCACACAAAGGCATTGTCAGCCACTGACAAGGAGAGACGCCGTAAGTTATAACTTGCCAGAAATTAGCTGTCGGAATTGATTTATTGTTTGTTGTTAAGGTGATAAATTATTGTAGCAAAAGTATTATAGGTTTATTTTAAGGCAAGAAATATAAAAGTCTTCTAGTCTTCTAAGTCGCACAAATCGTTAGAGTATAAGGTTATTTGACATTTTTATAAGGAAATGAGTTTGCTGCTTTATTCGTTTTGATCTAGCCTTTGCTCTTCTTCATCTGGGGAATGTTCTGTACCTTTATTCTGGGTAACTCATTTGAGTTACCCGGAATGCAGGTACAAAACATCCCGTGATGAAATATTTATTTTATCTCGTATATTATAATTATATGTATAATGCTAACATTTGATACGTTAAAGTTTCTTTATAACTTTACATAAGATGACAAGCGAGATAACTATTTGATGTGTAATACATACTCCTGCCAATTGTCACATACGAACAAATTCAAAGAAAAATTGCTTTGAATGCGTTATCATAATATGTGAGACACAAAGTAGAACGCATTACAGCCTGAAATTATACTGGCTATCAATCATTTAGACCTGAACATGACTTCAGGGGTTGTAACTACCCAAACAAATATAAAGCTCGCTTTATATTTGTTTGGGTACCTAACCATTCACCTATATATTCTAATAGCAGCTGGGTAAGAGGTTGCTGTGGCCTATTATACACTTCTATCCTCGATTAAGAATTAAAATGGAGACGCGTAGTCATCAGCGCATTTAATTTTGTATTCCAACTTGAAGGATACGAATACCAGTATGATTAGGCGTGATTTTGGCTCTTAGGCGTTTCATTCCATACTCATGACACACAATAGTATTTGCTGCTTTGCATTTTTTATATTTATTATATAAGAAAATTCAATCAAATTATTTAGGTGTTATGGATGTATTTTGTTGGACTAGGTAAATCAAACAAAATATCCGATTTACCTAGTCCAACTAGGACTGACGAATCCAACTTGGTTGCGCTGCGTTCTGTGATAACTGTGCGTCGTAACTGTGATAAATCTTCTTGTCCGATATTTCTAAAAATCTTAAGTCGAAAGTGTAGAATCAGTGCGTGTTAGCAGTGATGACTTACGGAATTGAAACATTGTCTTTCATTGGCGGCCGTATAAGGAAATTCAAAGTCGAAAAGCGAGGATATCCGAAGAACAAAAACAATTGACATAGCCTAGTGAACCAGTATGCTGAAATGGCAATGGGCTGGCCAAATAGCTCGAAGAACCGAAAATCGATAAAGAAGAAAGGTTCTCGACCTCCATTAAATGGGAGATAACGACCTAATGAAACACGTTGGTTGTTGATGGCTTTGTCGCAATCTATTGGTAGACCAATGTTCAGTATTGTGATTTAGCTATGGGCTATAGTGCTATTGATAGGGAATCAAGACAGTTTTTAAAATTAAAAATAGTAGTAAAAATTTGAAGATATTACAATAACGCTTACTTATGTCCATCTGAAGACACAATGCTTATCATAAAAAGCCTGAGCTAGGTTTCGTACCTCTTTATCTTTTCGAATTGAGCAACTTACTTCATTTATATAATAATTTTGAAGAAAACCGATGTTTTATCTCGTATTTGCCAAGAAAGTTTGATAATCTATTTCAAATCCAACTTTCATAATAATCGTTCGAAGCTCCTCAATTTTGTTTCAAAGATAACATATAAATTTAGAACTTTAGTTCAAAGTTTTGACCTACTTATTGGATCAACGAGTTTGAATATGAGAAGTTTAAATTTCGCAACAAACCTTATAAACTGGTGTTTTATTACGTTCGGTTAAAGTATTTAAAATAGACACATAAAATCGTGTGATATTGTCAATTTATCAAATGGGTATTGTTTTTTATGACATTAAAGTGCCAAAGGAGTACGAATAATTCACTTATGGTTTCTGCAGCACAATATCTCTCGTCGTTGTAATAAAATTCCTAACAGACTGCAACTATATGCTCCATTTTGCTATACAACATAATATCTTACATACAAGTCTTTACCGTTACCGTTGTAACCTTTCAAAAGATCATTGCTGAATATAGATAGCCTCAAAGACAAGATCGAGTCGAGGGATACTCATCCCAATTTACCTGTCCGGTAGTTGTGGTATGGTATACGGGTATGCGACTTCGGCTTCCCTAGCTATTACTGTCCTATCCCGTGCCCTCCTGGACGGTAATATCCTACATTTCCTATTTCCTACCCTAACTTACCTTACTCTTCCTTTTCACACCACCTATCTTTCCCCTTTTCCTATTCCTACCCTCCGCCAATCCAACGTCTGCCGCGCGGATGGATGCATGGCTAGGGGCGAGCCTAGTCGTTAGCGTGCCACACTGCTCTGGGACCGGGCGACCCCAGAATTAGGCTAGCCTTACCCTGGCATGCGGGGCTCTGCTGGGGGGGGGACAAACCTTTCCCTCGCTATTCGTGGGAATGCAATGGATAATCATAAAAATAATTTAATTAACCAAAATGGCGGCGATGTGGTTCGCCACCCATCACGTCTCGTTTCTTGCGGGGGCGAAAAGCGGCCCACGGAGAGCCGCTTCGCTACGTTGAATGTAAGAGGAGGAATGGATGGTAAGGTAAATGAAGTATGTCAGATGATGGATGAACGTTGCATTGATATTCTGTGCGTGAACGAAACCAAGAGGAAAGGATGTGACACAACGGTTCATGGCCCCTACACGGCATACTGATCGGGAGTCCCTCAAACCAGCCGAGGCTGTCTGGGAGTTGGTGTGATTCTTTCATCTCGAATGGTTGAATGTGTGATGGAGCATGAATGTGTAAGCCCAAGACTCCTCTGGATTAAGTTAAAAGTCGGACTCACTCGCTTGTTTATCCTTGGGGTCTATGCACCGACGGATCTGCGTGAAGGTGGGTCATTAAAAACACAACAAGAGAGAGAGGAATTTTGGGATAGCATGAGAGAGGTCTTGAATAAATGCGGAGAAAATGGACGGATCGTGATGTTAGGGGACTTTAATGGATGGGTTGGAGTAAAGCGTGATGGGTATGAAGGAGTTCTGGGTACGTTTGGGGACGAGAGAGTGAATGACAATGGGAGAAGCCTGCTTGAAGTATGCTTGAAATGGAATCTGTGCGTGGCCAACACAATTTTTGACCACAAAAAGATCCATTTGTATACAAGAGATGAGGGTGAGTCTAGAAGTATGATTGATTTTGTAATTGTGGATGAAAGACTGAGGAAGAAAGTGCTAGACACTCGGGCATACCGCGGTGTAGGCCTCGACATAGACCACTTCCTGGTCATAGCCCGAATGCGTGGCCTATTTAAACGGTGGCGACACTGAGTGGCCGAGACTACGAGTGTTTTGGACAGAGTAAAAATGGAAAATCTACAAGAAAAAGAAAAGAAAGACGAGTATGTAGAGAAACTGAAAGAAAGTTTTAAAGGGATAGAAGAGATAGGAGTGATTGAAGATTTGTGGGAGACATTTAAGAAAGGGGTTGTAAATGTTGCTATTGAGGTATGCGGGGTAGCTAAAAGGAGGAAAGGAAGAACGAATGATAACGTGTGGATGGATAAAGATGTACAAAGGGTTGTGCAAGAAAAGAAGAAAGCGTGGTTGGTTTGGTTAGAAACAGAAGCTAACCAAAAAGTTCAAAAGGCAACGGATGACGAGATAAAGGAAGCAAGAACGAAGTATAAAAAATTGAAAACAGCAGCGAAAGAAATTGTGTCTAGAAAGAAAGAAGAACGAAAGGATGATTTCGATAGGAGGCTCACTGAAGATTTCCAGTCAAACATTAAGTTTTTCTGGAAAACCATCAAAACAGCCAGAGGAAAAACTTCTACCTCGCAGCTGAGTACAATCAGGAGTCAAGATGGGAGCATTATAAAAGGAGACGAATGGGTGTTAAAGAGATGGAAAGAGTATTTTGAAAGTTTGTTTGAAAGAGAGAAAGTGCAGGTACAGCATCTGCCAACTTCCACGGAAACTAATATAAATGTTGATGAAAATGCGATAAGCATGGATGAAATAGTGAAAGCGTTGAAAAGTATGAGATTAGGTAAGGCTGCAGGGTATGACAGGATTACCGTCGAGATGCTGAGGGCTGGACAGGGCCTGGTGGCTAGTCAGCTGTACCGCCTTTTCAATCTGTGCTGGCGAAATGGGCAAGTACCGGGAGACTGGTGCAAAGCCGTAATCGTGCCATTGTATAAGGGAAAAGGGTCACGGCGGGACTGCATAAATTACCGTGGTATAAGCCTTCTCAGCGTCGTCGGTAAATTGTATGCGAAAGTGTTGATTGAAAGGGTTGTGAATGAAACAGACGAGAAAGTATGGGATGCACAAGCGGGATTTAGAAAGGGAATGGGATGTACGGATCAGGTCTTTTTCTTGCGGTACATAGCCGAAAAGTATTTGGCTAAAAACAAGAAAGTCTACTGCGCGTTCGTAGATCTAGAAAAGGCCTATGATAGAGTGGTGAGGAATAAATTGTGGTCAGCACTGTCCGTGAACGGTGTGAGAAGTATCCTCATACGAGCAATGCAATCTCTTTATAGGGATTCTAGTACTTGTGTAAGGATAAACGGGGCATACACTGAATGGTTTAATATCGAAAAAGGTGTTAGACAGGGATGTGTAGCGTCACCGCAGCTGTTTAATCTGTTCATGGACAATTATTTGACAGATTTAAAAGAGAATGAAAGTGGGTTGAAAATGAATGAGTTACTCGTCAAATGTTTTCTCTATGCTGATAAGTTGCAGGAGATGGTAACTGCTATGAGTTGAGCTTTTGTTAGAAAGGGAATGAAGATGAATGTAAGGAAGACGAAAGTGATGGTGTTTGAAAAAGATGAGGCAGTGACAGACTGCAATATTGTGATTGAAGATGAACAAATTGAACAGGTGAAAGAGTTTGTGTATCTGGGTTCAAAGTTTACAAGAGATGGAAAGTGTGAGAGTGATATCGAAAGAAGAGTGAATGCAGGAAACATGGTGAATGGAGCTTTGCACTCCTTTATGAGCAGTCGGAAGGTGTCTAACAAGGCTGGTTTGGCTGTGCATGAGGGGGTGTTGGTTCCGACACTCATGTACGGAAGTGAAACTTGGGTATGGCAGAAGAAACATGAAAGCAGAATAAATGCAGTTGAGATGAGAGCATTAAGAAGTATAATAGGAGTTAAACTGAGTGACAGGATAAGAAATAGTGAGATAAGGAAACGTTGTGGTCTGAAAGAAGATGTAGTGACAAAAATTGAGAAAGGTATGCTGAGATGGTTTGGCCATGTCGAGAGAATGAATGAAGAACGATAGACGAAAAAAGTGTATAAGGCGAGTGTGAATGAAAGTGTTGGAAGGGGTAGACCTAGGCGGACATTTCTAGACCAAATCAGGGACGTCTTGAAAAAAGGCCAGGTCAAGAGTACCCTAAACCGTAGAGCATGTATGAAGGGAATAATGAAAGTTGTCGTATGTAATATGATGTAAGATGTAAGGATCGTTGCAAGTGGAAAGAACTGGTCTCTGCCTACACCTACGGGAAAGAGGCAAAGACGAGATAGTTTAATTTTAACAAGAGATCACGTTAAATTATGTAATAATTCACTATTACTTTCTTAAAAGAGGAAATACGATAGGAAGTAAAGGTAGTACTTCATAAGAAAAATAAAAGTAAGGTAGTTGCTCAATTTTCAACCCGACATTCTACTAACATCGTATTTCTTAGCGAAACCAAATAATAAATATTTTGTTTATGTGAACTACTTGAGGACAACTCGTTGATATCCCGCTGATAACTTGCTGTTCTATGCTCACTTGTACTATTGTTAACAATCGATTCACAAAATAGTTTCCACATAGCAATGTGCATGCATTGTTCGTGAAACAATAAGCCAAATTTCATTTCACAGTTGTTGGGCACAAATTTGCTTACAAGTGAAATATTTTATAATTTGAATTTCCGATGTCACAAACAATTTCTCGATATAGAAATATTTTTCATTTCAGTTTCTGTATATTTGGAAATATAAAACAATTTAATGAGATACGGTTAATCACTTGACGAAAAAAGAACACTAACAAGCATCAGTCTACCGAGCAAGCTGACCATATTTGGACCTAGATGAGTGCTAAATCAAAAACTACGATCACTCTACAATCTTAACAAGGTGCAAAACCCATTGGGATAAGTATTGTTTTCTACTTCAATGTACCATCTTCCACTTCGGTAAAAAGGCGGAGAGCGGGACGGATTTATTTCTGCCAATTCTTCTCCATCCAGAGGAATTAATATCCTTGTCATGAGTTAATAAATAAAAAAGAATCAATAAAAATTCTTGAAACACTTGATCGCATTACAATTTTCAACTCTGATAAATTTAAATCAATCTTTATATTCTGTACGGAAAAGAATGGAAATAGAAATGGCCGCGCATCGAGTCCGTACCGTCAAAATGCACAGTACCAATAGCGTAAACCCGCTAATAACGGTATATCGTTATAGCGTTATATTATTCGGTTAATTGGAAATTTCTATTAATGGAAAAATATTTGAAAATAATTGTATACACAAGTAGGTGCATTAATTTTAAAATAACATTTACAACGAGAGACCAGCCCTGGCTTCTTGGATGGGATTTATTAATGTGGTGTTATGTTAGACTTATGATAATCATTAAAAAAATTCTTATCAATATTTCTATTTGATTAAAATCTAATTTTTTTATACAATTTAATCTAGATCACTCCTGGTATTACTCTATTTGTTCTTTTTTTAAGTTTTATAACAATCCGTTCAGCCAATTCGAAGATTAGCTCAGACAGACAGACAGGCAGACAAACGAAAATTTAAAAAATGGTTACTCATGTCTCAATGGCATGTAAATATTTTATACAAAAATAGTAACGAGCAAAATCAAAAATAATTATGAAGAAAAGTCTCAGAACTCGTTGTAGTTCGCGAATCGGCAAAACCGGACTGAATTTTTTTTGTAGTTTTAAAATTTTATTATTATTGATTTCAATGACAAATTGGACTGAAGTTATAGAACGTACGGAAAACACATATCGCAAAAATTTTTTTGCACGCCTTACCGGCGGTTTTGGGTATAGGTGGCGACCATGTGGCGACTGCGAGCGAGAGGCGACTAGAGGCGATGCTATTTTCAATCCCATTCTTTAACCGCCCGGGTTATACCTATATTCTTCTATTCATAATTTTGTGAGATTTACCTAAAGGACTTTTCGGCGTCTTCTGTTCACCAACACTATGTTCTTACTTTTTCATTTATCCATTGTAAAGTATCCAGATATAATAATAATATTTGCTTATAATTCGTTTCATACACAACATAAATTTCACTTTTTTAAAAGCTTATTTAAAATTGTGATGTACCTTTGTTAATATTATATACGACAACAATGAATTTAATATTTTAATCACAATTACACACTACCGTGTAGCAGCGGTATAAGAATCTGCTACGAAAATAATAGTTGCAATCGCTCTGAAAGCTCTTAGCGTGTTTGAATTGCTTATAAAGATGAAATATTAATAAAACAAAGCGGAGGACGAATGTATGAAGATTAATAAACTTAGATATAAAGTTTTATTCCGACACTTAATGAATATAAAATTTAAAAAAAATGTTCGTTCTGTTACAGCCTATTAAAGTCCACTGCTGAACATAGGTCTCCCCCATAGATTGCCTTATAGGGGCGACATTTGCCATGGTTGCCACGTTTGGCAAGTGCGTTTGCAGCCGCAGTTTTCTATGTTTAGTTGTTATTAGAACACCTACTCTCTCTCCGTAGGTGTCGCCATTAATGCCACCACCGGGATAATGATGTGGGGTTGTGGATATTCTTACACCGTCACTATACGGCATAAAAATATATACTTACTTACTTACTTATCTTCACGCACAATCCCTGACGGGGTAGCCAGAGAGAACAGATCGCCAAGTGTCACGATCCTTACATACCTCTTTCGCTTCTTTCAGATTCATTATCTTCTTCATACATGCACGTCTAGGTATCCGAGTACTCTTGACCCTACCCTCTTCGAGCAATTTGCTCACATGGTCTTCGAAAGTTAGTCTCGGTCTACCTCGACACCTTTTAATATTAACTTTCGCGCGATATATTTTCTTCACCATTCGGTCTTCACTCATTCGCTCAACGTGACCAAACCACCGAAGCACGCCCTTGTCAATTTTTGTGATAAGGTCATCTTTCAAACCTGCCATATTGCTAATCTCTTCGTTTCGCTTTCGGTCGGCCATGGTAACGCCGCACATTTTACGAAGAGATCGCATCTCCACTGCATTCAATTTGCTTTTATGCTTCTTCTAGCATACCCAGGTTTCGCTGCCACATAACAAAGTCGGTACCAACACTGCGTTATGTATTGCAAGGCGTGCACTCTTCGCTACGCCTTGCCTTTTGACTAACGCAGTCAGGGCACCATTGACTTTTTTCCCGGCAGCGACACGCCTGTCCACATCTAAATCACATCTTCCATCCCGGCTAAAAGCACTCCCCAAGTATACAATTTCATTTACCTGTTCTAGACATTCCTGATTTACCCATATTTCACACTTCGTTCTCTCTTCGTCCCTTTCAAATACCAGAACCTTAGTTTTATTAGCGTTCAAACGGAGACCTTTAATTTCACATTCCTCTTTCATACACATGACTAATGCCTGCAGTTCTGCCTCTGATGGTGCAATAAACACTGCATCATCAGCATACAGCAGACAATCTACTTTTATGTCACCCAATTTCACACCCAAACAGCTATCTTTCAGCTTTTGTAAACAGCTGTCGAGATACAGTATGAACAGCCAGGAAGACATGACACAACCCTGTTTTACGCCCGTTTGGACGCTAAACATGGGTGACAGGTCATGCCCTACCCGCACACAGGCTTCACAGTCACAGTAAAGAGACTGCACAGCCCTTAGCAATCGACCATCCACACCATACCCCGGCAACAGTTCCCACATTTTCTTCCTTACAACCTTATCAAATGCTTTCTCAAGATCCACAAAAGCACAGAAAATCTTCTGGTTAGCAGCCAGAAGCTTTTCCGTGATCATGCGGAGAGAAAACATTTGATCCGTGCATCCTCTTCCAGGTCTAAATCCGCATTGTGCCTCCCATAGAAATCTTTTCGATTTCTCTTGCATCCTACGTGTCAAAACCTTCGAGTAAACTTTACTTGCTAAACTGGTCAAGCTGATCGCCCGATAGCACCCGCAGTCAAAATGTGAACCTTTACCTTTATATAAAGGCACAATGACTGCGGATCGCCAATCATCCGGGACATCCCCCGTCCGCCAGCACAAATTGCACAGCAGATGAAAGCTGTCCCAGACGCGAGGCCCACCATACTTGACCATTTCAGCAGTAACTCTGTCTAGTCCCGCAGCCTTACCACATTTCAAACTTCGAATCGCACGTTCAATCTCTTTCATTCTGATGACCTCAGTGTCATCGAGGTCCGGGTCTGGCGTACCAGTCACAGCGTCATCCCCGGATCCCTCACTAAGATCATCACACGCATACATTTCTCTATAAAATTCGCTCCATCGCTGCATGACGTCCGATTTTTCTGAGAGGACGTCATTAGTTCTCGAAAGCACTTTGTTCATTCTTAAGGCCGTCGCACCACTTCGGGTCCTTCCAACCTCTTTCCAGAAGAGTTTGGAGTTCTCTTTGAAGTTGTGCGACAACCTTTCGTCCGCTCCCATTCTATACCTTTCACGCACTTCCTCAATCAGTGCTTTCGTGTGAACTTTCTGCAGCCTATATCTTTCTTTCATCTTCTCTCTCATATCCTTATCATTACTAGAGGCCAAGTAGTCTAACCATGCTTTCTTCTTCTTCTTTACAGCTTCTTTCACTTCATCATTCCACCATGCATCTCTTCTTTTACTACTGCCTCTTTTTATTGTTCCACACACTTCTTCCGCTGCACTTACCATTCCATCCCTAAGGTTCTGCCAAGTTCTTTCTACACATTCTTTTCTGCTATCGATGGTGTCAAGCTTTTCGGCTACCCTCGCATGATATTTGTCCCTAGTATCCGCTTCCTGAAGCTTCCAGCTTCGGATGCGACAGACCGACTGTGGTTCTGTTACTGCCGTCCGGTAGCGCCAACCCGCGAACAGACCCGTAAATCTAGTAATCACTAGATAGTGATCCGTTCCCAGGTCAGCACCCCTGAACACTCGCATATCCATCACCTGTTTTCGCAGTCGGTCATCCACCAGGAACAAATCGATCATACTTCTCTCATTCTTTCTTTCTCTAGTAAACATATGGATTTTCTTGTGATTAAACATAGTGTTTGTCACAAGAAGACCCTTTTCCTTGCATACTGCCAGTATAAGCTTGCCAGCATCATTAGCCCTTTTATCGCCAAACTTTCCAAGTACCGACTCTTACCCTGGTCGAGCGGACCAACCCATCCATTCAAATCACCACATACAACAATTCTTTCGTTTCCCCTAGCCAAATCTAGAACTTCTCTTACATTCTCCCAAAACTCCTCCAGCTCAGCCCTGGAAGACGAAGCTACCGGCGCATAAACAGCCAAAAGGAATAACTTCGTCAGTCCCAATTTAAAGCGAACCCAGAGAAGTCTTGAGTTCACAAACTTATATTCAGTCATAACATCGACCAACCGAGAAGACAGCAGCACCCCCACTCCCTGGCAGGCGTTCTCGCTCTCCGGGACTCCGGACCATAGAGCTAACGCCCCACCAGGGTGCTCTTCAGTACCACTGCCCTTCCGTTTGTTCTCCGACATACACACGACATCTAATTCTCTTTCTTTCATTATTTCGATCAACTCATTCGTCTTATCTCTCATGCCTCCTCTAACATTCCACGTGCCAACTCTGCACTCTGTCCTCCACCTTCCGCCGTGTCGGGCTGTGCGTGACGGGTGGCGGTCCCCATCGCCGCTTTGCGCGCTGCATTCCACACCAACGGGGACGAGCTGGTGTGCGTCGCTTTGGGGGGACGCCCTAACCCTCGTTGGCATGGGTGCGCAGCTGAGTAGAATTGCAGCCCTGAAAAGGGCTGGCAGGGGTCGCGACGAGCACGCTTCTACAATGACCGAATAAAAATAATGTAAAAACAATTAATTAATACCATTGATTTTGATTTAAAATCATTAAATCTTGTGCTTACATACATGCTTACATTACAGCATAACAAAAACATTAAAGCTGAAAATAGGCCTCCTCCATAGCTTGCCTATTTGCTATAGTTATAAATTTTCGAGGAATACATGATGAAAAGGTGTGTTGTAATCTCCCAAAAGCTGCCTAGCATGGTTAGATCTGTCGGATGACTTCTTGGTCGAAGTTGGCCTTATCTTGTTGGATATTTTTTGTAGGTTTTTTACGTGGTAGAGCCATGCTGCAGCTATATAACTGGTAACCCGATCAAAGGCCTTCGCAATGTTCAAACTAACGGCCATCGCCTCCCCCTTGGACTCTACTGCCTCCGCCCATCTATGAGTCAGGTAGACCAGAAGATCACCAGCTGATCGACCCCGACGAAAACCGTATTGGCGGTCACTAATCAGCTGGTGATCCTCAAGGTACTGCATGATCTGGTTTTGGAAAACAAGGAGGTGATGGCGATAGGCCTGTAGTTGGACGGGTCTGAGCGGTCGCCTTTTTTATAGATCTGGTAGACAAAAGCTGTCTTCCATGATTTCGGGATTGCGCCTAGGGAGTAGGAGTACCGGAAAAGACGCGTTAGAACCGGTATCAACTCTAAAGCACACGTCCTCAGCACAATTGGGGGGATTCCGTCAGGCCCACTCGACTTGTATCCAGGGAGAGGATTGCTCTGCGAACCGAGCGCTGTGAGAACCGCACATCCGGCATGGAGCACTCACAACGCGGGTTGGTCGGCGGTGTGTTCCCCCCGTCATCAAGAGTCGAGTTGGACGCAAAAAGGGAGCCTAAAATCTATGAAGAATATGATGTCACATTTAACATTGACGCCCAGTTTCACACTACATTTTTTGCTGGAAAAGTAGTGTTAAACTTTTAAGTCCTTCCAAAAGTGGCAAGGGTGCCAGGTTTCATGGAACCACTTCAGAATTTTTTTATAGGATAAGGGTAAAAAGCGAGCACACTGTCCACCTGATGATAAATAGTTGCTGTGGCTCATAGACATCTACATCTATCCTCGTTTGCGAATCAAAATATAGATGCGTTGTCAGCCGTGAGGACTAAGATGAAGTACCTCTTATCCAGTAAAAAGGTTCTCTGGTTCTGTACACTCACCACACTAAACACAGCAGCATTAAGCTGCTATTTTACGCTGGCATTCTGTGAGAGCGTGGTCCTTCCCTGGTCGAGCCGACTCATTCGTGCTACAACTATACAATTAATATAGCTGCATTATGGCTCTACCAGGTAAAAAGATATCGTAGATTCAAGTGGTGTTTTGTGAAAATGTGACTCCGGAAACCATTGATTTGGCTGTGAATAATGCAACTCAAACTATTTTTTGAACTTAAACTCACAATAATTGTAATTGTGTACGAAAGATGTCAGGTTTGTACCTACCAGCTTAACATTGTCCAGACGAGGTCCCTTTAGACAATCACTTTAATTTCGGTGAGCGGCGAGAGATAAATATGTAATTCACTGGCTAATAACCATTGTACTACAATATTTAGCTAGATACTACACACTTATAAAAATTTGGCGGCCGAATTTATCATTCTATCAATTTTTAAAGTTTGCTAAAACATTTCATATTTCAATACACATTGATATGAAACTTATTGTTCTTAGAGAGTGTTTTTACTGCCGACACGCTATACCGACACAATATACCAATATACCGTCGTCTATATAGGCTCACCGACTTCGTGAAAACTAAAATGTATGAAGCGACCTATAGTCTATAGTGATTTTTACTAACCGACACTACACCGATATATTTTCGCCGACTGGTTATCGGCAACGACAAGTAGGTTAGGGCTTCACGGCTGTCATATTTGTTTAAATAAAGTTAAGTATTGCCCCGGGTATCTAACTACTTACACTCAAAATTTTATCAAAATCCGTCTAGTAGTTTTTGCATGAATCCTAAATACACAGACAGACTCACTGACAAAAATTATTTGTTAATTAATTTGGTTTCAGTACCCTTTGTTCAGTCTCCAAGATTTGTTTTTTACAGAAATTGTTGGGTCTGTAAAACATGACTTTTCTATAGATTTATTATGTGTATAGACTATAACTATTTGTTTCTTTGAGTGATTTTTAGATAAATGTTTATTAATCACTTAAAATAATAATTTTATTGTATCTTTGATTTTTTTTGGAAGTGTTATTCATAGAATGCATCAGTAAAATTTATTACACCCCTAGGAATATCAACTGTAATAGAACTAGTACTAACCTATCGTGTTAATTTCGACAAACAAACCTATTAGACCACGTTTCAGAATCGAATTTAACCACAGTCAAATGAACCGAATGTCCAAAAACCACAAAAGCGTATTATGTTTAGACTATTACTACAAACGTGTACCTTTATAAACAAACTGAATATTATTTTATTAAAACAGACATTATTGCTGGACAAAAAAAAAACGAGCCATAGAAGCAATGGAAGAAAGAGACTTATTAGTTGAGTGCGCGATTAACATTTTATAAATATATTACTCAACACAAGAGAAAATTACAACAACGAGCCTTTATGTTTGAGAAAAAAGGATATATATGAAAAATGTATGAAGTCACATCCGTAATGAAAAGACACGCTGCAACTGTTTTTTTTGCTGTAAATATATTTTTAAATTTTTATTGCATTTCAGATACACCTATATTATAAGTATTTTGATCTTATTGATAAGTTTTTAATAATAATTATGTGAATTTTCCACCTCTTTAAGTCTTATTGCAAAACGTGTTTTATTGACGGTCCCAGGTTTTGAAAAGAGTCTTTGTCACGAAAGAAATCACATAGCCGCGACGCCGCAGTCTTTGAGATATTTAACATTTAATGTCAAATGCTATGTACTTTACAAATTTTAGTTTACTTATTTTCCACGGATTTTCTTTATTAAAACAGACTATAGTTAAAACCTGAACTAGTAGTTTTTGTACTAGTAAGTTTTTTTTTAATTTAACTACGTTCTAGATTTATAATTAGTTAGTACGAAATCCTCGTACTATAAGAGAGCTACCTTTTACGGACTGTTAAAGAAAATGAGGAATGAGAAAAAGTGGGAAAAAGGACATTTTTAATAAGCTAGTTAATATCATTTTTATTTTATTTCAAGGTGAATAAAACCATTTTTGCCTGGTAGTGCCAGGCAGTGAACTTGTATGTAATTTCATTCTTTCGTTTATAATTATTTGAAATAATAATCAATTTCATACATTTTCAATATTCATTTGGAATTATTATTGAAAGAAAAATTAAACGTTGCGTCACCGGAAAATAATGTATTTTGAAGTCAACCGCTATAATATCTTCCAATTCACTGAAGTTTGCTCTTCGAGGGGATCGGGATTTACGCTCCATATGACGAAATATTGTCTTTATTTCAGTACAAAATGTTATTTATGCAATTTAGCAGAAGATAACAACGAAAGTAGAACAGCAAATATAGAATATAATGACTTTGTTCTTCTGGTCTATTTCAAATTTAATGGATTGCGTAAGACTTATTATTATTATTTTTCTTATATAGGTACAATAATGGAGGAAATGTTTATTCGATAAATTACTATCGTCGTATTTGAGTTAGACAAACCAAAAAAAAATACTGCCAAAGTTACAAATAAGGATGATGGCTGCTTATAATAGGGATTTTGCGTAAAAGTCAAGTATGAATCAGAGATCTTTGACATAATCATTTACACGTTGTAACTTTATGTAGCACGACCGGAAAAAGATGAAGTCCTCACAGAATACCAGCGCAAAATAACAGCGTAATTCTGTATGATAAATGACGAGAACCGAAGACAATTTTACACTTTTCAACTTTAGCGTGGTATAGCCATGTTGCAGCTATATTAATTGCATAGTTGTAGCACGAATGGGTCGGCTCGACCGAGAAAGGACCACGCTCCTTCAGAATACCAGCGTGAAATAGCAGTTTAATGCTTGTGTGTTTCGTATATATATAAAGTAGAGAACCGGATATCCTTTTCACTGAAAAAGGGGCATTCCATCTTAGTCCTCACGGCTGACAACGCGTCTGCATTTTGATTTACAAATGAAGATAGATGTAGATGTCCATAGGCCACGGCAACCAAGCATCGAGTGGACTGTGTACTCGATAGTCAAGCTTATCATATAAAAAAAAAACTGATATCGTGTCATTCTTAGCCTATAAGGGTGACAACACATCGGAATTTTGAACTCCGACTCCGAATATACTTGTAGTTCACAGCAGCCACCTTTGGTGAACAAAGTGAATATTTGTCATATTCACTTATAAATAAAGACTGAAATGGTTCCAATAAAAGTTTTATAAAAATTCTCCGCGCTTTAATTATGTAACCCTTAATTACCTTGAAAACTGCTGAAGTTTCTTCAACAAATGTTAATGCTATTTTTATAAGAAGTTTATCTTTGCATGGACGTCATAGATGAAACCGAGATAAAATAAAAAGTAGTAATTAAAAAGACGGAAAAAGTAATGCAGATGATTAAATTTGATTTATCGGTAGCAAAATTTCTGCACATTTATTTCTTATTTCTTAAGGAATTTGTTAATACACTATAAAATATGTAACAACGAACGTCAAGTATAACGCTGCCATTTGAAACAGATAATGCTGCTCTTCTTTTTTTTATTTATTAAATCTTAACTATTAACACCTTATTAAATAGGGTAATAAAAGGCGGACTGAATGCCTATTATATTATTCTGTGCCAGTTAAGTTGTGGGAGTGATGACGAATGGCCACTAAGGTTTTTAAAAATATTTGCCTTAATCGTCATGCGCGGATTGATAACAGCAGTACCAGACGTCTGGAACCCTTTGCTCTGCTGCCTGTCGCTGGTTGTATCATCATCTATGAGAAGCTATAACATTTTGCTGGCCATTCCCACAGTTACCTCTAACGACACAGAACAATATAGTGTGATGAATTCTCTTACGTCATTACAACACGCACTTACTTTAACTGGGTAGTAAATGCAAATCTTTTAAAACCGTAAAATAACAATAATTTAAAATTAAAAATTTAGTACAACTGACTTCAATATGAATTATTAAGAATAACTCAAAAAATATTAGTAAAACCTTGATTATTTATATGGAACCACGTGTGAAGCACCAGCTTTCAAATACAAAAAGAATAATCGAAATCGGTTTACCCAGTAAAAAGTTATGAGGTAACACACATAAAAAAACATACAGTCGAATTGAGTACCGGCTCCTTTTTGAAGTCGGTAGAAAAATAACTGCAGTTATCAACCCTCCTGCCAAGCGTAGTAACTATGAGTCAATCTATTGGCAGACCTATGTTCAGCTAAGGAATATCAAGGTTACAACAATGAATGCATTTTATTACGTAATTATTAAAAAAAAACATACTTGAAGATTAAATAGAAATATGCGTATGATAATGCAGTAGTAACATACAAAAGATATAATATTACTGTGCAATAAACAGTTTGCATCGGACAATATAAGTCATGTGATTTTAAACATTTAACTAAGCTGTACAGTGCGCGATTTAATTACATCAAGCCAGCGAGTTATATGATTGCCGTGTGCGTACGCCATGTCACTCGCTGCTGTGTTCACGTGCTTGTCGGTTACTTTAATAATTATATTAGTGCAGCTGAATATACTTATATACTTTATAAATTGTTATATTTCTCTCGCATATTTTGTATCGATAATGGATGGAGAAGAAAGGTTCTCTAGTTACAACATTGTACTAGTAAGAGGAATGTAGTGCGCACCTTCCACCAGTGATGACCAGGTAAGACATGCAGGAAGGCGATAATTGTAAGTTACTTAGGACCTTGACTGTAATGTTTTATTGAATTTTATGGAGACGGTTATGCTCGGAGTTTCTAAACATGATAGTCATAGAAATGAGCGTAACGACTAAGGCAAATAAGTAAAAGAGTTTTACAGACCAAAGAAAACAATAGGTAAGTACGTTGTTTCAAATACTAACATTAGGATTGACGTTTTTTTATATTTTTGGCTGATAGTATATGAACAAATCCCTTCCGAAATAACAATTAGTCTTGCTGCCGAAGTATCAAATTTAATCTATTTTAGTAGATCATCCTTGTTTTTTATTACTAAATCTCGTTTTATTCATGTTTCGTCTATGCTGACAATGCAACGTTAAACTTCCTCCAATAGTAGCTGATACTAGAGTACCCAACATAGTCCAACGGATCGCTAAGCTGAAGTGCACAGCTGAAGTGGCAATGGGCCGGCCATATAGTTCGATGAACCGACAACCGATGGGCAAGAAAAGTTCCCGAGTGGCAGCTTCGTAATGGTAAGTAAAGTGTATAGCGGGCCCACACTAGATGGAGTGATGACCTGGTAAGAGATGCCCGGATGCAGGTGGCTCTGTACCGTGCTTAGTGGCATTGCTTGGGGGAGGACTATGTTCAGCACTGGACTTGTGAGGGTCTGTAATAAATGAGTGAATAAATTCAACTCTATGATGACTAAAACAAATTGCTTGACTAACATTCGAGTAAAAAAATAAAACGTGAGTTGGAAACATATCGCTGTAAATGTAATATAGAAATAAAAATTATAAATGGTGCTAGGTAATGGTCGCCGAGTACCGGAACAAACTTGTGTCTGAAGTCGAGTCTTTGCTGGACAAAGTCTCGGATTGGGGGCGACTAAATCTAGTCCAGTTTAATCCTCAGAAGACACAAGTTTGCGCGTTTACCGCTAAAAAGAACCCCTTTGTCGTATCTCCTCAGTTTCAAGGCACTCCCCTTCTTGCCTCAGCCAGTATCGGTATCCTCGGAGTCGACATATCGAGTGACGTGCAGTTTCGTGGTCACTTGGAAGAGAAGGCCAAATTGGCCTCTAAAAAGCTTGGCGTGCTCAGCAGAGCGGGACAGTATTTCATGCCGGCACACCGCCTGCAACTTTACAAGGCGCAGGTTCGGCCTCACATGGAATACTGTTCCCATCTCTGGGCAGGGGCTCCCCAGTGCCAGCTCCTTCCACTTGACCGCATCCAGCGCAGAGCGGCTCGAATCGTCGACGACCGAGCCCTTTCCGATCGGCTCGATTCATTGGCACTGCGAAGAGATGTTGCATCTCTTTGCATTTTCTTTCGCATCTACCATGGGGAGTGCTCTGAGGAATTGTTCGGATTAATCCCAGCCGCCAAATTTCATGAACGCACATCGCGGCAGAACTCCCGATACCATCCACACCATCTGGATGATTGGCGGTCCACCACTGTGCGATTAAGAAGATGTTTTCTTCCTCGCACGACTTCCTTGTGGAATCGATTACCATCAGCGATTTTTCCGGACCGATATGACTTAGGGACCTTCAAGAAAAGAGCCTACTCCTTTTTAAAAGGCCGGCAACGCATCTGCAATTCCCCTGGTGTTGCGGTTGTTCATGGGCGGCGGTAGTCACTTACCATCAGGTGAGCCGCATGCTCGTTTGCCCCCTCTCCTATAAAAAAAAAAAAAAAAAAAAGGTATATTAGCACCATTTATAATTTTTATTTCTATATTGCTGTTGTATGCATTGGTGTATACCAATGCATGCAACAACAAGACCAGAAAGTGGTAAATAGTAGGCGATGTCATAAGAGACCTGATATACAAGATTTTTTCTATATTTAATATTTTTGTAATCATCGTTGCGTTACAAATTGAGGACGAAGTTCCGTCGTTCGCAAACCAATACAAAGATGGAAAGCAATCTTGACATTAATAAATGGCTTTGCGATCTCTAATTGGATTACTCCCTTTCATTTTACGTCCGATTTTTCACAAAAAGCGATAGACTTTTTTAATGATACAATCGCTTTGTGTTATTATTCATAGAAAATAAAAATAACAAAATAAAAATAGGAAATAACAAAATAAATAAGCAGATTAGGATGTATTGTCAGCGACCTTGGCAGAAAATTATTTGACATATATTACTAGGGCCGAAGATTCAGTAAGCTGGTATGCTGATCATTATGCAACATTGTAGTAAGGTCCTGGTCCGGAAACTGCAATCTTCGCCTCCATTTAAAGAAAAACTTAAAGTTCCCGCCTTTATACGTCCCCTTCTGAGGACAATCCTTTCATTTCTGAAAGGATTATGGAGCTAATAGTGCTAATGAAATGAATGCAATTTAGGTGTTGATTTACCACGTACTTAGCCGTAAAGGAAAAGATCTTCAATGATTTTTTTTATAGGATCGGGAGACAAACGAGCACACAGTTCACCTGATGGTAAGTGGTTGCTGTGGCACATAGACATCTGACCCTCGTTTGCGAATCAAAATGCAGATGCGTTGTCAGCCGTGAGGACTAAGATAGAAAGCCTAAGTAAAAAGGGGCTCCGGTTCTTTACACTCACCATACGAAACACAGCAGCATTACGCTGCTATTTTACGCTGGTATTCTGTGAGAGCGTGGTCCTTTCCCGGTCGAGCTGACCCATTCGTTCTACAACTGTACTACTAATATAGCTGCAGCATAGCTCTACCACGTATAAAAATCTTAATGAAATGAAATATTTAGAGGACATATTGGCGGGAAGGGGGCGGGGGAACATTGGTACAGCTCCATAATCCTTTAAGAAATTAAAGGAGTGTCCCCAAAAAGGGACGAACAGAGGCTGCAACTTTAACTTTTTTAGTTGTCAATACTTTGAAGTATAAGAAACATCTGCTTACAGCTATATGCCACGGGTTTTTATTTAGCACGAGACTACTACCTATTTATAATATGGCTCACAAATAATTGTTTCCTGTATGATGTTTGTGTATGCGCAATTTATCGTGCCTCCACGATAGGGAAATTCCTATTGTCAGGGTGACGTTTTTTAACTTTTTTCCTGATCGGATGTTGTCACAAAATATGCGGGAGAAATACAAAAAACAAAAACGAACGCTAAATTATGATACAAAAAGCTGTCTGAAAATAAATTATACCAATACAATTAGCAAACCGTAACGATAGCACGTGATTGCAAAATAAATCTTTACCTGATCGTTTAATAAAATGGAGTAGTTTTACGCAGTCAGCACACGTCAGGTTTCATCTGATAACGGGCTCAAACAAAAGTGCACTTACATTAATGATTTTGTATCAACATAAAAGATTTTTGGTGTAAAATAGTGACAACGGTTTTTTTTTTTAAATAATTAACAAGTTTTATATCGTGTTATCTTTTTTCCTCTCTGTCAACGCCTAACGGTCTACCGCTGGACATGGGCCTCTTCTGTAATAATCATGATAAACCATAACCGCGTGCGCGTCAGGCGAGTTGGCTATCACAATAACAGAACCTTCAGACTTTCCACGCCATAGGTTTGGGTATTTATATTTAATTTATACGAGATGATTATACCGCCATATATGGGAAGCCCGATCTTTCTGGCACGTCCGACGAGACTCATACCAAGGAATTTGCTGGCTCCGTTTCAATCGAATATAATACTTAATCAAATATTCTCCTAATAATTACATAAGAAGGTACTATTATATTAAAACTGATTGGTGCTGTAAGAATATCTACTAAGTCCCCTATTATCATACCGTGCATGTCGTAAGAGGCGCGAAACAAATCAGGCGAAGGCAGCGTCTTCCTAACAACGATTAAAAATTAAAAAAAACTGCGGTTACCAACCAGCCTGTCAAACCTGGCAACTCTGGCAGATATATCCCTATGAGGGAAGCCTATATTGAGTACTGGACTTTAATAGACTGTAACGGAAACGGTAACGGATTAACAACATTTCCTTAGTGCAAAGTTTGTATCCACGTTCGTATTTCACAATATTCAAAGTATTATGCGCATCGTAAATTTCTCAATCTGAAGTTTGTTATCAACGTGACTCATGGAGTTTTAGTGGTCAGGCTTAAAATATGAATATATATTGAGAAACTTTAGGGTCTCAACAGAGACTTTTAAATTAATATAAAGCTCTATATTTACAAGTAAATTAACGTTTTACGCTAACATAATTACGTAAGATACTTACGATTAATACCTTTTATTTTTGTCTGTTAATAATATAAGTTCTGCACAGCCTATTACAATGAAACTTGGTTAATTGGGACCTGGATAAGTGAGAAACCTCCTTAGCTGGAACTCAAGTTTAGGTCCCGACACTTTAGCACTGAATTACCCCTGTTACTGAGACAAAACAAACCTCTATATCTGGGATTAGTTATTCGATTATATCGTCATAATTACCTCTATAACTGATACAGCGAGTGTATTTTATCCCTTTTACTGAGACTATATTTTGTATACCGTTTTGGTTACTAATTCTTATTCTACTCGCAAATTTCGCACTTGGCTATTTGTGTAAAAGTGACCTCTAGTTTTAGTTTGATTTTGCTATCGTCCGGATGTTTATGTATTATGTTTACAAAATACGTTATTTTATTTAATAATCGCACCTCTATAACTGAAATAATGTCAATTCTCACATCTATTAATGGAATTCTCTGTAAATGATACAGATATTTATTTATAACTGGATGTCTGAGCACTGGGTAAGTGGAATACCTCTTAAAGTGAAACAAATGTGTAAGTTCCTTATGGTCCCAGTTATCCAGGTTTCACTGTATATACAAATATCCTACAGCTGGGCTCAGGTTTTTCTAACGGAGTGTTTTGCACCAGGAAAGATCTAACCGTCTACTATCTCAACGCAGAAGACTTCACATGCTCAGGAAATATTTTTGATTTCATATACATACGGGTTTCCCCACGATGTTTTTCTTTTTTGTCAAGCTTCTAGTGAATCCAAACTTAAAACTAAAAATATTTATTTCATGAGTCCCGACGAGAATGAACTAAGTTTGCTCGCGTACTATTAAATTTTAAAGAGCTTACCCAATGATCTGCCACCGCTGCCATTTATGCCTCCTAACAAATATTTATTTTTGTTGTATTTAGGTAGCCATCTCGTTTTTTATAGAATAAGGGTCACATACAGTCCACCTGATAGTAAATGGATGTTGTGGCTCATAGACATCTACATCTATCCTCAATTAAAAATCAAAAACAGATACGTTGTCATCCCTGAGAACTATAACGGAATGCCTCGTTTCCAGTAAAAAGGGTCTCCGGTTCTCTACACTCACCATACGTAAACACAGCAACATTAATTTTTATGCTGGTATTTTATTCGGTTGTATCCTCTAACCAGCTGATAAGACATGCAGGAAGTCGATGTCCGTAGGTGGCTCAGGTCCGTGCATTATGGCACTGGTGGAGGCCAATGTTTATCAGTGGACTTGTGAATGGTTGTAATGAATGAATTAATTAATTCTATTCGTTTAAAACTATCAAAATATCTTGATGTCGTGAGTACTACATATCATATTTTTACACCCATTTATATACTAAAAAAAAAGCCTGAAATAATGACTATTATTATTATTATTATTATATCATATGAGGTCAATTTAACATCATTTGAATGATACATAACAACATACTAAGGTTATGTAGCCTAACCAATGTTAATCTGCTTATTCTACATAAAAAAAAATAATATTATAGCGTACTCCAAAACTAAATTTAACCGCAGGCAAATGGACTGGGTTTTCAAAAACCACAATAGAACGAGTTGTTAGTGATTACTATTGCAAATAATGCAAGCTTCCTGAATATTCACCTTTTATTTAGACAGGTAGTACTACTGTTATTTCGATAGATAATTCGTTTGAACGATAAATCTAAGCTAATTAACAAAGTTTTTTTGAATGAAATAAATATTCAAAACTTTTTAAACAATAAAGTAGACTTCAAAAACTGAAAAGAATTAAATCATTTCAACTTAATAGCATTTAAAGTTGGGGCTTAAATTTTTTGATACACTATGTCTTAGCACTTTTTACTTTCTCAATATTGAGTTTTACTTTTTGTTATAACTTTTATTTTATTACGTTTTTGGCTTGAAAATAGATAATTATAAGTTCAAGGTCAGAAGTGAAATGTCATCCCTTATGGGTGGCGTCAATAAAATTATTTAAATACGGTTCATCTAAGGTACGGTTTTTCACTTCACAGTAGCTAGATGGAATATGGATGTACAATAATATGGATGCTCATAATCTGTAATCAAATTAGTTTGCCACGTCCTACGAACGGAAATACAGCTGTGAGTGTACAACAGCATGCTTAATGCTTAGCGACAGAAATCGCTAAGAGTGTTAAGAAGGTAACAAGACGGACTCTTTCTTTTCTGTTTATGAAAATAGTCCTACTAATTAATAAATCTATGTCCATCAGTGATTTTAACGGGCTGATGAGAAAACGGGGTAAAATTATTAATATACTATCAAGATCGGCATGTAATTGATCTTAAAATTCAAATGGATAATCAATATGGTGTTGTTTCGTATGAAGTGACAAGAAGCCATGACTCGATTCTTGGCATTTTATCTTAGTTATCAAGTGATATTGCATTTTCATCGAGTTCAAATTCAAATAACAACAAGGTTACATATTTGACGCTTATGTTTTTATTCATCTTTCTGGCACGTCTGATTTCTCGTAAACCGCATAATCGATTTACATACAGATCACTCAAAAAAGTGAAATAATTAAACTTTTAATTAAAAAAACGATTTCAATAATTAATATTATAATAATTTCTATATAGTAGCTTCTGTAGTTGGAGCTTTACTCGTAACTATTAAATACGTGGAAGTAGGTAAGTGGAAAATGTATATATATATTTTAATTTTTAATATCGGTTCTAAATGGAATATATTTTTTATTGCTTGTTTTATTGAGGCTTTAGGACCCATCAATACTTGCGGCAGTGTTCATGTCCGATATTTTGGTTGATAAATCAATACTTATGTGATAAATAAATAAGTAAAGGTAAAATGATTTTACGCATAATCCAATAGAATTTACAACCTTAAATAATATCAAGAGCTAAGTAATAATAAAATAAACGAACAGTTTCGCTTCTTTTAATATAAAGGAGAATATATTACAATATATGATACCTTATACAATATATGCTTTTAATTATCTCGAAAACATCGCAAGTTTTGCCAGTACATTACACCGCAAGGCAAACTTGTTTCAATTTGTTATTGGATTTGCCGCTCAAAGGACCTTTCCATTTAATATGCTTCTTCTATTGTGCCTTTATTAATATAGTCTTATAAACTGAAAGGTGTTATTAATCAGTTTTTTTTGGTATGATGGAATTTTCTGGGAATCATTAAATTATTGGTACAAACATTAGTGTTAAAATAGCTCAAGATAATTTGAACGGTGTATTCGAACCAGCAACATTAAGTTTTGTAGTCCTTACATCGCCGTCCATATTTCACTACCTATAATTACTGAAAAGAAATCCTTGATTCGGAAATAATTCATTTTATATTTGTTTTATTTAATAAGGTAGCAGATAAAAATTTACTGACTAACACACATTTGGCTGAATTTTCAAGAATACGGGATGAGAAGATTTGTCGTTATATTCTGAATGCTGCAGAGCCAAGCCAGATCCATTAATCAACCTCAAGGTCGAAATTGGACTTACCTAGTCGAACGGTTATTCCTGGATAAACATTGTCGTTGCAAATTTAGAACGTAGTGTTCCCAACAACTACTTTTTTTTTATAGGATAAGTGTGACAAACGAGCACACAGTCCACCTGATGGTAAGTGGTTGCTGTGGCCCATAGACATCTACATCTATCTGCATTTTGATTCGTTTGCGAATCGTTGCGTTGCAGATGCGTTGCCACCCGTGAGGACTAAGATGGAATGCCTCATTTCCAGTAAAAAGGGCCTCCGGCCACCTGCACTCACCAAGCGAAACGCAGAGGTAAACCTCTACTTCACACTGGTATTCTGTGAGGTCGTGGTACCACCCCGGTTTGAGCCGGCCCATGCGTGCGACAGCAAAAGCTGCCGCGTGGCTCTACCACTGTTGTACTTGCATACGTGTAATATGGAGGTTACACATGATCATTGTTTTTTCCCATGTTTATCTGAAAATCTAGATGCGTTAGAAGACACCTTTAATATTACAGACATAAATTCGGGCGATGAATATAATATCATAGGAAAATCAAAGATTGATTTGTTTTGATAGATGGCTCCGTGGCGCAGGGGCTTAGCAAAGTGTAGCAGCGATGGAGGCCGCGGCTTCGAATCCTGCACGGAACAAGTATTTTTCCTTGTGGAATTTATATTTCTAAACTGCCTCCACGATACAGGAGAAAATCCTAGTGTGGTGGGTAATATTTCGACACCGAGTTTGTTTTATCATGGAACGTAGACAGAGGGCACTGCTACGATAGTATAAATATCGCGGCATGACCGCGGTGCGCCTTTTCTTTTCTCGCTCCATCAAATCGATTACAAAACTTAAGATTCATTCATTCATTCATACAGGATTCATTCATTCATTAAGGTTTCATTCATTAATGTAAGAATTATTCAGTCATTGCAGCCTCTCAAAAGTCGTCTGCTGGAAATAGGCCTCCATCATAGATTACCTTACAGGCCATAGTTTCCTCTCATAGCAGGCAGGTTGGCAACCACGGTTTTTGATTATTTTAAATTGTTACCACGAAGATACTGCTGCTTATCCCATGTTTCATTCTATTTGTCACCTCTCAGCATTATCAGGATCCTGCTCCAGTGTGTAGTGGTGAATTTCACCTTCACATGATGTTTTAGAAATATTTTCATCCATGCAGATATTATGGCTTTCTCGACGGTTCCATTTTCTGCCGAGTAAATGATAAAACAGCATATAAAATTGTGATTGAAATTGGGATTTCAACTTGCTTACTACATCAACCTTGGCCTTTATAAGATATTAGTAAAAAAAATCAATTAAAATTCTTACCGTGTATAACTATCAAGAACTAATTCATACTTCCTACCTATACTAATTCATTCATAATACGAGTACATATTTGTTTTTAAAAGTTACGACACGAAAACTTGCAATGTAATCTACCACTTCAGAGCTATCTTTGTGTAATGAAATTGCTAGTACAAGTATAATCATAAAATCGTAAACTCACTTGATCTTGACTCAATAAATAAATAGTGTTGTTAATATTTTAAAACGAAATCACTATAGATTACAAAAATTCCATAATTTTGTAAAATTATGGTGTTTTGCAATTACAAACATTGGAAACATTTTTTTCAAAAGAAAGTTAGATAAAATGTTCGATGCCTATAATTTAATTATAATTAATTATTAATTAATTAACTATTATTATTATTAATTATTACTTTAATATAATTTAATTTACCTATAATTTACTAGCGATCCGCTTCGCAATGGTGATTTCTAGATCTCGACTACAGCGTCACCCATCGGGTCCAAATATGAATCTAAAACATCTAGGAACACAAACACATAAAATTCATCAAAATCAGTCGAGCTGTTTTTTGAGTTTTAGTGAGATTTAGAGAGATGAAGTTTTAGAGAGATGAATTTCAGTAAATTGATAATTTTGGTGTAAATAGGTAATTACTAAACTAATCAATCGTACTGTTATTTTTAGGTACCAATTCTAAGGAATTAATATTATCTCTGTTAATTTACGGCATTCTTATGTCGGTGTTGAAAAGACGATAACAACATCAAGACTCGATTCCGGATGGATGAATTATAAAATAATAAATGCAGAATTGAGTTTATACAGAACCCGTAGGGTGCAAGTCTTACTAGCACTTGTCTGTTTTTTTTTAAATTGGTTATGAATAAAAATTTGTGTCTAATATGGTCACACTGTAAAATATCAAAAATAATATCTGTCAAAGAAAATTACCTATAATATAATAAATATAATAAAGGCTTATACCGTCATCATTGTCTTTATCAAATTCAAATTTTAATTTTAATTGTTTATTGCATGTCACATTACAAATTTAAAATGGCACATTATTGACAGGTATACATTTGGGTGTTTCCTGACGAATTTACTTAACAACCTCTAACTGTCTTCATAACTACGCATCACATTTGTCACACTTAGTAAAGTATCTTATAAAAATAACACAAGTTCACTGCTGAACATGAACCTCCCTCACAACCATAATATGAGTTCTCAAGCTACCTTCATCCATACTCTCTATATACCTGATTGAAGCTTATAGTGTATAATAATAATAATGTTCTCCAGAACAAATTTTGGTCAACGCAGCTAATCTTAAGCCAGCAAAAGCAAGTAAGAAACTATCAGCCATCTGCACAGGACAGGAATACAGTGCACAAGTGTGTTTGTGCACACACTTGTGCACTGTATTCCTGCACAAGTGCAATTTCTGAGAGTGATCAGGCGCAGGCCCGATGGCAATTTACGTATGTGGCGGCGCTGTCGTTCCGCCACAAGCGAAACACATGGAAGCCTAAATCGCGCTAACAAAGTTCCGAAGTTAAAGCAGTATATATAGAATAGCTCCGAACTACCACTCGGAGCGTTGGCCGCTCGCTGGGCAGAACACCTTGCCCGGCGGGAGATCTCCCCTTTTCCTTCCACCGGCTACTGCTTTCTGAGGCTTAGGGTGAAGCACCGCCAACTTCCTGACAACAGTCTGTTACTTAGAATTACTTGATAGCAAGACCCGGTATAGGCCCGACGATTCGAACTCAGGGCGACATGATCATTAGTCGCACTTACGAACACTAGATCAACGAGGCAGTAATAAGTCGCGCTTCATCATATTCGGGGTATTTTCGTGTATAAATATAGAAGCCTTCATTGCCACTTTTGTAAATGTTTTAGCTTTGTATTTTACTTATTATACTAAATAAATATTTCTTACATTAAATTGAACGATCACATTGTCAGTGTAAATAGCGTCGACGGCTTAGCAGTCCCCGGGCTTCTTCTGTGATAAAATTTATGAGTCGAAGCGCTAAGTGCGCGGAAGTTACGCTAAAAAGAAAACACGTGAAGAAAATTTTCAGCGATGCCGTATTTTTACGTTACAGCGCTCTTATATTTTGAATAAAGGCTTTGAAGCGCGTTGTGATATAAGTGGGGAGGTTTAATATTAGTTTCCTGTGGAAAATACATTGCCGAGTATGCTATTTTTTTACTTTTATAAAACAACCAGCTGGCCTGGTAGACGTGGCTCCGCGCTTTACAGTACGTGGCGCGATGAGTTTGACTAAAAAATTTCCTTGACCGCAGCGCCACTTGCCCGTTCCAGATTTTGTATATTCCTTTTCTTGGCACTGAACGAACATAATATTTTATTGTAAATTTAAATCATCATGGTACACAAATATAGAATTCGTTAATAACTTGACTACAGCGTCACCTATCGGATCCTAGCATCGCTATGATTCTTCATCTTAACAAAACAAATATTCTAATATTGTCTACGTCTATGATTTTGATGTGGACACCGAGGTTTTAGATACAAGCTGAGGCAACAAGGGGAGTGCCTTGAAACTGAGGAGGTACAGTCCGAGACTTTGTTCAATAAAGACACAAGGTCCGGTACTCGGTAAAGTTTTCCAGAGAAATATTTGCAATATTTGCTGCCAACTCCAGAGCAAACGTATTCAGCACAATATGTGGGACTCCATCAGGCCCACTCGACTTGTTGACGTCCTAGGAGAGGAGTGCTTTGCGCACCGAGCGCTGTATAAACAACACTTCCTGCATGGAGCACTCACATCGCGCGATGGTCAGTGTGTCCCTCTATCATCGAGAGTCGAGTTAGACGCAAAGAAAGAGCCTAGCAGATCGGCTTTCTCCTTTGCGGCATGGGCCAGTGAGTCGTCCACCCTGTGCAGAGATGGCAGATATGGCTGACAGAAGTTCCTTTGGAAAACCTTGGCGAGACACCAGTGTTCGCGAAGGGATGCAAACTAGTTTCTCGCCAATTCTGCCGATGTACTCAGACTTTGCCTTGGCATTGATACTATATTCCGATGAGACGGCAATTCGGCACGGCTTTTCAGGCACGCGCTTGAAGCACCGAAATTTCCTGCTCCAGGCTTCTACTGAGAATTTATTGACGGGAAACCCTATAACTGATTTTTACCCGATCCGAGATTTGAATTCGGGCCTGCATGATCAGTAGTCGCGCTTACGACAACTAGATGAACGATACAGTGTTATCGGAGAACTACGAGTATTAATAAATCAATATTTAATTCTATTCCAATATGATGTAAAACATACATACACAAATCCGAGTCCTTGTATCATCGAGTTAAGGTTATTTTTATGATATAGTATTAAATAGTTTTTAAGATGCACTATTTAATAACATTTTTATTGCACACTTTAAAGCTCTCATGTTAAGAGCTAGGAAGGTTTAATATTCGTTCTCGACAAGAAAATTGAAGTTTGCTAATAAATTCACTACTTATCTGTCACCACATAAAACTCCTATGAGCTATGTTTTATAGATTATACAGTCCATCTGGTACTAAGTGGCATTACGTCTATCTTCGAAAAAGAAACAAAATCCAGACGTTTTGTCACTCCTAAGGAATAAGATGAATTGCATCGTTATCAGTAAGATGGGGTCTCCTATTCTCATTACCCACCATACAAAACACAGCAGCATTATGCTGTTATTTCACGATGGTATTCTATGAGGGCGTGGCCTTTACTCGGGCGAGCCGATCTATTCGTACTGTAGCGATAATATATACGTGGCTCTTAAAATTTAATACATTAGTATTTGTTTGCTGTTCCATATTACGCTCAATTCAATAATTTCACAAAAAGCCAAATCGTTTTATCATCATATTTATTTTTGTAATAACTGATAAGATAAATAAATGATCATACTCGTAAATTTATCTTAGTGACAACCTTCGAATAATTTTAGTAATTTTGAACGAATTTTCTTCAGTGAATCGCCAGTGCTGCGTCTAATCCGTATTATATAATATTTATATGTAAACATCCATATATCTAATATTTATATGTAAAGATCCCTCACAGCTTGGACTATAAATACTTTTTGTACAAGAGACCGGCTGCTAAGCGCTGATGTAATTTCTTTCTTGGAAGATTGATGTGTTTTGAGACGCTTTTCTTGTTTAACTAATGCGGAGTTGCATAATTAATTAAGGATTAAATTATAAGTATATTTAATATATTTTAATTTATACTTTAAATTGCTTAATATATTTAAAGCTACACTAAAAATGATTTACAATATAAAAATATTTGTTTAAACACAATTGTACAAAATCAGAAACCTATAATATTTCTTTTAAAATACGATTTATGCACACCTAGAAGATTTCTTTTTGTTTTTGTATATTTTTGAAACATTCATTAATTCAATTCGATTTGTAGAAATAATATAATATCTTAAATAACATGTGAACAAAGCAGGCAAAACTATTTTTAGGCTTTACAAATAGTTTATTTCTTTCATGAAAAGCAACCCGCAGCCAGTGCAGTAGGCAAACACCTCTGTGTAATCAATCACTTAAATTATACCGTTTTAACGTATTTTGTTATCATACACATATTATGTAGAGCATAAAATTTTATAAAATTAGATATGCCCAAAGGCGTTAACTTCGCAAGAATAAATAAATAAAAAATCACGAATAATTCATTTAAAGCCTATCTAAGTCCACTGTTGAATTTAGACCTCTCCTTATAAGGCTTCATAACTTATATATTTGCCATAGTTGCACAGTTGGTTGGCAAGGTGACAATAACCGTTTTTATTCTGTAATTGTTATTAAGAAGTTACTGTCCATCACTTTGTTTGTTTTCTTATGTCGACTCGTACGACACCCACGGGAGGATATGGGATAGTGCATGTTTTACACCGCCATAACCCGGTAAATAATAATATATGTAGATTATTATTATGACTATAACTTGCAGCAATGATTTGATGTGAAATCAGTAAGAAACTTTCACTATTTACATTTGGTTTAAAATAAAGTAATTTTTTTCTCATATTATAAAATTTTTGGTTTTCGCTTTAATTCTAGAAAAGTTGTCACTTTATACATAGCGGATGTTGTAACCGCAACTACGTTGTTCGAAAAATATTTTACACACCACACATATGTTCTAAAATAATAATGTAATTTCGTGGTTTCCGTACGACGTGATTTAATTTTTCACCTAAGACCATTAGTTGATGAAAATTTTGCTTGGTTTTTCGCTCCGGTCAAAGATCACGTTCTTGGGCGGACGGCGTTCTTGGATGCAATTTTGATAAAATTGCACACGACAGATGTTTCGTTGGGTATTTTTCACACACCTTCTGTGAAAAAAATGAATTTTGGCTGTAGCTTTCAATTTAATATGACAATACAATTTACGTGACTTTAGCTTTGGTAAGCATAAACTGACAATTTAGTTAACATATCTTTAGAATTCAATCTTAAGTAAATTATTTAATTATGATTTAAAAAATCCTTAAAAATTTTAAATATGGGTACGCTTTGAAAATTTTCGTTAATAAAAAACCCTTCAGACAGTAAAATAAATATTTAGCTTGTGGACAAAATCCTAAGATATTAATGTATTTTTTTATACGATAGGGTGACAAACGAGCACACAGTCCACCTGATGGTAAGTGGTTTCTGTGACCCATAGTCAACTCCATCTATCCTCAATAAATAATCAAAATGCAGATGCGTTTTCACCTGTGAGAACTAAGATGGTCTGCCTCCTTTCCAGTAAAAAGGGTCTCCGGTTCGCTACACTCACCATACGAAACACAGAAATGTTAAGCTACTATTTTACGCTGGTATTCTATGAGAGCATGGTACTTCCCCGGTCGAGCCATCCCATTAGTGCTACAACTATACTATTGTTATAGGTGTAGCATGGCTCCACCACGTATAAAATTCAGTAATCAAAAAAAAAATATAAAATTGTCATGACTAAACTTATTATATGAAATGTCTGAGGCAAATGTATCTGGAAATTGGACATATTTATAATATCCAGTTGTTTGCCTTTTTTGATTATGGTAATCCACTATCATAAAAACTTACTGTGCGATGACGTAAAAAGCGACAGTTCGAAAATTAAACAGGTGATGGACGTGAGAGTTGGAGTGATGGATGGATGAAGTAAAAAATTGTGGAAATTGTAAAATCGCGCCTGCCAAGAGTGACAACAATGCCAAAATTCCTTTTTTTAATTTTTTCGTAGGAGAGGGAGGAAAACGAGCATACGGCTCACCTGATGGTAATTGACTACCGCCGCTCATGAACAACTGCAACACCAAGGGAATTGCAGGTGCGTTGCCGGCCTGTTAAAAAGGAGTAAGCTCTTTTCTTGAAGAGAGGTCGTATGCGGAAGAAAACTTCTAGTGAAACCTACAGTGGTGGACTGCGAAGCATCCAAATGGTGTGGATGGTATTGTAAGTTATGCTGCGATGTGCGTTCGAAAATTTAGCTTTTGGGATGCATCCGATCAATTCCTCAGAGTACTCCCCGTGGTAAATGCGAAAGAAAATGCAAAGGGATTCAATATCTCTGCGCCAGTGAATCGAGTCAATCGGAAAGGAGTCGGTCGTTGACGACTCGAGCCGCTCTGCGCTGGATGCGGTCAAGTGGAAGGAGCTGGCAATGGGGAGCCCCAGCCCAGAGATGAGAACAGTATTCCATGTGAGGCCGAAACTGTGTCTATGATACAAAAGCATTTATATAGAAGGTATCTATGATGCATAAGAATTATGATAGCAGAGTTATGACTTGAAGTCCCATATATATAAGACATAGTATGGTAGCAAATATAAGGAAGGTCTCAAATATGTAAAAGCATTATATTGAAAGAAGTGGGACATATATGGAGTGGTTGGCTGACCGACTACAATTACTGATGTACAATGTATAGTCTGAATATACCATGGTAACGGCGTGACAGGAGGTGCTAAGAATCTCCGGTGGAGGTTCGGTTGCCACCTACGACGACTCGACCTGGCAACTTATAACGCACGCACCCTGAGGACTGACGAGAAGATCCTGGAGCTGGAAGAAGAGGTAGACAAAGTGCGCTGGAATATCATAGGATTATCCGAAGTCCAAAGAGAGAGGGAGAACACGGTAATCCTTGAATCCGGCAACTAGTTCTATCACCGGGAGGGTGACCACCTGTCACAAGGAGGTGTCGGATTTATCGCCCACAAGTCTCTCGTTAACAACGTTGTAAAGATTGGGAGTGTGTTGACGAGGGTTGTTTGCCTTATACTCAGAATCACCAAACGGTATTCGCTGAAGGTCTTATAGGTTTACGCACCAACCTCGACACACGCCGATTGAGGAGGTGGAGGAAATGTATGAGGATATATCTAGAGCCATGCATTCCTCCAAAACCCACTATACGGCGTTAATGTGAGACTTCAACGCAAAACTAGGCACAAGAGAGAACGCTGAGCTAAAGGTAGGGTAATTCGCAATAGAGCAAAGGAATCCAAAAGGCTAACAGCTGGCTGACTTCATGGAGAAACAGGGACTCTTTATGATGAACTTTTTTTTCCAGAAGCTGGTCGAGCCCCGACGGTTCGACAAAAAATGAGATTGACTTCATTATGACGACCAGACGAAAACTGTTCAGTGATGTCTCCGTGATCGCGAGGGTGAAAACCGGCAGCGATTCCCGAATGGTGAGAGGCACACTGAAACTAAACGTTAAATTGGAGAGGTCACGTCTAATGGAGTCAACGCTCTGTCCCCCTCGCGCTCTAATTATAGGTCCCAAAACCTTTCAGCTCGAGCTACGAAACCGTTTTCAGTGCCCAGAAGATTGCAATGCAGTGTACGATATGAATGACAAGCTCGTGGAAACTGTCCATGCGCTCAGAGCTAAGTTTTGCAAGATGCGCCGCAGAAGAACACAAAAACCGATCACACCAATCCGATCACTCTCTTAATTTCATGGCTGTTAGACGGGATATGAAGCTGCAGTTTTCAGTAGATTTGACAGCATACAGACAACTGAACAGACAGATCTCCAAATGCATGCGGCGGGCCTTACGCAAATTTAATAATGCTCGTATTGAAGAAGCCATCGAGCGGAACCAGGTCTCCTAAATCTTTGCTAGAGATCTGTCTGCCAGAAACAGTCAACTGTTGAAGCTGATGACCGAGTGTGGCAGCATCGTTTCCGGAACACCTGAAATTTTGAGTGAGATTAAAAGGTTCTATGAGTAGCTGTACACATCATCGTTGGAGCCACACGCAAGTGTGAGTAACGATTCAAGAGCGAGTCTTATCCGACACTATTCCGATGATATCCTGGACGTCAGTCTGAGCGAGATTAGAATAGCTCTCCAGCACTTTAAAAACGGCAAGGCCCCAGACGAGGATGGAATTACAGCGGAGCTTCTGAAATTGGGTGGAAAACCGGTACTTGAAGTCCTTCAGAAGCTCTTTAATTCCGTCCTTCATGGTGGCATTACACCGGAGACGTGGAGCAGAATTGTGGTGGTCTTGTTCTTCAAGAAAGGCGAGAACGCTCTCTTGATGAACTACAGACCGATTTCCCTTCTGAGCCCCGTCTACGTGCTGTTTTCGAGAGTCATCACGAATCGTCTTGCGCGCAGACTTGACGACTTCCAGCCTCCTGAACAAGCCGGTTTCAGAAAAGGCTTCAGCACCAATAGTACACATACATACCCTTCGGAAAATTATACAGAAGTCCGAGGAGTACAATTTGCCACTATGTCTGGCGTATGTGGACTATGAGAAAGCTTTTGATTCTGTCGAAATTTGGGCGGTGCTGCAGTCCATTCAGCGGTGCCAAGTTGACTGTCAGTATATTGAAGTGCTTGTACAGCAGGGCTACGATGGCTATCCGAGTACAGAACCAGAGTACAAAACCTATTCAATTGCAAAGAGGTGTAAGACAGGGTGACGTTATGTCCCCGAAATTCTTCACCGCTGCATTGGAAGACGTTTTCAAGCTTCTGGACTGGAAAGGATGCGGTATTAACATCAATGGCGAGTACATCACTCACTTTCGATTTTCCGACGTATAGGCCTTATGGCAGAATCGCTGGAGGACCTAAGCACTCTATGCTCAATAACCTCAATAGTGTCTCCCAATGGATAGGTCTTAAGACGAACATGGACAAAAGAAAGATCATGTTTAATGTCCATGTCACACCTATGCCGGTAGTTGTTGGGAGCACTAATCTCGAAGTTGTTGACGAGTATGTTTACCTGGGACAAATAGTCCGACTAGGTAAGTCCAACTTCGACCGAGAGGTCGATCGACGGATTCAACTCGGTTGGGCAGCATTCGGGAAATTACGGCACATCTTCTCGTCAGGTATACATCAAAACTTGAAAACGAGACTGTGCAACCAGTGCGTGTTGCCAGTGATGACATACGGAACTGAGTCGTGGTCCTTCACTGCTGGCCGGATGAGTAAGCGCAAGGTCGCTCAGCGAGCTATGGAGAGGGCTTCGCTCGGAGTTTCTCCGCGTGATAAACTTAGAAATGAGGATATCCGCAGTAGAACCAGAGTGACCGACATAGCCCAACGGATTAGTAAGCTGAAGTGGCAATGAGCCGGCGATATAGCTCGAAGAACTGACAACCGATGGGGAAAAAATGTTCTCGAGTGGCGGTCTCGTACCGGTGGACGAAGTGTAGGGCGTCCCCACACTAGATGGAGTGACGACTAAGATATGCAGGAAGTCGATGGATGCAGGTGGCTCAGACCATGCTTTGTGGCATTCCTTGGGGGAGGCCTATGTTCAGCAGTGGACTTGTGAAGGGCCGTAATGATGATGATGAATGTATTGTTCTATATTAGGGACTTATGATAGTAAGGTCTATGGAACCAATGCATTGACATAGAAGGTCTCTATGATGCATAAGCATTATGATAGCAGAGTTATGACTTGAAGTCCCATATGTATAAGACATATAATAGTATGGTCTATGAAATAAAGCAAATAATATGTGGAAGGTCTCAAATATATAAAAGCATTATTTTGAAAGTAATGGGACTTGAAAAGGATTATTATAGTGGCGTGTAGATTGCTTCACAGCGTCCGAGGCCGAGGTAAACTTGGACTTGCTAACCGATGTGTCCTAGGCATATCATCTTAGTGCCGGTGGTAAGCAGATTTGTTGTAGCAAATAAGACTTGCCCGTGGACATCGTACATCCTTACCGTTTGCGGGCGGCGTCTTAGCGCATAGCGTTATGATACGTCGGCTATCTTTCGGATTAGGGCGAGTGTATTTGGTAGTACTTTTAAGTGCAGCAAGCATACTCAACTCCATGTTTTAGTGCAATAGCGCTATGATACGTGAATTTTTAGGTACCTTGGGATGGTGTTAGCCGACGATAGTCGTATTGATGCTTGTTGCGTTTTGCAGTATTTCGTCTCTCAGATCGTTGTTTGGCGGGTCGCTATTCCCAATGGCGCTCTCTGCATCTTGGTTTGACTCACACCCTAAGTAGCTTTGCCCAAGTCGGATCCTTTCATTGCGGGGCTGCAGACTGTTTGACCTCTATGATGTTTAGACAGACTGCCTCGTTAGTCTAGTGGTTGTAGTAGTGCGACTGCTGATCATGAGGCCCCGGGTTCGAATCCCGGGTCGGGCCAAAAAATCAGTTATTGAGTTTTTCTATCAAGAAATTCTCAGTACCTGCCCGGAGTCAGGAAGTTGGCGGTGTCTCACCCCCGTGCCTCGGAAAGCACGTAAAGCCGTTGGTCCTGCGCCTGATCTCTCTCCGGTCGTGTCGGTTTACCGTCCCATCGGGCTATGAGAGTGAGGGAATAGAGAGTGCACCTGTGCTTGCGCATACACTTGGGCACTATAATCCTGTTCTGCGCCGTTGGTTAGTCTCCGTTGAGACTGGCCACCGTGACCGAAATTCGGTCTGGAGGACATTATTATGATGTTTAATATAACAACATAATAATATATCTCTATAAATTTCCCACCTTTGAATGATTGAAGGCAACTTGTTGGTGGGTGAGACAAACATGATCGAAAAATGCATATACTCAACGTCAGTGACACAAACCCTTTCTGATGGCGAATTATTACTATTATCTTATGACATCCTATTGGCTGTATCTGCCATTGTATTGGTTGGTGGAGTATATGTGTCGACCTCATACGAGTGGTAGCTGGAGGGAGAATCTGAGGCGGCTCTCAAGACTGCGGCCGAAAGCCGCGCAACGTGAGACCCCATTCCCTTGAGGTGAGCGGTAAGCTCATGACACATTCTGCGGCCAATTGGTCGCGCTGATCATGCAATTGGTGGTGATACCATCTCGTCTGCTGGAACAGAAGTCTGGCAGGTCGTGGCACTCATGGAGGGCTTTTCATGGCCAGTGTGCCTATTGTTGCCTAACCCGTGTGACATAGATTAACTGTGCCTGGATTTGATCGTATTCTGTATGGCGTTTACACGCATTGACATGCGCGACTTCGGTCGATGTTTGTGCTTAAGCACTACCACGGCACCAAGTCCTCTTTAACTAGTTCGCCATTTATTTTGCTGTGGAGTACGGTCCAGTTCCCAACTTAACGTTTCCTTCGGGGGAGCGCGTTAAATGGTTGGCGCTCACCGCGCACGGCGTGTGTGAAGCCGTGTGCCTCCCTCACATTTTTTTAAAATGTGGGAGAGCGAAGCCCTTGTATCTGGTATTTTATATAAATATATCGAGCCTTTTCCGAGCGAGAAGGGATTAATTAATAAGGAATTGACTGTTGTCAAACTGATACAAGTAGAATAGGGACAATTTATGGTTCCTAACTTTCTTTGAGCTCTGTCTTCGTGAACGGGGTTCTTTAGCTTATAAGACACTATCAACAGCTTTCGATTGCTCTCGTCAATATTCATTCTTCCAAGAGACACCTAAAAGAACTAAGTAACTATACAAACACAACGTAAATAAGGGTCTTAACTAAGACGAGCACGCCATAAATCAACGTAAATAATGGTTCTAACTAAGACGATCACGCTATAAATTTATTAAGCGGCCTTTATTTTAATCTTTAGAAAGATCAATATATGATGAATATACTGATCACGTAAATTGGCTATATATATAAATCTTATTGATATAGATTCTAAAAAAAGACAAAAATAAGTAGAGAGGGGGTGGGAGTGTTACTATATGTTTACACAAGAAACAGCGTTGGTAATAGCACGCAGCCTTGTGGAATACCAGCGTTAATAAGCTTGTAATCGGAGCATGCACCTTCTACAACGAACTTAATGCTCCAATCTGCAAGAAAGCTGGTGACCCAATTGCTCAATTTCTCGGAATGCCCATAGGAATGGAGCTTCGAAAGAAGCGCTTTGTACCAAACCCGCTCGAAGGTCTTCGCAATATTCAAACTAACGGCCAACGCCTTCCCCTTGGACTCTACTGCCTCCGCCCATCTATGAGTCAGGTAGACCAGAAGATCACCAGCTGAGCAACCCCGAAGAAAACCCTATTGGCGGTCACTAATCTGCTGGTGATCCTCAAGAATCCACATGAACTGGCAGTTTATAATGGATTCCATTATTTTGGAGAACTAGGAGGTGATGGCGATAGGCATATAGTTAGACGGGTCTGAGTGGACGGGGTGAACAAAAGCCGTCTTCCAAGATTTTGGGACTATGTCTAAGGAGTAGGAGTACCGGCTTCGCTATCTCGAGATGATAGTGGACGGTGTTTAAGTTCGAGTGATGTCCCCTGATGTTGCAGCAATTCACGGATAGTGTGGCAGGGGTCGGCTTGATCTTGTTGCTAAGTTAGCCCCGAGCAGTTATTGTTTTAAATGGAATTCCCCCCTCACCCCCTCTCAGAATACGCAGGGCATCCTGAGTACCCACGTTTAGGAGTGGAAAAGTTTGGTCGTGGATGCTCAGCGAGAGATTGTGGAAGGGTGCTGGTACCCTCCTCGGTAGTCTTTCATTTAATTACGCTACCATGTTGATGAGGGGGGGGGGAGAATTGAGCCTCCAGCCACCTGCACTCACGAGGAGAAACGCACAAGCAGAGATTCCTCTTAACGCCGGCATTCTGTGAGGTCGTGGTACAAACCCGGCGCGAGCCGGCCCATACTTTCAACAGCAAAGGCTGCTGCGTGGCTCTACCACAGTCCCTTCCTGTGAGGCAATCTATGGAGGTGGCCTATGTTAGGCAGCGGAATTTTAATAGACTGCACCCAATTATAAGCAAAAGTTTAAAAAAATACACTATAATATGCAAGATTTTTTTTAAGTATATAATAATATACGAACCTCAATTAATTTATGATCTTATAGTTATTTTAGAGTTAATTCAAACCTCATCGGTAAAAATTAAGGTTGGTTGAGATGAGCAAGAACTTTGTATTAACTTGTATATACCTACTACTATTGGCAAAATATATTTTGCATATTTGATGGTATCCCATTATCAGAAACTTATTAATTTTTGAAAAACAATATGGCTAAATTTCTAGAAAGAGAGAATCAAAATAAAGCTAATGACTGAAATATAGAAGCTAAACTTAAAAAGAAATATAAGTATCGTTTTCGAATTAGCATATCGCTAATATACAGATGTTTAAGTAATTAATTTTATTTTAAGCTGTGTACAATTATGAATAGTTATTTTCAAGCTCAGTGTTAAATAAATAATGGCAAAAGTTTAAACATATACAAATAACGTTAGTGCTAGCTGTTCTTTCCTAAAACGTAATTTGCTACACAATTAATTAATGTTTGTTCACGTCGTTAAGTTGTAAGGCACATCTTGAGGTTTTATCTTGTACAAGAAGTTGTAAACTTAATTAGGCAGAAAGTTGTAATGTTTCCAGTGCGTTTGTTAGAGTTCCGTCTGATTGTTAGAATTATTTATATACATTACGTGGTAGTTTTTATAGGAGTTTATTACTTTATTTCAGACTAAGCATAAGTAAATATTTTCAAATGCTAAAGTTTCAAATAAGTAAGAAACAATAATTGCCATTTACTGTAAGGGGTATATTAAAAACACCATGAGAAAATTTAAGGTTATATATAGGTATTGAATTGTTTGTAAAAATGGCAAACGAGCACACAGACTACGTGATAGTATTATTCCATTAAGAACCTAATTTATTGACCACAAAGTGCTTAGACCACTGAGAACGAATGACTGTTATGGAGATGCAATGACTTGTTATCAGTAAAAACGATCCCCGGTCTTTGTCATAAATCGTAGCAACATTATGCTATTATTTCTCCTCCATCGAGCCAATTCAACACTTTACACGCTGCAGCTAATACAATTGCTAATAAATTGGCTCCAACATATCTCTGCAGTGTATAGGAGCAATTGCAATACTTAGAATAGTAAATTCTGCTAATATCATAAATTAACATTAAAATTCAACCATGTTATCAAAAGGGTAACGTTAAAGACATAATAGAGTATTTGGTAACTGAATTTGACCGCGGGCTAATGGACGGACGAAGTATTCAAATTCCACAATAGGGTAGGTTTGTTTACACTACAACTGTAAATTAACATTTACTATGGAGCATTCAAAAGTTATTTTATTACAAATTCTAAATCTGTAGTCACTCAGCATAGAGGTATCGATTCTGTTTAACCTATGTTACTAATGGTGGCGTGTGTATCACACACAGATACACATACACACACACACACACACACACACACACACACACACACACACAGGCACGCACACGCACACACACAGACACACATACACACACACACACACACGCACACGCACACACACACACACACACACACACACACACACACACACACATCCACGCACGCACGCACGCAGACACGATAAACGTCACGTTTGGCAGCTGTCTGTTGTAAATCTAAACGAGATATAATAGCGTCTTTGATTATACCTTGTACATGAGAATATATATTCAAAGAATACCGCTGTCTCGCGGAAATCATAACATTTTTCTTATATACATATAATAAGAAGATCATATAATCTTTCCGATGCTTTTAAACAATATGTCAAAAAATATTCTAATATATTTAAAAGAGTTTGCTCCACAGCCAAATCGTTACATATTAGCAACAAAATTAAGACGGCTAAGAATAAAATTAAAATGACATGGAGTTTAATTAAGAGTGAAACCGGTAAAGACAAACCTCGTAACTCAAACTATCAATTAAAAATTAACAATGAATTAACTAAATCAAATCAAGAAGTCGCAGAGGTATTTGAAACATATTTCACTGATGTTCCTATCTTGACAACAGTATCATTGAATACTTCTCCAACTGTAGACGAGTCATTACTCAAACAGCATGTTAATACCTGTTTAAAAGAATTTAGATTGGAAAAAGTACGAGTATTACCACATGATACTGTAAAATACTTCAAAACCATCGATATAAAGAAACCCGCAGATTTGTGGGGGATTTCCGTTACAGTTAATACGTTCATAATAGATTTAATTGCACCTCATCTTGCCATCCTTTTTAATACTTGTATCGATTCTGGTATGTTTCCTGGTTTAATGAAGTAAAGTAAAGTAATACCTTTATTTAAATCTGGTAGTACATTGGACCCCGCTAATTTTAGACCTTTTTCTGTACCACCAACTTTCAATAAAATTTTTGGAAAAATAATTTTGGATCAATTGTTAAGTTTTTTAATACAAACAAATTACTGCAGAAAAACCAATTTGGTTTTACAACGGGTCGCTCGACGTCTAACGCCGGTGTTGAGCTTATGAAATATATTTTAAATGTCTGGGAAAATTCACAAGATGCCTTAGGTATATCCTGTGATCTTTCCAAGGCTTTCGATTGTGTTTATCATGAGACATTAATCAGAAAACTACAACATTACAGTGTAAATAATTTGGCGTTTAGACTTATTATTCATATTTAAGTAACAGTACTCAAAAAGTCATGATCAATGGTAAAGGTTTTTCCGGATCGGTAGTATCAGTGGGCATTCCTAAGTGTTCGATTCTTTGCCCATTCCTGTTCTTAATCTATATTAATGACTTACCTTATCTTGTAGGGGACAATCACGATATAGTATTATTTGCTGACGATTCCTCTTTAATTTTCAATCTCAAAGGGCAGTCAATTAATTATGACGATGTAAATGATTTGTTATCGTAATTAGTACATTGATTTAACGCCAACAATAAGCTCTTAAAGGGTAATAAGACACAATGTATTAAATTTACAATATCTAATGTAAAACATTCGAATACCAATGTGCTCTTAAATGGGGAGGAGATGAGTCTTGTGGATACCACTATTTTTCTTGGTATTACTATTAACGTGAAACTTTAATGGGGTCCCCATATATCTAAATTAGCAAGCAGACTTAGTTCTGCAGCATATGCTGTAAGAAAGATTAGAAGTCTCACAGATGTTGAGACAGCTAGATTGGTGTATTTTAGTTACTTTCATAGCGTAATGTCTTATGGAATTTTGCTATGGGGTAATGCGACTCATATTGAAGCTATATTTGTTTTGCAAAAGAGAGCCGTACGGGCGATTTATAACCTAGATTGTAAAGAGTCCCTCAGAAAAAAATTTAAAGAAATAAGCTTATGAACTTTGGCATCGCAATATATTTATGAAAATGTAATGTATGGACATGAAAACATAAATAGTTTTAATAAGAATAAGGATGTTCATAATTTAAACACTAGGAATAAACATGAGCTTGTAATGCCAGTTACAAGACTCCACAGAATTAGTAATTAATTTATGGGGCAATATATACGCTTTTACAACAAAATCCCAGAACATGTTCAAAGTTTGTCAATAAACAAGTTTAAGAGTTTTATTAAAGAAAAAGTGTACAAAAAGGGTTATTATAATATCAAGGAATTCTATTTTTCGAATAAATACCATATTTATAAATAAAGTTTAAAATATAGGTATAATCTTGGTAAAATAATTTGAAACTACATCGATTTAGTTATCAAAACTATCATCAAATGGAAAAAGTAGTATATTTTGCCTTTAGTTACTAATAAATTAAATAATATAAATAACAATTATATGTTTAAATAATTAGATTTTTAAAATTCTAACGTTTAGTTTTTTAGTATTTTTGTTTTTTTATTTTTAAAGTGTAATAACTTCAATAGATGATAGTGACGTGACTTCTATCAAAAATATGAAAATAGGTATGGTTTTTATTTCAATTACTAATTTATTTATTTATTTAAACTTTTATGCACAAAAGAAAAATCGTACATATGGCAGACTAAGGCATTACCTTATGGCATTCTCTCCCAGTCAAGCATTAGGCTAGGCAGAGATAAACATATGGGAGGTAATGCAGCAAAAGTAAACTAAAAATGAGAAAAAAAGGTAACTAAGTTTGAATAAACCAGAATATAGAAGATATTCTATACATGTATCATACAAATGTAAATATATTAATACAGACGTACTCAAATACATAAATCTACTTAAATACATTAAATATGCATATATATATATATATATATATATATATATATATATATATATATATATATATATCTTTGTTATGATAAATATAGAAAATATGTGATGATAGAATAATTATTTAGGAAAAAGCATTAATTCACACTTGCAATGCTTTACTAAAATATTCACGAACTTTGTTTTTAAAAAGAAACTTGTTGGAAGCTTTTTTAAGGTCAAGAGGTATTTCGTTCCAGAGTCTTATAGCCGTAAGGGCGAAAGAGTGGGACTTATAACCAGTACGGTGTAAAGGCTTTAGCAAGTTTAGATTATCCGAAGAACGGGAAAAACAATTATGAATATCTCCTAGGTACTGAAATCTAGATTTCAAGTACTCAGGAGCACAAGGATCATTCAGGATAGTGAAAAAGTGCAAAGTATTCTAACATATCTGCGCTGACGGATAGGCAGCCAGTTAAGCTGAGTACGTAAAGATGATATATGATCATATTTACGAAGATCATAAATGTATCTGATGCATTTATTGAGGAGATGATCCAATGTTTTAAGATGCTGTTGGGATAAGTCTGTGCAATACACATCTACATAGTCTATTATCGGCAGAATAAGAGAATTGTAGTGGTAGAAGAAAAATTTTCAGGCGATAAAGAGATCGCAATGTTGCAGTAACTTTGCCGCTTACCTCCTGGATCTGCTTATTTCACGAAAGAAAGCTATCAACGAACAGACCAAGATTCTCAACACGTGGAGAGTATGGGATAGCATTGTTGTTGTACGAAATAAATGCCAAAGTGAAGATATCTAATTTTTATAAGTATCTAGAGCTACCTACTAATCCAAACTGATTAAAACTGGTCTGTCTGCAATTATAGCAAAATTTTCATTTTCATTATGGTTTTCTTAAAGATATTTTTATATATGTAGTGGATAGATCGTAGAATTGATCATATATCGTAAAGTATGTCATATCTTGTCATATCTCCTCAGTTTCAAGGCACTCCCCTTCTTGCCTCAGCCAGTATCGGTATCCTCGGAGTCGATATATCGAGTGACGTGCAGTTTCGTGGCCACTTGGAAGAGAAGGCCAAATTGGCCTCTAAAAAGCTTGGTGTGCTCAGTAGAGCGGGACAGTATTTCATGCCGGCACACCGCCTGCAACTTTACAAGGCGCAGGTTCGGCCTCACATGGAATACTGTTCCCATCTCTGGGCAGGGGCTCCCCAGTGCAAGCTCCTTCCACTTGACCGCATCCAGCGCAGAGCGGCTCGAATCGTCGACGACCGAGGCCTTTCCGATCGGCTCGATTCATTGGCATTGCGAAGAGATGTTGCATCCCTTTGCATTTTCTTTCGCATCTACCATGGGGAGTGCTCTGAGGAATTGTTCGGATTAATCCCAGCCGCCAAATTTCACGAACGCACATCGCGGTAGAACTTCCAATACCATCCACACCATCTGGATGATTGGGAGTCCACCACTGTGCGATTAAGAAGATGTTTTTTTTCTCGCACGACTTCCTTGTGGAATCGATTACCATCAGCGATTTTTCCGGAACGATACGACTTAGGGACCTTCAAGAAAAGAGCGTACTCCTTTTTAAAAGGCCGGCAACGCATCTGCAATTCCCTCCCTGGTGTTGCAGTTGTTCATGGGCGGCGGTAGTCACTTACCATCAAGTGAGCCGCATGCTCGTTTGCCCCCTCTCCTATAAAAAAAAAAAAAACGTAGTCTGTCATTTCGTGAAATGTTGTGGTCATTTTATAATATTTAACACTGTTTGTTGCTCATGTCATGATATGGTTTGATAAAAAAAAAATGAATAGATATTAATAACTAAACACAACGTTACTATTTCATGATATGGTCATATGATGATATCATTAAATCGGTTTTCACTGATAGCGGCGCTGATAGCGTATTTTTTAACAGAAACAGAATTTTTAACAGAATTGATATCACTTTATGCCTTATTGATATAATAAATGAATGTTCGTTTCTATTGCTGATATTACTAGATTGTATAGTTTGGCTTTCATTGTTTCATCTAATAATAGCGCCATCTACTCATTACTAAATAAACTAAAGTGGTAAGTAAGTCACTGATAAAATTAACTTTTAATTATTTTACGTGGTAGAGCCATGCTGCAGCTATATTAATAGTATAGATGTAGCACGAATGGATCGGCTCGACCGGAGAAGGACCACGCTCTCACAGAATACCAGCGTAAAATAGCAGCTTAACACTGCTGTGTTTCGTATGGTGAGTGTAGAGAACGGGAGACCCTTTTTACTGGAAACGAGGCATTCCATCTTAGTCCTCACGGGTGACAACGCATCTGCATTTTGATTCGTAATTGAGGATAGATGTAGATGTCTATGGGCCACAGCAACTACTTACAATCAGGTGGACTGTGTGATCGTTTGTCACCCTAATTCTATAAAAAAAAAATAGATTGATATGAAACTAAGTAAATGTGGTCAACAATCATGCAAAAGCTTAGTTTCAGTTTTTATCAATTGTATTTAAACAGATACGAGCATCGTGTAGCTCGCCATGAGATTTCATCATGGCACGGGAGCAAAAGGAGGGATGAATGTGTTATAGAAAATTTTACGTGCTGTCTTAACATTGGCACGGACCTACATTAATTTAATGATGTTGCTAAATTCAGCTCACGCGAGCGAAGTCGCGGGTAAAAAGCTAGTTTTAAATAAGTTATTCAAATAAATAATAAAAAATAATAAATAATTATATGATAACCCCTATAGAGACATATATTTATGTGCATTAAATTAATTTATTCGCGATTAGTTTGCTTGTGCATAGTTTCTTTACAATGTAAAGTTGTGCTTATAATAAAAAAAAAAGATCTATTGATACAATCACAGAGGCTTCTGAAAACTCTGTTTGATATTCAAACATATGGCGATTACAAAAGAAAGAAGAGAATGGAATTGATCTCGACATTCAAAGCGCTTCGATCTTTCAATTTGTTTAATTGCATTCTTTCTTTGTGTTCCTTATTCGCATTAGTTTAGATATAACGGATGCTTTCAATGAATTTTAATGTATTCTTTTTTATCTTTGTATTTGCTCTGACTATGCTTTTTAGAAAATGTAATTACTATCGAAAGTAAAACGATGGTTTCAAGTGGGATTTTTAATTGAGGGGAAGTGTAATTTACTTTTGCTGTGAGATAAATGAGTTTATTGAAAATTTATATGAAACGATTAAATAATTCAATGCAAATATGTAAAAAAAAAGTATTTAAAAAGATATAAATGTTTAGAGGATATTTTAATGAACAAGTCTGTTATTATACGTTTGAAGACTTTTGAAGATTTTTGTTGTAAACAAGATGCACTCTCAATTCTTCACTCATGCAATGGGCCTGAGTTTGCAAATCACTTAATTAAAGAATTCTGTTCTCAGTGGAGTGGAGTGGTCTGAAAATACTTAATGGTAAACCTCAGTCAATCTCAAGGATGCGTGGTACGAGCAAATCAAGACTTACAAAATATGGTTATAACGTTTTTTTAAACACGTTACCTCCACACTAGGATTTTCTCCTGTATCGTGGTGTCAGTTTATATACAACAATTTCACAAGAACAAACATCAAGACCGGGAACATTTATTTGTAGGCCATACAAATACTTGCTCCTTACGGAATTCGAACTCGCGGCCCCTAGTGCTGCAACTCATTGCTAAGCCACTGCGTCACGGAGCCGCCAACAACCGTAGGCGAGTGACGAAAATTGCAATCGATGGTCTCTTTTTATACACCCATGTTCGGTCACGATAACGTTGGTTTAGCGTCATCTTTTCTCCCACGATGACGGAGGAAATATACAGAACATGATCATGATACAAGAAATTTATGCCGAAGTCTTAAAATGGAACTAGAAGTTGGTAGAGAAGAAACAGGACAAGAGGTTAGCGTAAAATAGGAGCGTAACGCTGCTGTGTATCGTGTGGTGAGTTTAGTAACTGGAGACCCTTTTTACTGGAAACTAGGCATTCCATCTTAGTCCTCACAGGTGAAAACGCATATGCATATTGATTCGTAATCGAGGATAGATGTAGATGTTTATCGGCCACAGCAACCACTTACCACCAGGTGGACTGTATACTCGTTCGTCACCCTTATCCTATAAAAAAATTACAAGAGGTTGTTGAAAAAGAATCAGAACATATGGTTAGTTGAAAAGATATAAACAAGATAATTCATCATCATTATCATCATTATAGCCGTTCACAACTCATTATGATCAATTTTAATGTAATAAATGTTTAAAACTAAGCACAAGTGCACAAACAACTGGTGTGAAATTTGGGCTATGGGCCACAGTATCCACTTACCATCAGGTGGACAACGAGCACATTTGTCACCCTAATACTATAATAAAAAATGTGCCACACAATGAAATATTCATAAATGAAAATAGAACATGTGCGCGCTTGAATTTAGTAAACGAAGTTAAAAAATGAAAGCTTCATGTAATTTAAAATGTTTGCCATCTTCTGTAGGAGATATATTAATAGTCTGAATCGCAGATGTTGAGAGAGGAAGTAGAGATTTTCGAAACGTGCTTATGATGATTATAGACATAATTGTTAATGGTCTTTATAGGTCGGTGGCTTCGGTGGTTTGGTCATGTAGAAAGAATGAACGAGGAAAGAGTGACAAAGCAAATTTATGTTGCAGAAGTGAACGTCAGGGTCGGGAAGGGACGCCCTTGACGAAGGTTTATTGACCAAATCGGCGATACATTGAAAATGGGCCAGATTAGGAGTATCATATAATATGTGTAGATATATGAATGTATAGGAGGCGAGAGAAGTGTGTCAGGATCGCGCCAAATGGAAGTCCGTAGTCTCTGCCTACCCCTCTGGATGTGAGTGTTTGTGTGTGTGTGTTTATAGGCTAGGAAACGAAAATAGAACTATCGTGGAAATGTCCTCACGAAACCAGTATTCTGTTTGTCAGGATAATATTGAAAATGTATCGCCCGAAAAAAAGCTTATGACAAGTCAAGGCTATAAAATCTGAAATTATAAAACATTATAAAATAGCCCAGAACAGCTATAAAATGTATAATGTGGTGTAATTTTAAAACGTGCTATTTTACATTTATTATATTTCGACTCATTTTAAATGATATATTATAAGTATATAGAATATAATTAAGAATTGGTATGCACTATTTTTTATTTTAATTTATTTATTTTACACTTAGCTAGGAGGGAAATAAATTCTCCTGAATGTTGAACACATAACCGAAACCTCATTATGTTAGAAGGAATTCGCAGAGAAATTTCTGTAGGTAACTTGTTCTTAATCTTAGTTTTCACATAAATAAGGTAAAGAATTTATTCTGTTAAGAACGGCTTAAGTATTAAATTTGTTAGCTATTAAATCTAATAAAATAAAACCATATAAATTATGTAAAAAATAAAACTGTTTGTAAATTCAAACTAGTATTTTGTAATTATTAAAATAACGTTATGTAATGTTTGAACGCCTGTAGAATATTTGGGTCAGGACTTCCGACCTCCCGATTTCTTGGACCGTTGCGGATAAGAGATTGTTCATCAAGTATCTATTGTAGATTGGATATGAATATAAATGACAATTTTACGCGTAGTATCCCGGTAATACCAAGGACTTGTTCCATAATTTAAAAAAATAATAATTTTATAAAACATTTTAAATATAAAACATAAAAAGTATAAAATATATATTCAAAAGTTTTTGGTAGCATTCAACTTTTTGGCAAGGTTCACCGTCCATAAACATACCCTTATAACTTCCTGAGCTATATTTTCAAAGTTTACTTGCATTCTTTTTCGCACAAGTCAGGGGAGAACATTCATTAGATAGGCACTAAATTGCAAGCCTGTTAGGTTTTTATAGGTTCAATGCACAGTATCACACTTGGACAAAACTTTGGCATCTTCTTTCATTCACTTCCCTATTCATACACAATAATAATATTTTGATAGATATATAATATAGCGTGCAGAAAACAATTATGTAATAACCATGGCGCTGGATTCTAAGGTTCTTTAACTCTGTAGAACCAAGAAGATGTTTAACAGATCATTAGAATATGCATTTATCACTTCGGTATCTAGAAACTGTATAACGTAGTATTTAGAACTCCTTCAAGTAAACGAATTACTTTTTCAATAAATCGGCTTAACAGAGACGTCAAATAATTGATCTGCAGTGCGATTGTGTAACGTGGTGGGAATCATGATTGGCTTCGTTTTGCCGTTTGTGTTTTGACTTCGTTGTTTGTATAAGTATCGAATACAAGCCGATGTATTTTTAATGTTTTTATGTTGTCACCAAAATAGTGCAACCACTTTTCATCTACAGTTACGAAACGAGCGCAAATCTAATCTGGATCTTTTATATTATTGCTAAATTTAGTTTTGGAATGTTCACCTCTTGTTTTCTATTGGTCGTCTGTTAACATTCGAGGAACCCAGCGCTCGACCACCTTTTTGAAATCTAAGGTGTGAGTTAAAATAAACTGACAACTGACTGACATACTTTACCAAACATAGACTTAGAATATACTGTATGTCAGTATATTCTAAGTCTAAGGTCCCAAACAAAAGCTTTAGAATCTCAGCTAAATAATGGACGGTCACACGTCGGTCTACTTTAAAAATTTCCTTGATTTTTTAACGTTTTCTTGCATAGCGGCCTTGTTGGACGCCCGGAGCGAATACCGTCATTGCAGGCGGTTTTGCTGCGTTTAAATGAAGCGCACCAGTATGCCATTGTAGAACAAGACGGAGCATAGTCTGTTAAAGTAGATTGCAGTTATTCAAAAACACATTTTTATAAATATTTGTCAGACATTACTTTACTATGCATATTTTGAACAACATAATATTATAAATGTGTTATCTTAATAATCATTTTTATATATTAATTAATCGTTCATATATAAATCAATCAATATAAATTTTTCACTTTTATAGAAAAAAGAAGTAGGTGAAGAATTTTTATATATAAATCATTTATACATCCTAATCAGACGGAATTACTATATGAAAACCAAAAATCACGGTGGGCAGTTTAACGGAGACTATAGCCATCTGCGCAGAATAGGATTATAGAGCACGAGTGTGTGCGTAAGCACAGGTGCACTCCCTACTGCTTCACTGTCACAGTCTGATGGAAACGCAGTCCGACACGACTAAAGAGAGCTCAACTGGACTAACTCCTTTACCTGGTTTCAGAAGCACAGAGGCAAAATACCGCCAACTATCTCACTCCGGGCTGCCGGGATCACATGAACAACATTTACGCTTACGAGCACTAGGCCAATGAGGCTGTCAAGGTTTAAAGTTCAAGGTACCAATACATATTACATATTATCTGACTGACAATATCAAGTCGGGGCGTCAATTAAGACGAAATGCTGGTGGCAATTTTTTTTTAAAAGGAGAGGGTAAATGAGCATACGGCTCACCTGATAGGAAGTGACTACCGCTACCCATGAACAACTGCAACACCAGGAGAATTGCAGATGCGTTGCCAGCCTTTTAAAAAGGAGTAGGCTCTTTTCTTGAAGGTCCCTAAGTCACATCGGTCCGGAAAAATAATTGGTGGTTATCTATTCCTTAAGTAAGTTGTGCGAGGAAGAAAACATCTTCTAAATTGCACAGTGGTGGACCGCCAATCATCCAAATGGTATGGATGGTATTGCGAGTTTTGTCGCGATGTGCGATTGTCAAATTGAGCGGCTGGAATTAGTCCGAACAATTCCTCAGAGCACTCCCCATGGTACATGCGATAAAATACGCAAGGAGATGCAACATTTCTACGCAGTGCCAGTGAGTCAAGCCGATCGGAAAGAACTCAGTCGTCGACGATTCCAACCGCTCTGCGCTGGATGCGGTCAAGTAAAAGGAGCTGGCACTGGAGTATGAATAATATATATGTATGTATATATATGTATGGTACACAATATGTCTAATAATTTTACAATTTGCAATTGTAATGCTAATAGTTGCATATTGCTAACCTATTTTTGTTGATATCTTTATATTAAACAGGTACTTACCTTCTTTCTCGTCGCCACTTGTATTGTCTGCTATCTTCTCTAATAAGTGTAGTATAACACAGGTTCGGCACACACTTAACTAAACACGTCCACTCTCGCCCGAGGCTCTCGTGTAACTGACGCGGTGCGCTAGTGACTTATATATAAATGCAAACACTACAATAATAAATAAATGTTCGCTTCTATTGCTGATATTACTAGATAGTATAGTTTTGGCTTTCATTATTTCATCTAATAATAGCGCTATCTACTCATTACTAAATAAACTAAAATGGTAACGGTCACTGATAAAATTAACTTTTAATTATTTTACGTGGTAGAGCCATGCTGCACCTATATTAATAGTATAGAGCTAGCACGAATGGGTCGGCTCGACCGGGGAAAGACCACGCTCTCACAGAATACCAGCGTAAAATAGTAGTTTAATCCTGCTCTGTTTCGTATAGTGAGTGTAGAGGAACCGGAGACCCTTTTTACTGGAAACGAGGTATTCCATCTTAGTCTTCACGGGTGACAACGCATCTGCATTTTGATTCGTAATCGAGGATATATCTAGATGTCTGGGCCACAGCAACTACTTACTATCAGGTGGACTGTGTGCTCGCTTGTCACCCTAATTCTATAAAAAAAAATTAAATAATAGAATGATACTGAATATGCGATGTAAATAATTGAAAATTCTTACGTGGCATCGTTGGATGTGTAATTACTAGGTAAATGTGGTCAACAATCGTGCAAAAGCTTAGTTTCAGTTTTTATGAATTGTATTTAAACAGATATGAGCACCGTGTAGCTCGCCATGAGATTTCATCATGGCACGGGAGCAAAAGGAGGGATGAATCTGTTATAGAAAATTTTACGTGTTGTCTTAACATTGGCACGGACCTACATTAATTTAATGACGTTGATAAATTCAGCTCACGCGAGCGAAGTCGCGGGTAAAAAGCTAGTTTTAAATAAGTTATTCAAGTAAATAATAAATTATAAAAATATAATAAATAATTAAATAATAACCCCTATAGATACATATGGACTAATAGATACATATAAATATTTATGTGCATAGTTTCTTTGCAATTTAAAGTTGTGCTTATAATAAAAAAAAAGATATATTGATACAATCACAGAGGCTTCTGAAAACTCTGTTTGATATTCAAACATATGGCGATTACAAAAGAAAGAAGAGAATGGAATTGATCTCGACATTCAAAGCGCTTCGATCTTTCAATTTGTTTAATTGCATTCTTTCTTTGTGTTCCTTATTCGCATTAGTTTAGATATAACGGATGCTTTCAATGAATTTTAATGTATCCTTATTTATCTTTGTATTTGCTCTGACTATGCTTTTTAGAAAATGTATTACTATCGAAAATAAAACGTTGATTTTAAGTGGGAATTTTTAATTGAGGGGAAGTGTAATTTACTTTTGCTGTGAGATAAATGAGTTTATTGTAAATGTATATGAAACTATTATATAATTCAATGCAAATATAAAAAAAGCATATAAAAAGATATTAATGTTTAGAAGTTATTTTAATGAACAAGTCTGTTATTATACGTTTGAAGACTTTCGAAGGTTTTTGTTGTAAACAAGATGGACTCACAATTCTTCACTCATGCAATAGGCCTGAGTTTGCAAATCACTTAATTAAAGAATTCTGTTCTAAGTGGAGTGGTCTGAAAATACTTAATGGTAAACCTCGCTACAGTCAATCTCAAGGATGCGTGGAACGAGCAAATCAGGACGTACAAAATATGCTTATAACGTTTTTTTTTAAACACATTACCTCCACACTTGGATTTTCTCCTGTATTGTGGTGTCAGTTTATATACAATTTCACAAGAACAAACATCGAGACCCGGACTATTTATTTGTAGGCTATACAAATACTTGCTCCTTACGGAATTAGAACTCGCGAACCTTAGCGCTGCAACTCATTACTAAGCCACTGCGTGATGGAGCCTCCAAAAACCGTGGATGAGTGACGAAAATTGCAATCGATGGTATCTTTTTGTACACCCATGTTCGGTTACGATAAAGTTGGTTAGCGTCATCTTCTCTCCCATACTACTACACGATGACGGAGAAAATATACAGAACATGATCATGATACAAGAAATTAATGCCGAAGTCTTAAATAGAAAATAATCTAAATAGAGAAATTTTACTGGACAAGAAAATGGAACTAGAAGTTGGTAGAGAAGAAACAGGAAGAAATAGGACAAGAGGTTAGCGTAAAATAGCAGCGTAACGCTGCTGTGTTTCGTGTGGTGAGTTTAGTAACTGGAAACCCTCTTTACTGGACACGTTTGACAACACATATGCATTTTGGTTCGTAATCGAGGATAGATGTAGATGTCTATGGGCCACAGCAACCACTTACCATCGGGTGGACTGTGTGCTCGTTCGTCACCTTATCCAATAAAAAAGTACAAGAGGTTGTTGAAGAAGAATCAGAACCTATGGTTAGTGGAAAAGATTTGATCATCATTATCATCATTACAGCCGTTCACAATTCCACTGTTGAGCATATGATAGAATGTAATAAATGTTTAAAACTAAGCACAAGTACACAAAAAACAACTTGTGTGAAATTTGGGCTATGGGCCACAGTATCCACTTACCATCAGGTGGACAATGAGCTCATTTGTCACTCTAATGCTATAATAAAAAATTTACAACGCAATGAAATATTCTTAAATGAAAATAGAACATGTGCACGGTTGAATTTAGTAAACGAAGTTAAAAAATGAAAGCTTTCATGTAATTTAAAATGTTTGCCATCTTCTGTAGGTGATACAGTAAGAGTCTAAATCCCAGATGTTGAGAGAGGAAGATTTTCGAAACGTGTTTATGTTGGTTATAGAGAAACCGGTAATGGACTTTATAGGCTAGGAAACGAAAATGGAACTATCGTGGAAATGTTCTCAAGAAACCAGTTTTGTGTTTGTCAGGATAATATTGAAAATGTATCGCCCGAAAAAAATCTTATGACTATCTATGACTTACGAAAATCGCTTTCAAGAGGCCGAGGCTATAAAAGATGTAATTGTAAAATATTATAAAATAGCTTAAAACAGATATAAAAGGTGTATTGTTGTAAAACGTGCTATTTTACATTTATTATATTTCGACTCATCTTAAACTATATATTATATAGAATTGAATAAAGGATTTTTATGCACTCTTTTTTTATTACAATTTATTTATTTTAACTTAGCTAGGAGGAAAAAATATATCCTGAGTGTTCAACACATAACCGAAACCTAATTATGGACAACAAGGAATTCGCGGAGAAATTTCTGTAGGTAATTTGTTCTTAATCTTAGTTTCCATATAAATGTTAGAAATAAATGAGGCATAGAATTTATTCTGTTAAGGACGACTTAAGGTAAATTTTTAAATTTGTAAGCTATTAAATCTAATAAAATAAAACTATATAAATTATGTAAAAAATAAAAGTGTAAATTCAAACTAGTATTTTGTAATTATTAAAACAAAATTTAAATAACATTTTTAACGTTATGAAATGTTTGAACGCCTGTAGAATATTTGGGTCAGGACTTCCGGCCTTCCGATTTCTTGGACCGTTGCGGATAAGAGGTTGTTCATCAAGTATCTATTGTAGATTGGATATGAATATAAATGACAACTTTACGCGTCATCCCAAGGACTTGCTACTTAATTAAAAAAATTATAAAACATTTTAAATATAAAACATAAAAACTATACAAAATATATCCAAAAGTTTTTGGTAGCATTTAATTTTTTGGCAGGGTTCACCGTCAGCCATAAACATAACCTTATAACTTTCTGCGCTATATTTTTATAATTTTCTTTCATTTTTTTTTCACACAAGTCATGGGAGGACATAAAACTATGTTGGTTTTTATAGTTTTACACTTTCATTACATAGGCACTAAGTTGCAAGCCTGTATGGTTTTTATAGGTTCAATACACAGTAACACACTTGGACAAAACTTTGGCATCTTCTTTCATTCACTTCCTTATTTATATACAATATTAATATTTTTGATAGATATATAATATAGGACGCAGAAAACAATTATGTAATAACCATGACCCTGGATTCTAAGGTTCTTTATCTCTGAAGAACCAAGAAGATATTTAACAGATCATTAAAATATGCATTTATTACTTCGGTATCTAGAAGTTGTATAAAGTAGTATTTAGAACTCCTTCGAGTAAACCAATTACTTTTCTGCCGTCTTCCAAAAAGGAGTCGGTACTCAATTCGACGCGTATGTTTTTTTTTATGTGTTACCTCATAACTTTTTACTGGGTGAACCGATTTCGATGATTCTTTCTTTATATGAATGCTGATACTTCTCGTGTGGTCCCATATGAATTTAATCAAGATCAGACAAATGGTTTTTGAGTTATTCTTAATAACTTATATTGAAGTCGGCTGTACAAAATTTTTAGTTTTAAATTATTCAATAAATCGGCTTAATAGACACGTCAAATAATTGATGTGCAGTGTGATTGTGTAACGTGGTGGGAATCATGATTGGCTACCTTTTGCCGTTTGTGTTCTGACTTCGTTGTTTGTATAAGTATCGAATACAAGCCGATGTATTTTTAAATGTTTTATGTTGTCACCATAATAGTGCACCCATTTTTCATCTACAGTTACGAAACGAGCTCAAATCAAATCTAGATCTTTTTATATTATTGCTAAATTTATTTATGGAATGTTCAAATCTTATTTTTTATTGGTCGTCTGTTAACATTTGAGGAACCCAGCGCTCGACCACCTTTTTTAATTTTAAGGTGTGAGTTAAAATAAACTGACAACTGATTGACATACTTTACCAAACACTGAGGTCCCAAACGAAAGTTTTAGAATCTCAGCTAAATAGTGGATGGTGACACGACGGTCTACCTTAAAATTTCCTTGATTTTTTAACGTTTACTTGCGTAGCGGCCTTGTTGGACGCCCGGAGCGAGTGCTGTCACTGCAGGTGGTTTTGCCGAGATTAAATGCAGCGCACCAGTATGCCATTGTAGAAGAAGACGGAGCATTGTCTGCTAAAGTAGATTCCAGTTTTTTGAAAACACATTTTTATAAATAGTATGTACTACATGTTTAAAGTTTTTAATAAAGTTATTATTATTATTATAAATATTTTTCAGGCATTAATTTACTATACATATTTTGAACAACATAATATAAATCTGTTATCTTATTAATAATTTTTATATATTAATTAATCATTCATATACAAATCAATCAATATAAATTTTTCGCTTTTATAAAAAAAGAAGTAGAATTTATGTATATATATACATAAATTTATAAATAAATGCCGGCCATATAGCTTGAAGAACCGACAACCGATGGGGAAGAAAGGTTCTCGAGTGGCAGCCTCGTACCGGCAGGCGAAGTGTAGGGCGTCCCCCCACTAGATGGAGTGACGACCTGGTAAGATATGCAGGAAGTCGATGGATGCAGGTGGCTCAAGACCGTGCTTTGTGGCATTCCTTGGGGGAGGCCTATGCTCAGCAGTGGACTTGTGAAGGGCTGTAATGATGATATATATATATATATATATATATATATATATATATATATATATATTTATGTATCCTCATCAGACGGAATTACTAGTTTAGTTTAGTTAGTTTAGTTTACGACGGGCTGTTTTCCGCAACTCCACGTCTATGCGCGTATTTTGCGTGTGGGCAGGAATAATGTGATTATTCGAGCCATGAGATCTCTCCGAAGAAGCTCAACAGGCCCTTGATGTTGCATGCAACTTCGGGGAGTGATCCCGGCGTGCCGCGATGTTTAGCCCTGTATGTAGCGACCTCCGGACATTTCAGTAGCACGTGGGCCGCCGTTTCTTCCTCCCCCATACATGCCCTGCACAGGGGACTATCTGTAACACCTATAGTAAATAAATGTTTGTTAAAGGTGCCGTGTCCTGTGATAGCACTTGTTACTATCCTAATCTGCGGCTTGTTCAGTCTCATTAAAACTTTTGTTAAGCGACTGTTAATTTCAGGCAGGGCATCCCTAGCTTGTCTACAGTCTACTAGATTTTTCCAAAGCTGAGCGTGTTGAATTGTGAAGTGTCTACGTACCAGTGAACAAACGTTACCAAAGGGGATTGGTATGATTGGTTCCGGCCCTATAGTGGCCAAAGCCGATCCTCTTCTGGCCAGTTCGTCTGCTGCATCGTTGCCTCTGGATCCACTGTGTCCCTTTATCCATTGCAGGGTCACATTGTTGTTTTTACATACCTCATTTAATCGTTGATGGCATTCATATATTAGTCCCGAGTTCACCACATTACATCTCAGGGCTTGTAGTACCGCCCTACTGTCGGTCAGTATTCTGATGGGGAAGTCATTAACCTTCCTAGCATCTATTGCTATGGCCGCTTGAATGATACCCATACATTCCGCCTGAAAGACCGTGTTATAGGTACCCAGCGGTGTGCATATGTGAATATTGAGGTCTTCAGAGAAAGCTCCACAACCTACACCTTCATTTGTTTTAGAACCATCGGTGAAAATTCTAAGCTCTTTTGGGCTTAATCCTTCCGGCTGGCTGTTTTCATTTAACTGTATCTTGTATTTCTTATCGAAAACAAATTGTTTAGGAATCCTATCGTATTTGGCTTGTAGGATAGGAATTTTTGAGTGAATTCTATCAATTATGCCTGTATGAGGGACACTATTCTTACTCCAAAGATTTAGGGTCTTGAGTCTGATGGCAGCTAAAGTCGCTTCTTGTTGTATATGTAGATGAAGCGGAGTTAGCTCCAGCATCGCTTCTAAGGCTGCTGTTGGCGTAGTTCTCATGCAGCCAGTAGCAGCCATACATGCCAGTCTCTGGTAGCGCTGAAGCTTTTTAATTATGGTGGCTTCATTTGTCTTGGTCCACCATACCAGAGCGCCGTATGTGATCATGGGCCGAATTACAGTTTTGTAAAGCCACAGTATGATTTTTGGCGTCAATCCCCATCTTTTGCCAATCATGTTTCTGCATTGCCAGAAAGTTATACTAGCTTTGTTGATTTTGTTTTCTATGTGTTTATTCCAGTTAAGTTTGCTGTCCAAGGTAAGACCTAAATATTTTACCTCAGAGGATAGCTGGAGTTTTGTGCTAAAAAGACTTGGAGGATGATAGTTATTCAGCTTTCGTTTTTGTGTGAACATAACTAAAACCGTTTTATTTGGATTGACGGTTAAGTCGTGTTCCCTGCACCATCTCTCCACTATACGGAGAGCCGCTTGGGTCAGGTCGCACACTATGCTTGCTGTCTTTCCAGAGACCAGTATTGTCAGGTCATCAGCATAACCTACTGTATAGAAGTGATTGTCATTTAATTTGCTGATGAGTTCATTAATGACCATATTCCACAGGAGAGGTGAGAGAACCCCACCCTGCGGGCAGCCTTTCTTAATTTGGATTGGTTGAGATTCACCAGCAATCTTTATTATTCGTGTACTGAGCATGTAAACTATCCAGTCGATCAGTGCCGGTTCAACTTTGTGTCTACCGAGTGCACCTTTTATGCTGGAGAAGTTCGTTCGGTCAAAAGCACCTTCTATATCTATGAAGGAACCTAGACATATTTCTTTGTTTTGGATGGCCTCTTCAATCTTTGTAATTACCTTATGAAGGGCCGATTCTGTTGATTTGCCTAGACTGTAGGCGTGTTGCTTGTCGTGTAGTGTTAAGTTCATTAGCGCCGACCCCCTTAATTCCCTTTCACACATCCTCTCCATCGTCTTTAGGAGAAAGGATGTGAGGCTAATGGGCCTGTAGGATTTAGGGTCAGTGTAGTCGCTCTTACCTGGTTTGGGTATGAATGTAACTTTCACTTCCCTCCATCCCCTAGGAACATATTTAAGAGCAAGACAGGCTCGCATTATGGCAGCAAGTCTGACTACTAGGGCTTTACCCCCCCACTGTAGGAGTGCCGGGAATATGCCGTCGGGTCCTGCCGCCTTATAGGGGAGGAAACTGTGAATGGCCCAATGGATCTTGTCCATCGTTACCACTCTCTGTGCTAAATTCCAGTCTTCTGCTGTTGATGTCAGTATGTCGTCATGCCGGTTTGCCTCCTGGGTTACGCAGCAACCTGGGAAGTGCGTTTCAATTAGGATGCGTTGGGCTTCATCCAGCGATGTTGAGTAGCTACCGTCGGGTTTCTTTAGAGACATGGATCCCGACGTGTTCTGTTTAGCTAGAATATTCCTAATCCTATTTGCTTGTTTGCAGGTTTCTATGTTGCCACAGAATTTACGCCAGCCAATCGAGCGTCGATACCTGATACATTTTTTGTATTCAGACTTAGCTTTCTTATATAATAGCCAGTCTTCATCCATTGAGGTATTCATGGCCCTATTTAGAGCTTTTCTTACCTTCTTACGTTTTCTATCGAGTTCTTTACCCCACCACGGTTGTTTTACCTCGGCATGTCTTGGTGGAGTGATTTCTGGACATGATTCATGGTAGCTGTCTATCATGGCCTTAGTAACAGCTGCTACCTGTTCTTCTAGGAGCGACTGATCTGCTATAGTATTTATCCCCTCAAAAACCGCTAGCAAAGACGTCAGCCTATTTAGGTATTTAGTTTTATCTGTCTTGCGGGGATTTCTCCATGGTGGTGTAGAGGGGATATCGACCTGTAGTGCGAAGCAGATCCATCTATGGTCTGAGCATGAGGCCTCTCTCGACACATGCCATCCCGTAATTAGTTTGGCTGCTCCTTCTGTTGCAAGTGTGAGGTCGATTATAGTGCGACAGCGTTTGTTAATGAAAGTAGGTTCAGAACCTATGTTTAAAATGGTTAGGTTAGTACTAAATAAATATTCAACTAAAACTTTACCTCGTTCATTTGGTTTTTCCATTCCCCAAAGGGGATGATGTGCGTTGGAGTCCGTCCCGATCACAACCTCTAGTCCGGTCCTCTCGCAGAAGTTCACCAGCCTGCTGAGGTCATGAGGGGGAGGAGTGTCTTCCTCCGGCATGTAGACCGAGGCGACGACTAATCTACTCTCCTGTGTGTACTGTATTGCTACGGCATACATGTCTCTAGAACAGAAATCTGTTAAAGGTTGTGCACAGATATCTTTAGTAGTGTAAATACACGCTCTAGGCTTGTCGTGTTCAGAGCTGTAGAATAACTTACCTTTTAGGTTGTTTAGGCCTTTAATTTTACCAGCCCCAACCCATGGCTCCTGGATTAAGGCTATGGCAGTCCTTTGAACCTCCAACCACTTGCGTAATTGAGCCGACGCAGTTTCGCTGTGGTGGAGGTTGGCCTGCACTAGGCTAGTTTTGGACGAAGGGCACGCCATCATTGATCGCGTCCTCCCCGTCCCCGCCCAAAAATAGGCCTGCCAGAAGATCTCGGGTTTCATCGTCAGCCACCGAGTCGGAGGTGGTCGGCAAAATGCAGTCCCGCATTATGGCAGCAAGTCTGACTACTAGGGCTTTACCCCCCCACTGTAGGAGTGCCGGGAATATGCCGTCGGGTCCTGCCGCCTTATAGGGGAGGAAACTGTGAATGGCCCAATGGATCTTGTCCATCGTTACCACTCTCTGTGCTAAATTCCAGTCTTCTGCTGTTGATGTCAGTATGTCGTCATGCCGGTTTGCCTCCTGGGTTACGCAGCAACCTGGGAAGTGCGTTTCAATTAGGATGCGTTGGGCTTCATCCGGCGATGTTGAGTAGCTACCGTCGGGTTTCTTTAGAGACATGGATCCCGACGTGTTCTGTTTAGCTAGAATATTCCTAATCCTATTTGCTTGTTTGCAGGTTTCTATGTTGCCACAGAATTTACGCCAGCCAATCGAGCGTCGATACCTGATACATTTTTTGTATTCAGACTTAGCTTTCTTATATAATAGCCAGTCTTCATCCATTGAGGTATTCATGGCCCTATTTAGAGCTTTTCTTACCTTCTTACGTTTTCTATCGAGTTCTTTACCCCACCACGGTTGTTTTACCTCGGCATGTCTTGGTGGAGTGATTTCTGGACATGATTCATGGTAGCTGTCTATCATGGCCTTAGTAACAGCTGCTACCTGTTCTTCTAGGAGCGACTGATCTGCTATAGTATTTATCCCCTCAAAAACCGCTAGCAAAGACGTCAGCCTATTTAGGTATTTAGTTTTATCTGTCTTGCGGGGATTTCTCCATGGTGGTGTAGAGGGGATATCGACCTGTAGTGCGAAGCAGATCCATCTATGGTCTGAGCATGAGGCCTCTCTCGACACATGCCATCCCGTAATTAGTTTGGCTGCTCCTTCTGTTGCAAGTGTGAGGTCGATTATAGTGCGACAGCGTTTGTTAATGAAAGTAGGTTCAGAACCTATGTTTAAAATGGTTAGGTTAGTACTAAATAAATATTCAACTAAAACTTTACCTCGTTCATTTGGTTTTTCCATTCCCCAAAGGGGATGATGTGCGTTGGAGTCCGTCCCGATCACAACCTCTAGTCCGGTCCTCTCGCAGAAGTTCACCAGCCTGCTGAGGTCATGAGGGGGAGGAGTGTCTTCCTCCGGCATGTAGACCGAGGCGACGACTAATCTACTCTCCTGTGTGTACTGTATTGCTACGGCATACATGTCTCTAGAACAGAAATCTGTTAAAGGTTGTGCACAGATATCTTTAGTAGTGTAAATACACGCTCTAGGCTTGTCGTGTTCAGAGCTGTAGAATAACTTACCTTTTAGGTTGTTTAGGCCTTTAATTTTACCAGCCCCAACCCATGGCTCCTGGATTAAGGCTATGGCAGTCCTTTGAACCTCCAACCACTTGCGTAATTGAGCCGACGCAGTTTCGCTGTGGTGGAGGTTGGCCTGCACTAGGCTAGTTTTGGACGAAGGGCACGCCATCATTGATCGCGTCCTCCCCGTCCCCGCCCAAAAATAGGCCTGCCAGAAGATCTCGGGTTTCATCGTCAGCCACCGAGTCGGAGGTGGTCGGCAAAATGCAGTCCTCCTCGTCACTCAGTGAGCTGCCGCTGAGCCCAATCTCCACTGGGGGCTTCGGCTCAATTGTGCAGGCCGTTTCTTCACTGGACTTGGCCTCCAGTGATTCCGCTGTACCGGTAACTATGGCTCCGGTATCCATAACTTCCGGGTTGTTTTCTACCTCTTTGCTCGGTGGAGTATCAAAGAATTTGCCTCCACGACCCTGGAATTTTACGTATATCGCCCCGCATACACATGCGAGACGGCGTCCGGCCTTCATCAGGGTCGGGATATGATCCTCCGGCACCGAAACAACGAGGAACCACCCGTCCGTCTGCTTATCTGCCTTGAGTAACAGCCAGTCCCTGATGTTAACCCAGCGGTTCTGGTACGCCAACACGCGACCAATGTCGCGTGAGTCTTTCCAGGCCCCCTGGGCATCAGGGATAAGGATACCACATTTGACTCTTTGTGGTATCTCTGACTGTTTCTTTATTGTCAGCAAGGTGCTGGATTTTAGGTCGAGGGTAGCAATGTTCCCCTTCAACCAGTCCAGAGCCTTCTGATCGTCGCACCACAGTTTCAGGACACCTTCCGTATAAACGGGTTTGCCCCTAAAAACTGGGCCCGACGCATCAGGGTCCTGGCTACTCCAGGCCTCGCTGATCATCTTCCTCTGTATTGCTACGAGGATGTCGTCTGCTACTTCCTTCGTAATGTGACCTGAACGCGCACACGTTAAGGCCACACCCAAATCTGCTTTAGCAGCGGAAGCGTAGCTCGTTCTTGCAGTCTTTGGTTGCTGTTCGAGTCGCACTTTTTTGTGTTCACCTCTAGGCGAGGTGGACTCTTCCAGCATCCTTTTGGCTGCTCTTTCCTTCTTCCCAGGACGCTTGGCCGCTCGCTGCTTCCTGGCGGATATCCTAGAGCTGGTTCCCGCGTCCGCGACTTCCACTTGGGCTGGATTTTTATCCTTCCCAGCTTCAGCGCGGCTACTGGTTCCAGCGCCAAGCACCTCAGTCGTAGTAGCTTGCCCAGCCTCCTTGGTTTTGGTATCTGAAGCAGCCAATGCGGCTCGTTCTCTACGGCCTTTTTCCCGCTGCTTCTTGTTCTTCTTTTTGGCCTTTCCACTACTGCCTGCAGGGATAGACCCTCCTGATAGTCCGTCAGGTCGGCAAGTCACCTTTTTGGGTGCCTTGCCTTTCCCCTTACGGCTCACCACTTGCCAGGCAGCAGAGAAAAGGTCGTCAGTCCGTAGTGGCTCCGCAGTTTTATCACTTGCAGGCTCTTGTTTATTTTTCTCTTCCAGCTCCTTGGAACTGGTTTTGGAAACGTTCAGCGAGGTTATCCCTTTGGTGGGGGCACCTACGCTGGACGGTACTGTCCGTGGAACCGTCGGTGTAGTGACGCTTCCCTTTTGTTCTTTGGTGTCTCTGGTAAGCACCTCTGACACCTCTCCCTCTTTCTTTTTGGGCCTTAAATTGTCCATAATTTGTGTTTTTTAAAATTCATCCCCCCGGCTTCCCACCCTCCATGGAGCCCGCACCTTTGGGAACGCCCTACTTTAGGAATTTCAGGCGTTAGGATTACCGGGAGAATATAGGGACGCGAAGTTGGCTCACAGCGCGACATCGGGAGCTCGATCCAGCTGGTAGATGGGGCTGACAAGGCCCATCCCCACCACCCGAATAAACTGTCACTTGCTCCGTCAGCATGGCCTTTACCACCACCTAGCCCCCTTTTCAGGAAGACTAGGCAGCCCCCACATCCCTCGCCTGCGACCCTCTGACGGGGCGCTTGGCCATTTCCCTATCTGTGGCTAGCAGATAGGGCCACCGTTTAGCTTGAAATCCGGACCAAAGAGGGCGTGTTGCCTCTCGCCACTATATACCCCAGCGACGATCGGCTCAACCCTCCAGGACTCCTTCATCCCCGCGTACGGCGCTCGATTGCGCAGGTCCTAGCGCAGATGGGTGTGTTAGTCCACCGGATACACCCACTCTCTCCGGCGGATTCGTCCCCTCCTCCTTTCTCATCCGGGCTTGGGACCGGCAACGGCGGAGTTTACTATATAAAAACCAAAAATCACGGTGGCCAGTCTTATCGGAGACTATATCCATCTGCGCAGAACAGGATTATAGAGCACGAGTGTGTGCATAAGCATAGGTGCACTCCCGACTCCTTCACTCTCACGTTCTGATGGGAATGAAGTCCGACACGACCGAATAGAGCTCAACCGGAGGACTAACTCCTTTACCTGCTTTCAGAAGCACGGAAGCAAAATGCCGCCAACTATCTCACTCTGGGCTGCCGGACCCCGGGACCACATTTGCGCTTACGAGCACTAGGCCAACGAGGCCGTCAAGGTTCATGGTTCAAGGTACCAATACATATTATCTGACTGACAATATCAATTCGAGACGTCAATTAAGACGAAATGCTGGTGGCAATTTTTTTTATAAGAGGGGGAGCAAACGAGCATGCGGCTCACCTGATGGTAAGTGACTACCGACTCCCGTGAACAACTGCAACACAAGGAGAATTGCAGATGCATTGTTGGCCTTTTTAAAAGGAGTAGGCTCATTTCTTTAATGTCCCTAAGTCGTATCGCCCCGGAAAAATATCTGGTGTTAATCTATTCCACAAGGTAGTTGTGCGAGAAAGAAAAAATCTTCTAAATCACGCCAATCATCCAGATTGTATGGATGGTATCGCAAGATTTGTCGCGATGTGCGATGGTGAAATTGAGCGACTGGAATTAGTCTAAACAATTCCTCAGAGCACTCCCCATGCTACATGCGATAAAATACTCAAAGAGATGCAACATTTCTACGCAGTGATAGTGAGTCAAGCTGATCGGAAAGAACTCGGTCGTCGACGAATCGAACCGCTCTGCGCTGGATGCGGTCAAGTGGGAGGAGCTGGCACTGGGGTATGTATATGTGTGGTACACAATATGTCTGAAGAGTTATTTTTATACGATCTATTGCGATCGTACTTTGCCTCAAATAGACAAATGCTTTACAACTTTAAAAAACTAAACACTTGGTTACCAGTCGCGATAGCGAACACTGAATCGACGTGGCAGTCAAGTGCATTTACTTTATTATGAATTAGGCGACTTACAAAATACGGTGGCGAAAAGTTTATTATATAATATAGAAAGAAGCACCTGTAAAGACTGCGCTATATTATTTTTTTGTAAGTGAAGCTGACAAAGACAAAATATATCTATCTGTCGATAAATCAGTAAGCAGCTAAGATGTCCACTGCTTTGCAAATAGTCTAACAGTAAAATATATATTTTTACATTGATAAAGAGATTTCTTACCTTAGTTTTTCAGTGGCAGGTGATAGATTGCTTGCCTGTTTTCTGGTATAATTTCCGGACACTAATTGCCACGGGCATCCGTCACGCGTTCGCAGAAAATGAAGAAAAAACTGCGCGTTAATGTAACGACGGACAAGGAAAAGGGAAGCAACACAAAGCGCTGTTACATTAAGTAATTTTGTTTTCTTGAAGACTGTGTACAATATACGCTATTTGTAGAAACTAAACATTACACAAGGATGTAATTATTCTTGTTATATTTTTCTTATTCAATTATTAATTATGATCTTTAATAGAAGTACCTATATTATAAAACTACCTAGTAATTACAATGACTTAAATTGAACATTTTAAAAACTCCCGAAAAACATAGCCACCGCTATAAAACCTGCTTTTAAATAAAAAAGTTGCACCCAAATCGGGAGATACGGTGCCACAGACAGGCACACACACAGATAGACGCATACACTTAGCGGTCACACTTATAACACCCCTCTTTTTGCGTCGCGGGTAAAAAATAACTGGAATATTATAAATACTAAACAAATTTCAATGACCTTGTTTCATTATAAACATTATTTCAATTAAATATATTGTTACTTTAAATATAAATATTACTCTAAATAGGATTAGTTTATGTATTTTATCGCGTTTAATTGAACCTTATTTTAGTTTTTTTTTTTACCTTAATTATTTCTAAATAGCAGTTCGAAGTCAACATGTTGACGGTGTTTTATCCGTGTGTTTCAGAAATCACGTAAAGCTGTTGGTCCTGCGTTTCATTTCTATCTGATGTTAGTTTGAAATAAAGTGTGTGAGAGAAATTCGTGCACTATAATTCTTTCCGATGCAGACGGCTGCTATTTGTCGAACTGACCGCTATGACTGAGATTCGGTCAGCACAGGCTTAGAACATTACTATACTATATATCAAATGCATGAACATCAAACATGCTTTATAATATATCGAGTCTGAAGTTTAGCTATGATGAAAATACTAGTTGTGAATTACATTTAATTATTATTCACTATCGAGTCATTAATTGCGGTCAGAAACATTTCCCTCTGTCTATTCTCTTTACGTTGTAAGTTCTTCTCTCCATGCTACTATCAGAATTATGCTTGGCTGGTGGGCCAGTGAACGCAGTGTTTATTGCAAGACCATTATATTTTTTTTGGAACTCACGGTAATTGTCATTGATTCATTGAAAATCAAAGGAACAGGCGCCTGATTCGAGTACTAAACCCATCAACTCTCTAGGTACATTATGGTGATATTGATTTCATCATACAGGAGAGGTTACCATTTTGATTGTATTTTTTAAATCGAATTTTAAGACATTAAGGCAATGTGATGAGATATATATTTCTCTTGTTGTAGTTTTTTGCACATTTCGGCAATCTTAAAAAGTCATGTAATAAATCTGTTGAAAATTCACGTCTGTAATTCTGATATTTTTCTGAAGAAGACTAGTCCAGGAGACTAAATAAAAAACAGTTAAAATAAATTAGTTGGTTTTAGAATTTTTATCTGTCTGTTCACGATTCACGCAAAAACTACACACACTGTTTTAAGCGGGATGACGTAGTAATTTTTGTTGCAAGCAAATACCATATTTATAAATAAATTTTAAAATTACTTTTAACCGTTGTGTAACAATATTCTTAATATATAAAATTCTCGTGTCGCGGTGTTTGTTACCAAACTCCTCCGAAACAGCTGAAGCGATTTGTATGAAATTTTGTGTGCGTATCGGATAGGTCTGAGAATCGGCCAACAGCTATTTTTCAAACCCCTAATTGATGAGGGTGACCCACACCTAAATTATTTTTTGACAATTTTTTTTATTTTTATTATATCATGATTTAGCATTGAAAAATACATAAAACTTCAAATTTTCACCCTTCTTCGATCAGCCCTAGTATTTTAATCGCGATTCTTAAAACTGTAAATATTCCCTAGAAAAAATGTACATATATGGCAAAACAACGTTTGCCGAGTCAGCTAGTATGTTTATATAATTATACTTATAAAATGATAATTGACAATCGATCTAACGATATTATTTTTTAGTTTTTTCGTTATTTCATTTTAATAGTGTAATAACTTAAATAGATAATAGTGACATCTATAAAATTATAAAATCTGTGATGCTTTTAAGTCGAACTGCCAATCCAGAAAGGAACTGATTAAAACTGTCCTGCCTGCGGTTATTTCAAAACTCTCATTATATTTATAATTTAATTAAAGAGATTTTAATATATAGAACCCATATGGTAGAATTGATCATATCATTAAGTAGACGATCATTTCGTGGGTTGACCCACAAAGTGGGTTGAACGTATGTGTATATAAAGCTAACTCCAAGTTAGTTACAAATTTGTTTTAAATACCTATACATGTCAATTTAACATCAATTCACTAACATTTTCTGATGCCATCAAATACTAAGCGCTTATTCAGTATTCAGGCCACTATATTCGACTATGGACCGTCTCCAATAAATAGCCACTCATCCTCAATCAATCGTCGGGTTAATACGACCCTAAAGTAGATTTATCACATGATTTCCGGGTTATTTAACTATAAGGCTCGTATCTTAAGAAGTATACATTTTTATGAGGTATAAGATATTATATATTATTAATGCAGAAATAGCATATTTCTGCATTAATAATATTATGTCATCATCATCATATCATATAATATAAATTAATATGATGTAATCATCATCATTCATCCTCATTATAGCCCTTCACAAGTCCACTGCTGAACATAGGCCTCCCCAAGAAATGCCACAATGCATGGTTCCGATCCTCCTGCATCGAACGATTTCCTGCATGTCTCACCACGTTGTCACTCAATTTAGTGGGGGTCACCCTACACTTCGCCTGCCAGTACGAGGCTGCCACTCGAGAACCTTTTTTCCCCATCGGTTGTCGGTTCTTTGAGCTATATGGCCGGACCATTGCCACTTCAGTTTATTAATCCGTTGGGCTATGTTAGTCACTCTGCTTCTACAGCGGATATACTCATTTCGAAGTTTATTACGTAGAGAAACTCCGAGAATAGTCCTCTCCATAGCTCGCTATGCGACCTTGAGCTCCCTCATACGGCCAGCAGTGAAAGACCACGTCTCAGATCTTTAAGTCATTACTGGCAACACGGACTGGTTGTACAATCTCGTTTTCAAGCTTTGAGGTATACGCAACGAGAAGATGTGTCGTAATCTCCCGAACGGTGCCCAGGCGCAATAATTACATTTCAGTAGATTTAGATAAGTTCAAAATTCATAATAAGTAAGTTACATCGCCTTAAACCTTCAACTAATACTACCAATAGCTAAAAGAATCCGCGAAATAATTAGCGCTCTAAGTTAGGCTTGTGAAAAATCCAAAATCATTGCTTTCAAGGGCCACTAGTGATTTTTCGCAAATAGTGATTGATTGCTTAATGCTTATTCGTCCAACTTTTGGACCCTAATTGTGGGCATTCGTCATGCTTTCACAAGAAGTAAAGAAAACTTTTGTCAGGCTTACAGAAACAGGAGCAAGAATGAAAGTAAGGAAAGTGATGATTCGAGCAAGTTACTTAATTCTGTTGCGCTTGAACACTTTACAAAGACTTAACTTTTTAGGGGATTTAGAAAGTAACGACATGCATTAAGAATTATGCGCACTGTATGGTCTGTTTTGTGAAATATTCAAAATAATTTAAAATTGTAAATTTCCAGAAGAAGAAAAAAACTCTGTGTGTTTAATTTTTCGGATTCAATATAATGGCGAAATGTATTTATAAATAAAGACAAAGAAGAAATATATATATATATATATATATATATATATATATATATATATATATATATATATATATATGTATGTATATATATATATATATAAAAACGACGACAACTTAGGAGGAATATGTTACAAGTCCCCAGGGTCAGGTGTATGTGCCATAATCGCCACTATTGGTTGACCGTTACTCACCGTTTCTTGTCTATTGAATAACAATGATTGGAAATGAGATATTCCATCTTAGCCCTCAGGGAAGACAACGCATCTGCTTTTTAATTCTTTTCTTATTAAAACTCTTTTAATAAGAAAAGATGTGGATATCTCTGGGCCACAGCATCCTCTTATTTATTTGTCACCCTTTTTATATAAAAAAAGAATCAAGATTCTCCTACAGTAGTTAACTGTGTAGGATAGTGGTTAGTTTTATCGATTAAATATCGGTTAGTATAGGTCTATATTCTATACACAGGTGTATAAGGATCTTGAATGAGTAAAATATCTAGGAGAACTGAGGAATTATTTGCTTTTATTAGATTTTATAGAGTTAAGGGGGCGTAAGAATGCATTCATTTTGTCTGATGGTAAATGAAAGCGTCGTCTACGGTTTACGTAACGCTTGTACAATCTTTGATTTATAGGTGAAATAAGAAAGTCAGCAACTAAAGGATATATAGACGAGCCCATCAACACATCATCTATTTGTTTTGATTTTGTATTGATTTGCTTGTATGTTGATTTTGTTTGTTTAAAATTGAAGTGATAAACGAACTAACAGTATGCCTGATTGTAAATGGCTACTGCATCCCACGGGAACCTGTAACTAACTTTAATTAAAGAAAGCTACTGTTTTGCTGTCATTGCATGTCATTGGGCCTCATCATCCAATTATTTGGGCTCCACATGAGAAGAAGTACGATCTAATGCTGGAGAAGGTACAAAACAAATTTGTAAGGTATTTGTATCTCAATTTATATGGGGTGTATCCTTTTTACCCCACCATTATTTGTTCTGGGTATGGTGGGATGCAATCAGCTCAGGGTAAGGAGAGAACTTAGCTAGTTTCATATATTTTTATGGTCCTTAGGAGGAGGATTATTAATGAGAATATGTTGAAGAAGATTAATATTTACGTTCCGGATAGACATGTATGGCGGCGGCGTTAGCCAGACCTACTGGCCGTCCCTAGATGTCGCACTAACTTACTGCGAGAAGCACCCCTGACGCGAGCTTTTCGAACATTAAACCTGATCGACAGAGAATCAGATTTATTCTTTTGTACTCTGAACGAATTCACAAAACTTGCTTTATGGATAATTAGTTAAAAGGTAGTATAGTAATATACGTAATATATGATTGTAAATAGTGCTTTATCTATCGCATTTCGTAGAAACCTGTAATGTTAGATATAAGTTGGATGTAAATAAATAAATTAAATAAATAAATTACAACAGGTGGATTGTGCTTTTTTTTTTGAAGAATAAGCGTGGCATACGGGTGTATGCCACGCTTGTTCTTCAAAAAAAAAAGTTAATGTTTAAACATATCCAATAGGATGAATGAATGCATTGAATAAGTAATTATTCAGTTTGTATCATTATTATTTTTTATTTAGTAAACCTGAAAAAATATAAATAAAACATTTTTTGTGGGATAGGGTGACAAACGAGCACACAGGCCACCTGATGGCGAGTGGTTGCTGTGGCCCATAGACATCTTCATCTATCCTCGTTTGCGAATCAAAATGCAGATGCGTTGTCACCCGTGAGGAATCTTAGTCCTGAATGCTTCTTTTCCAGTAGAAAGGGTTTCCGGGTGTTAAGCTGCTAATTTACGCTGGTATTTTGTGAGAGCGTGGTCCTTCCCCGGTCGAGCCGACCCATTCGTGCTACAACTATACTACTAATATAGCTGCAGCATGGCTCTACTGAAAATTTCGGGAATCAAGGAAGTGACACAACATTACTGTTTAAAAATGTATTTATTGCTTTCCGAAGTATTCTCCGCGAAATTTGACACATTTTTCCATACGATGGAACCAATCATTGAAGCAACCATTCCATTCGGAAGTTGGGGTCTCCAAAATGGCCGTTTTGTCGGCATCCACAGCCTCTTCAGGTGATGAAAATCTCTGTCCACGCAATTTATTCTTTATTTTAGGGAAAGTATAGAAATCATTAGGGCTTAGGTCGGGGCTGTACGGCGGATGGTCTAATAATTCTATGTTTTATTGCTCTAAAAACTCTTTTGTTCTGTGTGCGGTGTGAGAACTCGCATTGTCGTGATGGAGGATGATGCGGCGGTTGCAGTTCTCTTTACGGAGTTCAGAAATGACCTGTGGCAAACAAATGCTAGCATACCATTCTGCATTAACCGTTCTTTGTCCCTCAAGAGGAATAGTCGTAACATGGCCGGTTTTGGAGACAAACGTGGCCACCATTTTTTTTGCAACACTCCGTGAACGAACAATTTTTGTTGGCTTTAACTCATTTTCGAACACCCAAACTCGTGACTGGTTTTTTGTTTCGAGTTCGTACGCGTATATCCAGGATTCGTCACCTGATACGATGTTGTATACAGCATTTGAGGGTCCTCCGTGGAATCTTTCGAGAGTTCTAACGTACCAAGTAACGCGAGCCGCTTTTTGCTCTTCACAGAGCGAATGCGGTATGACATCCATCCATCCATCGGGAAAACGACTTTTTTACACCTAATTGTTCATGCAAGATTATTAGTATTTGACTCATGCCAATGTCTAAAGTTGCCTGAATTTCGCGGTATGTCACATGACGGTCTTCCTCAATCAGCTTACGCACAGCATCAACGTTTTCTTGGGTGACTGCAGTTTTTGGATGACCTTGACGGGGATCATCACTGAGCTTGACACGTCCACGTTGAAATTCAGCAAACCAGCGATAAATTGTGGTTTTGGATGGGGCTTCATCACTAAATGCAGAAATCATCCGGTCAACACACTGTTTTTGTGTTAAACCACTTCGAAAGTCATAATAAATCATCGCTCTTGAATTTTTTCGAGTCAATTGCATTTTCTCAACGACTAAACAAGTTTGACAAAACCTTGTGACAAGAACGAGAATTTTTAGTTTTTAGTGCAGCCTATGTACCACGTATTTAAAGATGATTCAGAATTGTCTTACTCTGAAATTTTATAAAGGTTAAAATAAATAGATGATGACTAAAATTTACCTGCACCTAAACTTTTTACTTATTGAATATTCGGGTCACTCCACCCAGAGGGCGGGTCAGGCAGATAGTTGTTAATCCTTGGTCAATCCACGGTTAAAGGTGACTCTAAAAGAGATTTTACACGTCATTTACGGATAATTTTAACCTCACGCCTTCCATTTACATAGATATTCAATAGTGGCTGCTTTTTAATTGCTGGTAAGCGAAATATGATATTATTAACTTAGATTAAATAGATAAAATCACATAGTATCAATGTAGCTACATTCGTAATCATCATTACAAAATATAATATATAGATCCATATCTATATAAAACAAAACGATATAGATCGAGAGCCACCAGTTGTATCTTTATATCCCTTGGATGCATTTACTAGATTACCAGGCTGAACCTTCGTATAAAGCATTAGAACCTATACCGGAGATGCTAAGTACCACCAATCCCGCTGTTACCATGAATGCTACCTTACTAAAAACGTGGTCACGGAGACGTGCTCTTTCAAAAAAACATGTAAAAGCCTACTGGACGTTTCGCATCTTTGACGCTGCTGCCGGCATCGATCATCGTATTTTGTCTGATTGATCGATTGTTTATAGTACCATCTAATAGACGTTATGAGGTTTTTCTGACATTTCTACTGTCGCCTTTTACGATACCCGCGAGACTAAATGGGTTAAGGAATTCCCTTTCACCGCCACAATCAGACTCAGATTAACATGTTATTAATAAATATTGTTAAATTAAGTAACATACCTACAATAACTAAGTACCTTCCATAGTTCGGTGGTGAATAAAATTGAGTAAAGTTAATGCGACTCTTATAAAAGTAATAAGTTATGTCTAACCAAAGCTAATGGATCTCAGTAGGGCGTAAATTAACTGCCTTTATTTTTGTTTTATATAGTACAAACAATGCTGAAATATTTATAAGTTTAGTTAATTCCGTAGATCGTAAACATATTATTTTATAGTATTCTTGTCTGTTTTAACCCATGTGGTGGCGGTGTAAGAATATCCACTATCCCATATCACCCCGTGGGTGTCGTAAGAGGCGACAGAGGGAAACCAAACCAAGCGATGGGCAGCAGTATCTAGGCTGCTATTTTACTCTGGTATTCTGTGAAAGCGTGATCCTTCCCCTGTCGAGCATACCCATTCGTGCTACAACTATACACCTAATATAGCTGCAGCATGGCTCTACTACGTTTAAGAACCTTTACCGCCCTCTATCGGAAGCCATTAGATTTTTCATTCATATTCCATAGTCGTATTTTACGAAACCCACAAAACTCTTATGCAGCAATCGCGTGGCGAAAATGTATGATAGAAAATTCAAGATGTAAACGTATGTTGTGAAACTATATTTACAAAATTTCTTAACACATCAAAATATTTCGTCCTTTTTGAATATTGCACCAAATATAATAAAAAGTTTTGTAAAACAGTAATAACAATTTTATACTTATTTCGTTTTTTTTTAATTATAAAAACAAACGTGAGGATTTTAAGAGATTTTGACCCATTTAATCGCACCTTTTAGTTTAACAGAAATTCACTTTTCCTATGGGTACCGAAGTTCATTGTTGTTCGAACTTTTAATCCCAGCCCTGTAATTACGACGGCCGGCCCTATTTTGTACCTACGGTCACTTTGTTTCACAATGTCCAATTTGTTATGGAAATAAATCCTTCGTGAAATTTGTTTATGTAAAATTTTCGAAACGCCTCTTGACGATACTGCTAAATAAGTAAATGCCGCAAATTTATTTTATTAATGCATTTTACAAAATATCTAAAACTTTATAAAATGTTGAAGATTTGTTTTTTATAAAAATATTGTCGATAAAACTGTGTACTGCAAACGTAAACAATGTAGTATTTTGCTTCTTTCACTGTCTATATAATTTTATATACCATAAATTATAAACCGATGCATTAAACCACATTTACATATTTTATTTTTAGTATAAGTTCAGCTTTTATTACTTTTCAGTTTTACGAAGTCGGAAAATTTTCATTTAATGATAACTCGCTGAGATACATCTCGAGGCCAAGTTGTTTTTTTTTATGTAGCCATCAGGAGCTATATAAATGAAATACGAAGAGAATTAGAAGAAGATTTAAACTTTATAAAAAATAATTGCATTTTTATTACTATGGTTGCTGCCTAACAGGATAAGTCGCAATTAATTGTAAGTACAATAAATTTGATCAGTTGGATAACAATTACTGTCAATCATTCGATTTAATATACTATTAATGGCTTAGGAAATACATAAAGATAAGTATTCGTAAAGACTGGACATAACTGGACCGGACTCAAGTTACTGTACCTGTAAGTTTTGCAGAATGCGGTGTAACAAATCTCTCTATTATTGCATTGACCGGTTTTATTGAGACGTATCGCTGAAACTGATTAATTACATAATACTTTAAGTAATAGAACGCAAAAAGTTGTAATTAGTGGAATTAATTCTTCTGGGTTGGTAGTATCTCTAGGTGTTCTTCAGGGATCAATTCATGACCCCTCCCTGATCTTAAATTAAAATAATGACTTTCCTTACTTGGTAGAGAATGATCATGATATAGTTTTATTTGCTGATAATACTTCGTTGATTTTCACATTTAAACCATTCATCCATTTACATCGTAGCCTTTAAGGGTCCACTGGTGAACATAGACCTCTTCCATATATTGCCTCCTAGGGGGAATTTCGCCATAGTTGTCACGCTTGGCAGGCATGTTGGCAACAGCAGCTTATTAAAATTTTGAGTTTTATCAGAAGCTACTGCCCAGCTCCTATTTCATATTCCCTCTGTCACCACCCAACTCTGCCTCGGCTTCGCCTGAATGGGAGCTATTAACGTTGCGTCATTTACATTTTTTAATAATCACCAATAACCACATTTTATCCATTTTTCGACTTCACAAAAATACTTTAAGTTTCACGTATGAAATGCCTAGCAAAGATAAGCCCTGACAGACGGATTAAAATTTTACAAATGATTATCTACGTATTAAGGCGCAGGTTGAGCAAAATGTCGCGCTAGTCGTTATTTGTGCGGTTTTTAGGAGCTATCTACTTTTTATTTAAAAGATATATCAACAAATAAAAAACACATTATATTTCTACATAATCTTGATTCCATAAAAGCTATATCCAATTTTTTTTTAAAGGAATACATATTAATATAATCTCCTTACAACGAAACTACATAAATGTGAAATTATTATTGATAACATACATCTCCTCGTAAAGTAAGTATTATTTTATTTTGCGATTTACACCAATGGATAGGCAATTTATTAATGAACATTTCTATAGTAAAATTTTTTTCAAAAGACCAAAATTTGATTTTATTAAGAAATTATTTTAAAATCTGGGCGTATTTACTGCCCACGGGCTTGCTGGAGTCAGTGAGCCCTGAGCTCTTACACGTGGAACTCGTGTCGTTAGAGCGTCTGCCAGCGCACACGATCACGTCATCTTATCAGTCGATAATATTACTCGTATAATATTATTACTTATTAGGTTATTTATAGGTAATATTATTTGTTTGTTTTGGGTATAATTTTTCGTATTACTTATACATATATTTGTTGTGTTTTTTACTGCGCGATGAAGCTTTTTGCGTGTATTTTCTTTGAAGTAAATGCAAATAAAAAAATTAAGCACCATTAGCATGTAAGGTTCGAATCCATAATTAAAATTTCGACAAATATTATAATATACACTATAAAAGGCTAATTCAATATTATCACCCAACCACAATATCTTATTAGATATAGTACTGCCTCGTTGGTCTAGTGGTTGTAGTAGTGCGACTGCTGATCATGAGGTCCCGGGTTCGAATCCTGGGTCGGGCCAAAAAGTCAGTTATGAGTTTTTCATTTATGTTCTAAGTTATAATTAGTATTACTAAGTTATAGTTTTTTGCTAAAATATAGTATATTATTTATTGCTTATATTTTCTTCTTTTTCAAAAAATAATTGAGTACATAAGGTGTTCTATACTTATAATTCGGTAAAAAGTATCTAACTAGGTACTAATATACCTACTTTTTTGGCTCAACTGAAGGCATAGAAGAAGTACATGAAGTGCGTATGTCATATGTACCTAAAGTTAAGTCAGATACTGATAGTACTGTATGGACTGTGGACTCAGTGCTCAGTTAACTTTCTGAAGAAAATAATGACACTACTATAGAATATAAATGAAAGCTCTAGAATATATTTAAAAGCAGATGAGTTATTTTCGAACAAGAAAGATGCAAGGTACAACACGTCAATATGAAATTATATAATATAGAGGCATTTGAGTGCTGTACACGGGGTTACTGAGGTGTATGACGTCCCAAAGTCATAGTTAACCACGGCTACCTCCAGATTAAAAATTATTAATTTAAGTTCATACTGCGTAGATCGGAACAAAAATTTAAAAAAAAATAACGTCGGGAATATAAAATAAGTAAATATACGCGATAAAATCCGTAAAATTTGTTTTATTTAAAAGTGTAGTGTTCGCGTAAATATAAGAAATCATTAAATAAAACGATAAATTTTAAGCATAATTAAATGGTTTTATTTTTTCTGTAATATATGGGACAATCATAAAAACATTTTTTAAAACTGAAAAACGAAAGCTAACGCTTTTACTATAGCAAAAACAAAACGTTTTTAAACATTTTTATATATTTTGTTTTTGGCATTAGATAATGAAAGCTATGTTTTAATAGGGGGTCATTGTAGAAGCGTGCTCGTCGCGACCCCTGCCAGCCCTTTTCAGGGCTGCAATTCTACTAGCTGCGCACCCATGCCAACGATGGTTAGGGCGTCCCCCCAAGGCGACGCACACCAGCTCGTCCCCGTTGGTGTGGAATGCAGCGTGCAAAGCGGCGATGGGGACCGCCACCCGTCACGCACAGCCCGACACGGCGGAAGGTAGAGGACAGAGTGCAGAGTTGGCACGTGGAATGTTAGAGGAGGCATGAGAGATAAGACGAATGAGTTGATTGAAATAATGAAAGAAAGAGAATTAGATGTCGTGTGTATGTCGGAGACCAAACGGAAGGGTAGTGGTACTGAAGAGCTCCCTGGCGGGGCGTTAGTTCTATGGTCCGGAGTCCCGGAGAGCGAGAACGCCTGCCAGGGAGTGGGGGTGCTGCTGTCTTCTCGGTTGGTCGATCTTATGACTGAATATAAGGTTGTGAACTCAAGACTTCTCTGGGTTCGCTTTAAATTGGGACTGACGAAGTTATTCCTTTTGGCTGTTTATGTGTCGGTAGCTTCGTCGTCCAGGGCTGAGCTGGAGGAGTTTTGGGAGAATGTAAGAGAAGTTCTAGATTTGGCTAGGGGAAACGAAAGAATTGTTGTATGTGGTGATTTGAATGGATGGGTTGGTACCGCTCGACCAGGGTACGAGTGGGTACTTGGAAAGTTTGGCGATAAAAGGGTTAATGATGCTGGCAAGCTTATACTGGCGGTGTGCAAGGAAAAGGGTCTTCTTGTGACAAACACTATGTTTAATCACAAGAAAATCCATATGTATACTAGAGAACGAATGAATGAGAGAAGTATGATCGATTTGTTCCTGATGGATGACCGACTGCGAAAACAGGTGATGGATACGCGAGTGTTCAGGGGTGCTGACCTGGGAACGGATCATTATCTAGTGATTACTAGATTTAGGGGTCTGTTCGCGGGTGTTCCGGCGCTACCGGACGGCAGTAACAGAACCACAGTCGGTCTGTCGCATCCGAAGCTGGAAGCTTCAGGAAGCGGATACTAGGGACAAATATCATGCGAGGGTAGCCGAAAAGCTTAACACCATCGATGGCAGAAAAGAATGTGTAGAAAGAACATGGCAGAACCTTAGGGATGGAATGGTAAGTGCAGCGGTAGAGGTGTGTGGAACAATAAAAAGAGGCAGTAGTAAAAGAAGAGATGCATGGTGGAATGATGAAGTGAAAGAAGCTGTAAAGAAGAAGAAGAAAGCATGGTTAGACTACTTGGCATCTAGTAATGATAAGGATATGAGAGAGAAGATGAAAGAAAGATATAGGCTGCAGAAAGTTCACACGAAAGCACTGATTGAGGAAGTGCGTGAAAGGTGTAGAATGGAAGCAGACGAAAGGTTGTCGCACAACTTTAAGGAGAACTCCAAACTCTTCTGGAAAGAGGTTGGAAGGACCCGAAGTGGTGTGACGGCCTTAAGAATGAACAAAGTGCTTTCGAGAACTAATGACGTCCTCTCAGAAAAATCGGACGTCATGCAGCGATGGAGCGAATTTTATAGAGAAATGTATGCGTGTGATGATCTTAGTGAGGGATCCGGGGATGACGCCGTGACTGGTGCGCCAGACCCGGACCTCGATGACACTGAGGTCATCAGTATGAAAGAGATTGAACGTGCGATTCGAAGTTTGAAATGTGGTAAGGCTGCGGGACTAGACAGAGATACTGCTGAAATGGTCAAGTATGGTGGGCCTCGCGTTTGGGACAGCTTTCATCTGCTGTGCAATTTGTGCTGGCGGACGGGGGATGTCCCGGATGATTGGCGATCCGCAGTCATTGTGCCTTTATGTAAAGGTAAAGGTTCACATTTTGACTGCGGGTGCTATCGGGCGATCAGCTTGACCAGTTTAGCAAGTAAAGTTTACTAGAAGGTTTTGACACGTAGGATGCAAGAGAAATCGGAAAGATTTCTATGGGAGGCACAATGCGGATTTAGACCTGGAAGAGGATGCACGGATCAAATGTTTTCTCTCCGCATGATCAAGGAAAAGCTTCTGGCTGCTAACCAGAAGATTTTCTGTGCTTTTGTGGATCTTGAGAAAGCATTTGATAAGGTTGTAAGGAAGAAAATGTGGGAACTGTTGCCGGGGTATGGTGTGGATGGTCGATTGCTAAGGGCTGTGCAGTCTCTTTACTGTGACTGTAAAGCCTGTGTGCGGGTAGGGCATGACCTGTCACCCATGTTTAACGTCCAAACGGGCGTAAAGCAGGGTTGTGTCATGTCTTCCTGGCTGTTCATACTGTATCTCGACAGCTGTTTACAGAAGCTGAAAGATAGTTGTTTGGTTGTGAAATTGGGTGACATTAAAGTATATTGTCTGCTGTATGCTAATGATACAGTGCTTACTGCACCATCAGAGGCAGAACTGCAGGCATTAGTCACGTGTATGAAAGAGGAATATGAAATTAAAGGTCTCCGTTTGAATGCTAATAAAACTAAGGTTCTGGTATTTGAAAGGGACGAAGAGAGAACGAAGTGTGAAATATGGGTAAATCAGGAATGTATAGAACAGGTAAATGAAATTGTATACTTGGGGAGTGCTTTTAACCGGGATGGAAGATGTGATTTAGATGTGGACAGGCGTGTCGCTGCCGGGAACAAAGTCAATGGTGCCCTAACTGCGTTAGTCAAAAGGCAAGGCGTAGCGAAGAGTGCACGCCTTGCAATACATAACGCAGTGTTGGTACCGACTTTGTTATATGGCAGCGAAACCTAGATATGCCAGAAGAAGCATAAAAGTAAGTTGAATGCAGTAGAGATGCGATCTCTTCGTAAAATGTGCGCCGTTACCATGGCCGACCGAAAGCGAAACGAAGAGATTCGCAATATGGCAGGTTTGAACGATGACCTTATCACAAAAATTGATAAGGGCGTGCTTCGGTGGTTTGGGCACGTTGAGCGAATGAATGAAGACCGAATGGTGAAGAAAATATATAGCGCGAAAGTTAATATTAAAAGGTGTCGAGGTAGACCGAGACTAACTTTCGAAGACCATGTGAGCAAATTGCTCGAAGAGGGTAGGGTCAAAAGTACTCGGATACCTAGACGTGCATGCATGAAGAAGATAATTAATCTGAAAGAAGCGAAAGAGGTTTGTAAGGATCGTGACACTTGGCGATCAGTTCTCTCTGGCTACCCCGTCAGGGATTGTGCGTGAAGATAAGTAAAGTAAAGTAAAGTATGTTTTAATAAATAGCTTCCAGTATCAAAAAACTTATAATATTCAATTGTTGATCATTGAGGCGAATCTGTAGAGATTAATAGAACCTATTTAGAAAATCGATTGAATAGGCTATGTTATTAAACTAAAAAAAAAAAATATTTGAATAATATCTGACACGATTGAATAGGATGTATGGTCGTTTTGAAGGAGACTTAACTTGGTAACTTCGAGTTTAAACTTGTCATGCGTATTTGGCACTGTGGTTGTGTTTGCGGATATACTCGTATTTCGTGTTTTTATTTAATTAATTTAAGTTGACCTTTGGCTTTTTTCTCGATTTACATGACAGTAGGTTTTTGCGCCCACATAATGACAATGATGTGTTACTTAGGTTTTGAGAAGAATAGAACGGATAATGTACAGCCTCAGACTGCTTTTCTAGACGACATTCTATATTATTTAATTATTTTTGCAATTATTAATAATTGCAGAAAATAATTAAACAATTAAAAAAGGTTGACATTTATTTTACTTTATTTAATAATAACTAAAATACTGCATTATTTTGTGTCCTTTTCAATGAAATTAAACAACTTATCCCAATAACGAGTGATTTTACTACATAACCTACAAATAATAAAATATAAAATAAAAGCAAAACCTAAGGTAATATATATGATTTTTTGTCTTAAGTAGCAAATGCTTAAATCTTCAAAATAAGATATATTTGAACTTTGTTCACGTCGGGCCCAAGCTTGTATGGATCCAAGTTCATCTCCTTTACATACTTACTACGCTCGGGTCCAGTCTGGAAAACGTTCGGATATTTTAAAAGATACTGATAATAATCTTAAAATAGCTTTTAAAAAATTAGCATTACAAAGAACAGCCTGGAATCAAGCTACTTTGTTATTATTTTAAATTTTGTTACATAAGTCAATGACTTATGTAACAAAATTTAAAATAATAAAGTAGACCTGTGCTTTGCTGCAGAGGCTCTTGTCTCTATAAATGTTTCCTCAGTTTTAGAACCTTGTGGAATATCTAGATACGATGGCAAAAGACTCGAAGGTATAACTTTGGTCCCTTGGGAGAGAGGTAAATCCCTAGTGTGGGATGCTACTTGCGTAGACACTTTGGTGACCTCTTATATCAAGGGTATCTTTTTTAGAGCCGGAGCGGCAGATGAATTAAGTAAGTGGCACAGATATGAGTCTTTGAGAGATGACTAAATAGTTATGCCATTTGCTGTAGAGACCCGATCCATGGGGTCCACTTTCGGTGTAGTTCCTAAAGGCACTGTATCTGCGACAGGTCGTCGTTTCTTGTGATAAGAGAGCTGGTTCTTTTCTCGTTCAAAGGCTAAGTATAGCCATTCAACGAGGACACGCAGCCAGCATTCTTGTCACGATAACACGGGAAGTGGGATTATATGATAATTCAAATTTTTAGTTTAAGTTTTTCTTTATTATATTTTTTTTGTCGTGTGTTACCCTTTAGTTAGATTTAATTTTATACTATTTTTAACCATGTAAATAAATATAAGTTTATATAAAAAATAAACATTCTTGTAAAAACAATATATTCCACTATATTCTTGCTTCCATGCAGTGTCAGTGATTTATGTTATAAAACTGTGATAAATAAAGTAGACGTGCGCTTTGCAGCGGAGGTAAGGCCAGTCATGGTAAACATTCAGTCGCAGTGAGAGTGTTCTACTGGAAGCTAACCAACAGAAGCAATTAAATATTCCTTTGATACGGAATGTGCAAAGATTTGTTGGAATACTTATAAAGACTAATATCACGCTCATCTTCTAGCTGCTTAAACCAAGCTTGCATGGGAGGGCTCAAAGAGTACACAATTTGAACCCGAGCCATTTTGTGGAATCTCAAAAAGCCTCTCCCAATTGACCCTGGGAACTCTTTACCACAGTAAATCACTTAAGATCTGTTCTGAGACACCAGGCTTACAACATTCTTAAAGTTTAAGCCGGGCTTTCGATCGTAAATTTGCTTCGGAAGCCCTGGGATTAGGTAAAAAAAACTTACGCATTCTGGTAAGAGCCCTGACTGGACACTGTTGTCTTAAAAAGCACATGTCCATCCTGGGACTAAGCATTTCAAGTATGTGCCGGTTTTGCTCCCTAGAGGAGGAAACGCCTTTACAAATACTGAACAATTGCGGCCCCATAATGCGCAAATGCAGCCCTACTGGGAAGCTATGTACTTCGCCCAGAAGAAGTGAAATTACTTACAGCTAAGCAACTCCTTCTATTCATTTAGAACGTAGGGCTTAGGAGTGAAATGTAGACATAGCAGCGATCAGTGATCTTTTGGGTCTCAGTGATATGGGTCTCTCTAGACCTGCATAGCTGCTCGTATATAATAAAAAACCAAGGAATCTAGTCACTGGTTATATCAACATGTTATATGATGGGTAAAGCTTGCGCATAGCCATAAGAATCTGCCTTCTAATTAACTGAATCAGATTAGGATGTTGCAATGGTTTTTGAGAAATATTTTACTGATATTCCGATCTTTACCACTAATTCACTAAATATTTCTCCTGCTATCGCCAAAAAATACTTAAAGAAAATGTAAATACGTGTACAAAGAATTTTACATTTCATAAAATATCATCGAAAGATATTGTAAAATATATTAAAACTATTGATATTAAGGAAACTGCAGATCTGTGAGGGATTTCTGTTAAAGTTATTGCGTCTACAATCGTTATAAGCGCGCCTCAACTAGCTACTATTTTTAATATTAGTATCGAATATGGTGTGTTTCCTGATTTAATGAAGCATAGTAAAGTAATACTTTTATTTAAATCTGGTAATACATTAGACCCCGCCAATTTTAGACCAATTTCTATACCGCCAACACTTAGTAAAATGTTTGAAATGTTATTCTTGATCAAATGTTAAAGATTTTTTAAAGTAAATAATTTACTTCAAAAAATTTAAAATAAAAGTTCCGCTGGGTTTCTTGCTGGTTCTTTCCAGGACAGAAGTTTCTTTTTCGAACCAGTGGTAACTAAACAAAAGAGTGACTTTTCAATCTATATTGAATAAAAAAGTTTCTGTTTTTGTTTCTAGCAACGGCGATTATTCAACCTCATAGGTTTCCTTGTGGTAGCGGTGTCGATGAGTTTAAGCTCCACGGATTTTTATATAAGAAAAATAGTTTGTTCTGTAACAGTTCTCTGGACATTGTTATCCGAAGGGCTCATTTCTTGTTTTGAAATATTTACAGACTTTAGCAAGAGACCATTAACAGCAGCAGCTTATGTAACAGGAATTACTTCAATCCCTTGAGAGTGAGGCAAAGCCCTAGCGTAGGCGCTCCCTTTTCGCAGAGTACCACGTTTAAAGCCTGGGGGGCATTCATCATCATCATCATTACATCCTTTCATAAGTCCACTGCTGAACATAGGCCTCCCCCAAGGAATGCCACAAAGCACGGTATGAGCCACCTGCATCCATTGACTTCCTGCATGTCTTACCAGGTCGTCACTCCATCTCGTGGGGGTCGCCCTACACTTCACCTATCGGTACGGGGCTGCCACTCAAGAACCTTTCTTCCACATCGGTTGTCGGTTCTTCAAGCTCTATGGCCGGCCCACTGCCACTTCAGCTTACTAATTCGTTGGGCTATGTCGGTCACTCTGGTTCTACTGCGGATATCCTCATTTCTAAATTTATCACGCAGAGAAACTCCGAGCATAGCCCTCTCCATAGCTCGCTGAGCGACCTTGAGCTTCCTCATACGGCCAGTAGTTAAGGACCACGTCTCAGATCCGTAAGTCATCACTGGCAACACGCACTGGTTGTATAATTTCGTTTTAAGGTTTTGAGGTATATATGATGAGAAGATGTGTCGTAGTTTCCCGAACGCTGCCCAGCCGAGTTGAATCCGTCGATTGACCTCTCGGTCGAAGTTGGACTTACCTAGTCGGACTATTTGTCCCAGGTAAACATACTCGTCAACAACTTCGAGCTTAGTGCTCCCAACAACTACCGGCATAGGTGTGACATGGACATTGAACATGATCTTTGTTTTGTCCATGTTCATCTTAAGACCTATCCGATGGAAGGCACTATTGATGTCATTGAGCATGGTGCTTAGATCCTCCAGCGATTCTGCCATAAGGACTATATCGTTGGCAAATAGAAGGTGAGTGATGTACTCGGCATTGATGTTAATACCGTATCCTTTCCAGTCCAGAAGCTTGAAAACGTCTTCCAATGCAGTGGTGAAGAGTTTCGGGGATATAACGCCACCCTGTCTTACACCTCTCTGCAATTGGATAGGTTTCATACTCTGGTTCTGTACTCGGATAGCTATCGTAGCCCTACTGTACAAGCACTTCAGCACTTCGATATACCGACAGTCAACTTGGCATCGCTGAAGGGACTGCAGCACCGCCCAAATTTCGACGAAATCAAAGGCTTTCTCATAGTCCACATACGCCAGACATAGTGGCAAATTGTACTCTTCGGACTTCTGTACAACTTGCCGAAGGCTATGTATGTGGTCTATGGTGCTAAAGCCTTTTCGGAAACCGGCGTGTTCGGGAGGCTGGAAGTCGTCAAGACTGCGCGCGAGACGATTCGTAATGACTCTCGAAAACAGCACGTAGACGCGGCTCAGAAGGGAAATCGGTCTGTAGTTCTTCAAGAAAACGTTGTCACCTTTCTTGAAGAACAAGACCACCGCACTTCTGCTCCACGCCTCCGGTGTATGCCACCATGGAGGACGGAATTAAAGAGCTTCTGAAGAACTTCAAGTACCGGTTTTCCATCCGCTTTCAGAAGCTCCGCTGTAATTCCATCCTCGCCTGGGGCCTTGCCGTTTTTAAGATGCTGGAGAGCCATCCTAATTTCGCTCAGACTGACGTCCGGGATATCTTCGGAATAGTGTCGGATAAGACTCGCTCTTGGATCGTTACTCACATTTGCGTCTGGCTCCAACGATGACGTGTACAGCTGCCCATGGAACCTCTCAATCTCACTCAAAATCTCAGGTGCCCCGGAAACGATGCTGCCACACTCGGTCTTCAGCTTTGACAGTTGGCTGTTTCTGGCAGACAGATCTCTGGCAAGAGATATGATAAGAAATACTGCCAGCGTTCCGTTTGATAAATTTTATTGTTTATATTATTCAATTAAATAATGTTTGTTATAAATATTATTTTGCTTTAAGATAACAAAATATATCAATTTTTAAATTTAATGCGAAACAAAATTATTCTTCCAATTCAGTGGCTAAAACATAAAACTTAATCTATAGTTCTTCTGCATACCTATAATTCAAACTAGTAATTTATGAATATGATCATAGACTTTAGCTGAGGTTCAAACCTTTCTCTTCTACTATTTACGAAGGCATGCGTTTCGAAAATTTCACAAAATTGATTCTATAATATTTTCGTATTCTGACATCAAAGCATTTAATATTCTACGTAGAATACTTAAAAAACTTAATGATGTCGCCTAAGTATTGAAAGCTGAATTTAAAGCGGGTTACAAACGGAATCTGAATCAACTTGAGGCGCTCTTATATTTGCATTGAACAGGGTAAGAGGTTGCAAATGGACAGATTTCACGCAAAAGCATTAATTCTTGACTATTTTAATTATATAGATAAGTAAATTTGCAAATAATGACAAAATAATCAGAAATCTTTAAAAACACGCATTGATAATGAGCTGTGATGTTTCTAGAGAGAACTATCCTGGTGATCCTGATATGGATACTAGGATAAAGTTATCAAATTATTGTATTGTCGTCGGTCCTTGATACGAGTTCAAATTTTCAAGTCAATCGACCGTTTACAAGTTGGTGAAAATTACATGAAAAAATTCCGTTACGAGTATATATAAAAGATATATGTAAATAGATACACGCGAAGCTAAATCAATTAAAAGGAATGTATAGGTTAATATTCGTGGCCGTAGGTGTGTGTGTGCGTGTGCGTACGCTTGTGCGTGTGCGTGCTTGCGTGCGTGCGTGCGTGCGTACAATGATATCCAACATTAATACCTCGATTCGAAGTCAAAGCAAATATTAGGCACCCACAGGATTTTTCAGGGAAGTGCATTAGCATCTATAGATTATGCTATTTCCTAATAAGATTTTTTTTCTCACCACAAAACCACAAAAATCTTTTAAGATAAAAAAATTAATAGCTATTATACATGAATAGTATAATAATAATATATTATTATAGGCAAATATATAAAATTGGACATGTCAAGTAAATAATAATCACAATCATTCAGTCGTGTACTGCGGGTATTTGAATATGCTTTCTGGAACGCGTCTCTGCTTTGGACTATCGAAGCGTGTAATGCGGTGTTACATTAAGGCCTTAACAGTGGTTGAAATGCCTAAATCTAGGATATTTAAGTAAAAAAATCTCAATAACTGTTCATTTAATCCAAAAACAAAAAATACAGGGTAACAGAAGAAGATTTGGTAAATGTTTTTAATTTAACAAAATTGTATTTTTGTCAACACCTTATTAGAAAAAAAATCCCCAAATAGTACCTATCTTTGTCATATTTTGCAAAATTTCTCCAAAACGGCACAAGCTTTTTAAATAGTTCTTACACTAAAAAAAAGGTCTTAAAAATAGTAATATTTTTAATTGAGAGTTTTATTTTTATTACCCGTTTTATAAGAGAATATATCATTTTCCCCTGAAATTGAATATATTTACGCGAGCGCGCATGCTCCGTCGCCATGTAAGCTCTGTCACAGTCCGTTTTCGGACATCGTCGAGGGTGGACCGCACGTCGGTGTCGGTGAGCGACTTCGTTCAAATATATATTAGTTTTTTAAAAGTTTACACTCAATTATATATATTTTTATGACTAGAAATACTTAATTTAGTTAATATCTGTACACTGGTAACTGTAAATATTATTTTCTAAATAAATGAATTTTGAAAGTGTCCAAAGAAGAAGAAATTTTCGCGGCGAAGTTGATTAGTGAAATTGAAAAATGCATTTTTAGATTTAGATTGCGATAGTTTTTAATACCTATGTAATTTTATTGTTGCATATTTTTATTAATTAGTTGATAATGAATTTTATAATTATGTATTACAATAAAACGCTGTTTTTATAAGTACGTATGACTTTATAAAATATTATTGGGGAGAGAAATAAAGATACAGATACTTACATTTAGGTACACTGTTATCAAATTAAATCAAAAAATTTAAATAAATAAAAGAATGGTGCTTACCTAAGTATAAATAACTATATAAAGACATTCTTGGGTTTATGGTTTTTTTTTTGTTAGACAAACTATCATCTAAAAAATGTAAAAATTTTAAATTGGAGAGGGGTTTCTCTACGTGATAAAGTTAGAAATGAAGGTATTTGCATTAGAACCAGAGTAACTGACATAGCTCAATGGAATATTACAGTGAAATGGCAATGGGCTAGCTATATAACTTGGAAAACATAAAAAATAGGAAGAAAGGTCCTCGAGTGGCAACCTCTTACAGGTAAGCGAATTAGCACTCAACCTTTATTCCTCTTCACGTATTCTCATACGCTTTTCTTCACACATACACACACACACACACGCACACGCGCGCAAGCACGCGCACACACACACACACACACACACACACAAATAGGTCGCAAATAATACTTACCTAGTACTATTAGGCAAGAGTGAATAGGTTTTTGTTAAGTCAGTGCAATTCACCATCTTAGACTACATAACCACTTACCGATGGGATTGTAGTTGCTATATTACTTGCTGGGTAAAAATAGTTAAAAAAAATTACCCTGTGAAAGTTTGCATTTAGATATAATTTTTCTAACCAACCATAAAAATATGATGAGAATATGTATATAAGTATAAAGGTTGCCTCACACGGAACAGTAATAATATAATATTATATCTTCCATTATCTCTGAAATCCGAGGTATGTTCATATTAAGAGGCTGAATACAGCCACATTGAAATGCATGGGGATGGTTTTGTAATTTACGTCAGTATCGAAAAAAATTGTACGTATTTCAGGTGGCGGTTTGCAAAACACGATTCCACAAAAATTAACTCAATAGAAAATAATTGCAAAGTTGCTTCTAAAAATACTAAATTTTCAACGTCAATTTTTTTTTACGTGGTAGAGCCATGCTACAGCTATATTTATTAGGTATAGTTGTAGCACGAATGGGTCGGCTCGACCGGGAAAGGGCCACGCTCTCACGGAATAACATGTAAAATAGCAGTTTAACCCTGCTGTGTTTCGTATGGTGAGTGTAGAGAACCGGAGAACCTTTTTACTGGAAACGAGGCATTACATCTTAGTCCTCACGGGTGACAACGCATCTATATTTTGATACGTAATCGAGAATAGATGTAGATGTCTATGGGCCGTAGCAACCACTTACCATCAGGTGGACTGTGTGCTCGTTTGTCACCCTTATTCTATTTAAAAAAAACTTTCTGAGATTTCAGTAAAATAATGTTAAGTATTGTAAGCACTCCTACAATTATGTCTCATGTTAATAAAGCTATTGGGCTATTTTGATTTGTAATAAAGTGATTTTACTTTATAGGTTAAATAATTTATTTACCTTTCTATATCAAGAACCGTTTTTCTGTCACTCCTATTGAATTTGACAGTGCTTGCTGAAATTTAGCATCTTTAGATGGATCAGAGTCGCCCGCTGATCCGGCAGTTAGATATTGCAAAAATAATCGAAAATATTTATTTTTACTTTCATACCCAAGACTACCTTGTTTTATTTTATTACGGTCAAATAATATTTATTTGGTTATAAAGCAAGTATTTTTGTAAATGTTTTGTATGTAAATGTAAATGTTTTCATTATTTTGTTATTCTATTGTTTACAGTTATTATCACGTCTTAGCTTTACACCAAGAATTACATTAGAAATTCTTGATGGGATGCGATGTAACGCGCATACATTATTTTCATCAAGAACTATAATATATATATTTGTTTTTTTTTACCAGTAGAGTTGCAACAAAATCTTAAAAAAGTTGAATGAATTAAAAAATGCCAATAATTATATAATTTCAAGTCAGCGTTTTACATTTAAAGATCAGTTATAAAGAGCCAATGTTATTATTTTCATTTTGATTAAATTCGAGACTAAAATAAATGTGAAAGGGCTTTTATCTGCAATAATAATTTTCATCAAAAATAACATAGACTTATAAAAGTCATATACACGGTCAATCATACTGAAGATTATCAATTGTACTACAAAATATTTAAAAGACTATTTCCAGTATAATGACCCGAATATCATCATTAATGTTTGACTGGCACACTTAAAAGTTTTATCACATGGCTAAATGATTGACTTTTATATTATATTAAGGTCATGCTTTTCTATAAAAAGTTGCAAGAAATTTTAATTCCCGGCCCTAATGGTTTGTTTTACTTTTTACTTAATTAGTGAAAACCAAAATGGACTGATCTAAAAGTTTACTTTCTTGTGTAAAAAGTGCTATTTAGAATTTTATGCAAATGATAATTAAAGTTTCTATGTAAATAAGTGTAACATAGTGGGAATTATATTCAATGGTAGCGGCCATCCGTATTTGCAAAGCCAGCATCATTTTCTGTACAGAAACCGGCAAAGTGGTGCTCAAGGCACTATAAACAAAGCAGCTGATAAAAATGTTACACTCATATCTGTTAACAAAAACTGTTTCTGCAAATGGTCTTATAGATAATAATAACTATTCCGCCATGTGGCAACTGTGTGTGCAGGAGTTATTTTTAGAAGAAGAAGAGGTAAAATTTTGTTTTAGAAATGCGCAATCAATATTATTTTGTCTGCAATTGAGCATAAAATAAAAAATAACTTCAGCCAAAGAGCATAACTGGCATTATACTCAGGCCCATCAATTGGTATGGAAAAAAGTAATTTTACCAGGCTTCAAAATATCAATCAAAATTCAAAAAACATAAATATTAAAATCAAAAAATGTATATATGTATGTCTATACATACATATAATGATTTATGGCCGCTTATTAACTGACGGTGACTCACTATAACATCCTACAGTCACGCCGAAACTAAGAGGAGAGAATCACTGAAGAAAAGGTAATAATTTATTGCGGAAATTTTGTGATAAAATTAAAAAAAATATAAACTTTTTATCCAAGTTAATCTAACTTAGTCTAATTTATCCTTATGCGTACAAAAAAAAAAACAAATAATAAAATAGTGAGATGGCGTCAGTTTTTAAGAAGATATAACAAAAATAAATAAAAAAATAAATTTCAATAAAGTTCAGTATTTAATTGATTATATACCGCTGACACTTAATCACACTTTTCGAAACTACGCCAGTTGTAAACAATACTTGTGCGAAAAGACAAAATCTTCTTTTCAAATTTCCGCCGAGTTGCAAGTAGAAGGCCAAATAGGTCACGTGTCAATTTTAATTAAATATATTTTATATGAAGTGATCTTGACTACGTTTCATCAATTAACCATTGGTAAAAATTAAAACAGGAATTTTACGATTGTGTTTACAAAAAACATTATTAGTTGAACCTTGCAGCTTGTTCATTATTTTTATTATAAATACCTATAAATGTATATATTATTAATAAATAGTTCCCATAATATATTGGATTATTTTTTATTTTGCCCTATCTGCAATGTTCTACGCTCTATGGAAAATGTGGCGTATGACATGACTGACAATCTTTCGAACGTTTTATCTAGGTACAAAGATGTTTTACGTTTTCGTCGCCTCCACATGATATTTTTGTTAGCATAAGGTACCCTTCTATATCTGAAACGAATATAAATATTGCTACAAAGTAAAGTAATAGGCTATACAAGTCCCTCTACTGGGCACAGGACTCTTTTTTTATTTCTGAGAGGGTTTTAGGGCAAGGAAATGCCCGCCGTGCTTCCCCAATGCGTGTTGACGAAAATTGCAATTACAAATTTCATTCGTGCTGTCGGGGATCAAACCCGGGAAAATTTACAGCGAACGCTTTGACGACATATTTTTAATACGACACAAATAAATACGATTTAACATATATAATAAAAATTCTTACGTACTTGAAACTTGAACACTTGATAGCTCGTGATGCCTACCGGACAAAGCTACAGCACCACACCGTGCAATGTAATTGAAGATGCGTAACCGTGACATAATTCTCAGTGATGCGCAAGCATAACAGGCAGTATGTCACTTATATAATTGTCATCTCTGCAGTCTATTAATCTTTGCACTTTTATAAGTAATACAGAACGTAGTTGCTAGACGGTGTTGACATCGGCTAAAATCTCTGCGATCGCCGTTTCGTCAAGGTCATTCAGGCTAGTTAAAGCCTTAATACTTTATTAAATAAGCAGGTTTGATTGTTCAAGCTACCACGATTTACCCAGCTGTGTGGAAGGCAATCAAGATTGTATTGAATATCAGTGTCAACGTGTAGCATAGAACGACGAAAAGACGTTAAAAAGAGTATAGGAGGACACATAATTTCTTGACAAAGTGTTGAACAGTTTTGAACAACAATTTAAAAGCCTCAATTTTAATTCACTGAAAAAAATATTTCTGGATTTTTCCTATGATTTTCTTACGATTTGGATTTGTTACTTTTGTCTATGTCGTAAACTGCACAGCATTATAGCGGTTGATTATTAAAGCGGATTGACAACTTTAAAATAAGGTGAACGAAAGAAGAGGCTTCCCCCACTAGATGGAGTGACGACTTGGTAAAATATGCAGGAATATGGTGGAGGCAGGAGGCTCAGTTCCGTGCTTTGTGGCATTTCTTGACTTGATGGTAAGCAGTACACTAGTCATGGGCTCTAATGATAATAAGGATGATGATGATCTATCATTCCATGCGATTATAATTTAGATGTACTGTAGTAACTTTTGTGTATAGTAACAGCTTTATTTAAGCTATAAATTAGCGCTCGTTACCTATAGTTACATTACAAATTACATTACAACAAGCATTCATTACCTATAGTAACATTAAAACTAACAATGTATAGTGGAAATTTCGAAATCGCTTTAGAGATCCGGGTTTCTCATGTAAAAAGAAGCTCCTGTGATGCGACGTAGAAATTTACTTTGAATACGTTGTAATTTCCAATTTCCAAAGAAGATTTGGGGGGGATATGTGCAAAGGACACACCTGCGTATATCATAATGGGACGATCGCAGTTTTTATAGACATGCAGTTTGTGTCACGTTTTGTGGAATCAAAGGCGATGTACAACAAAAATGGTCTTAGTGCTAACTGCTTTAATATGATGAGCGAAGCTCTTCGTATTATCTCATGTTACCCCCCAGGTATTTAACAGCCCAAACTGTAACTTTTCAAGAAAAGCTTTGAAAATATTATCAGCATATCTCATATCTAAGTTAGAAATGTGTCTTACCTAGTTTGAAGAGCTGTTCAAACTAGGTAAGACACATCATTTTATTTTATCGAGTGTACATCCACGCAAGGTAATTTTTACCAACTTTAATTTGATTACATTATTGATAGGTATCGAGTAACTATACACTAAAGATAACACAGTTATTTGTTATGTATATTTTTAAGTTATATATCATACTGAGTCATTTGTAATCTAGTTCTAAAACTAGTTCTAAACTTATACTTATTTGTACAAGTAAGATATAAGTGGTGGAAATAAAAATGTTGTACAACCGACTTCAATATAAATAAAATGATAACATCATCAATGGAGTCGAAGTCAATTAAATACGCATTATTAAGAATAACTCAAAAACTACTGGCCAAATCTTGATAAAATTAATGTGGAAACATGTGGGAAACACCAGCTTTCAAATAAAAAAAAATCATCAAAAGGACCTAGAAGAAAGTTCTGAGGTAATATACATTAAAAAAAATACAGTCGGATTGAGGACCTCCTCGTTTTTATGAAGTCGGTTGATTAAATCGATGTTTCTAATAAAATATAAAAAATAAAGGATAAAGGTTTAATAACTATTTAAAGAACGATTCTGAGGCATACGAGTATTAGTCACGAAGAAACATCTCATTATAACAATTCCACAGTACACGCGTAAAGGGATTAATTTCATTAGCTCGTGCTCAACAAACCGTGTGATAACTTTAGTGAGGTTATGTGAAAGGCGCCCCTGGGATCAAAATAAATGTTTACAGGGTAAGCAGCAGGAAGTCGTTGTGACTTTGACGTGTACAACGCTCATGAATAATTTAATACATAACGAAATATTCTGCATTATTATTTAATAAAGAAAATTCTTTGAAAGTGTAATATTATTACTCTTTTTTGAAAACTTTTGTTCTGAATTGAGATCACAATCTCAAGTCGTTACTTGCTATATTATGCAAAATGCTGAAACATGTTTAACGTTTTATCAATCTTAAGTCTACAGATTAGTTGTATTTTTTTTAATTATTATTTCACATTCTTTACTTTTTTAAGCGTCCCGTGGTAAAATTAGCGATGTCGAACATATATCTTAGAGACTATATTTCTTGCACGAGTAGATGTTTAAAATTCGGCAGGTTATTATATTTTACTAGCTTTTCGACCCGCGTCCAAGTTGTAATAAAAAGTTCTACTCTTGTGAAACTCTTTACCTCTAGATTTCGCCTTTGCCTCTCTCACTATTTTCCTTTAAAAATCTAATCAACGGTACTCCTACTTTTCTAACCGTCATCACCTTGTGTTTTTGTATTTAGTTTATTGTAAAGTTTATTTACACCTCATACCTAGTCATTCGTTGAGAACAATTCAGTACATAAATACATATAATAAAACCTTGTCTTTTTATTTCAATTTGTTCTTATTTCAATGTGCATGTGTGTACAAAAATAATATTATATTTATTGACTAAAAAATGCATCAATATATTTTAAAATTTTATAATAGACTCCATCCACAATTATCCCCTTAGGGGTGGAGAATCCAGAGAATCCAGGATTTCTTAAACACGTATTATTACATTTCTAATAGAAAGTTTACATTATCTGTCATTCTTAATTTTACCGCTTTTTGGATAGAATTGTCAAAAATACTGAAACGCTTGTGCCTTAGTTTTTAATATACAGAAAATCTAAAACCACATTTTATACTTGGCATGGTATATATAATATGTTATTGAGACATCGCTCTTTATATAGCATATCCATTCTATATCTACAAAAAGGTACTAAAAATAATAATAAATACATCATAAGTTAAATCTAAATGCTTACACAAATATTGCCATCTACTTGCAACTGGATTTGAACCCAGGACCCGTGGCATGGTAGTTCTTTACTACAAAACGTACCGCTTTGATTTACTAAAAGATTTGAAATTAATATTTTCGTATTTATATTAAAGATCAAACCAAATAGCATCATTTCAATTACGTTATGAAAATATTTGACTGCCTCGGACCGAAGCAAATAAAAAAATATTTATTTTACCCAAATAAAATGATGGTTTATATTTTAAAAAAATATTTTTATATTTGGCGTTTGTGTATTCTGTGTAAATATATTATATATTACTTCTAGTTAAATTAATAATAATACATTTCAATAATAACAGCTACTATTGATTGGTTGGTGCATTCGTTGTTGTAGAAAGTGGACTCATGAGAGGCTCATAGATATAAAAGACGTAAATATTCAAAATAAAAACTATAATTTACTAGGCCAATATTATAATAGGTTGACGCTATTGTATGATATGTCAATAAGCATACAGCATAAAGGTTAACTTCTGTGATTCGACAATGTGTGCAGTGCTTAATTGTTGCGTGAATTTTCGTAATTCTACTCTTGTCCAATCTGTTATGGAAATGAATTATGTTAACAAAATGGCTTAGAGAAATAGAACTATATAGTTAACTATTAGTTATTATTAAGAATAAATAGTTATTATGCTTTTGAATATAATGTAAGATAAATTGTATATTGTATGTAAGATTCTTCAAAAGGTGAAAAGAAAATTAGCTCTAATACAATTATTTTAAACGATGTTATTATACATAATATTTCCGCTGCCGACGTGTCCTTATTACTATTATTAAGTATATATTTTATTCAGATTAACTAAACAAAAAAGTAAAAGGTTATAAATTTGACTGTATTACCTTTCTTTTAATATAATATGTGTAATACGGCATCGTAGACCTTATTTGAACGATTCAGCTAAGTTATAATTACGGATGGAATATACATACTTTCATTCTAGATATTAAATTTTAAATAGATCCGATGATTATATTGAAGTCACTTTAATACTGTAGTTAATATACTTATTTATATTTTTTGATTTAAGGTAGTATTTTAGACGTAAGTATTGACATTTAAAAAGAAAACAATATATCATCAAATAATATAAAATAGGATGTCCTGAGTGACTGATTCATCTATTAACGTACAGCCCATACCACTAGACGTAGAAATCTGAAAGAACAATGGCAGAAAAATAGTTGAAAAAAATTATCGCGTCTAGAAATAAGTTATAATATATAAAATGAGTTTTATTATTTTTCTACGATTTTTCAAATAAAAATGTATTTTAATTAAAGCCACAGAAAAAAGCAAACCTTTTGGGAATATAAAATGATTTAAATCATTTTTTTTTTGGAGTTTATGGCCTGGTATCTAGACCTTTAGGCCAAGTCTTAAGTATTTTTATTCGGTTTATTGTAATTTCCCCACTCCTTCATAGTATACTGCTTCACAATATGTTGATGCGTCACATTGTGCAGTTCTTGGGAGATTTTGGCGGCAACTTGATCCAGCAGACAGCTGATAGTTGGCGATGGTATCTAAAGGTGCCTATGCAAACAAACAGCTTATCTTGAGAATCCATCACCATCAGAGCACTTGTTTCACTGTTTCCACTAATAGTTCACATGCGTAGACACTTAATACACAAAATCGCAACACTTTTACATATCAAAGTCCACTTCAAACCATTATTTAAACAATAATACAGGAGCAGCAAACCGCCGCCGGTCAATTTCCCGCCAAAACTCCTTTAAATCATTTTACTCTATTCAAGTGTTACCATTTAGTCTATTCATACTATTTTAGTATACACTTTGTAAGACTACCAACACAACACACAAAATATTTTTATATTAAGTTATTATTAGTAATAACTATACAATCAGTAATAATAAAAATAAAAGTGATATGGTTGAGAATAAGTCTCTTACAAAGAATTTCCTAAAATAATACATTATCTCAATCATAGTATTATGTAACAATTGCATTTAATGTTATGCCAACACTAGCTAAAACAAAATGTCACTGTTTTTTACTGGCTTTACGGCTCTGGGTTCTAGCCCATCTGAGAATGTCACTATGATACAAAGGCCCTGGAGCCATGCCAGAAATATACGTTTATAGTAAGCAAATATATAATAGAGATACAATAATCTAAAAACTCTCAATTATATATTATGTATTAAGCTAACATCAAACAACCACAGGAAGCATGATTTTTCCCAAGTGACATAGGACATAACTGAAAAAGGTTCAAATCTAAATATCTTCTTTTTGACGCCTTCTCAGGACAAAATTCTTTGACAGAGTTATTAAGGGATTGACGCTTAATATTTTAAGATATTTTTGATATTTAGACGTTACCATTTCTTCTCAACTAATTTTATGTATGAAAGTCTGCCATTGTTCTTTGGGTGTTCAAATTGTATGTAGAAAAAAAAATACATTTCCTATTTTTTGTTGCAAAGTATGTATGAAAAATGTTGTATTTAAAGGCACAATCCAAATCGCTGGGCGTAGAAGCTTGAGATAAGTATAATAGCTTATTTTTATTGCGTAGGCATCCTGTGAGAAAGGATATTTGAAAATTGTATTTCAGGTCATCAGGTCTCCCTCCCTGTTAACAAATTCAAAATTATGTAATCTTGGAATACATATTTTAATAACAATGAGAAGTAAGTATTATTAAAAGTTTACCGAAACCTAACTCTTAATTACCCTTGGGTACTTTGACTTAATTGCAGAAATTATGTTAAATCGGAGTGTTGAATAAATTTATGGTTTGTTGGGTAACACATAAAATATACGTATAAGAGTAACTCTCCAAATAATTATAAAAAATTATATATAATATAATTATAATGAAACTTTTCATGTATGAAATTTAAGTAGTAGAACCGTGCTGTATGAATTGGCACAACTTTTTTCACCGCCATACTGCAGCTTTATTACAGTTATAGCACAAATGGTTCGTTTTGACCGGTGAAAGACCACGCTTTCACATAATACCAGCGTAAAATAGCAGCTTAAAGCTGTTGTGTTTCGTATGGTAAATAAAGAGAAACGGAGACACCTTTTTGTTGGAAACAAGGCATTCCATTTTAGTCCTCAGGGGTGACAATACATCTCCATTTTGATACTTAATCGAGGATAGATGTAGATGTCCTTGGACCACAGCATCCACTTACTATTAGTTTGACTATGTGCTCATTTGCCACCCTTATTCTATATAAAAAGATGTTCTCATTTTATTTATATTGAAGTCGGTTGTACAACATTTTTAATTTCACTACTTGTTTCTTACATGTACAAATAAGTATAAGTTTATTAGAACTAGATTACAAATGACTCAGTATGATATATAACTTAAGAAATATACATAAAAAATAACTGTGTTATATTTAGTGTATAGTTACCCGATACCTATCAATAATGTAATCAAATAAAAAGAGCTCTTCAAACTGGGTAAGACACATCATGTATGTTTTTTAGGGTCAAATCTTGAAACTAAATTTTAATGCTGTTATCCTCAACTGATTGAGCTGAAATTTTGCACAGATGTTTAGTTTGGATGGTTAGCCAAGTGAGGTCATTTTAAATCCATGATGGCGGACTAGTTATTTTCTTTGCACTCCCATGATATGGATATTAAATGAAAGGGTTTGCTGAGAAGAATACGAAAATGAAATGAGGTCACTCTAAATCCGATATGGTAGAATTTTTTTTATATGCTCCGCCATGATATATATAATATGCCTCAATAGTGCCTCCCAACGGATAGGTCTTAAGATGAACATGGACAAAACAAAGATCATGTATAACGTCCATGTCACACATATGCCGATAGTTGTTGGGAGCACTAAGCTCGAAGTTGTTGACGAGTATGTTTACCTGGGACAAATAGTCCAACTAGGTAAGTCCAACTTCGACCGAGAGGTCAGTCGACGGATTCAACGCGGCTGGGCAGCGTTAGGGAAATTACGGCACATTTTCTCGTCAGGTATATCTCAAAACTTGAAAACGAGACTGTACAACCAGTGCGTGTTGCCAATGATGACCTATAGAATTGAGACGTGATCCTTCACTGCTGGCTGGATAAGGAAGCTCAAGGTCGCTTAGCGAGCTATGGAGAGGGCTATGTGTGATAAAACTTACAAATGAAAATATCCGCAGTAGAACCAGAGTGACTGACACAGCCTAACGGATTAGTAAGCTGAAGTGGCAGTGGCCATATAACTCCAAGAAGCGACAACCGATGGGGAAAAAAGGTTCTCGAGTGGCGGCCTCGTACCGGCGAACGAAGTGTAGAGCATCCCCCCACTAGATGGAGTGACGACATGGTAAGACATGCAGGAAGTCGATGGATGCAGGTGGCTCAGGATCGTGCTTTGTGGCATTCCTTGAGGGGCCTATGTTCAGCAATGGACTTGTGAACGTTTGTGATGATGATGATGATGATATAGATATCCAATGAAAGGGTTCGCTGAGAAGAATATCAATAAAATGAGTTCCGCGTTCATCTCTCCGTGGAGATGATATACTTCTGCCCGACTAAACGGTGAGACTTAGCGGGGTCGTGTCTTAACTAATATCGACCTACACCCTGGGCAAATGCAAAGGTGGTGAAAAAATTCAAAATGGTAGAAAACAAGATGGCCACTATACCAATTTTAAAGAGTTATAACTCGGCAAATATTAGGGATAGTTTGGTGGTGCTTAAACAAATGTTGGGAACGACTAGGGTCAATTGCTGGCGATAAAAAACTAAGATGGCGCATCTAAGATGGCGATCAATAACCAACAATGACGTATTAAATAAAATAAACAACCACTTAGAGACATCTCCAGAGATAACTAAAAAGTGAAAAATAAATTAATAGTAAAAAACATTTTTAAAAATAAAGCTTTTATTGAAATTCTCTAAAAAGACTTTCTTTAACAGTGGTAGAGCCTCGCGGCAGCTTTTGCTGTCGCACGGATGGGCCGGCTCGAACCGGGGTGGTACCACGACCTCACAGAAAACCAGCGTGAAGTAGAGGTTTACCTCTGCGTTTCGCTTGGTGAGTGCAGGTGGCCGGAGGCCCTTTTTACTGGAAATGAGGCATTCCATCTTAGTCCTCGCGGGTGACAACGCATCTGCATTTTGAATCTTAATTGAGGATAGATGCAGATGTCTATGGGCTGCAGCAACCACTTACCATCAGGTGGACTGTGTGCTCGTTTGTCACCCTTATCCTATAAAAAAAAAAAAAAAGAAGAAAATAAACTTTAAGTTAAATAAAAACCGTCAATTTATTGTATAACACAATTTATATGATATAAGGGCTTGTTGCTAGATTTACATGTGAACATAAACAAGAATACAATATTCTGTAACTTAACATTGACGTGAGTAGGTATTAATTCTATAAAAAATATTTTATAAAATAAGAAAATCTCACGACAAGCTGACATAAAATCATACTAATGTCATTGAAGTAATTTGTACTTACTACATAATAGCTCAATGTGTAATGTAATAAATGGACGGGTTTGATTTAATTTAAAGTTTATTTTCTTCTTTTTATAGCATTTTAATAAAAGCTTTATTTTTAAAAACTATATAGAAGATTAGTGACGGACTTTGTTTAACAAAGACTCGACTTCAGACATGTTTGTATTTGTTTTACAGGACATGGGCGACAAACGAGCACACAGTCCACCTGATGGTAAGTGGTTGCTGTGGCCCATAGACATCTGCATCTATCCTCAATTAAGATTCAAAATGCAGATGCGTTGTCATGGACTAAGATGGAATGTCGCATTTCCAGTAAAAAGAGTCTCCGATTCTTTACACTCATCATAAGAAACACAGCAGCATTAAGCTGTTATTTTACGCTGGTATTCTGTGAGAGCGTGGTCCGACCCATTCGTGCTACAACTATACTATTAATATAGCTGCAGCATGGCTCTACCACGTAAAAAATTGTATCGGCGTTCGATGACGTTTTCCTGAGAAAAATTGACACAACCGTAGATCTACCAACACTGACATCTGTATAGTAATAAAACTGGAAAAGCGATAGCCCACAGCCTTGTGGAATATCAGAATTTTCAGGCAGTTCTTTTTTATTAATCAGATTATACACAATCGCCTACGGTAATTTAAAACCCCGTTGTGTGATACAAGTAGAAATTTAAATACCCAATTTCTTGTAAAGCCCAAAGGAAGGCTTTCTCTACTTCTAAACAAACGACCACACCCTCTTCCTTGGTTTCGCCTATTGATGATTGAAATAGAATAAAAAATCACCTGCACAACTTACTAATCAGCTGATGCCTTTAGGAGTACCTAATGAGCTGGCAGTTAATGACTCCATAATATTGGAGAAGAGGGTGAGGCATTCTTCTTTGAAGTGACAGTAAATAGAAGATCCTATGGACTGCCGTGATGAGAGCCTTAAATGCATGAATTCCTGAAGACAAGCTAGGTCGATATTACCTGGCTTTTCCTTACTAAGAACTCTTTTTAAGGACCTGGTCTTAATAAATAAGTAAAAAGGTTATTTTTTCTTCAAGGTTGTTTCAGTACAATTAGTAAAATTAATCCTAATAATACTGAAATATTAATAATATGAAATAAATAATTTTAAAAACTGTACTTGAAACAGGTAAATTACAGTTGAGGAATAAGGGGATGGGAATGAGAACACTTACAGAACTATGTCGAGTACCTCCCTCGCTGTCTGTATTCATAATGACGAAGGCAAAAAATTGAATAATCTGACTTCTGAATGAGTTTCGAGAAAATAATGAAAAATCAAAATGAACGTAACTTATAACTGTGCAAATAAGATTTACTCACCGCATACCTTTAAAACATTTTTTGACAAACATGTGGCCAAGTTTTAGTATAGGTGAGTGGTTACTTCGTCATAGGTGAGGCTTGAAATTGAAGAAGGCAGCAATTGTGTAAAAATACACAAATTGTAGTTTTTTTAAGGTGGTAACACTATATCCTAGCGTACTTTTGGTTTCTCAAGAACGTTAAATCAGCCAAGAGCGGATAATAATAATTATCTCCGTATCTGTTATTTCTACCAAATCTATAGAAAATGACTTTGTGCTCGGCTTTGCTATGTGCTAAATGCCATTCTCTAGCAATACAATGCATGGTTTTTACTATTTCAGTGGTAAGACTTTTGACGCTTAGAGCTCTGCCGCATGATTAGTAACTTTGTTTCTCTTCCAGTGATCATCGGTTATTGTTTACGTGTAATCTTGTAGTACAACTGTACATCCATCTTCCGACAGTATTAAGAAATTATTGCCTTGGTCGCAATCAGTCAACATTTTCAAGGACATTCAAAGTTTTTGTAAAAAATAGAAAATATTTTTTTTGCCAAAAAATCTCCGTTCTCTTCCTCCTTAACAGCCTGTAAAAGTACACTGCGGGATATAGCTCACGCAGTAGAGAGAATTTGCCTCTAAACCTCACGTTTGGCAGGTGGATTGACAATATTAGTACCTCTTCTACTATCTCTACTATTTCTTATTTTTCATGCTACTCTTCGACGCCCATCTAGACATTTTACGCATAAGTATATATATATAAACGAGATGCTCACAATGTCATCGATATAATCTAATAGATTTTATGGCATTTTATATAGGCTTTTATGACTAAGAGACGAAATGTAGTACTAGATTCTCTTATGCCACTTCACAAAGTAAATCACAAAGTAACTAAAATTCAATAAAAGAGCAAATAGTCTACTGTATTTGCCGACTGTGTGTATCAGAATTTCCTTACAGAATGTAAGTCTGGAGGCCCATTCATCCAAAGTCCTATGTATGACATTTTGTTGTAGGTTGTAAAGCAGACTAGAGGCTTCACAAGGGCCACGTGTTTTGCGTAGCAAGCTCTAGTAGTAATTTGAGAGAGTACACGAACAGGATGTGAACTAAATTAGGCATGCAGATCATAGATAATGTAAGTGTGTTTAGATACACGACACTAGGTCCAGCAATGAGCTTAAAGAGTTAAAGATCATAATGATGGTAACGATGATACGACAAAAGCAGAATCTAAAGTTTAAGACGACTAAGGATATTGCGACTGCATGTAAGCGTGTCGGTAATAGCATGTCCTTGTTTTACAATCAGAGAGCTGTAACAGGCTGATGGAAATCTAATTAGAAACCTAAAACAAATCTAACTATACTTTAGTTTGGTTGTCAAAAAAATATGACACCGCAAAAGGATTACGGAAATATTATTATACACAGCCGGCACATCAAAAAGTAATTTTGCTCCAGATATTGGCTATTAATGGAAGCAGTGATGTCTTCCCGATATTCTTACACTGTAACATAATTTTACACGGCAGTGATACCTTGATTTAATGGAAACTCTGGAACGTTTTATGAACATTTTTAATGTTTCGTTATTTAAAATTTAACATTATATGTAATAAATAAATAGATAAATAAATATAATTGTAAGTGTACACCATAGAAATTTAGAGAACAATAGAAAATGTACTAAATCTGTATGACAATCTTATTGCTAAATACGATCTCTACCAGGCAACCTTTGGATGGACAGAAACATAAAATACGTAAAGATGGAGATGTACATTAAAAACAAATGAATATATTATGAGATATAACAATAAACTACATAAATATGGGTTTACATAAAATATTTTAGATAAGTTATATACAAAATACACCTATATACGGATATACATATAATATTTAAGACAACATAGATAGTGACGACAAATAGTGCTCAGTAACTGAGGATTTTGAAAATTGGCTAAGATTTGGCATTACGGTAAAAACTGTGGAATGGATAAGAGTCCTTAATTACAGAGTTTCACACGAGCGCATTAATGAATTGGATATTGGAGAGGTGAAGAAACCCAAAACGTTTCTTAAAGTATTGGAGTGGAGAGAGTAAAAATAATGCTATCGAGGAGAAAAATGTGTTCGCGTTCCGTTGAATTTATTTTATTCGAAATCATGATTATATTTGCGTAGACCAAATATGAAGCGAATAGAGCCGCTCAAGCTTGTTAAGTTGGTCTTCATTAAGTCAAGATAGCTGTCGTCGGCGTACTCAAGAATACAAACGAAAGTGCAAGCACAATTTTAGTGTAAGTTGAAAAAAGGAAGTAGCTGCAGCAAATCTCTAAGGGCTTACCGCTGACAGTTGAGGCCCCCGTGATAGCTATTTATGTATATATACCCAAGTTCTTGAGTACTTTACCAAATTCAATGTCAGTACCATCAAAGGCACTACGCGGGAAGCTCTACCAGTCAATTTTATCTTATAACTATCATCTGAGTTTTTCTAGTATTTACTTCCAGGCCATCAGACTTGCTCAACTCAAAGATATGTCCTATATTAGTGTTTATGCAAACGAAAGTTTCGCGTAAGCACGTTAGTCGTGGAACAAAAAGGGGAAATCTCCCGCCGGACAAGGTGTTCAACCCGGGGAACAGCCAATGCTCCATGTGATAGTTTTGAGCTATTCTATGTATATATATCACAAGTACTTCGGAACTTTGATAGTACAGTTTAGGCTTCGGGGCGATTTTCCTGTGGCGTGACGACAAAGCCACCACACACTCGTTAGGAGTCTGAGTATAGATTTGCAAATCTTCTGCATAGAGGTGGTAGGAAGACAAAAGTTTATTGGAGATAGAGTTAACAAATATTACGAAAAGGAGTGGAGATAAAACGAAGTTCTGGGGTACACCTGGACTCAGTTAATATCAAGTGGAAAAGGTATCATTAATACAGATACGTTGTCGATGTACAAATAGGTAACTTGCAAACCAGGTTATTACTGTTGACAATATGTTAAGAGAGCATACAAGAGCTAACAGTATATTGACGTCGACGTTGTTTAAAGCATAGCTGAAATCTTACAGTGCCAGAGCAGTGACTTGTCTATTCTCCATTCCTTGCCTTATCAGTAACTTTGTTGAGAGTTGTGAATGTTCAGTAGCGTCAGTAGCCTAATGGCAGGGCGCGGACCGCGAACTCGAAAGGTCGTGGGTTCGAATCCGCCATTCGACTACTGTCGTGAACCACTTCTAACACAAGCATTTTAAGCTTACCAAAAGTGGTTAAAGGGAAATTTAGTAATGTTTAATAGCATTAATAGTATTTAAAAAAATGTGCTGTTACCTGGGCGACAACCGGACTGATAGGGATTTAGGAAGTTGTATTAAGAGAAAAGCTAAGTTGTTGCCGCACAAATCTTTTGCTAGGAACGGAAGAATCGAGATAGGATGGTAATAAGAAAACGTAGACAAGGATTATGCTGTTTAAATAAAGTTAAATTAAGCTTTCTTCCACGCATTTGGGAAAGTTTCATTTTCTATTAAATAACTTAACAAGTGTGTCAAGATGTGGAAAATGTCATTAAGGATGGGTATTATCGTCTTTTTGTTTATACTCTCACTATCAAGCGATGGTTGCTATGCTCTTCTTAACATGACAATCCGTGATTGCGTAACAAAATGGGTGGAGAGTCTGGAGCTGGTAAAGAAATAAAGATAATCTAAAGTTTGACCCATAACAGGCCCATCGAAATTGAACGAATGAGAAAATTCAACATATAATAAATGTAATAAATATTAGGGTACATTATTTTGGAACTTTTCCATTCCTGAAGTTTGGTCAAATGACCATACTTTAACGTGACCATGACAATCTGCAAGTTGATATATCGTAGAGCAACTAAGGTCTTTGTATTGATTGCGCATCTTAGTTATTTTATTGACCATCAACACGCTTAGGAAGACAGCTAAAATGCAAAGTGAAATGTTGTTGTTGTTTATTCTTGTGAAATTTATGTAAATAAACTGCCACAACGATACAGGGAAAAATCCTAGTGTGAAGGAAAGGCTCTTTTAAATAAAGAAAACATATACAAACTCAGAGAAACGATTGTATAAAAACCTATATTAATTACAGCTGAAAGATCAGGGAAAATATTTAAACTTGTTAAAAAGTCTATTAACCTGCACTAAAGCAGCATGATGGCCTCTTTTCTACATTTTCAGCTTCTGTACTCATTTCTTCTTGTCCTTCAGTGGGACGTTTTTATACTGCTTTTTTCATCTACTGCTATTCAGGAAATCGCATAATAATGAATAGCAAATCATGTTATTATATGCATTTTAATAGTTATTCATTAATTGAATTCTCGTTTTAAGGTCTCTTATTAAACATTTGATCTACTGCTTCAATCCAATTATTATTCCACTAATCTTGATTGATAAAATCAAAATTTTAATTAGTTTACAATGTCAACTTATAAAACGTTTCCGTTTTATTTAACATAACCGAAGCATTTGCTATTTTACTAGTCCTGATTCATTTTTAAAATAAGAACATTTAAAACATTGCGCCATAAAATCTGGCTGATACAAGTTTTCCCTCTTCTAGACTGACATTTTGCTGAAAGCAGTCGTAGATTTCACGGATTAATTTATTCAAGCACAAGTGACGAATCGCTCCTAATTTCTCGTGCTATTATTGTAATTCCGCTACGACAATAGATTTTAGGTACTTATACAAAATAAAAGAAAGTGAAAATTGAAATGTTTAAGTCGTTTGCGTTTGTCCCTTAACATATTTTATAAATTATAAACCTTAAAATATTATAATTGTCGTCCACATCATCAAGCTGTATTTATGTAGTTAACAAAAATTTTAACCAACGAAAACTAATTAAATAATAAAAAATAAAAAATCTCCAAACTTATTAGAACTGCTTTTAGTTAAAATACCAATTTATTATAATATCTTTGCCATTACTTATAACTCTGATCACAAATACGCGAAAGAATGTGGACAGGGAATTTATTTGACTAGTCCAATCAGCACGCCTAGACTTTTCTGGACAATTTTTTTTCTTATTTGCAGTAAAATTCAATTTTTTTTACTTTTATTTGCTAGGAGCTTTCTTTGATTGATCTTAAATTTTTGCAATAAATAAATTGTTTACACATGTTTAAAACTTAATGCATAAGGTAAAGGTAAACTGCAGCCTTATATTACTACTTCTGGGCACATGCATTATATTATTTCTGAGACGGTTTTAGATCAGGAAAGTCTCAACGGGAAGTATGATAGTAAATATTAGAGCTCGAAATTTTGAGTGGATTTCTGAAGGAAAAAAGGGACTGATAACTAATCGAAAATGATTTATTGAAGAAGGAGAAATAATGTGCCGGAATACAAAGCGAAAGATTGTTAGTAGAACGTTAATGACGATCGTGAGGCTAATCGGCAGCTACTTGAGTCGTTTACGAAATTCTTAAAATGTGATCATATGTACAGAGTCCAAGTGTATAAACATGCATTTTTAATTCGCTCAAGTTTATTTAACTGCACTTTAGTAACGCCCAGATAGCAAATATCAGCATAGTCAAGAATAGGTAGAAGAATAAGAAGAAAGTTTCTAAGTCTCCGCTGAAAGCTTTTATTTAAATGTTACCTCCACACTAGGATTTTCTCCTGTATCGCAAAGGCAGTTTATATACAAAAATTTCACATAGACAAAAATCCAGACCCGGAACAATTATTTGTAGGCCACCATACAAATACTTGTTCCGTGCGAGATTCGAACCCGCGGCCCTTAGCGCTGTAACTCATTTCTAAGCTACTGCGCCACGCAGCCGTTAAGTTTAAGGTATATAAGAAATATTAGGTATAGAAGAAATCGTTAATTTTGAGTAGAATAATATGTAATATAAGTTTCTTCCCATACAGTGGCTAAACGATAAATGCCACATGTCGTAGAACCGCAACAATGAGTTACAAATTAGTAAATAGCAGTTTTGCATACAATTTGCTTTTTAGTTTATGATTATATTAAAACCTTTAATTAAAACCTTTTTAATTAACATAAAAAAATTGATTGTTTTATTAGAACACTTAGTGCGACATGGATAAACCAGGGGCCATACCGCCTTATAGTGAGGATGTGGCGTGGAGTGGTGAATGGAGTGGAATTGTGTGCTGATACTTACATCTATTACATCCTCAGTGCGGCAATCCACATGACAGAATGCCTTGTTACTAGTACAAATGTCTTATAACCATATGAGACTATGAGATAGCGTGGTGCTTCCACAGTCAAGTCGAATCATCAAACGTCATGCACCAGCCCTACCAATGTGAGGAGAGGACTGATGAGGATATCCTAAAAGCCATGCAGACTTTCCAAATCTCACTCCAAGCCTTTATTGGGGATAGTAAACGCAAAGCCAGGCCCAAGAAAAGAAGGTGAGCTCAGACTACTAAATCTCAAGGGTTATGTTACAGTTATTCACTCACACATTTCGCAATAAAAAACTTAAAAAATAAATAAGTTTTAAACAATTTTTTATGTTATTAAATAATATAAAAACATAATGTGATAATATATTAAAAATTTCGTTCCCTTTAAAAAAACTTCTAATTTTTTGGATGAAATAAAATAATTGTAATAATTTTATTTTATTTTATAGATCTGTTCATATAGTTTTATCACAATCGGTTCAGACATTCCAAAGATTAGCTCGGACAGACAGACAGAAAAATATTTAAAAAAAATATTATTTTATGTCATATAATCATGCAAATAACCCTGTGAGATATTACAGACAGATACTTTAACTTTATTTATATTTATATCTATAAATATAATAAATTTATCAAAGATACCCAGTGATTAATTAAAATTTTATGTTTGGTTACAAAACAATGTAGAATGTTTCAGATTACTGTGTAACCAACTCCCCTAGCAATTAGCGTTTAAAAACTTAAACACGTATGATTTTCAGCGCTAGAATTTTATATTAAAAAAGTTAACCAACGTCGCATTTAAAGTAATATGATTTTGATATGAAATAAGTATTAATTTTCGAACGGCCAATATAAACAACAAACACATAATTGTATTTTTATATCTAAAAGAACATTTTGTGATTTTTTAGGGGTACTAAGACTAAAACTAAATATGTAATTTTTAAATTTCAAAATTACCGACAAAATAGTTTGTAATAATGTGCCCTTCGTTTAAAATAAAGCAGATCGTAACGGAAACGAATTTTTTTTAATAAAGTTTCCGGGCGATATTGTATCAGATTTTATATCAGGTATGTACATATAATGTTAAAGAATAGGGAAGCACATTCTATACGTCATACTCGCTCTAAAATGGCAATACGAAAGTCAGGTAATTGCCTGACTCGCATTTAGTTGGGCACGCTCTCGCGTCGCGGCTCTACCTTCGCTACAGCGCGTAAATCTTTTAGTTATTCGTGGTAAAAATACCTTCCTGTGTTTTTAGGTGGTGCACAAATTACACGGCAACTGTTAGAGACAAGAAAAACGTTTCAATAATATTTTGAATATGGATGTTTTGTTCATAATTGCTTTTATTATTTCAACACTAACCGCTAGTGTAAACTTTGACGCTAGCTAGTGTGTTCATTTCTATACCGGAATGTCACGCGCTCGCACCAATGAGCGCTCAGCAGCAATCAATACGCAACTAATGATGTATATTCATCTTTTTCTAACGATAGGTATGCCGTATCATTTGTCTCTTTTTGTTAGCGCAACTTGTCATAATAAATAACTATACGTAAATATAGTACTACCTGCGCCACTTTAAAATACAATAATGTTAGTGTGTAACCTGTCTATATTTTTTAATACGTCTTTGAGCACATTAACCTAATAATTCGTTCATAATTTAGTACAGTCTATCAAAAGCTGCATAACATTGGCCTTCTGCATAGATTGCCTCATTTAGGTGATAATTCAAAGCGTTTCTCCGCTTGACAGCTAGGTTGGCAACCTTTATTTTGAGCTCACATCAAGAAGATGTTGCTGCCCAACTTCTGTTTCAGTTTTCCTCTGTCACCTTTTACGACATCCGTGGGATAATATAAATTATAAATTAAACCACAATACTTGACCTGGGCCACTCTATTCTCTTGAAACCTTCATCATTATAGAGTCAGTCATCAGTTATCGATGAGGAGTTTTGTGAGCGTTTATCTGAGCGTGTACGATGGGGTTGCCATATTTAAAAGATAAAAGTGGTAAAACTAAAAATTTTGTAGAACCGACTTCAATATAAATAAAATAAGATTATCAGCAATGTAGTCAAAGTCAAATAAATACGCATTATTTAGGATAACTCAAAAACTACTAGTTATATCTTGATCAAATTTATATGAAACCATATGAAATACACCAACTTTTAAATAAAAAAAGAATGTTCCAAATTGGTTTAGACGCCTTCGAGTAAGTTAAGTGTCAGTGAGTCTCATCATTAATTTTAATCAGATGGACTGTTTCACTAGGGTGAAAAAAATTAAATATTTTTTCTTCTACTAATAAAAGATAATAATAAAATACCAAGAGCAGAAAGTTATCTTAAAATGTTTAATATTATGTCGTTCGTGTATATTAGGTTGGTTGCTTATTAATTCATGTAATAGTAACAGTTAGTACAAAAAATACCCGGAAAAATCTTAATATTTACATATCGAACACGAAAAAAGGCAATTTCTGAGGCGGTACGTGAGCAGTTACAGCAAAAACATCTCATTACCTCCGATCCGTGCCCGGGGCATGCGGCGGTTAATTTCATTAGTACAAACTCAACGAATCGTATGACAACTTTAGTAAAGTTACCCAGTATGTGTTCTTTGGATAGCACATGTGTAATAGTTGGGTTGTTATATCAAAAGCGAAACGTCGGGATGCTATGTATAATTATTCATCTACATACTGTTACATCAAATAATTTAATCATAAAAGGTACTTCCATATTAAGAAAGCAATTTATTTGTTCCTTTTTTTTAATTACGTCATAATTCTTGGAGTTTATATTAATTCGAGAGTGAAGGAATCCTCGTATCCGTATAACATTTTCCTGCATTTCTGAGAAAATAAAAATGTGATGGCAGAACTGAAGTCTAACAACTCGTACTACAGCAAACCAAAGCAAAGCAAAGTATTTTCTGCCGACTTCTATAAAGGAGACGGTACTCAATTCGACGCGTGTGTTTTTTTATGTCTGTCACCTCATAACTTTTTACTGGGTGAACCGACTTCGATGATTCTTTTTTATATGAAAGCTGATACTTCTCGTGTGGTCCCATATGAAATTGATCAAGTTCAGACCAATAGTTTTTGAGTTATTTGGGTTATTCTTAATCACTTATATTGAAGTCGGCTGTACAAAATTTTTAATTATTTCCGATTCTTTGTCCATTCATTCATTACAGCTTTTTATTTTTTATTATATTTTTTATTTTATAGTATAAGGGTGACAAACGAGCACACAGTCCACCTGACGATAAGTGGTTGCTGTGGCCCATAGACATTCATCTATCCACGTTTGCGAATCAAAATGCAGATGCGTTGTCACCCGTGAGGCCTAAGACGGAATGCCTCGTTTCCAGTAAAAAGGGTCTCCAGTTCTCTACACTCACCATACGAAACACAGCAGCTGTAAGTTGCTATTTTACGCTGGTATTCTGTGAGAATTTAAAATTCTTTTGAAAGTCCACTGCTAAACGTAGGCCTTACATTTGTCATGGTGACCATGCTTGGCAGGCGGGTTGGCATACAGTTATTTTATTGTTTTGAGTTGTTATCAGGAAGATGCTGCTGCCCATCTCCTGTTTTATTTCCTTCTGTCGGCTCTTACGTTATCAACAGGATGGAATGGGGTTGAGAATTCTCTTACACCGCCACTGCGCTGCCTGATCTCTTCTTATTTTAAAACCGTTCTAAATGTGCCGAACAACTATTTTACTAAATAAGACATTTTCAAATACTTTTGTTTTGTATTATGTAATGACATGGGCCGCGATAGTTCAGGGGCTAACCGCTCACCATAAATTTAACAATACGCGAGCAACCCGGCTTTGATCCCTGCCAACACCGATGAAATTGTTATTAGCAATTTTAAATGATGACTTACTCTATAAATCTCTCACAAATAAGAGAGGTCTGTGACCAGCAGCATTTAATTTTAAATTTAATGCATTTCGTTCACTTTTCATTGAAATTTGAATAGTTGTTTGCTATTTAAATACACAAAATTCAAAGACAGTATAAGTAAGCCGAGTAGAAGCTCGAGTATAAAATATTCCACTAATTGGCTTTTCAACCATTGCTTTCAGTTGAGATTCTTTTGTCTGATTTGTAAATACAAGCAATAAGCTGAGGTTAAATTGGCATGGTGATTGCGTCACAAGTGGAGTAGTCTTACGGTATGATAACTGAAATATATAGTTTGTGCTTAAGTGAAATTGAATGGATTGAAATTAATTTTAAATCAAGTCAAAATATTTATGTTTACTCATCATTTTAAAAGTACAGGCAATTAATATTTATTTGTTTGCTACTAAAATATTAGATAACCAAGACAATATTTCTATTCTTTAAAAAACGTAAAACTGCACTAGGAATTTTTCCTCTATCGTGCAGTCGCTTGCACTACTTTGTTCCGGTCTTAAGATTAAAGAGAACCAATATAATTACAGATAATGGGGCATTTCAACTAATTTCACAGAGGCACGCATCTCTACTGCATCCTCTTTGCATCCTTTGTGTTTAAGTTGACTGCAGGAGTCCATTAACTGCAGTAGTCGTGTAACGTCTGATGAACTGTAGAGCCGCGTATTGATTATGCGCTCTTGGCGCGCGCGCCATGAATGACCGCGCCGACCAGTGTATTCCATGGAACGCGTTTCAAACGTTCGAAGTGTATTCAACTAAACGCTCTTGGCGCGCGCGGCAGCTGTTCCAGTGTTTGATCGTTCTGCATAGTTGTCGGTCCTGTACGAGCAGCTGCCGCTTTCATAGTTCTATGCATCTTCTCTGAGCGCTTTATTATGGTCAAAACTACTTTTGCTATTCCACAGCAGATCTTTTAAACTATATAATTGTATTAATTTACGGTAAATTTGGTTATCCATAGCTCGGAACGCAACAAACATATGAATAATGAAAACAATCGTCCCAACTAGCGCGCGCCAAAACTTAAACTACTCGTACTTTGATGCGCGGTAAAAAAGAGACACTAGATGGAGCGGCCCGCTCCACGTTCTAGCATTCCAACGAACAATTTGGCGCCCGTTCCCACTCCAAGGTGGTATCCATTTCGCGCGGCTGGAGCGCGTGCCAATGATCGACCTCTTGGAGCGCATAATCGATACGCGGCATAAGGTCCATTTGTCACTTCAGTTTCATAAAAAGAAAAATATCAAAAAAATCAAACTACGATTATCGAGGCAAATACATTATATTCTTTGCCAGGAATATTTTTACCCCAAGAATTCATACCTGGAATAATGGCTATGTGATTTCCTCATATTTTTACAAATCATTATTATTGTAGAACCACTACTATCAAATAACAATTATTTGTCTATTGAACAACAGATACAAACAGAAATAAAAGCATTCAGCCAGCGTTCTTGGCACGATACCGCGGGGAGTAGGACTATATGATGATTAAGTTTCTAGTTTTAGTTTTTTTTTATTATCATAGTTTTTAATATTGTAGATAAAATTAAGTATTATGTAGAATTTTATCCTATTTTAAATCCTATGTAAATAAATAAAATATTGTATATTTTTATGTAAATAAATTTTGTAAACATAAAAAAAAGCTTGATTTTTCATGTCAATAGAAGCAAATCAAACTGTGTGTAGTTTGTATAGCATTAGAAGTACCTATGACAATTCATATTTGAAGGTTTTTTTTTATAGAAATAGCGTGACAAACGAGAGTACAGTACATTTAATGCTAAGAGGATGAAGTGGCCCACAGACATCTACATTAATCCTCATTTAAAAATCCAGATGCGTTGTCACCTCTTAAGACTAGGATGGAATGCCTCGTTTCCAGTAAAAAGGGCTTCCTTTTGTCTACACTCACCACACGAAACAAAGCAGCATTATTCTGTGAGAGCGTGGTCCCATCCCCGGTCGAATCGACCAAGTCGTGCTTCAACACCACAATATAGTTACAGTGCGGCTGTTCGCGCCAAACGCTAATTTTAAGAATTGACGTCAGGGGGCGCTCGGCGCGGTGCATTCGTACCGGTTTGACGTTCGCGCGAGCGGAGTTGGTTTTGGGCGTGGCGCGTCGGAAGTCGACAAGGCAGCGCTCTCACTAGGACAGCGTGGTCGCGTACCGTATAACCTCTAATAGGGTCAGTTTTTGTTAGCAAGTTAATGCACCGACGCGACGAGGAGTTTTGTTGAGTCTAGAAAAATAGATTGTCTGCGCGAACGCCTGGTCGATTAATTGTTTTGGAAGTTAATATTGATTGCGATCAACGTCCGGTCTTTGATGCGTTTGGAATTTACTATTGCAGTTTTTTCGCTAGACTCGTGAGGTCGCTTTAAGATCGCTTCTATTTTGAGTTATCATTTTAGTGCGTTTACGCAATAACGAGGCCTGTCTAAGTCTTGTCGTGGGGAACGCTGAACTTTGTGATCCGAGAGAAGGTCGCGTTCGGTTTTTAGAAATAATTTGTTACTAAGTGAAAACGGAAGTTGAACTTTGATCAACCGTTCATTATTTGTGCGGTGTGTCACGTGTTTGATTACGATTAACGGGGATTTAGTTGAGTTTGAAGTTAATTAAATGTACAATAAAGTTGATAGATTGAAATAGTGTACAATAAAGTTGATAAACTGAAATAGTGAAATGAAGTCAGCAGTTTTCAATTGGTGACGTCCGCTGGAGTGATACCACATCGTAAGGCAGCATCGGACCAGGCCGCTGCCCGATCACCTCGGTTAAGTCAGGTCACACATGTACACACTACTTGCATGCACCTCACTTATCACCTGCCTGGTACCATGTGGTCAACCCTACCTACGGAGATCGGTAAGTGTTTGTTTGATTAGCAGACCTTATAGTTAATTATCCATAGGCCATTTGCGCCCCATCCTCTGTTGCCCGTCGATTGGATTACTCATGGACCCTAGTCCGGTCAACATTTGTCGGGGCAACTCAGGGCGTAAACAGCGGCTCTACCACGTACTAACTAAATTTTTAATTTTTACGTTACAGCAAAACTATAAAGTTGAAAAAGTAAATAGCTGATTTATAAAAGCGATATCACAGCATTTATTATTATGATAATCTAAAATTAGAATTTCAAATCGAGCACATGATATCATATTAGGCAACACCATAAGACCTCATAATACATTCACGCCTGTCACCCAGAGGGGTAGGCAGAGACTATGGTCTTCCATTTGACACGATACTGACATACCTCTCTCGCTTCCTCCCCATCCATATACTTACGCATACTCGCTCGTCGGTTAAAGGTACTCTTGATTTGGCCCTTTTCAAAATATCGCCAATTTGGTCGATAAACTTTCGCATAGGGCGTCCCTTCCCGACTCTGCCATTCACCTCTGCAACATAAATTTGCTTTGTCACTCTTTCCTCATTCATTCTTTCTACATGACCAAACCACCGAAGCATTCCTTTCTTAATCCTGGTCACAACGTCATCTTGCAAACCACACTCTTCTCTTATCACACTATTTCTCATCCTGTCATTTAGATTCATCCCCTAATACAATAACTATTATTACACTTCCTTATTTTCCATAATTTTTATTTTACCAGAAATAATAAAGTAAGGGAAGAAATTAAATATACAAAAGAAATGTTATTCCATAAATCCTAAAATTCTAACTGAAGCTTTTGTAATTTCAAGAATGTTTAATCCCTTTCAAAAAGAAGGTAAGCTAAGCATAGGGAAAAATTCCACGCAGAAAATTTATGAAACAAAGAAGAAAAAAAAAGAATTTTCGTTTATATTTGCCCAAAAGTTTGAATTGACTTTTGTTGCTCTAAGTGATCATATTCTTGAATAATTCATTATAATTGAACATTCAATTATGTGATCAAACTTATACGTTTACGTTTTTTTAAATATTCATTTATTTATTAACTTACGTTATGTTTCTATATACAACCAATGTGGTATACATATCGAATAATATAATTTTCTTTGATTTAAATGCAAAGCATATGGAGTTATTTTGGTATTGAGGTAAAGTAAACAGGAATATTTTTAAGGACTAGTCTAGGTCTAGGGCCATGCCATATCATATACGTGTGACAACTAGCCAAGCGAATTGAGCATTGGATCAGGATACGTGCCCGGGAATTGTATCTTGAGTCGAGGAAAAGTTATTTAAGCGGGTAAATATGTTATAATGACAAAAAAATATATAAATTAAATTCTTGTCTATCTATCTTCTTTAAGTTCCTTTAATATTCCATTAAACAGGATTATTTTTCAAAGAAAAACGAAATTTTTAACTTAAGTTCAAATATATAAATAATGATATACCGTTATTGCAGTTCTTGAAAATACGAGTAAATAAGGCTTCAAGTTTTATTTGAAACTAGCTGTTCCCCGCGACTTCGCTCGTGTGTTAGGGTTTTCATGTTTATGCGCGGAACCCTATTTCTTTTTCTAAAATAAAAGTAGCCTAAGGTACTCCTTATGATATCAGCTATCTGCCAGTGAAAGTCCTGTCAAAATCGGTCCAGCCGTTTCGGAGATTACCCAGAATAAACAGAGAGACAGACAAACAGACAAAAATTTTAAAAATTGTATTTTAGTTATAAGTATCGCATTTAATTTCATATGTATTTAGTAAAAAATTGTTACTTTTATATTACAAACAGACACTTCAATTTTATTAATTTGTAGAGATTATCCCGAATTGAATGTTATTTATGGGTAACAACGTTTTTGCCTACCAATCGACCATTACGAATGTGTGCGTGCGCAGTAAAATCAGTTAAAATAATGCGTTACCACATATTTTGAAATTAAAAAGATAAAAAGAACAGAATTCTAGAAGTTTTTTAAATTAATTTTTCTTCACCATTTGCCTATATTACTTATTCTGAAACTTCTCTACAAATTTGGCCGGTTATTGCAGAATAATCCTGTATATTATATATAAATACTAGCTGACCAGGCAGACGTTGTTCTGCTCTTTCCGGACGGCCATTTGTTTTCCTAAAAAGAACTCCTGAAATTAGTAACAAAAAAAATTGAGGGTCACTTATCAAGATAAAAACTATCCTATCTCTCAAGTTGGACCAAACTGCACACAGTGTGCATAATTTCATTGAAATCAGTTCAGTAGTTTAGGAGTTATCGCGGACAAACAACGTGACACGTAATTTTTATATATAAAGATAATTGGAGAAAAATATATTGTGTCGATTAGACTAGACCGATAAATTTTAGATCCACAACCTAAACTCGTCACTTGTTTCCGTTTCTTCGCCATACGTGATCAATCTACATATTATTTAATGAAATAAATAAATGAAATACATATTATTTAATGAAATACTAAGTTTAAAAATGTAACAAAACAAGTTTACCTATTTATTTAAATATTATCTACGTGGTAGAGTCACGCTGCAGCTATGCTCTCACAGAATACCAGCGCAAAATAGCAACTTAATGCTGCTGTGTTTCGTATGTAGAGAACCGGAGACCGACGGTCGAACCGACCCATTCGTGCTACAACCATAATATAGCTGCAGCATGACTCTACAACGTATAAAACACTACTAATATATAACTGCAGCATGGCTCTACCACATTCAACGGTTTACCACGTTTCATCAAGTGCTTCAAATCCAGTCCTTGAAGGTATTGATGTTAAAACAGTAGTGGCAATCTCAAGAAGTTTGGCTTTCTTTGCGTTAAAGGATAATGATTTGCTGGTCGATTTTTTGGAGGTGCTATTACTAGCGGTGTTTAATATAGAATCTGGTGTATGGGTTGCCTGGGGCGTATGAGATGGAGAGTCGAAATGGAAAAGGAAAAATTACATATACAGTCGCGCGCGCGCACCCACTAGCGTCGGGCGTGTTTTGTTATTCATAGCGTTGGCTCGCGAATCGTAATAATGACGAACGTTCTTAAGTGCAACGTGTGTAACATTGTAATCGACGAACTATTATCATACATACAAAACAAAGTGTCTATCATAGACGAAGAATCATTAGTGCGTATTTGTACATCGACATTTACTAGTGATGAAATCAGAAACTCTAAGAAACTTTTATTTGAGTCCATCCCAACGGGTAATAGAAAAATATTGCGAAAGAACAAAGGTAAAGAGGAGCGCGATGTAACGGACATTATAAGTCTATTTAAATCTACGGAACCCGATATTATTCCAATTTTTGTGGCTAGACAGCTTGACAAACTGCCGCCGATTTTGCTAGATCACTTAGACTGTTCCAAATTATTAAAGGACATGTTAACATTGAAAGCCGAAATTGAAGAAATAAAGTCTACGTATGCTACCCAAGATAGCGTTGACAAACTTAAGTCATCTATTCTTCGCTTACAAAATGACCCACTACCACCACCGACGTCGGCGTTTAAAATCAATAGTAAAAGAGGTGCTTTTCTAGACAGTGGCCCTATGGGTCTTTCACATGATTATACAGTACACAACATGAGTGATACTACGGGTTTAATATCTCCCATGTCAGAGCGTAGAGATGTGAGGGTAACGCAAAATAAACAAACGGGCGTCATCTGCAATGTGGGACCTGAGTGCTCGCCGTCGCTGCCGCAGCCATGTCGGAAGGCAAGCGCGAGTGTTGCGATGACGTCAGACTCACCGAGCTCTGCTACTGAGGTTGTGGACCAGCTGACCGCAACTGATAAGGCAGGTTTTGTTTGCGTAACAGAACAAAGTCAGTCAGAGCAGCCGATCTTCGTGCGTGAAACTCTGACAAAAGACAATAATAAAAAGGAAGGATGGCAGACAGTAACGTATCACAAAAAAACAAGAAAGTATCGTTATGTTGGCAAAGCTGGTGTAGCCAGAGATTTACAGTGCTCTTTCCGGGCAGCAGATAAGAAACTTCTTATGTTTATTACGAATGTGCATAACTCTGCGACGGAAAGTGACATAATAAAACATATTTATAATAAAACTCAGGAAACCGTGTCACTAGAAAGAATAAATATGAAATATGATAGAGGACACAAAGCTTACAAATTTTCAATATCAGAGGTCAATCTGCCAAAATACATGGATGAAACTCTATGGCCTGAAGGTGTTATATTTCGACGTTTTGTGAGTTTCAAATACAGGAATAAGAACGGTGCGCGCCCTATTGGCGCCGACGGCATAGGCAAACCAAATAATGGATAGTGGCCCCTATCGATTTGCTACATTTAACTGTAAGAATGTTAAACGCTCCATTAATGACGTCAGAGACTTATGCCATACGTGTGACGTGATATGTCTTCAGGAAACTTGGATTCTGAATCATGATATACCCTTTATTGGCACGATCGACAGCGGTTTTGGTTATGTGGCGACATCAGCGGTCGATACATCTGCAGGCATCCTACGCGGGCGCCCTTATGGCGGCGTCGCGTTGTTATGGCGGTATAGTGCATTCCAGCAGGTGGCAATATTAAATTGTGAAAATTCACGCATTTGTGCAATTAAAATTATAACAAATGATAGACCCATAATTGTGATGAGTGTTTACTTGCCGACAAACTCTGTCGACAATTTACAGGAATTTACAGACTGTTTGAGTGCGGTAAGCGCTATTATTGACGAATATGGAATTGAAGCAGTGTTTATCTTAGGCGACTTCAATGCGGACCCGGGTGAGTTGTTTTACAGTGAACTTGTTAGTATTTGTAATGACCAGTTATGGTCATGTATAGATGTAGATATGCTAGGGCTGGACTCTGGTACTTTTACTTTTATTAGTGACGTTCACGGGACCAGCAGTTGGCTGGATCACTGTGTCACAACTCTCGCGGCGAGGCAGGCTGTCGTCGGTGTAGATATTAAGTATGACACTCTTTGGTCAGACCATTTCCCACTTATAATTAGTTGTAATTTAAATTTTATAAATCCTAAGATCTTTGCGAGCGTAACCAATGTTAACAAAGACGTAGTATGGGGTATAAAGAGTGCGGAGCAAATCACAGTGTACGCTAAAGAGTGTCATAATAGGCTAAAATTAATAGACTTTCCTTCTGAGTGTGCGAACTGGGCTGACCGATTTTGTAGTGACCGTGGCCACAGGCATGTTCTGGATAAGCTTTACTCTGACATTGTTGCCGCTCTCCAAGGCGCGGCGACTTTGGCGAGTCGGGGAGGCGCGAGGAGGGTTGGGGGTGGCCCGCGCATAGCTGGGTGGAACAGACACGTCAGTGAGGCTCACAGAGAGGCCAGATCTAAATTCAATGACTGGGTATTGTGTGGTAGACCCAGGTCAGGTTTTCTTTACAAAGAAATGTGTGATAGCAGAAGAGTGTTCAAGTCCCGATTAAAATGGTGCCAAAATCATCAAGACCAAATAAAGATGGACGCTCTTGCTGTGAAACATAGCAAAGGAGATTTTCGCGGCTTCTGGAAGTCCACCAGTAAAATAAATGTACGACCTGGCCTTCCTGTGTGCGTCGATGGCATGAACAATCCCAAGGACATCGCAAATCTTTTCAAGAGCCAGTTTTCTGTAAAGTCCCTGTTGGATCCGGTAGTGGAAGTGTTCAGCACTGACCTGGACACACAAACAGTGGGGACTAGTTTCCTGGCAAAAAACGTAACAAAAGCTATAGGAGATATGTCAGGAGGCAAGTCCCCGGGACATGACGGACTTAGTGTTGAGCACTTGCAACATGCTGGACCTCACCTAGCTAGGGTCTTGGCTTTGTTCTACTCTCTGTGTGTGAGCCATTCCTACCTGCCCGCAGATTTCATGAAAACCGTGGTGGTACCCATAGTGAAGAACAAGACGGGTGACTTGACTGACAAGTGTAACTATCGGCCCATTTCTCTTGCCACCGTAATTGCAAAGGTGTTTGACGGTTTGCTCAACACACAGTTGAATAAACATGTAACGCTCCACGATAACCAGTTTGGATTTCGTCCTCGCTTGTCCACTGAAAGCGCCATATTGTGTCTAAAGCAAACCGTCAAATACTACACTGATCGCAGGACGCCTGTGTACGCGTGCTTCCTCGACCTTTCCAAGGCCTTTGACCTGGTGACATATAACCTGCTGTGGGACAAGCTACAAAGCATAGGCTTGCCTCAAGAACTTATCAGCATGTTCCGGTACTGGTACGCAAACCAGGCCAATAGTGTCAGGTGGGCGGGGGTAATGTCGGATCCGTATTGGCTTGAGTGTGGAGTCAGGCAAGGTGGCTTAACATCACCAACCCTATTCAATCTATATATCAACGGGCTGATCGTAGCGCTTAGCAGTCAGCATGTCGGCTGCCACATTGACGGTGTTTGTGTCAATAATCTGAGTTATGCAGACGACATGGTGCTGCTGAGTGCATCGGTCTGCGGCCTGAGGAAGCTGATACGGAAATGCGAGGAATATGCATGTGGTCACGGATTATTGTATAATGTCAGAAAGAGTCAATACATGATCTTTGAGGCCGCTGGTGCGAAATGTCCTGATAATGTACCTAAAATAAAATTGAATGGTGTACCCCTGGAAAGGGTTAAACAGTTTCAGTATCTGGGGCATTTACTCACCTTCGACCTAAGGGATCACGCTGATATGGACCGGGAACGGAGGGCGCTGTCTGTCAGAGCTAACATGATCGCCCGTAGGTTTGCGCGGTGTTCAAAGGAGGTCAAGGTTACACTCTTCCGAGCGTTCTGCACATCGCTCTACTCGTGCAGCTTATGGGCTAATTACAGTAGGAAGAGTTACAGCGTCCTCCGCGTCCAATACAATAATGCGTTTAGGGCGGTGATGGGGTTGCCTCGGTTTTGTAGCGCCTCTGGTATGTTTGCGGATGCGCGCATCGATTGCTTCAATGCCACCATGCGCAAGCGGGCCGCGTCCCTGGTGCGCAGAGTGCGGGCCAGCTCCAACACTGTCTTAGCGATGATCTCAGGAAGGTTAGACGGTTATATTATCCGGCATTGTTGCGAAAGGCATGTCGCAGACCAGCTGCCTCTGAGAAAGTATAGATTAATCTCGTCTCCTGTCTAATAAAAGTGTGTTCTTATAGTTTTTTTTTTTTTTTTTTTTGTTAATTATGTATTAATTTTATTTTATCTGCTTAGATTATTCTATATACTGACATTAATGCTTATTGAAATTGACCGGATGTATTATTTTAAAGTTGTTATCTTGTTGACATTGATTTATGTATTGTATTGCTTTAATTGTGTAGATTGATTTTAATTTAACTTATTGCAGCACAGTTGCCTCAGAGAAAGTTTTAATTATTGATCTCGTCTCCAGACTGATAAATGTGTGTAATTCTGTTATTTATTTATTAATTTTAATTTTATGTTATTTTATTTCATTATTTTATTTATATACTGACATTACTGCCTATTTACATTGACTGGATTTATTATTTTAAAATTGTTATTTTGTATTGAAATTGATTTAATTATTGCTAAAATTTAGGAGACTGATTTTAAATTTATTGATTTTACTGGATATGGGTGTAATTTGCCTGAATAAAGATGATGATTATTATTATTATTATTATTATTATTATTAACATTTTATTGACAAAGAATAGTATTAGTAATATAACATTAAATTCATATATAAATAACATATGTTTTCAGTTCCCAAACACACAGAAAGAATGACTTGAGATTTCGAAAGATTTTGAAGAGCTCTGGCATTTTCCTTTTTGTGTTAGCGCTATGGATGGGAAACATATTACCTATTATGGAACCTCCGGATACTGGTGCATACTTCTAGAATTATAAAGGATTTTATAGTATCGTCTTATTTGGTATAGCAAATTCAAAAAACGAATTCATCTACGTAAACGTAGCGATTAATAGTAGAATTTCAAATGGAGGAATATTAATGAAAACCCTCTTTCATGATATGATGGAAAATGAAACATTTAATTTGCCAGAGCCTCAGAGATACGTACCTTACGTATTCTTGGGTGATTCTGCATTTGACTTGAACGAGCATATTATGAAGCCATGTCTATACAGTACTAGAAACCAAGACGAACGTATTTTTAACTATCGTTTAAGCAGAGCAAGGAAAGTTACAGAAAACGTATTTGGAAACTAGTCTGCATAATTCATATTACTGCTAACTACAATATCATTGTCCTATTTAAAAAAATATCGATGGTGTAGTGTTAGCATGCTGCACACTTCATAATTTTTTAAGAGATTTTGTAATAGCTACTGCACAGCGAGAAACGTTAGTGAAGATTATATGAAGATGAAAATTTTCGTTCAGTTCGTGGTGATTGGCGTCAACAAAGTAAATCGCACATACAGCAATTCTACCTGAAGATAAGTACGCGATAAACTTAAAAAAATTTAACTCATCTGGTGCTAATCCTCATCAAAATTAAATTAATTTATGAATTAATTAATTTCTGCTTGCGGCTTTGTCTACGCGGATTTCAAAAGATAAATAAATAAATGTATATAAAATAAATAATACTTACATATTGTGTATCTTCTTCATTTTGACCTTGACCGATACTAGAAATTCCCGACCGAAGCTCTGCTTGATCTAATAAAAATAGCATTAAATCAAAATACGACAATGATGGTTCATATACGCTCTCGGCATCGGAAACAGTTCGTTTTGATTTTCTAAGTAGCCGAAGTTCACGTCGGAATCCAGTTTTCAATGATTCAATTTTAGTTTTAACTTACATACTTCGTGTCTGCAGCGGGATAGATTTATCTACAAATTTTTCGATTGCTTGTGCCTTTATTTCTTTATTTAGATACAATCGCTTATCTTTCACTTTCCATAAACATGGTAAAGACTTATAAAGGTCTATAAAACTTGTCCAAAACACTTTATTGTCGTTAAATGCCACGACCAAACGCGTCTACACTATAGGTAAAGCATTAGTGCGAGTCTAAGGTGCAATCTGGCGGGCACATCTGTCGCTACGCACACACGCACATTTGGATGCTCGGATCTGCCTGCTCCGTGCCCGATCTGGAGGTTTTGAGCACGGGCAGCGGGCAGGCATCAGACAGGCAAATCTGTGCCTGTTCTCACCATACACCAGTAGTTCTGTTCACCAGGCATAACTGTCAGGCAACCCGTAAAAGTTCTGTTTCGCTATAGGGAGGATTTGCTATAATCGTCAAGTTTGACGGATTGACAATCGCAGAGAGAGGCTTCTCTTTGATGCAGCTACCCGTTGTAGACGTCTATTGGAAGTCCTAAAATTTTTACTGACATTTTACGTACATAAATTAGTTGAATCACTTATAAAAATAATGAATTTTACACTTACAAATTTCACACAGCAAACATGTAGACCCGGAACAATTATTTGTACGTTATGAAGTTGTAATCACTTAGCCGCTGCGTTATCTCCCCACCTTATGAGTACAACCGGACACAAGCAGCATTGGACTTAAAAATAATGTGGATATATTCGTAGCAACGTTATAAACTAATCCCTATATTCTATTTATATCTCACGTATAAAGCTTCATTGCGTTGTATATTTGAAACGTGCCATGATATTAAAATATTTTATGAATGGATTATTTGACTGACGCTTCATTTATAAGATGTGTATGTAAAAAGAACGTATGCTGAAATACACTTATTATTAAAAAATATGTAAAATTCACTTGCGATGTTAATAAAGGTGTAACCTGTATATTTTTCCTTTATGTAAGTTATACCTTATTAAATTTCTTGAAAGTAATCCTTTTTTTCGTTTCCTTTAGCCACTCCTGGTAAGTTTAAAATGCTTGTATTTGGAGTGGTTTACGACAGTAGTCGAATTATCGATTCGAATCGACGACCGTTGAGTTAGTGGTTCGCACTCTGGCATTAGGCTACTGTCGCTTCAAATAATTATATAGTTATAATATGAATCATCAATTTAAGAAAAATAAACAAATAAATATTAAAACACAACTACAATTTTAAATCCTTATTGAGTTATTTTTTCCTTACATATTATTATTTTCTTTTTTTTTTTAAAACGTTACCTACACACTAGGATATTCTCCTGTATCGTAGAGGCAGTTTACATACATAAATTTCCCAAGGACACCCATCCAGGCCTGGAAGAATTATTTGTAGGCGATACAAAATACTCGTTTCGTGCGGGATTTGAACATTGCGCTGCCCTTAGCACTGCAACTCATTGCTAAACCACTGCGCCACGGAGCCGTCAATTATGATGTATAATGACAAATTAAAGCTTAAGCTTTTACCTTAAAAAAAATATAATCCTATTTATTCGTAACTGCAAAAACTTTTTAACACTATATTTTAGCACTATATAATATTATGCAATATTATGATATAATATTTTTCTGTATAATATGTATAAGCACGTGAGCAATCCCCCTCATATCCATTTTTACAAAACCACATACACATACACACCCATTCACACATGTACAAATATTTTCACATGTATGTACGTAACGACATAAATACATATTCAAATATTGAAATAAACTTAATAATAAATCAATCATCATCATCATCATTACATCCCTTCACAAGTCCTCTGCTGTATATAAGCCTCCGCAAGGAATGCCACAAAGCAAGAAACCTGAGCCACCTGCATCCGTCGATTTCCTGCATGTCTTACAAGATGGAGTACATATAGTGGGGATCCACACTTCACCTACGGATAAGAGGCTACCATTCGAGAACCTATCTTCCCTATTGGTTGCCGGTTCCGCGAGCTATATATGGCTGGCCCATTGCCACTTCAGCTTACTAATCCGTTAGACTAAGTCGCTCACTCGGGTTTTACTCCGGATTTATTCATTTCTAAGTCTATCACGCAGAGAAACCCTGAGCATAGCCCTCTCTATAGCTCGCTAAGCGACCTTGAGCTTAATCATACGGCCAGCAGTGTAGGAACACGTCTCAAATCCATAAGTCGTCACTGGCAACACGCACTGGTTATACAATCTTGTTATCGAGTTTTGATGTGTACCTGCTGTGAAAATGTGTCGTAATCTCCCGAACGCTGCCCAGTGGAGTTGAAACCGTCGATGGATCTCTCGGTCGAAGTTGAAGTTGTCTAGCCGGACTATTTGTCCCAGGTAAACATACTCGTCAACAACTTCGAGCTTAGTGCTCCTAACAACTACCGGCATGGGTATGACATGGATGTTACACATGAGTATTGTTTTGTCCATATTCATATTAACACCTACCCGTTGGTGCTTAGGTCCTCTAGCGATTCTGCCATAAGGACTGTCTGACTATCATCAGCAAATCGATGGTAAGTGCTCTCATTGATGTTTATGCGTATATATCTAATATATATCATATATAACAATAAAATACAATAAATCCAAAACACTAATAAATTTTTTACAAGATATAATTATGGTGTGAAACAAAGTTCATGTTGGATTGCGGCAAATAATTTATTTATTTATTTATTTATTATTAGACCTGCTTATAAGCTAACAGATGATAGCATCCAACACGCTTGTAACATTAGATACATTAAATCAATTTTAAGTCAAAATCTTAATCAAATAAAACACATAACATTAAATTACAAAATAAATTACCTACATTAAATTAATATATATATATCCAACATTAATTATTAAAATAACTGCCTCTAATTAAACAAATTAAAAAATAAAATATAACCAAATTAGTCAAATTAATATTACACATAATTAAATTAGTAAATAAATCAAATCAATGTATGGGTTAAAAAATTATACAATGTCAGTTAGAATATATCTTAATTTACTAATAAGTTTCCTCAATCCATCAGCAAATAAGTCAAGATCATCGTACTGAGCAAGTATGTTACCAATCAATCGTAGTGCGCGGACAGTGGGCGCGTGCTCACCGCGCCTGGTGCGCGCGACAGGACGCGCTAGCAAATGAGGCCGGCGGCGCGGGGCTAGCTGTAGCCCTGACTTCTGCCGTATATTACGGGGAACTAAGATGCGTACACTCTCTAGTATCTGCGGACTATCGATCTTGTGATACAGTATAGAGAGATAGTGTTTCAGCATAAGCATAACCCTCCTAAATTTCAATGTTTCCATATCAACCATGCCCGATACGAACAAAGAAGGATACAGGTGAGGATAGTACACGTATCGCTTCCTAAAGCACCATCTGGCAAACTTACGCTGTATCTTCTCGACCATAAGAACATCCTTATCTTCAAATGGGTCCCAGACAACAGCACCATACTCCAGCTTGCTACGAACAAATGCATTAAATAATATTTTAGCAACTACTACATTGTCAAATTGTGTTCCAGTCCTAATAACAAAACCTAACATTCTATGTGCGTTCTTACAGATACTTGTCATGTGTAGATGAAAGTCTAATTTAGAATCTAATAACAGCCCCAGGTCTCGAATGCCATTTACTCTTTCCAGAGGCGCGTCATGTAGGATATACAAATTTACAATTGGTCTATGTTTCCGAGTGAAAGTAATTATTTTGCATTTATTATTATTTAAAGGCAATATATTTTCTTGACTCCAATTCAACACCGCGTCAATGTCTCTTTGTAGATTTATGGTATCTGATTCAGATTCAATACCCAGACTGAGTTTTAAGTCATCTGCAAAGAGAAGGCATCCAGAAAAACAAACGATGTTTGGCAGGTTAAATAGGTTGACTCATATATATATATTGAGAGAGAGGTAAAGCACTAGTGTGGGATGCTACTTGAGTTGACACTCTGGCGGCCTCTCATCTCAGGGGTACCTCGTTTAGAGCCGGGGCGGCATCAGATACAGCTGAACTGAGTAAGTGACGCAAATATGAGTCTCTGAGAGATGACTACATATTTGTGCCATTTGCTGTAGAGACTATCGGTCCGTGGGGTCCACGTGCGGTGAAGTTCCTAAAGGAACTCCATCCGTGGCTGGTCATTGCTGCTGGTGATAAGAGGGCTGGAGCGAGAAAACTCAAAGGCTAAGTATAGCCATTCAACGGGGAAACGCAGCCAGCGTTCTTGGCACAATACCGCGAGGAGTAGGACTATATGATAATTAAGTTTCTAGTTTTAGTTTTTTTTTATTATAATAGTTTTTAATGTTGTAAAATAAATAAATTTTAAGATGTATTTATTCCTAATTTGTGTATTTTTTTTGTAAACTATATTAAAAATAATTAGTCATATTAGTTAAATACGCATTATTGAGGATAACTCAAAAACTACTTGTCAGATCTTGATCAAATTTATGACACCACATGAAAAGCACCATCTTTTAAATAAATAAAGAATCATCAAAATTTTTCAATCAAATCATCAAATCAATCATCAAAACTTTTTTCTAATTGAACCAATTAGAAAAAAGTTCTGAGATAACACACATAAAAAATATAGTCGAATTAAGAACCTCCCCCTTTTTTTTTGAAGTCGTTTGATATAAGGAAGTTGCCTGTTTTTGAATGTCTTTTCAGATTTAAGCTTTATAATTAAAGTACTTATCCATTTTTATGTGGCCTCATTCTTAGTAAATAGACCGATCAAATGTCTATTAATTTTCTGTAAACTTTACGAAAATGTGAAAAATTGTAAAATGTATTCGTTATAAATGTAGTTCTAAACCTTTACACACACTATGTGACTGCCCTTTTATAATATAGACTTTTATATTGCAGACGACATTTTACCATCTACTTTCTAGTCCATTAAGTTATTGGATCGGAGATATGAATGCAGTCACTATGTTTGAGATATAGGTTTGAACAGCCTACCGTTGAAAGTATCTGTAAAGATTGTCGAATACATTTTCAATTATATATAATACTAAATAATGCAAAGATTATTAGTATCTTATCGGCGTCGTCGGTTTACCTAAATTCGCATTTTTTATTAATAAAGTTCTTTTATTATTAAAGTGTATAGCCAACTTCTAACAAGTAAGGCCCTAAATGCATTGTTAACTTTTTTTATAGTATGTGAGTGACAAACGAGCACACAGTCCACCTGATGGTAAGTGTTTGGTGTGGCTCATAGACATCTACATCTATCTTCGATTACGAATTAACATGCAGATGCGTTGTCGCCCTTGAGGACTAAGATAGTATGCCTTGTGTCCAGTAAAAAGGGTCTCTGGTTATCTACACTCACCATACGAAGTACAGCAGCATTTTTGAAAAACCCAATATCCAGCAGAGACTCGATGAATAAATTAGATTAGAATCGAATAAAATAGAATAATTTTTGTTCAATACAGTTGACATAGAGACACCATGGTCGCCATCTTCTTATTCTCATGTATTCATCTAATATTATAATAGTGCTTTTTCTATAGCTTTCGTTTCATACTATTTTTAAACTTTTTGATGGATATACCTCATATACTTTACATAAAACCTTATGTATATAAATAGGATAGACTTGTATATTTTTTGAACAGTATTGTAAAATCGTAGGTATATTATATTGTCCCATTTATATATAACTAGCGACCCTGTCCCGGCTTTCCCGGGAGAGGGGTTAGTAAGGATAATAAAATACCATTTATCTTAACAAATTTTCGTTTTTAGAAAAATCTTTAAGTGTTTTGATAAAAATATAGCCAAGATTCTCCTAGAACTGATCTCTATCCGTTAATAAAGTTTCATCATAATAAGTTCAGTCATTGCGAAGGCTAATTAAGACTCAAAGAATAGCATTCAAATAACACCTAAGTTTAATATAAGCAAGTTATTTCAATATTACAGACAAACACCTCCATTTTATTTGTATTTTATATATAAATAGTAAAGATCTAAAAAGCTGACAAAATTGCTAATTTATTACATGAAAAACTAATTACTAAAATACATTTAGTATCCAAATTTTATTCGGTACCAAAATTTAATTGAAAATGGTACGCTCACCGCACTGAAACGATTTATTAGTCTCAGGCGAATTATTCAAAACAGACATTGTTTATGAGTACCGTTGTAGTTCATTGTATCAAGATTCAATTTTATATGATTTTTGAACCGGTAGACGGTGTTCTGCCCTTTTTCATAGATAGCGCGATGAGTTTTACTTCAAATTCCATCGATCACTATTAAAAAAAAAGATACACAATCAGTGACAAAAAATGTCCTTACCGAATGAGCGCTCACTCGAACATTTGGGTGCGCCTTTAATTTGTACGTAGCCTTGTGAATACAACTTTAGTCAATGCATTTAAGGTTGAATTTACATTAATGTACATACATTTATTTCAACTAGAATTCCGTCAAAACAATTGGCGACAGTTTTTGGAGAACTGTTGCATGTGATTGTGTATCTAGTTTTTTATTAGTGTTCGATGCCAAATTCCCTCCATACTTTTTACAGTATGAAAGATGAAAATAATTAATAACCCTACCATAATGCCAAGATTTTGCGATTTTCTTTATTGACACCAATAAAGCATATTATTTAATAAATATGAGGCATTTAAGTCCATAAATATAAAACTTGACTTGAATGCAACTCCACTTACATATTATATCAGGTCCTAGTGGAACAATTTAACATATACATATATGTTATGAAGGATACATAAGTTATTTTTATGGTTAAAGATATTTATTCTCAGAGAAATATACATTTCCACTTAATGAAAAGTTATAATATTCAAGTTAATAATAGGTTATAAGCATACAAAGTGCAAAAAAAAAACATTAAAATGGGAGAGCTTTGTGACATACAATTTCTTGCTAGTTTATGAAGAAATACTCCTTTATGAATATTACAGACTAATAAATCGAGTAGTAAACGAAGTAATTCTTAAACCGCGTATCGATTACTTGCTCCAAAAGGTCAAACATTGGCGCGCGGTTCAGCCGCGCGAAATGGACACCGCCTTGGAGCGCGCGCCAAATTGTTCGTTGGAGTGCTCGAACGTGTAGCGGGCCGCTCCATCTGGTGTCGGTTTTTTAAAAAAGAAGTTTAATTTTTGGCGCGCGCGCCAGTTTGCACCATAGATTAATGATAAGTCATCGCGCGCTCTAACTAGATACCGCCGGCGCTCATGTAAAATGCGGCAACAAATACTACGCCGAAATCGGCGTACCCGAGCTAGTCGCGTTGCAGGCAATGTGTGAGGTGAACGTACCGAATGTTTTATTAAATTTTGATCATAATCCGAAGTAAAATACTAGTTTACGTATTGAAACTGTGTAAAAATAATACTACAAGAAATAAGAAAGACACTGGAATCACATACTATCATTAAGTATCATACAATTTAGAAATTTTTACATAAAATAACACGAGCCATAAATAAGTCACAAAATATCAATGACGCTATTCAGTGTTGCCGCGATTGCAAAAATAAAGTTCCCGGTGGCTGAGATTTTTATATGTGAATTTATTGTTACTATATTTTATAATATAATATATTTAACTTATTATAATATAACCTAATTCTATATTATTTAATGTTTATTTCTGTAGTATTGCTCAAATTACATAATTGCCTTTAAAAACCTATACATAAAATACACAAATATATTGATACATTCGTTATTAATAAACTATTTATTTTTAAGTATTTCTGGAAAACATTCACTATGAACTTAACTACTAAGCCATAGTATAAAATAAATTTTCCCGTTAATCGGGTAATAGTTAAGCTGCTGGCATATACAATTTTTCACGCACACTAGCATCCTGCAAATTGTCTTATACACACTACAATATTAAGATGCCGCAGTCATGGAGCTGTTACTTGCAGGGACTGCGGTATCTAGTCAGAGCGCGCGATGACTTATCATTAATCTATGGTTTAGACGTTTGTTTTCATTAATTGTGTGTTAGTTGCGTTCCGAGCTATGGATAACCAAAGTTGCCATAAATTAATACAATTATATAGTTTAAAATATCTACTGTGGAATAGCAAAAGTAGTTTTTACCATAATAAAGTGCTCAAAGAAGGTGCATAGAACTATGAAAGCGGCGGCAGCTTGTACACGACCGACATCGATGTTTAAAGTTGTGTCTCGCCAGCAATGCAAAGTCAGGAATTTGCATTTTGAAAAACCAAAAATTAGGGGCTTGTTAGGTGCTAATTAGGTGCCAAGTTTAAAAATTAGGTGCTCTAAAATTTTCACCGCAACGAACTGTTGAAATTTGCATTGCTAGCAAAACGTCTCGCTAGCAGCGCAATGAAGTTATTAAATATACGATAAATATTAATAGCAAGGAATTAAGTGCTAATTAGGTGCTGCAAGTATAGGCAATATCAAGGCGCCCCTAATAGAAATAAAGTCGTTATTTAGAACATAGCAGATGCAAAATTCAGATTTTCTGAAAATCAAAATAGAATCAAAATTGCTTTTAGAAAAAGCCCAAATTAGGGGCTTTTTAGGTGCTAATTAGGTACCAAGTTTAAAAATTAGTTGCTCTAAAATTTTCACCGCAACTAACTGTTGAAATTTGCGTTGCTAGCAAAACGTCTCGCTAGCAACGCAATGAAGTTATTAGATATACGATAAATATTAATAGCAAGGAATTAAGTGCTAATTAGGTGCTGCAAGTATAGGCAATATCAAGGTGCCCCTAATAGAAATAAAGTCGTTATTTAGAACATAGCAGATGCAAAATTCAGATTTTCTGAAAATCAAAATAGAATCAAAATTGCTTTTAGAAAAAGCCCAAATTAGGGGCTTTTTAGGTGCTAATTAGGTACCAAGTTTAAAAATTAGTTGCTCTAAAATTTTCACCGCAACTAACTGTTGAAATTTGCATTACAGAAATATTGACATAGTTACTTCCGCAACTGCAACGGCTTCGGCGCTGCGGGGAGTGCAGCCCCTTTGGCCTTGCGTATCAAATCACAAGCACCCATGCTCACCTCCGCAGCTTCGGCTTATTGGTCGCCTTCGGCGACCAGCCTCAGCCTCTACGGCTCGCACGGATGCCTGCGTTTTGCCACAGCGGGCAGGGGCTGCTAGCTCTCCGCGCCTACGGCTTTACAAAAACACTCTAGGGGTAGGACAGACACGACTACGTGGAGTCGGGGCATTCTGATTAGGTTTTAGTACAGATTCGACCTATCTTATCTATAATATATAACTGATAAAACACAAAAAATGCCATTCATACCTTATAGTAAGGTAATGGTGGCCCTGGACCCGATTATTCCCAGAATATTACCGTCATCTACATCCGACCCCAATAATCTTTCAACACTTAATTAGCAGTTAATTCCTTGCTATTAATATTTATCGTATATATATTATCGTCATGTCATTGATTACGGTACGTTTTGCCAGCAACGCAAATTTCAACAGTTCGTTGCGGTGAAAATTTTAGAGCACCTAATTTTTAAACTTGACACCTAATTAGCACTTAATTTTTGGGCACTGATAAAGAACATAAAATGCTGCTCATACCTTATGGTAAAGTAATGGTGGTCGTGGACCCTATAATTCCCAGAATAATATCTAAATCTGTATCGGGTTTCGATAATCGCTCAGCACCTAATTAGCACTTAATTTCTTGCTATTCAACGGCTCCGTGGCGAAGTGGCTTAGCAATGAGTTACTGCGCTGGGGGCTGCGGGTTCGAATCCCGCACGGAACAAGTATTTGTATGGCCTACAAATAATTGTTCCGGGTCTGGATGTTTGTCCTTGTGCAATTTGTGTTTGTAAATTGCCTCCATGATACAGGAGAAAATCCTGGTGTGGGGGTAACGTTTTTTTTAAAGATTAAGATTTATAAAGATTAAAGGTTATTAATATTTATCGTGTATCTAATAACGTGTTCGCAAATATCCGCGTTATAAAATAAAATGATGTGTCTTACCTAGTATGAAGAGCACCTCAGGTGATATAGACTCTACGGTGGCTAACCGCTAAGTGAGTACTTAGCGGTTAGCCACCGTAGAGTCTATATCACCTGAGGATGCCTCGTGTAGAGGCGAAACACGTGTCGTATTATCGTCAGTGGTGTGTCTTGCCTAGTGTAGTGGTGTTGGGAGTAGCGGTGCTGGGATTAGTGGTGACGGGGATAGTGCACGCATTTGATGGAGGGCGGGAGATGCTCTTCATACTAGGTAAGACACATCATTTTATTTTATAACGCGGATATTTGCGAAGTAAATTTTTGTAAAAGCTTTTATGCTGCTGTGTTTCGTATGGTGTAGAGAACCGGAGACCCTTTTTACTGGACAAAAGGCATTCTATCTTAGTCCTCACGGGTGACAACGCATCTGCATTTTGAGTCTTTGTTGAGGATAGATGTAGATGTCTATGGGTCACAGTAACCACTTACCTGCGAAGACAATGAAGACATTAAGTCCGATGTGCTGTTCTGCATGTTGGCTAGATTCACACGTCTTCGGCATATTTTTATTCCATAGACATACAGGTTTTACAAGTTTTCCTTTACCGCCGCACACATGGTAAATCAGCACTTAAAATTGCAATCAACAATATCATTAGTGGAGATCGTAACCGGACTGCTCGCGTTCTGAGAAATTTACGACGAATGCTTAACATTTGAGTTACCAGGGTTCTTCATCACATATACATAATATATCATATTAGTAAAAATACTCCAGCCACACTCATATACGAAATTCAAATGTATAATGTTAGTAAAATACTCGAGCCACACTCATAAGAGCTACGAAATTGAAAACTTTTTTGGAACGAAAATCCTTATCGGATGGTACGAATTTGGCGGATGGGGTCTAGGCGAGAAAATCTAATAACGTCATTGCGTTGCTAGCGATACGTTTTGCCAGCAACGCAAATTTCAATCGTTCGTTGCGGTGAAAATTTTAGAGCAACTAATTTTTAAACTTGGTACTTAATTAGCACCTAAAAAGCCCCTAATTTGGACTTTTTCTAAAAGCAATTTTGGATTCTATTTTGATTTCCAGAAAATCTAAATTTTGCATCTGCTATGTTCTGAATAACGAATTTATTTTTATTAGGGGCACCTCGTTATTGCCTATACTTGCAGCACCTAATTAGCACTTAATTCCTTGCTATTAATATTTATCGTATATCTAATAACTTCATTGCGTTGCTAGCGAGACGTTTTGCTAGCAACGCATATTTCAACAGTTGGTTGCAGTGAAAATTTTAGAGCACCTAATTTTTAAACGTGGCACCTAATTAGCACCTAAAAAGCCCCTAATTTTGGGTTTTTCTTAATGCAAATTCCTGATTTTGCGTTGCTGGCAATACACAACTCATGTTTAACGGTCAAACACTGGAGCGGCTGCCGCGCGCGTCAGAAGCGCTAAGTTGATACACTTCGAACATTTGGAGCGCGTTCCGCGGAGCGCACTGGTCGGAGCGGTCATTCATGGCGCGCGCGCCAGGAGTGTGTAATAGATACGCGGTTTTATCTTTACCATTTGACGCCGATTAGCGTTCGGTATATGCAGACAGGATCGGATTTTGATTTTTGTTTATATGTTGTTTTGGCTTACTTTTAAAGATGTTCAACCTTTTTGATATTTTTAATTTCTTGGGGCAGTTTATTATGTATTCTGACCGTTTACTCTAATAATAAATAATAAAGAGGAGCCGATTTCATTTTTTTCTGCCTGAAGAAAATACGATACAAAAAAGATTTTAATTATTTGAACATGTTACTGACTGATTACACAAGTGCCGTGGTATTTAAAAAAGTACATTCCAAATTCGAATTTTCCCTTTTTTTTAAAGAAAAACAACTTTTTACTGCATTTTACAACTTTCAATAATCTACATTTAAACGGAAATAAAACTAAATGTATTAAATTTACAACAACGAATGTTAAAAATCTGAGTACCAATGTGTTTTAAATGAAAAAGAACTGAGCCCTGTTGAATCCAATGTTTTTCTTGGCATCACTCTCGACGCAAAGCTTCAGTGGGGCCCCCATATATCCAAACTAGCAAGCGAACTAAGTTCCGCAGCCTATGCTGTAACAAAGATTAGAGGTCTCACTAGTGTCGAGACAGCTAGATTAGTTTATTTCAGTTATTTCCATAGCATAATGTCTTATGGGATTTTGTTATGGGGAGAGGCGGCTGATTCAGAAACTATTTTTGTTTTACAGAAGAGGGCCATTAGAACTATTTACAACCTAAAACCGAGAGTCTCTTGGAGATAGATTTAAAGAAATAAATATATTAACTTTGGCCTCTCAGTATATTTACGAAAATTTAATGTATGTTCACAAAAACAAAGGTAGTTTTAGTAAAAAAAAGTGATATACATTCTGTAAACCGAATCTAAGACCGCCCCAAGGCTCGGTCAGGCCATAGGTGGGTGTAAGGTGCATGGAAAGTAGTGTTTAGTGATGTGTATGTGTATGAGACCTGGACCAGCTGAGGTGACCGGCAGCGGCCGATTTCCAGGCTGCCCCACAATGCTGCATCACTCCAGCAGGCTTCCCTAGCTTGTGTTTGTTCCTAGTAAACACTAGGAACAAACACAAGCTAGTGATACCAGTTTCTCGACTCCACAGAGTCAGTAATTCATTCTTGGGGCAATGTATACGCTATTACAACAAGGTCCCGGAAAGTGTACAGGCTCTCTCTATTAGCAAGTTTAAATGTTTTGTTAAGTTGAAACTGTATAAAAAGGGTTATTATAGTATAAATGAATACATGGTTGATAATAACCCCTGGGAATGAGGTGATCGCTTCCAAGCTGTTTCTAAAATAAATGTTGTACTTATATAGTTTGTACAACCATTAATGTAAAAATTGCTTAAAAAAGTCCCGCTGGGTTTCTTGCTGGTTCTTCCCAGGACAGAGGCTATTTCTCGCACCAGGGGTAAAGTAAAAAATTACTTTCAATTAGAATTACACATGTGATCTATATTGAATAAAAAATTATTCTATTCTATTCTATTCTATTCTATTCTATTCTATTCTATTCTATTCTATTCTATTCTATTCTATTCTATTCTATTCTATTCTATTCTATTATATTCTATTCTATTCTATTATATTCTATACTATTCTATTCTTTAGTGGCGCGAACTTCCGAAAGTTAATATCGACTCTAAATATCTTTTAGCAGTCTTGAAATTGGTAGATAAAGTGATAAAAGCTAGCAAAATTATTGCACTGCTTGAACAGGGTTGCAGCCAATGTTGCGTGGTTCAGAGGTTAAATTTGAGTCAATGGACAGTCCAAAGGACCTGGCAGCAGAGTCAACCATTTCCATCAAGAGAAGGCATGGTTATAGAAGAAAGCCATGTACCGAACCACGGGATAATTTTTTTTCTGTGAGTCAAGCATTGAGAAATCGCAAATCAAGAAATGTCCAAATTAGTCTATGGATGGTCAGAAAGGGGCTTCTCGCTGTCAATATACACAGTCATCATCATATGGATTATGGAGTTAGTTATAGTTATTTATTAATCTATGGAGTTACTTTAAGTTTTTCTATTTTAATATAGCCTAGATCCTCCTGGAACTGTTCTCTATGTGTTAGTCAAGTTTCATCATAAACGATTCAGCCATTACTATGGCTAATTAAGATTCAACAGCATTCAAATAACCCCCTGAGCTCAATATAAGCCAGTAATTTCAATATTAAATACAGACTCTTTTTTACTTGTATGGACATACCCGTATCATTAATAAAGACAATATAAATAACTAAAGCAGAATCTATTTAAATAAATCACTTAAATTTACACCTGTTGATTTTAAGGAATTTTGAAATAATTTTAGGTGCTACTTACTTTACATATTTTCGCTCAAGTTATCCGAGGATTCGAAACTCGCGCTAATTAAGTTATCTTCTACGAGATCCTAACTTTCTATGAGATTGAGATTCTTCTGCGATTTCATCTACTGCACATAATGTTTCGTCATTTGATTGGGGTTTTAAAATCATTTCAGTTTGCAATGAAAGGGCTACTTAAACGGTCAGCTAATTAAAGAGGTTTTGGTCACCTTCAGTATTTTCTCAGAAAACAAAGTGAATTAACCTGCTAAGTAATTTGATATTAGGCAGCCTTAAAATGAATGTCATGGGAAATTAAATATATTTGCAGAAATATTAGTAATAGAGCAAACAAATGTAATTGGGATAGTAAGCTGTAAAATCAAATTTGATTTGTTAATTAATTTTTTTGCTGCTCTGAGTTACTGTAAAATCATTTATTACATTTATTAATGAACTGACTATTACTTTTATTTGAAAATAAATTAAAATAAATCTAGGATATCTAACCTAACCTAACCTAACTAACCTAACTTTTTTTTTACATGGGGAAATGCCTACGCATATCCGCTTCGCGAGGGCAAGGACGGGTTATGTCGGACTCGCACCGACTAAAACCACATGGTGTTCCACCTTCGTCGCATATTGGCAGGGCCACGGGAACGCTTTCGCACAAATCCACGGCCCCTGCGCTGGCCGCCCCATGGCGTCCTCTCCTCGGGAGAGGACTACTCCTCCCCCATCTCCTTCTCGGGTAAGGCGCACCAGAACACATGGTGTGCCCTCCTCTTCGGCCTCCAATTTCACATGCGCAACGGACGCCCCCATGTCCGATGCGCGAAGGCCATGGGGCCAGGAAAAACTCGCACTCAGAAGCACCAGCCTTCCTGACCCCAGCGGAGAATCTGGTCTATGGCTCCGCCACCAACCAGGTTAAGCTGTGGAGGGTAGGGAGAGCGGCGCCTCGCAATACCGACTTTCCTCTCCCCCCGCAGCCCCACCACCATCGCATCAATTAACGGCGCGGCCCCGTCAGAGTCGCGGAGGATAGGGCGAGTGGCGTATCGCCATACCATCACTCCTCTTCTTCCACGACTCCTCCTCGGCTGTAGCGGTAAGGGGAGAGGACACCCCTCACGCAGCAGCCCACCAACACACATCTGAAGTGGGCTCGCCAAGCCCACTCGGAGTGGCCACCTCCGGCGGCCCTACACCCCGGGCTAGCCAAGGGGTTCCTCTTTGTTCACCACGGGTGACCAAGCCACGGCTACTAAGCCCTCCCGCCACGACAAGGCGGGAATCCGTTCGGGGGGGAAATCTAGGATATCTAACCTTTTTTTTTACGAGGGGAAATCCTCATGGACTACCTCCGCCTGGGGAAAGGCGGAGGGGTGTGCCGGACTCTTACCGGCCAAAACCACCCCGGTGTCTCCTCACACGTGCGCGTGGGGCCGCGGGAATCCAAATTCTTCCGCAGCCCCACACTAGTGCTGGCCCGGTCCGTCCAGGCCTCGTTTCCTGCACGAGGTTTTAAACTACCCCGTGCATCGCCTCAGAGGCGCGCGCCGACACCCGCGCGCGCCTCCGTCTCGGGTCCATCGAGTAGGGGTGGCGGGGGCTTCCCCAAGTCCCTCGCCCCTGGACCCATTTATGGGGGCCGGAAAAGGGCGTTGTCCGCCCTTCTCCTGCGCCCGGTGCGCCTTCTGCGGCCAGGGAAGGGAGTCGAGATCTCCCTTTCCCGTTCCGCAGTTTCCTTCTGCGACATCACGTCCTCGCAGAAGGACACCACTGTATCCCACGACTCTGCGCTACCGACCATCTTCTGCACTAAGGCCGGCAGCGACAGATTGCCTCCTACTTTATTTGTGAGGACACGGCGCTGCTCCTCCCAAGCTACACACTCGGCGAGCGTGTGTTGCGCCGTGTCCTCCCCGCAATGGACGCAGTGGTGGCACCGAGCGTCCGGCTGCCTGTCTATGCGGCGCAGGTACTTGCCGAAGCAGCCATGCTCGACAGCACCTGCGTCACCCTAAACGACAGGGAGCCGTGCCTTCTCCCGAGCCAGTCGTCGAGTACTGGCCGGATCGCCTCGACGGTAACGAGGCCTGGGAGGATATCTAACCTAACCTAACCTAACCTAACCGATTGTATAATCCTGCTGACCAAAGAACAATTATGCATTAGGACTATTCATTTTCTAAACATGTACATTATCAAGGCGCTGCGCTGGTGGAGCACGCCGTATGCGATGGACATCTCAAATGAATGAGAACGCATTGCAGGCGTACTTTAAGGCGAAAGGGGGAGAAGTTGGATGTTTTACATATTTTGGGCTAGAATGGACCACTTTTTGTTTGATGAGCTAGAATCGTCTATTCCTGTTACAGAGCAAAACCTGGTAGAACGAGTTCAGTACATCATGCGCACAAAAATATATGGTGACGCTAAACTCGAACGGTTACGACGACGTGAGGCTGTACACTCGTCAGATGAAAATACTACGACAGGTGATGCGGCTTTGTGAGTTGCAGAGCAACTAGATGCCGCCGTAAATCCCTCTGTTGTGGTTAAGTCAGACGATGATGGAATAGTCACCCAGAAACTAGAGCAAATGAAAAAAAATCAATTTATTTTCTCATTATCCTAGATTTATTTGTTGACCAGGTATTACTTGTGTTTGTTGTCTGCCGACAAAAACATATTATGCTATAAAAATAACGTTTTAGCTGATTTTTCTTGTTAACCGCATATATAAAACAAAAGTATAATCTAAGTATAATTTACTAATTTGAAAAGGTATACATTTTAATAATTTACTTAGCTGATGATAGCTTTAATATATACTTTAGCTGGTATATCTCACAGTTCACTACTGACATAGGCCTCCCCCATACAATCCCTCTGGGATGTCAATCGCAATCGTTTTTTGTATTATATCGAGTTATTATCAGGACGATAACAACGAATCTTTATACGCGGTTGAGCTATGCTACAGCTATATCAGTAGTATAGTTGTAGCACGAATGGGTCGGCTCGACCCATTCGTGGTCGGAAGGACCACGCTCTCACAGAATACCAGCGTAAAATAGCAGCTTCACACTGCTGTGTTTTGTATGGAGAGTGTAGAGAACCAGAGACCCTTTTTACTGGAAAAGAGGCATTCCATCTTAGTCCTCACGGGTGACAACGCATCTGCATTTTGATTCGAAAACGAGGATAAATGTAGATGTCTATGGGTCACAGTAACCGCTTACCATCAGGTGGACTGTGTGCTCGTTTGTCACTCGATCCTATAAAAAAAAATAACCTATAAAAAGACGATGTCTGCTCATATCCTGTTTCATTTCCCTCTATCATCGCTTACGACACCAAGTGGATAATGTGGTGTCGTGGGGCCTCTTACGCCGCCACTACATGGTTTCTAGTTCTACTGTGATGTGGTTTTTTTTTATGGTGGTTATTATTTCCTAATAATTCCGGAAGTTAATAGATTCGCAGGGAAGTTACAATATCACGAGTGTATGCGCAAAAGAGGGATTTTCTTTCCAACTTACTTGTCCCAACGTTTGTAGCATATAATGAAAGGTAGCCCCGGATTCAGAGCTAGACATAATTAGAAAAAAAAAAACCAAAACGCAAAATATTCAGTGAACACCTTTGAAGTTCTTGAAGGTACTTTTTAGGAAAATATGAAATTCTTTCATGCATATTTTGATCGAAAAGAAACAAGAAACTATTTTAATTTCGAGTAAATTTTTCGTTGACTTACAAAGGTATTGATTTTAACCGTTACTTTTGTCATCGCAGACGACATAACTTAGTCTACGCCCTAATCCATTAGGATATTAAATCGTGCACTTGAATAACTACAAGATATCTACACACTGTTGTTTGTGAGTGTGATAGATGTAGGAGATAGGTATTTGAAAATAGAGAATGATGTCTGATATTCACCACGCAAATAATATTGCGGTAAATACAAACCTCAGCAACAAAACCATATTGGCGTTTATAGAAGTAACCAATGAGAGAAGGCTTAGGTTTAGCAGTAAGAGGTCAGCTTGATATTATGCATTTACATTTAGGTAAAGTTAACTTGTATTGTAAATTAGTAAATAAACATAGCAGATGTATAAGATAAAAAATATGTTATTTTACAGTATATATTAATATAGTACCATAAAGTACATAAATGTGACCCAATTTTAATATTCTTCCTTTGTATTTTTCCTAAAATTGAGTTGTATGTATGTTCTCATATTTGAAAATATTATTAAAAGGTATAGGTATATTAAAAAATACTAGCAATTCCTCAGTTTTAAATGTTTACAATGATTATCCTATTAATATTATAAACGTGAAAGTTTGTGAGGATTTATGGATGTTTGTTACTCTTTCACGCAAAAACTACTAGGAGGATTATATTGAAACTAAAATTATATAGCTCATACACCATACTAATACATAAGCTATAACTAATAAAGATATTGTGTTAATTGAATAAAACATGTGTGTAAAGTCCTTCACTGCTGGCCGGATGAGGAAGCTCAAGGTCGCTCAGCGAGCTATGGAGAGGGCTATGCTCGGAGTTTCTCTGCGTGATAAACTCAGAAATGAGGATATCCGCAGTAGAACTAGAGTGACCGACATAGCCCAACGGATTAGTAAGCTGAAGTGGCAATGGGCCGGCCATATAGCTCGAAGAACCGACAACCGATGGGGAAGAAAGGTTCTCGAGTGGCAGCCTCGTACCGGCAGGCGAAGTGTAGGGCGTCCCCCCACTAGATGGAGTGACGACCTGATAAGATATGCAGGAAGTCGATGGATGCAGGTGGCTCGGGACCGTGCTTTGTGGCATTCTTTGGGGGAGACTTATGTTCAGCAGTGGACTTGTGAAGGGCTGTAATGATGATGATGATGATGTGTGTAAAAAAAGAAACAGAAAAATATAAAGAAAAGAAAAGTCTATTAAAATCCCGACTTCAAAATGTGAAATTATTTTTTTTTCTTTGATATCGGCTTTCATTTTCTATCTAAAGTAATTTCGTTTACCCTTTTGAGTGGAATAAGGAACACCACAAACTCGATGTCGTCTAAATAGTTACATTACAACCTTTAACCTTTTTTTACGTGGTAGAGCCGTGCTGTAGCTATGTTAATGATATATTTGTAGTACGAATGGGTCGGCTCAACCGGGGAAGGACCACGCTCACACATAATACCAGCGTGAAAATAGTAGCTTAACGCTTTTTACTGGAAACCAGGCATTCCAACCTAGTCCTCAGGGGTGACAACCCATCTGCATTTCGATACGTAATCGAGGATAGATGTAGATGTTATGGGCCACAGCAACCACTTTCCATCAGGTGAACTGGGTGCTCGTTTGAAAAAAAAACATGTTTCGCCACCTTTATTGTGAATTTTTCTCCAAATTTACATGGAACTACTCCTTAAGTATTATAACCTATGTAATAGAAAAAAAAAATCATTAAAATCAGTACAATACAATACAATTGACGAAGATATCGTATAACATGCACACAAACAGAAAAACGTACAGTCGAATTGTAAACGGGTGGTACCACGATCTCACAGAATACCAGCGTGACGTAAAGGTTTACCTCTCCGTTCCGCTTGGTGAGTGCAGGTGCCTGGAGGCCAATTCCCCCCCCCCCCCATCAACATGGTAGTGGAAATAAAGAAAAGACTACACCAGGAGGGTACCAGCACCACTGGAGAATCCCTCGCTGAGCATCCACGACCAAACTACTCCACTCCTGAGCTTGGGTGCTCGGGCTGCCCCGCGTATTCCGGGTGGGGGGGGGGGGGGTAGGCAAATTCCGCCCGAGACTAATACTGCTCGGGGCAAGTGGAGCAATAAGACCAAGGCGATCCCTGTCACGCTATCCGTGAATTTTTGCAACATCAGGGGACTTCATTCATACCTTAACGCTGTCCATTACCATCTAGAGAGCGCGAAGCCGGCCTTGCTCTTTTTAACCGAGACTCAGGTGTCCTCTCCGGCTGATACTTCATATCTCTCCTACCCACAAATTAGAACACTTATTTGTGCCCTGGGCTGGAGTTTGCGTATACGTCAGAGAGGACATTTATTTTCGACCCCTCGGCAGTCTTGAAGGTACGAACCTGTTCATCATATGGCTGCGCGTAGACAGCGCCGACCATCCTCGCGTCTACGGGTGCCTCTTTAGGTCCCATAGCGGTAATGCCGACACAGACCATCTCATCGACCACGTCCAAATGGCAGCAGACTCCGTGCTTTAACAGGTCCCATCCGCAGAGATCGTGATACTCGGTGATTTTAACGCCCACCACGCTGAATGGCTTGATTCCCGTTTCACCGATCATGCGGGTAGATCTGTCTATGACTTTGCCTTAGAATATGGTCTAACACAACTGGTTGCATGCAGCTTGTCGCCGTGTTTGGCACTATAGGTCGGCCGATTGGGAGGGGATGCGGTCTTTTTTTGCATCCTACCCTTGGGGGCTTGGGGGTTTGCTTCTCACCGAAAGATCCCAGCGTTGTTGCTGATTCTGTTGCTGATGTGGTACTTCAGGGTATGAAAATTTTTATTCCATCCTCTGTGGTGCCCATCGGAGGCAGATCCCAGCCATGGTTTGGTCACTCCTGTAAAATAGCATCACGCTATAAGCAGGAGTGCTACCGGGCCTGGGCTGACGCATCAACGTCTCGAGATGTAAACACCAGCGCTCTTAAAAGAAGAATAATTCTGCCGCCAGGTCCTTCAAAAGCGTCATTGCCAAGGCAAGGTCTAAGCACATCGGCAGAATTGACGAGAAGCTAGTTTGTCTTCCATCTGGAACCCGTGCATTCTAGTCTTTCGTCAAGGCTGTCCAAGGAAACTTCTGTAAGCCATCTCTTCTATCTCTGCACAGAAAGGACGACATTGGCCCATGCCGCAAAGGAGAAAGCCGATCATTTAAGCTCTCTCTTTGCGTCCAACTCGACTCTAGATGACGGAGGAACACACCGCCGACCATCCTGCGGTGTGAGTTCTCCATGCCGGATGTGCGATTTACACAGCGCTCGGTTCGTAAAGCACTCTTCTCCCTGGACGTCAGCAAGTCAAATGAGCCTGATGGAGTCCCTCCCATTGTGCTGAAGACGTGTGCTCCGGAGTTGGCACCAGTTTTAACACATCTTTTCCGGTACTCCTACTCCCAAGGTGTAGTCCAGAATTCATGGAAGACAGATTTGGTTCACCCGATCCCTAAAACAGGCGACCGCTCTGACCCGTCCAACTACAGGCCTATCGCCATCACCTCCTTGTTCTCCAAAATAATAGAATCCATTATAAGGTGCCAGCTCATCTTTGAGGATCACCAGCTGACTAGTGACCGCCAGTACGGTTTTCGTCGGCGTCGATAAGCTGGTGATCTTCTGGTCTACCTGACTCATAGATGGGCGGAGGCAGTAGAGCCCAAGTGGAAGACATTGGCTGTTAGTTTGGACATAGTGAAGACCTTCGATTGGGTCTCGCACAAAGCGCTTCTTTCGAAGCCTCCTTCCTATAGGCTTCCCAAGAAATTGTGCAAATGGATCACCAGTTTCCTTGCTGATCGGAGCATCAAGGTCGTAGTAGACGGTGCATGCTCTGATTTCAAGACTATCTACGCTGGTGTTCCACAAGGCTGCGTGCTATCACCAATGCTATTTCTCCTGCATATCAATGATATGTTGCAAACTGGTAACATTCATTGCTATGCAGACGACAGCACTGGTGATGCCTTATATACCGGCCGTGCCAATATTTCTCGGGAAAACGTCGCCGAGTACCGGGACAAGCTTGTGTCTAAAGTCGAGTCTTTGATGAACAAAGTCTCGGATTGGGGGCGACTAAATCTAGTCCAGTTCAATCCCCAGAAGACACATGTTTGCGCGTTTACCGCTAAAAATAACCCCTTTGTCGTATCTTCTCAGTTTCAAGGCACTCCCCTTGCTGCCTCAGCTAGCATCGGAATCCTCGGCATCGACATATTGAATAGTGTGCAGTTTCATGGTTACTTGGAAGGGAAGGCCAAATTGGCCTCTAAAAAGCTTGGCGTGCTCAGCAGAGCGAAACATTATTTCATGCCGGCACATCGCTTGCAACTGCATCCAGCGCAGAGCGGTTCGAATCGTCGACGACCGAGTTCCTTCTGATCGGCTCGATACACTGGCACTGCGTAGGGATGTTGCATTTCTTTGTATATTCTATCAAATTTACCACGCGAACGCACATCGCGTCAAAATCCACGATACCATCCTAACCATCTGGATGCTTGGCGGTCTACGACTGTGCGTTTTACTAGGAGTTTTCTTCCTCGTACAATTTCTTTATGAAATTGTTTACCACCGGCGATTTTTCCGGACCGATAGTCTTAGGGACCTTCACTAAAAGAGCTTACACCTTCCTAAAAGGCCTGCAACACATCTGCCATTCCCCTGGTGTTGCGGTTGTTCATGGGCGGCGGTAGTCACCATTAGGTGAGCCACATGCTCCTTAGCCCCCTCTTATATATATAAAAAAAAAAAGAAAACAAAAAGCTTATTAAAATTTACAGAGCAAATCACATCGACGGTACAGATATCGAAAGTATTTCCCCACATTTCTATATAGTATAAAACAAAGTCGCTTCCCGCCGTCTGTACGCTTAGATCTTTTAAACTACGCAACGGATTTTGATGCGGTATTTTCATCATTAGACAGAAAAATACAAAAAAAAAGGTTCATATGTATAATACATGCATATTATATTAATTATTCTGTTCGTGTATGTGACTGAACTCCTCCTAAACGGCTGGATCGATTTTGATGAAATGTTCCGTGTAAGATTATGTTGATTAGAGAATGGTTTAGATTCATAATTGAACCCGGTACGTGGCGTTCGAGATCCAGACATCAACCGTGCGAATCCGAGGCGGATCGCTAGTTTTTATCTAAACCTAAATTCTCTTTTATATAACGAAAGTGATAAAGCCTGAATGCAAAATATTTAAAAAAAAAATGTCGTTTAAGGTGTTTAACATTTTTCTACGTTGCGATTAAATTATCTTTGGCGTTATCGTTATGCTCTGGATAAGTTTATAATATATTATATAGACAAATTGTATGTACAATATATTGATAATTACTTTCAAAATACATTTACAAGTTTTACTACCAAACAAAATGTCGTTAGGGAACAAGTTCTAGCGTTAGATATTGGCTGTTAGTGATGTTAATGTCTGAACGACATGCATAAACCGCGATTCAAAGTTTCGCATATTTGCAACTAAGCTTCGTATAAAGCCGACGCTGTTTCGCCAACGGAATATGCTAATGTTATGATAAAATAACACTATCATCACAACAAGTCCTGGTTTTACAAAATATACATATTAAAACAGCAACATAACAGTCAACATTAAAGTGCTTTGGGGTAAATCCGACATATTTTCTGATTAGTTAATACTATGCCTATTTAATATTTATTTTAAAAAATCTAGCCAAGTTAAGAACCAAATCATGTCACTTATATTTCTTTCGTAATGACACTTTAGCACCATAATAATGATTTGCGATTTTAATTTGTTTTTATAATTGGTCACGACAAATTATCCCGCTCGGATAGGTTGTGATCAGATTGTACGTCACCGTGTTAATAATGTTACTATTAATATGATCTCCCATGTTGATGATATGATATTACTGGACCCTACAGTCTCCATCTACAAATGTGCTGCTTCATATGTGTAAGGAATGTGCCATGACGCATGGCCTAACGTTCATTATCTGCTGCTGCTACTGCTGCCCATCTCCTCTTAGATTTCATCTCTTATGACACCCACGGGACGCCATGGTGTAGGTGATTCTCTTCCGCTGCCAGCCACGGCGATATTTATTGATTATTAAATTTATTGACATTATTTATTTTATTTACTTTCATACACTCATTATACATTATACATCTCATGTATTACTTGTGTTTGTTGTCTGCCGACAAAACATATTATGCTATAAAAATAACGTTTTAGCTGATTTTTCTTGTTAACCGCATATATAAAACAAAAGTATAATCTAAGTATAATTTACTAATTTGAAAAGGTATACATTTTAATAATTTACTTAGCTGATGATAGCTTTAATATATACTTAAGCTGGTATATCTCAAAGTTCACTACTGACATAGGCCTCCCCCATACAATCCCTCTGGGATGTTTTTTGTATTATATCGAGTTATTATCAGGAAGATAACAACGAATCTTTATACGTGGTAGAGCCATGCTGAAGCTATATTAATAGTATAGTTGGAGCACGAATAGGTCGACTCGACCGGGGAAGGATCACGCTCTCACAGAATACCAGTGTAAAATAGCAGCTTAACACTGCTGTGTTTCCTATGGTGAGTGTAGAGAACCGGGGACCCTTTTTACTGGAAAAGAGGCATACCATCTTAGTCCTCACGGATGACAACGCATCTGGATTTTGATTCGAAAACGAGGATAAATGTAGATGTCTATGGGCCACAGCAACTACTTACCATCAGGTAGCCTGTGTGCTTGTTTGTCAATCATAACCTATAAAAAAGACGATGTCTGCTTATATCCTGTTTCATTTCCCTCTATCATCTCTTATGACACCAAGTGGATAATGTTGTGTAGTGGTTTCTCTTACGCTGCCATATCATAGTTTCTAGTTCTAATGTGATGTATTTTTTTTTTTGATGGTGGTTATTATTTCCAAATAATTCCGAAAGTTAATAGATTCGCAGGGAAGTTATAATATCACGAGTGTATGCGCAAAAGCCGGGATTATCTTTCCAACTTACTTGTCCCAACGTTTGTAGCATATATAGAAAGGTAGCCCCGGATACAAAGCTAGACATCATAAAAAAACCAAAACACAAAATATTCAGTGAACGCCTTTGTAGTTCTTGAAGGTACTTTTTACGAGAATATGAAATTCTTACACGCATATTTTGATTGAAAAAAAGAAAAAAAAGCCTATTTTAATTTCCAGTAAATTTTTCGTTGACTTACAAAAGTATTGATTTTAACCGTTACTTTTGTCATCGCAGACGACATAACTTAGTCTACGCCCTAATCCATTAGGTTATTAAATCGTGCACTTGAATAACTGTAAGATATCTACACACTGTTGTTTGTGAGTGTGATAGATGTAGGAGATAGGTATTTGGAAATAGAGAATGATGTCTGATATTCACCACGCAAATAATATTGCGGTAAATACAAACCTCAGAAACAAAACCATATTGGCGTTTATAGAAGTAACCAATGAGAGAAGGCTTAGGTTTAGCAGTAAGAGGTCAGCTTGATATAATCCATTTACATTTAGGTAAAGTTAACTTGTATTGTAAATTAGTAAATAAACATACCAGATGTATAAGATAAAAAATATGTTATTTTACAGTATATATTAATATAGTAACATAAAGTACATAAATGTGACCTAATTTTAATATTCTTCCTTTGTATTTTTCCTAAAATTGAGTTCTATGTATATTCTTATATTTCAAAATATTATTAAAAGGCATAGGTATATTAAAAAATACTAGCAATTCCTCAGTTTTAAATGTTTACAATGATTATCCTACTAATATTATAAACGTGAAAGTTTGTGAGGATGTATTGATGTTTGTTACTCTTTCACGCAAAAACTACTAGAAGGATTTTATTGAAACTTTAAAATTATATAGCTCATACACCAGACTAATACATAGGCTATAACTAATAAAGATATTGTGTAAATTGAACTAAACGTGTGTGTAACAAAAGAAACAGAAAAATATAAAGAAAAAAAAGTGTATTAAAATCCCGACTTAAAAATGAGAAAATTTTTTTTTTCTTTGATATCGGCTTTCATTTTCTATCTAAAGTAATTTCTTTTACCATTTTGAGTGGAATAAGGAACACCACAAACTCGATGTCGTCTATTTAGTTACATTAAAACCTTTAACCTTTCTTTACGTGGTAGAGCCGTGCTGTAGCTATATTAATGATATATTTGTAGTACGAATGGGTCGGCTCGACCGAGGAAGGACCACGTTCACACATAATACCAGCGTAAAATAGCAGCTTAACGCTGCTGTGTTTCGTATGGTGGGTGTAGAGAACCGGAGACCCTTTTTACTGGAAACCAGGCATTCCAACCTAGTCCTCAGGGGTGACAACCCATCTGCATTTCGATACGTAATCGAGGATAGATGTAGATGTTATGGGCCACAGCAACCACTTTCCATCAGGTGAACTGGGTGCTCGTTTGTCACCCTAATCCTATTAAAAAAAAACATGTTTTGCCACCTTTATTGTGAATTTTTCTCCAAATTTACATGGAACTACTCCATAAGTATTATAACCTATGTAATAGAAAAAAAATCATTAAAATCAGTTTACAATTGACGAAGATATCGTATAACATGCACACAAACAGAAAAACGTACAGTCGGCGTTGCGCTTGTTGAGTGCAGGTGGCCGGAGGCCCAATTCCCCCCTCCCCCCCATCAACATGGTAGTGGAATTAAATAAAAGACTACCTCAGGAGGGTACCAGCACCCCTGGAGAATCCCTCGCTGAGCATCCACGACCAAACTACTTCACTCCTGAGCGTGGGTGCTCAGGCTGCCCCACGTATTCTTGGGGGGGGGGGGGGAGGGCAAAATTCCGCTCGCGACTAATGCTGCTCGGGGCAAGCAGAGCAATACAACCAAGGCGACCCCTGTCACGCTATCCGTGAATTTTTGCAACATCAGGGGACTTCATTCCAACCTTAACGCTGTCCATTACCATCTAGAGACGGCGAAGCCGGCCTTGCTCTTTTTAACCGAGACTTAGGTGTCCTCTCCGGCTGATACTTCATATCTCTCCTACCCGGGGTACAAATTGGAACACTCCTTTGTGCCCCGGGCTGGAGTTTGCGTAAACGTCAGAGAGGACATCTGTTTTCGACGCCTCGGCAGTCTTGAAGGTACGAACCTGTCCATCATATGGCTGCGCGTAGACAGCACCGACCATCCTCGCGTCTACGGGTGCCTCTATAGGTCCCATAGCGGTAATGCCGACACAGACCATCTCATCGACCACGTCCAAATGGTAGCAGACTCCGTGCTTTAACAGGTCCCATCCGCAGAGATCGTGATACTCAGTGATTTTAACGCCCACCACGCTGAATGGCTTGATTCCCGTTTAACCGATCATGCGGGTAGATCTCTCTATGACTTTGCCTTAGCATATGGTCTAACACAACTGGTTGCATGCAGCTTGTCGCCGTGTTTGGCACTATAGGTCGGCCGATTGGGAGGGGATGCGGTCTTTTTTTCCATCCTACCCTTGGGGGCGGGTTTGCTTCTCACCGAAAGATCCCAGCGTTGTTGCTGATTCTGTTGCTGATGTGGTACTTCAAGTCATGGAAATTTTTATTCCATCCTCTGTGGTGCCCATCGAAGAGAGATCCCAGCCATGTTTTGGTCACTCCTGTAAAATAGCATCACGCTATAAGCAGGAGTGCTACCGGGCCTGGGCTGACGCATCAACGTCTCGGGATGTAAACACCAGCGCTCTTAAAAGAAGAATAATTCTGCCGCCAGGTCCTCCAAAAGCGTCATTGCCAAGGCAAGGTCTAAGCACATCGGCAGAATTGGCGAGAAGCTGGTTTGTCTTCCATCTGGAACCCGTGCATTCTAGTCTTTCGCCAAGGCTGTCCAAGGGAACTTTTGTAAGCCATCTCTTCTATCTCTGCACAGAAAGGACGACATTGGCCCATGCCGCAAAGGAGAAAGCCGATCTTTTAAGCTCTCTCTTTGCGTCCAACTCGACTCTAGATGACGGGGGGAACACATTATATGTACAATACATGCATATTATATTAATTATTCTGTTCGTGTATGTGACTGAACTCCTCCTAAACGGCTGGATCGATTTTGATGAAATGTTCCGTGTAAGATTATGTTGATTAGAGAATGGTTTAGATTCATAATTGAACCCGGTACGTGGCGTTCGAGATCCAGACATCAACCGTGCGAAGCCGAGGCAGATCGCTAGTTTTTATCTAAACCTAAATTCTCTTTTATATAACGAAAGTGATAAAGCCTGAATGCAAAATATTTAAAAAAAAAATGTCGTTTAAGGTGTTTAACATTTTTCTACGTTGCGATTAAATTATCTTTGGCGTTATCGTTATGCTCTGGATAAGTTTATAATATATTATATAGACAAATTGTATGTACAATATATTGATAATTACTTTCAAAATACATTTACAAGTTTTACTACCAAACAAAATGTCGTTAGGGAACAAGTTCTAGCGTTAGATATTGGCTGTTAGTGATGTTAATGTCTGAACGACATGCATAAACCGCGATTCAAAGTTTCGCATATTTGCAACTAAGCTTCGTATAAAGCCGACGCTGTTTCGCCAACGGAATATGCTAATGTTATGATAAAATAACACTATCATCACAACAAGTCCTGGTTTTACAAAATATACATATTAAAACAGCAACATAACAGTCAACATTAAAGTGCTTTGGGGTAAATCCGACATATTTTCTGATTAGTTAATACTATGCCTATTTAATATTTATTTTAAAAAATCTAGCCAAGTTAAGAACCAAATCATGTCACTTATATTTCTTTCGTAATGACACTTTAGCACCATAATAATGATTTGCGATTTTAATTTGTTTTTATAATTGGTCACGACAAATTATCCCGCTCGGATAGGTTGTGATCAGATTGTACGTCACCGTGTTAATAATGTTACTATTAATATGATCTCCCATGTTGATGATATGATATTACTGGACCCTACAGTCTCCATCTACAAATGTGCTGCTTCATATGTGTAAGGAATGTGCCATGACGCATGGCCTAACGTTCATTATCTGCTGCTGCTACTGCTGCCCATCTCCTCTTAGATTTCATCTCTTATGACACCCACGGGACGCCATGGTGTAGGTGATTCTCTTCCGCTGCCAGCCACGGCGATATTTATTGATTATTGAATTTATTGACATTATTTATTTTATTTACTTTCATACACTCATCCTAGCATTTTCGTAGTACATTCATGTTGTTACGCTAATTTCACAGGTACGAGTAAATGGTGTGAAAAACCAAAGATATGCAACAGTTGAGTATACTGAGCAACCGCAGTGTTGGACAACCTCCCAGTAAAGGATCGGACGAACTGGTGATATACGCAGGTAAGCGATGAATGCAGGTGGCTTAGGACTGGACCTCGGTGTAATCTATGGCAGCGATTGACACACGTTTGCACAAACGTGCACCAAACACAACACAACCAGATATTTTAATCAACTTTCCTTTGCCCAAATATTGGCTCCAGTTTGAATTCAAAGTCGAAATCCCAGGCGTAGTAGCTATGCACTCTTTTCATTAGGTTTGTCAATAATTTAAGCTTTCTTAATTACAATACAAAAAGGGTGTTATTAGTTTTACCGCAAAATCCCGCAATAAATTTCGCAATTGTTCTTCGTCTTTATTAGTTATAAATATACCGCCTTTCCTTTCATGTTATGAAAAGATATATCTACTGAAACCACTTCTGGCTGCGTGAAAACCTCAAGAGAAAAGTTATGCAACAGGTACACAAGAACTTGTTGAATTTTATTAGTAAATATAAACCTTATAAAATTTTATTATTCTACATATATATATATATATATATATATATATATATATATATATATATATATATATATATATATATATATACCCGATGTCATAAATTTTTCCAACTCACTAAGGACTTATAGAAGACATATTAATTTAACTATTAACAATAAAGCAATATATAAAATTGTCGTTTTTTGAGGTAATTTCAAAGTTAATTTTGATAGTAAACGATATGTTACATAACTGTGTTTATTTCTAAAATTATTACATATCTGAATCCACAGCAAACGAAGGATAATTTAATTATTGTAAGTCGACATGAAAAAGTCCCACAGACCTTAATAAAGTGTCGAAAACAATAGATGATACTTCATTGACCGTTTCTGAATTAAAAGCTTTTCTTTGTCATTGTAAAATATTGTGAAAATTACAAAGTATAATTAAGTAAGTACGTACAAAAATAAAAAATAAATGCAAATAATATAAAAATTTGAAACTTTGATTCAAGAAATCGATTATAAAGATATAAAGATACTTTCCAGTCCAGTAGCTTGAAAACCTCTTCCAATGCAGCGGTGAAGAGTTTCGGGGATATAACGTCACCCTGTCTTACACCTCTTTGCAGTTGGATAGGTTTCGTACTCTGATTCTGTACTCGGATAGCCATCGTAGCCCTACTGTACAAACACTTCAGCACTTCGATATACCTACAGGCAACTCGGCACCGCTGAAGGGACTACAGCACTGCCCGAGTTTTGACGGAATTAAAGGCTTTCTCATAGCCCACATACGCCAGACATAGTGGCAAATTACTTTTGTAACAATTATGAATTAGATATATAAGGATATATAGTATCGCACATTTTAGTGTCAGATGATTGTTTTCTTTTTATTTAAGTTTAGACTTGTTAGCTTGCTTGATGTGCAGACGATACTAATTACGATCTGCTTCATAAAATAGATATGTATGTTCTCAGTGAAATAGTTTGTAGGGAACAATTGTAATTACCATTGTCTTATTTTGCTTTCTATGTTTTTCTTTCATATCTTTTGTTTCTGTTTTGTCTCCAATAAAGTAAATAAATAAAGAAATTGTACTTCTCGGACTTCTGTACCATTTGCCGAAGAGTATGTACTCGTACGTAATCTATGGTGCTAAAGCCTTTTCGGAAACCGGCTTGTTCGGGAGGCTGGAAGTCGCTGAGTCTGCATGCGAGACGATTCGTAATGACTCTCGAAAACAGCACGTAGACGCGGCTCAGAAGGGAAATCGAACTGTAATTCTTCAAGAGAGCCTTGTCGCCTTTCTTTAAGAACAAGACCACCGCACTTCTGCTCCACGCCTCCGGTGTAGTGCCACCGTGGAGGAGGAAATTAAAGAGCTTCTGAAGGACTACAAGTACCGGTTTTCCACCCGCTTTCAGAAGCTCCGCTGTAATTCCATCCTCGCCTGGGGCCTTGCTGTTTTTAAGGTGCTGGAGAGCCATTCTAATCTAGCTCAGACTGACGTCCGGAATATCATCGGAATAGTGTCCAGTTCCAACGATGATGTGTACAGCTGCCCATAGAACCTCTCAATCTCACTCAAAACCTCCCGGAAACGACGCTGCCACACTCTACAAACATATAGTAAATATTATATATTTCTTTATTTAATTCCTTATGTACCAATAATTATTAATGAAGTTTAAATATAAAAATGTTCATATGCATAGGTTATATTACAATTCATTAATGAATGTGGTAGCTCTATTATGGTTAAAGCAGAAATGAGTATGCTTGACCGGGGTAGGATCAAAAGGAAGAATCTTTAATTACCAAATACGAGCTAATAATGGTAACATGATGAGTTTAGAGAGCCGGACACCCTTTTAACTTATAACGGGGCATCCCGTCTCAGCCCTCAAGGCGAATCTGAATTTAGATTCTGAAAAAAAATGGAAATATTGACCTTTTCAGCAACGAATGTCGTAAAAATCAAAAAGCGATTTTACAGGACGAGAAAAAAACAAAAATGTTTGATTTATTTCCTGCATATTTAATGATGTCTTATATTTACGCGAACACCCCACATTGAATAAAACTACTTTTACCGGATTTTATCGCGTTTAGTTTAGTTTATTTTAATTCCCGATGTTTCGGGTGTTTTACAGCACCCATAGTCACGGATCCCCCCGTGAGCATGGGTTTTAAGCGCGATAAAATCCGTAAAAGTAGTTCTGCAAATTTTTTGAATTACTAATGCTATTATATGCAGTAACGCAATTTGAATAGTTCCTAAATTAGCATGTCTATGATACAAAAAAAAGCGTTGTAACTGGCTTTACTGACAAATTTTTCAGAATTTATAACTGTGTAGTTTTCGTTGTTAAAGGTGACAACAATGGTTTTATGGATAGGCATTTTGGATTAAAAGACAAATGTTATCCATTTACATTATAAACATGTTATTTTAAAATATTGAATTAAATAACCTGGCGTTAAATCTGGTTATTTAATTCAATATTTTAAAAAATCTTAATTAAATCTGGGGTTAACGTCGTGTTATACAACATGCGAAGAGGCAGGTGACCGGTTGAATAGTATTGCGCTATCAACTTAGGGTACGGTGTCAGAAAGGTGGGTGAGTATTTGAGTGTTGCAATGCTGTCAACTTTGGCGTCGGTATTGGAAAATCGGCTGTAAGTATCATCCACTACAGCATTTGTAGAGGCAAGCAAGTGTTAGAGTGGTGATATGCTGTTAACTTCGGGCCCAGAGTTTTAGATATGGCGGTGAACATCGTACACTGCTATGGCGTGTGCAGAGGCATGTAAGAGGTCAGGCAGTATTACTGGTCTGTCAACTTTAGGTTCGCTGCTAGGGTGTGCTGGCTGTTAATATAATCAATATTGATCCAGGAGTTAAGATTGGTAGTGCAGTAAAAAATAGACAATCATTTATTTTAAGAGCTGCATTCGGACTTCCGAAGAAGTCATTAAATTATGATGCGCATAATATTCTGGAAGTATGTACTAATTTTATTATCTGGTGAGGCACTATTACGTTGATAGCCATTGCTTTTTGTCAGGTGTTACAATGGTGTTTTTATAACATCTACGCAGACTTTAAAAACATTTGACAGGTGTTTTTGTGGGGATGTTTTAATTGTGTCGTTTTGATAGTTAGGCCGGTTTTTTGACACTGATAGTATCTGCTATACAAACGATGTCATTAAACGATGACCTGTAAAGATAAACACAAAATTGTGAGCTATTTTCGTTACATAATAATACGGAATAAATCATTTGAAAAGCCAAATTACAAGTTACATTTAGGACGTATTTTGTAGTTAAAGCGAAATAATATCACACCTGAAAATTGAGATGTTATAGTAAAGACCATAGCATAGTGGTAGAGCCACGTGGCGGCTTTTGCTGTCGCACGGATGGGCCGGCTCGAACCGGGGTGGTACCACGACCTCACAGAATACCAGCGTGAAGTAGAGGTTTACCTCTGCGTTTCACTTGGTGAGTGCAGGCGACCGGAGGCCCTTTTTACTGGAAATGAGGCATTCCATCTTAGTCCTCACGGGTGACAACGCATCTGCATTTTGATTTGTAATAGCGGATAGATGTAGATGTCTATGGGCCGCAGCAACCACTTACTGGACTGGACTGTGTGTTCGTTTGTCACCCTTATTCTATAAAAAAAATCAAAAACGTCTTTGCAAAGCAAAGTATAAACCATTAGGCTGCATTTAAAGCAATCGGCATGTATTATAAGTTATAAAAGTAATGTTTAACGCTTTCTTTTTGTAGTAAAGGTGCCAAAGGCCGTTAACTTAGACCGAATAATTATATAACATTTATACATTTATATAACTATAATATGTTTTTGTTAAACCAAAGTGCGTACTATTTTAAATGAATTAATTAAAATAATAACCAATTTATACTATAAAATCTGTAGATATTTTAGCAATAAATGACTGTTTGTAGTAAAAACCTGTGATACCCTAGCAGGAGATGGTTAGATTAATCTTATCGTAATTATTTGTTTATCATGACAGAAATGTAGATAATATATTTAAAACATTATTTTATTTAAAAAACTTGGTTTACATGGCTAATAATAATAATAATTAAACTTAACTTTTGCTTGCCTGACGTTTTTTGTGGTATAACTTAGATTCCAACGTTTTTCTTCTTCGTAAAAGGGAATCCAAAGTACTGTTTATATCCTCCATGCGCTATATTAAGCTACTAGCTCAATTATTTTACGAATAGCAGAGACGCTAAGGCCGAGGAATGCGTACACGCGCGCGGTTGGCGCGGGAAGTTACCTCACTTCACCGAGCCACCGTGCTAATTTCTACATTTCAGATGAAAATGAATGCAGTAAAAGTCATAATTTTAAGCATACACTGTAATGCAGCTTAAAGTGTAATACCATATTTTAAAGGTAATGGATTTCACGATATAAATTGACACTTTTCTTTTGAAATTTTTAGTTTAAAATTGTCACTATAACCATATTTGATAATATCGTTGATTTTACTACAAAAAATGCTCAACACATACAATCACATTATTTAGAATATGCCATGCAAAAAAAAACATGTCTTTTACAACTTTAATTATATAAAAATTCCTATCCGATTTAATCATTGTGACATATTGTAAAAACAAACTTATTACCTTACTTTTTAAATGTTTTTGCGAAATTGAACTTTTTAAATATACAGGTCAATAAAGCGCGCTAGACTGATCATAAAGTCGTTAAAAACTAGTTTTGGCTATATTGGCTTTTATGACGTTTGTTACTAAAAGGGTCGATATTTTTTATTGTAGATAATCGAAAAACTAGACCAATTAGTAATTTTTCTTTTCATCATCCACATGCACCCGTAAATAATCCACTGCTGAACATAGACCTTTTCTAGACTAGAATATTTTGTTCTAAAAGACAAATTATTGCAGTATATACTGATCCATCCATGCATCTATTACAGTCTATAAAAGTCCACTGCTGAAGGGATTTTGCTATAGTTGCCATGCTTGGCGGGCGGGTTGGAAGCCGCTTTTTTTATTATTTTGCGTTGTTATTAGAAAGATGCTGCTGGCTGTCTCCTGTTTCAGTTTAACTCTATCGCTTCTTACGACACCCAGGAGACAATATGGGGTAGTGGATATTCTTATACCGCTACTACACAGTAAATTTACTAATCTGAACGTTGTTAAACTTACATCACTTGTTATAGTTAATAGTTAATAATAGGAAAATCCTGGTGTAACTCGGTGTTTCAATTATCTATAAAAACCATTTTCTTGTATTAATAAACTTCTGTCATGAAACATCTCTTACTTGTTTCATTAAAGATATTTTATAATTTAAATTAAAAATGAGAGAACTTTATTAATAAACTTATTCAAATTCACGATTAAATTATCTGCGCTCAAGTTTAATACCGTTAAATGTGAACAAATCTCATTAGGGTAAGTTTCACGAAGCAAGTGACGACATAAGTGGTGTCATGTAGGATATGATTTTGACATGAAATTTTAATGAGCAAGTTGTGTAGTTAGATCTAATTATTAGAGGGGAGTTTCATGAAGAGGATTATTGAATAAATACGAAAGGAATGTGAAATTTTATATACTGAATTTTCTGGACCGGCAGATTCTGTTCTGTTCTTCCGTCTGTTAGGTGACATGGTGAGTTTCAATCCAAATTTACTCCGGACTTCTTAGAGTGTAAATTTAAAATTTTAACTCCACTAGTTCACAGTTCCAGAATTTAATTATTTTTTTTGGCACCAAATCAATAATTACAGCGATTATGAATAATTTTAGTACATAAAATATAAAGAATTTGTATATAACTTGACTAGTATAGTGCCACCTACCAGATCCTAGGATAGCAATGTACGATCATCTCGACAAAACAAATATATTATGTAAATATGACATCAATCGTGACTACCAATCAATAAATTAAATCGTGGTGATGACTACCGCTGCCCTTGAATAACTGCAACACCTGAAAAATTGCAGGTATATTGCCGACCTTCTAAAAGAGATTTAGCTCCTTTTAAAGAATCTAAACTCATTTCAAAGAAAGAAAAAATCACTACGTTTTAAGATCCCTAGGTCGTACCGGTCAAATGTGTCGTAAGTGTCATATTATAAAGTAAATTATACAATATTTGGCGATACATTTTATTACAAACGTGACATTTACTTTAGTCTGCAACTGCTATACGAATTTGCTTACCTGATCTTAAGAAAATTAATTGCCATAAATTAAAAGTTGTTTAAGCTATTGCCCTGTACTCATTACTCGGTTCTTTTTTTTTATAGAATAAGGGTGGCAATCGAGCACACAGTCCACTTGATGGTAAGTGGTTGCTGTGGCCCATAGACATGTACATCTATCTTCGTTTGCGAATTAAAATGCAGATGCGTTGTCAGCCGTGAGGACTAAGATAGAATGCGTCTTTTCCAGTAAAAATGGTCTCTGGTTCTCTACACTCACCATACGAAACACAGCAGCATTAAGCTGCTATTTTAAATTGATTTTCTGTGAGAGCGTGTTCCTTCTCCGGTTGAGCCGACCCATTCGTGCTACAACTATACTATTAATATAGTTGCATAATGGCTCTACCACGTAAGATACCCTCATACTTTGAATGGATTGTTGCATATTTAATGTAAATATGGCAGAATAAAATGTTTGAAAGCAAAGGACCTTAAATAATGATTCAAATGTGAAAATGTTGTTCTATTATGTGATTTTCAATTTAGCAAATGCACATTAACGGAATGACCAAAACTGTCCAACGAGAAAGTGAATTAAATGGAAACCAGCGCGCTTGCATTTTGCTAATGCATTCTTAATTCAATATTAAAAGGAGACTTGATATATCATAAAATTGTTATATTAAAAATAAATATTATCTCGATGAATTTAATAAATAAATTACTGTTTATTATTATTTTTTGAATCAATCTTTCCGGACCTAAAAATTAAGATGTAAGTACTTTTAAAGTAGGATAGTTATATGACTTAATAAAATAATATGTTAACGATCAAAACAATCTGTTTTATAACATGACAATGTTTGAACCAGCTTCAAGGAAAGGAGGTTATAGGAACGTTGTCATGCGTTACCTATGAGAGCTGAGATGAAAGTAATTCTGTCTTTCCATAGCCATCAAACTGGAACCCTACAGTGGATTCTCTGTTATTTGATAATAAAAACTGTAAAAAGTCTACTCAAACGGACCTATAAACATAATCCAGAGGCTGCTTATGCCTAAAAGTCTAATCTAACTAGTAAACATAAAAATATAGCAAAGAAATACCCAACTTTCATTAGGTTTTGAAAATTAATAAGAAAAGAAATCAAACTCAATAAATATTAAAGTAAGAGTATACGCTTTCGAATAATGATAATAATAATCATCATTACAGCCCATCACAAGTTCACTGCTGAACACATGCCCACCGCATTGAACGCCACAAAGCATAATCATGAGCTATCGGCATTCATCAACTTCCCGCAACTCTGAACTCCATTTTGTGCGGTGGGAGGGCGCCTTACACTTCGCTTCTCGCTTGAGAACCTTTCTACCCCATCGGTTATTGGTTTTTCAAGCTATACGTCCGACTCATAACTACTTCAACTTACTGATCCGTTGTGCTATGTCACACTGCGAAACTCTGAGTATAGACCGCTCTATTGCTGAAAGTTCTTGAGCGACGTCATAGGGCTAGCAGTGGAGAAACCCGTCTCAGATCCTTATGTAATCATTGGTAACACGCACTGGATGTACACTCTTGTTTTCAAGTTTAGAAGTGTATCTAATATAGTTAAAATATAGGTTCCTTTGAAGTTGTACTTACGTTATCGGACAGTTAGTCTTAGATAAACACATCTTCAACAACTTCAAGCATAGTGCTCCCAACGTCTACCGACATAGGTGTGACATGGACGTTTAACACAACCTTTGTCTTGTCCAAGTTAATTTTAAAACAATTGATAATATGTGAAGTGTGCATAAATTAATTTATGTTATGAGTATGTATGGAATAAAAGCGAAACGGCTAACATCATATGAATTTATCGTTTGAATATATACACAAACTTAAAGGATAGATAAGACATAACAAAATGAAAGTGGAATAGAGATATAAATAATGATCCTTCATTCGTTTTATGAAATTATAATTATAAATATGATACTCGTCTGTAAAAGAATCGGATTCTATAATGTGATTGTTTGCAGGAAGGATCAATATAAAGAACAGTAGAAATAGTATTTAAGTATTCCGACGATTTCTAATAGGGAGACCATAAGCTTAATGCGAAACTCGGAAATATAACTGTATTTGTAAAGGCTATGTATGAATCTTATAAAGAAAATCAGGAGTCATTCAAGTTTATTTAATTGATTCTCAATAAGGTTAGAGTAACGTGAATTAGTAAAATCAAGCATATGGACTAACAAATTGCGCAACCGTCGCAAGGAAGAAGCTAACGCAAAGATAATTTTACTGGATACCTTAATGTGCATAGAGACTAAGAAATATTTTGAGCATTATATTATCCCCGATCTTTCACAGATTTAGTAAAATGAATTACAACACCATTAAAATCAACAGGTGGTAAGTTATCCCTATAAATTCTGGAGATCATAGAGTTTCCACCAAAAGAAACGTTTGAGTTATATTGTGATTTAAGCCAGTAAAACCAGCATTGATGACATTAAAGCGAATTTAGAGTGATGAGTCGGAGAAAATTTGTAGATTATCTGCATAAACGATGTATAAATAAGAATTTCTTTAAGTATAATAGAATTAATAAATAGAGAAAAAAAGGACAGAAGACTACCTGACACCCTCATTCACATCGGCAGACACAGTTTACATCTCCTACACGTGGCGCTCTCAATTCTTTAAAACAAAATTACAAAGGAATTCTAATAAATATTCGAACATCATTTTATGACAGTAAATGTACCGAATAGTGGCGGTGTAAGGATATCCACTACCCCATATCATCCCGTGGCTGTCGTAAGAGACGACAGAGGAAAATAATCATGAGATGGGCAGCAGCGCCTTTCTATTAACAACTAAAATAAAAATAAACTCTCGTAGCCTTTCCGCTTGCCAAGCGTGGCAACTATGGCAAATATCCCTTCTATAAGACAATCTACAGGGAAGGCCTGTGAGAGAGTAGTGGACTGTAATAGGTTGTAACGGACGTGGCCCCCTCTATTAAAACACGCTGCCGACGGCCACGCAAACAAAATCGACACTATTAAAACGTTGCTAATGCCCAGTAACGCCAGTATAGTCTGCTGATACCATGCCCTAACGAATGTCAGCTATATGAGCACATCTGAACTCTGATTGAAAGGAATCTAGAATGAAGTTTGTTTTTGAACAAAAAGTAAATAGATTTTTTTAATGATAATTGATAAACTATTTACTAGCCTAATAAATAATATGCATTGCAACAATTACTGTAAATTTAAAAAAAATGTTAAAATTAAAAAAATTAACAACATATATATTCGTTATTACTAAACGTTAAAAGTGCATCGTCAATTATTGCTTTACAATTTATACAATTATATTTTTAAAATTAATCTTTCGAAACCTATCAAAAAATAAGACCCCTTTTATGAGTGGTAAAGCGAAGGTAGGTAAGGTTTATTCTCCCGAGACCAGTACAAATAAAATCCGACATCTGAACAAGGATAAGCATAATTAATCTAAAAATCCGCTTATTTTTTCCAGACATCACGCCAAAGACTCATAAAGGGCAGAGAACATCCATTTTTATTTCTATTTGATTCCATTATTAAATGTTTTTGATTCATAACTCCGTTTAATACGCTTTTATCAGCGTAACCAGTATATATATATATATATGTACGAAGTATAGTGGGTATAGTACAGAGACTGATTTTGTAGTTAGAAATAATAATTAATTCGTTTACACGAATTAAGTATCCAACGAGTCGAGGATAAACTAGTAATGAAATACAACAAGCGCACCGTTCCACGTCAGAGCCAAGATTGTCTTAACGACGGCCGCTCCGTCCGTTTTATACAAGCTGGACGGGTGGCAACGCAGGTGCAATGCCGCAGGTGTGCGGTACACGTGTCGTTTACGAGAATTCTGTCTAGCTAGACCGACGCCACCGCACCTACAACGGTGCAGGTGCCGTCACGGCCATACTGACATGCTTGCGTCCTCGCACGCGGTCCATCACAATTTTAGTTATCTGCAACAACTGTAATCTGTAAAACATTGTTCGATTATCCTGACAAAACAGCGTCTGGTCCGGTCTATACTGGCCCTTCAGACTCGGGTGATAATCAGTTTTGTTCCGGCAGTAAGCCCTACAAAACTTTTATCACCTTTATGCTAGATCGGAATGATTAGTCTGTAGCTTTTTCTATTTTCTCTTTTTTTTTTTCAAGTACTGTTTTCGCTAGTCCGGAATCACTATTCCCTATAGCTATATCACTGGACCGGCAAAAAACCCTGCACTGATTGTAAGAACTATTCTTTTTTCTTAACCTCTTTTTTTTCAGTACTATTTATGCTAGTCCGGAATCACTATTCCCTGTAGCTATATCACTGGACCGGCAAACGCCCTGCAATGATAGTAAGAACCACATTTTTTTCTTACTCTCTTTTTTTTTCAATTCCGTATAGAACAGTTACAGACCAACCATACCGCAAACATGTCCCCGTCACAATCACACAGAAGTGTATCGTGAGGGACGTAGTGACACGATAACACCTAAGTGTGTAAACCAACAGCAACTCTACACATATCCCAGTGCAGCACAGACCAGCCTCCCTGCAACTTCATGTTCCTTTCCTGCACTAGAATAATTACTTCGTTAGAGTGTTGCAATGTCTCTAGTATTTTCTAGATGCACAGACACGGCTATCTCTGACTGTCGCACGTCCTCGTGCGGTTGACAGTGAACAGCATACGGTCTATCAGTTATCACCACCTGCTAACAGATATTAATTCTTGTTAAATATTACAACGGTCGACCATCCTGGACTTCATAAGTCTGGAACGCGCCGATATGGCTACTTCCAGGCAAACGCACTACAGCTTTTCGTTCTGCTGCGTTCGTGCCACATTCGCGCCAGCAAGCCGTCGCGCCGTACTAGCGCTAGCGAATCGTCGCACTGCTTTGCAAAATTAAAAGAAATCGAGATAAATGTATTGCGAACCATGGAATTCAGAGCTTCCAAAATTCATCACATATTCTCTTAAGAAACGGCAACTGTATGACATTTGAAAACATTGAAAAAAATGGAAACTATGTGTAGAGACAGATACCACAACATATTTCGAAGCGAAGTAGGCAACTGCGCAAAATCTACGAAAGCCGCCAAAGCACCATTTGTTCGGCGCATAGCATCAGCCCATAAGTAACCGACTGTAGCGGTGTAGGCTCAATCTAACCAGCGCTCGGCCGTACCTGACCATGTTCGATTAGCCATCACAAGGTCTTCCTTATTGATCATTGTTGTAGAGACTTCTACGAATCCCTTGACATCAAACCCCAATCTTGTCAACGACACAATATTCGGAGCAAACTGCAACACTGATCAACACATTAGAACACAAAAATGTCGCTCATTATTTTCAATTCATAGCGTGTTAAAGTTAATCCTTTATTGTAGTACAACCCTTAAACGTTTTGAATTTTAAAATATAACAGATGATAATCATGTTTCGCATGAACTATCAAATTACAACAAAACTTTAACAAGTTAATTTTTCATTCAATGCAAACGATGAGTCGTCTAGAAAGCCTCCAACATTTCTTCCATTTGTTAACAGGTACGTTGTTTAGGTACGTCAGAAATAATGAAAATGCTTGAGGGTACTTTTAATACAAATCTAACAAAAGAATTTATCTTTTGGCTTAAATAATTTCACTTTATCTTTTCTCTACACTTTAATGATACGACAATATCGTAAGTAGGACAGCAAATTTCATTACGGTATTTAACATAAAAAGAGATCCATCAATGCGAAATGCATTATAGCCTTTACAAATGTAATAATTCTCATACTATTCGAAGATTATATGTGGGCAATAAAGGGGACTTTATCCCACTTCTGATGTAGGAAGTATAGTTTACGAGAATTCTGTCTAGCTAGACCGACGCCACCGCACCTACAACGGTGCAGGTGCCGTCATATATATATATATATATATATATATATATATATATATATATATATATTAATATGATACATATACTCGTATTATGTTTGTACGAATGTGAAGGAATTTCAAAGTTCAATCCTCATCCACTACAGGGCTTCTATATAATCTAAAATTCTACAGTCGTACTTAAGAATATAACAATAAAATAAACTATGTATGTTCCAGTATTTACATACATTCTTACTAGGATTATCACAACTCATAATCAATGCATGTTTTTAAGTTTTCCAAATGTAAATATTTATTGTCTTTGCGATTTTTATTATTCTTAACTCATAGAAACAACTGAACATTTAAATAATAGTAGAGATAAAATGACCCGGTGTACTATCTGTCATAATGGTGCTTTCAATATTTTTAACTCAACAATGAGCCCCATCAATAAACAGCGTTTATTTTTGCTAAGTGTTATACAGCTGCCTTTTTACAGTTCTGAATTAAAATACAAACAGTCTATCCACTCATGGGGGTATATTGCCATAGTTGCCTCACTTGGCGAGCGGGTTGGCAACCGCAGTTTTTTTATTGCTTTTTGCTGTTATCAGAAAGATGCTGCTGGCCGTGTTCTGCCTCAGTTTCCCTTTGTCACCTTTTACGACACCCACGGGAAGATGTGTGGTAGTGAGTATTCTTACCCACCACTACACGGGGAATCGACGGATTCAACTCGGCTGGGCAGCGTTCGGGAGATTACGACATATCTTCTCGTTAGACATACCTCAGAGCCTCAAAACTAGATTGTTCAACCAGTGCGTTTTGCCCGTGATGACCTATGGATCTGAGACGTGGTTCTTCACTGCTGGCCGTATAAAAAAGCTCAAAGTCGCTCAGCGAACTATTAAAATGGCAATGCTCGGCGTTTCGTTGCGTTAGACTTAAAAACGAGTATGTCCACAGTAGAACCAGAGTAACCGACATAGCCCAAATAATTAGTATGATAAAGTTGCAGTGGGGCGGCCATATAGCTCGAAGAACCGATAACCGATGGGGAAGAAAGGTTCTCGAGTGGCAGCCTCGTACCGGCAGGCGAAGTGTAGGGCGTTCCCCCACTATAAAGAGTGACGACCTGGTAATACATGCAGGAATATGATGGATGCAGGTGGCTCAGGACCGTGTTTTGTGGCATTCCTTGGGTGCATGTTAAGAAGTGGACTTGTGAAGGGCTGTAAAGATGATGATGGTGAGTTTACCCACTGCTAGGTACAGACCTTCTCTCAATTCTGAAAGCATAATGGAAAAATTAGTATAAACTGTTGCTCCAGTTTGTGTTAGCAGACATATTTCACATATCCTAGAAATATTTTGTTCACTGAATAAAATCAACTTTACCTATTTTATACCAACTTTTCCTCGTGATGTTTTTCTTTACCAACGTAAGTGGCAAATCAGCCCTAGAAATTGCATTTAACAATTTTATTAGTGACAGCGGGGATCAACCCGAGGTTCTCGTGTACTCTGAAAAATATGCCAACCGCGTAGCTAGCACGGTTCTTTAAGTTTTATTATTTATAAAACAATAATAACCCTAAAATAAATCAAGCAAGAAGCGACTTTAGCTGCCATCAGACTCAAGACCCTAAATCTTTGGAGTAAGAATAGTATTCCTCATACAGGCACAATTGATAGAATTCACTCAAAAATTCCTATCCTACAAGCCAAGTATGATAAGATTCCTAAATACTTTGTTTTCGATAAGAAGTACAAGATACAATTAAATGAAACCAGCCAGCCGGAAAGATTAAGCCCAAAAGAGCTTAGAATTTTCACCGATGGTAAAACAAACGAAGATGTAGGTTCTGGAACTTTCTCTGAAGACCTCAATATCCACATATTTACACCACTGGGTACCTATAACACAGTCTTTCACGCGGAATGTATGGGTATCATTCAAGCGGCCATAGCAATAGAAGCTAGGAAGGTTAATGACTTCCCCATCAGAATACTGACCGACAGTAGGGCGGTACTACAAACTCTGAGTTGCAATGTTGTGAACTTGGGACTAATATATGAATGTCATCAACGATTAAATGAGGTATGTTAAAACAACAATGTGACTCTGCAATGGACAAAGGGACACAGTGGATCCAGAGGCAACGATGCAGCAGACGAACTGGTCAGAAGAGGATCGGCTCTGGCTACTATAGGGCCGGAACCAATCATACCAATCCCTTTTGGTAACGTTCGTTCACTGGTACGTAGACACTTCACTAATCAACACGCTCAGATTTGGAAAAATCTAGTAGACTGTATACAAGCTAGGGAGGCCCTGCCTGAAATAAACAGTCGTTTAACCAAAGTTCTAATGAGACTAAACAAGCCACAGATAAGGATAAAAACAAGTGCTATCACAGGACGTGGCACCTTTAACAAACATTTTTTTTTTTTTTTTTTTATAGAATAGGGGGCAAACGAGCATGCGGCTCACCTGATGTTAAGTGACTACCGCCGCCCATGAACAACCGCAACACCAGGGGAATTGCAGATGCGTTGCCGGCCTTTTAGAAAGGTGTAAGCTCTTTTCTTGAAGGTTCCTAAGTCGTATCGGTTCGGAAAATTCGCTGGTGGTAATTGATTCCACAAAGAAGTTGTGCGAGGGAGAAAACTTCTTCTAAATCGCACAGTGGTGGACCGCCAATCATCCAGATGGTATGGATGGTAACGCGAGTTTTGTCGCGACGTGCGATGGTGAAATTGAGCGGCTGGAATTAGTCCGAACAATTCCTCAGAGCACTCCCCGTGATAGATGCGATAAAATACGCAAAGAGATGCAACATCTCTACGCAGTGCCAGTGTATCGAGCCGATCGGAAAGAACTCGGTCGTCGACGATTCGAATCGCTCTGCGCTGGATGCGGTCAAGTGGAAGGAGCTGGCACTGGGGTGCCCCGGCCCAGAGATGAGAACAGTATTCCATGTGAGGCCGAACTTGCGCTTTGTAAAGTTGCAAGCGATGTGCCGGCATGAAATACTGTCTCGCTCTGCTGAGCACGCCAAGCTTTTTAGAGGCCAATTTGGCCTTCCCTTCCAAGTGACCACGAAACTGCACGCTATTCGATATGTCGACGCCAAGGATTCCCATACTGGCTGAGGCAGCAAGGGGAGTGCCTTGAAACTGAGGAGATACGACAAAGGGGTTCTTTTTAGCGGTAAACGCGTTTTATTTACTATAGGTGTTACAGATAGTCCCATGTGCAGGGCATGTATGGGTGAGGAAGAAACGGCGGCCTACGTGCTACTGAAATGTCCGGAGGTCGCTATGTACAGGGCTAAACATCTCGGCACACCGGGATCACTCCCCGAAGTTGCATGCAACATCAAAGGACTGTTGAGCTTCTTCGGGGAGATCTCATGGCTCGAATAATAATATTATTCCTGTCCACACACAAAATACGTGCATAGACGTGGAATTGCGGATAACAGCCCGTCGTAAACTAAACTAAACTAAACTAATCAAGCAACAGAACAGTTAATCTAAACGGTTGGCTGTCCTATATTAAAATAGCAATAATATTTTACTTTTTGTCTTTGAAAGAATAGATGGCTGTACTGCCATCTATAGTTAAGAGCTGTTTCTGGTATTCCCATTGTTGCTTCTTACGACATGTATGAAACGCTGCCACAACCCGACAAGGCGACAAATAAAATATACAAACTGGAGAAGGGAAGCAGCGTTAAAGACGCGAGACGTCTGTTACAGAAATTGCCAATCTTCAAGGCAAGAACGAAGGCTTAATTAGCCTCTTCAATAAGACATTGCGTTTTGTCACCTAACCACGGAATTGTAGTCAAGAAATACACATAATAAATAAATAATGACATATTATTAATTTTTAGTCGTCTTGAAATGAAGAAGTGGAAGAACATCTACGAAGATGCCTATAGTCATTAAACGTTTAAAGATTTTTATTTATATATTAGAAAAAGCTATGGCAAACAAAAATCCATACTGAAGAAGGAAAGCAGCGTTAAATACACCAGAAGTCTGTTACAGAAATCGCTAATCTGCTTGTCAAACGTCGTAGTTATGGTAAATCTTTCCCACACATTTAAATATAACTAGTTTTTATGGATTTTATCGCGTATAAACTAGTAGAAACCAGTTTTATTTAAATGTGTAATGATCGCGTAAACATAAAAAGTCATTATGTAAATCCTTACTACAACTGGAGATATCCAGCAGTGGACTTCTATGGTCTAATGAAGAAGAAGAGGAATAGTGTATATTGCATAAAAACATTTTAGATAATCTAGATTAAAATCGCTGTAGGTACATTCGCAAAGGTAAAGAACATAACATTAGCACAGGCATTAGCATACAAAATTAACCGGCCTTACGCTGCTTTAAGCCGCAAATGTTCTGAGTTGCAAAATTTAGGTTCGTAATTGTTAATAATATAATAACAGTCACTAATGATAATAGGCTTCTTGCGAATTGTTATAGGTTATTGGTTGAAATGTTTTTCAATGTTGAAATACTTAATGTCAATTAACTTTAATTATAAAATACTTATAATATGAAATGTAAAATAAGAGCATGCCAGAACATTCACGTGGCTTACCGGCGCTGTGATGTGCTTTATTTTTCCGTGTGTGATTAAATTTGAAATGAGGGTATCCTCAGAAGAACAAGGGTAACTAACATAACCCAACGTATTAATAAGATAAAGTGGCAATGTGCCAATCATATAGCTCGAATCTACGGAGATAAAAGGTTTTAGAATGTCAGCCTTGAGTTGCAGTTGTTCGGACTGTAGTATTTAAAAACATTCACCAAAATTATTAATCTCTGTAAGGTAGCCAACGTTTTTTAAATGTTATTTTTTAGCCGTGTAGTGGTGGTGTAAGAATATCCTTTATCTTCACCTTCCTGATAATAGCTGAATAAAAAAAACTGCGGTTGCCAACCCGCATGCCAATCCTGGCAACTATGGCAAATATACACGAGGCAAACTATGTTCAGCAGTGAACTTTTAAAAGGTTGCAATGAATTATTGAAATATGTAGTCCAGTATATACTGAAGAAACATTTTGATGTAAAAAAATAATAATTTAGGTGTGACATTTAATATCATAATGGACTACAATGTTGACAGGGGGATGTTGTCTATTACAAGGTGTTGATCAAAAGGAAATGTGTTCACTCGATAGAATGTTGCTATATAAAAGAACACATAAATTCCCTGCAAGATAATGAATCTTCTTCTTTCTCCCCTTCTCCTTCATCATCGGCCCTTAAAAGTATACTTTTTTATAGAATGAGGATGACAAACGAGCACACAGTCCACCTGATGGTAAGTGGTTGCTTTGGCCCATAGATACCTACACCTATCTTCGTTTGCGAATCAAAATGCAGATGCGTTGTCAGCCGTGAGGACTAAGATAGAATGCCTTTTTTCCATTAAAAAGGGTCTCCGGTTCTCTGTACTCACCATACGAAATACAGCAGCATTAAGCTGCTATTTTACGCTGGTATTCTGTGAGAGCGTGGTCCTTCCCTGATCGAGTCGACCCATTCGTGCTATAACTATACTACTAATATAGCTGCACCATGGCTCTACCACGTAAAAAAAGTGGAAGTTCTTCTTCTCTGTCTCTAACATAGCTCTAACACAAATACAAATATGAGCCTCTTCCGTTATAGCGACTATAATGTATAATTTTATTTTTAGGAAGATAATGTAGCTATGTAAGAAGTAAGAAGATATGTAACTAGCTCAAAGCACTATTATTTTCAAATTATTAAACACTGCCGCATGTTTTTCTTACATAATCTTATCCATCTCATAAATAAATAAAAAATAACTGAACGAATAGTCGTATTAAATCATTTTTTACGAGACTCAATTTTTCAGGACTCAATTTTGATTCTATATTACATTTAATTTAAGCCTTCGTCTTTAATAAGTATTACACTTTTTATCTAAAATAGCAACTCTAAATGAAAAAGAGAAACGTTTGTTAAGGTCACTGAAACGAAAGTGAAGCCCTTTGAATGAAGATAATAACATTTCAGACACAGAGGCCGCCAACGGGCGACGGGATACGAGTGGGGTTTGATACAAGAGGTGTATTCTCAAATCAAGAGAATTTTGGTTCTTTTTTGGTCCCCTGCAGTGTGTGCAAATAAGAGCATAATATATACAGTATATGAGCAGTGTATCATTGTTCTTCTTGTAATAAATATAATTAGGAAGAATATGGTAATGAACTAGTGGTCTATGGTTCTAACTGCGAGTTCAAATCTGCTATTAAAGTACTGGCGTGAAAATATCCTAACTAGCATTTAAAGTTTTTATATTTAACTCACGGTTAAGAGGTATATCAGTAACATTAACAGCATTGTTTGTATTAAAAATATATAAAAAAAATAAAAAGATATTAAATTCCATTTCATTTTTTATTTCTCTAATGTTGTGTCCTCGTGATATCCAACGCCTAGCAACTAAATCGCAAATAACAATTTCCTTAGTACCTTCAGGAATAGATCTCAGGTCACTTAGACCCTGAGCCACCACTGCTCCAGGAAGCTTAGATATAAGCTTGAATATTAATAGGTAATTTATAGAATCAGGCGTTACTTTGCGGAAATCCATTATAATGAGGTTGTTATAAGTTAATTTGCTTAATTCCGCGTAAAGAAAGAAAATTATTTCCTGCCCAGTTTGAAGGGGACCTCCTACCCTCCCTCAATTTTGTGCACTATAGCCGTCACCGCCAATCCCAGCAATACCAACCCCAGCACCACCACAGCAGAAATGACACACCACTCTCGAAAATATGACACGTATTTCACCTCTACACGAAGCATCCTCAGGTGAAGTAGACTCTGCGGGGACGGCCAGCCTGCAGCCTGCCTGCCAGCGGGGAGGCCCTCTTCAAACTAGGCAGGACACATCATTTTCTTTCTTTACGCGGAATTACGCAAATCAAGTTATAACAATCTCATTATTAATAAGCAAGTACACCATAAACCCTCTCAAAATTAGATGTTGACCCTACATAAAATAAACCGTTACCGTTACTGTCTGTCTGTTGAATGTTGGACGTAAATACAAACACGGATTCTGATTAAATATTTATTTTAATATATTTTATTATATTAAATATTTATATATTATTTAATATATTATAATATTTAATTATTATTTAATATATTTGCAGGTTCACAATTTAGATACAAAAATAGGTAAGAGCTATGTTTGTTGTATAGGCGTCTCTTCACGTTGGCCAACACACTGGCGAATGTGTTGGCCAACAACGATGGCCATCGTGTAGAGCGGGTGTTTAAGCTACGTTGGTACGTATTGGAACGATGACCCACAAGTTGGCGCGAGATCCGTCTGGTGTCGGTTTTTTACAAAAGATCAAAGGGTTGTGGCAGAGTATTGGCCGCCGCGTCCACACATTGGGCGCACGTTCAGTTTGCTACGAGCTCCTAGAGTGATTGCACGCACCTGATTTAAATTTTATATGCACACATCTCTACATAGCGGCAGTAACAATGACCAATGAAAAAACTTTTCGCTTTATAGAGCGCTACTAAGCCGAAAATTGTTTGTAAAACACAAGTCTTTTTAAAAAAAAATGTTATTATACACTAGGATTTTCTCCTGTATCGTGGAGGCAGTTTAGAAACATAAATTGCATAAGGACAAACATCCAGACCCGGAGAAATTACGTGCAGGCTATACAAATACTTGTTCCGTGCGGGTTTCGAACCCGCGGCCCCCAGGGCAGCAACTCATTGCTATTCGTAAGCCACTACGCCACGGAGCCGTCAAGAAATAAAATTTCTTTTTTCCATTTCTTTTTGATCACCCTTATCTTATACTCATTCACGTTGTAGTGATTGATGTATTAATTTATTTATTGATGTATTAATTGATTTATTAAATATCTTAAAATCATAATATATAATATATATTAAAATCAAATTAAAAAGTAGGATACTAAAATCATGTTTTTACTGTCTTTATTATTCCCTATTAGTTACTTTATTTCGTTAATAATACTGTAATTTTTAGATATGGAAGAGCGAAGTCACCTGTTACAGGCATTATTTTGCTTACTAGGTTACCTCGATCACTGACCATATAATGTAACTTTAATGTTTGACGAAATAAATTATTTATTATTGTTATTAAGTTTTATTCTATAATTATACCTAGTCAGGTCATAAATTCTGTCACATGTTTAATATAAAATAATTGAAACAAGTTTATTCATTATGTAACCATTTATATACCAAAATGAACTTAACAAAACATAGATTCTTGTGACACTAAAGTTTATTCAAAATGACCTCCGTGATTTTGAGTACAGGCCTTCAATCTGCGCGGCCAGTCGTCTATCGCAGCACGAACGAGGTCCATGTCAATATCGGCGGCTGCCTTAATCAAGGATGTCTTGAGTGACACCAAATTGGGATGAGGCTTTGAGCACGCCTTTTCCTCCAAGTGTTGCCATATCTTGTAATCTAACGGATACAAATCTGGACTGGAGGAGGGCCAGTCTTCGTGCCGGATGAAGTCAATTTCACGCGCCGCTAGCCAGTCTTGTGTGCTCTTCGCTCTATGAGCTGGCGCCGAATCTTGTTGGAATACCCAGTGCCTGTTATTGAACATGGTATGAGAAACAGGTTCCACAAGGTTCGTCAGGACTGTATTTTGATACACAACTGCATTCGTTTTTACACCTTTCTCACAAAAATGTACCTCTATTAAGCCCCAATAAGAAACTCCCAACCATACCATGAGCGAGGATGGAAAATGACCTCGTTGGACACGCGGAATATGGTTGCTCGTTTCTTCACTACTGTGTGCGTACACCTTATCATTTTGTTTGTTGTATCTCTCTTCTACGGTAAAAAATTTTTCATCCGAAAAAAGAATTTCCCGATATTTTTTCCCGCGTACCGCTTCAACAAAGCGCGGCATCTCTTCAGTCTCAGGTTCATTAGACGAGCATTCAAACGATGTCCTGTTTTTTTTCGATATGCCCGAAGCCCTAAGTCTTCATTTAACACCCTTTTCACCGTGGTTCTGCTTAACCCCATCTGAAGGGCCAGCAGTTTCTGCTTACGTTTGGGATTTCTTTGAATTCGCGCTTTCATAGCTTTTATCACTGCTGGAGTCCTAACAGACCGAGGGCGACCACTTCTTGACCTGTCATCTACACTAGAGTCTTCATTGTATCGTTTGATGGTACGATAAAAGAATCTTTTGGTTATATTCAAATTTTTCAGTATGTCAAAAATTTGAATTGGCGCGTAACAGCAACGATGCAACGCAATAACTGCAACACGGTCTTCTTTAAGCGTCCACTCCATATTTAAAAATGAGTAAAATTCTAAAAAAATATATAGTTTTATTTTCATGAACAATTCGAAATTCGAATTTAATAAACTTTTTTGTGGCCAGCATTCTAAAAGAAATGTTTTTACTGTGTGACAATACTTATGACCTGACTAGGTATAATAAGAATAACCCTTTTTAAAAAGGTTTTGTTCAATAAAATTTTACAACAGTTTCATAGACAGGCTTCGAATATTTTCCAGGCCTTAGTTGTAAAAGTGTTAATTATACCTATGCCTAGGTGTGTTAATGTTTATATAGTTTACTTATCTGTATAACGTTATTGTATAAGAAAAAAAATTATATTAAAAATATTAAATATTAAAAATAGTGAAAATTAATTATAAAATAGTGATATGATGTAAATAAATAAACCGCAGCAGCCGTTAGCGCATCAATAATCATTTTAATAAATTTGTCCGCACATTGGCCTGAACCAACGCAAACTGAACGACCTTCCAACGTGTGGACGCGATCACAAATTCTGGGCCAATAACTTCTTCTTCGCCACTATGTTGGCCAACGTGAAGGGCCGCCATAAGACGAATGAATGATTTGTGTGCTGAGCAGGGCGGACAAAAATGACACTTGACGTAATGTTCAATAAAGCGTTAGGCGTAGACTCTGCCTATCAAAAATCAATTCCTGAACATAGGCCTCTCCCATAGATTGTCATATAGATGGGATATTTATCACAGTTGCCACGGTTGGCAGTCGCAGTGTTTAAAGTTTTTAGTTGTTAGTAGAAAGGTTCTGTTGACAGCACTTAAGCACCGATTGAGGAAAACTGCTGTTGATGTTCCCCTCCATCGTCTGTACGACACCCAAGGGATGATATAAAGTAGTGGATATTCTTACACCGCCACTTCACAAAACTAAATATACAAGTAGGTACATAATATACACTGTTAATAAACTATCATTATTGTATTTATATAAAAAAGCCGCAACATAATACATTTTTAAAACCATAAAGTACAAGCGAATCAACGAACGATTTACTTAATATACTCCCAAGCTAAAACAGAGATCATGTCTCGGTATAAGACCGATAGCCTTTGTTCGTATGGATTAGCCACTCCACCTTATCTCTTCTCTCTTTTTAGATGTATCACCATCGGCACCTTTGACCGAAAGAACTATTTTCAAAGTATATTTTAAAAGTTTATTTTAACTACGAATTATATCCTAAATGTTGTTTTTAAAAAGACTGATAATTAACTACTGCGTAAATAAATCCTTATTGTTTTAACTGTTGATATTTCATATAAATAACCGCTTTATTATATTGCATACCTTAAGCGAAAGCGCAAGGTATGTTCTACTATCTTTTACTTTATATATTATTAAAAATGCAAAACAAGTTTGTTTTCATTTTATAATGAAATATATGCAACATTGATATTTGAAAGTCACAGTGCGGAACAGTGCCAGTGTACGCAGGTAAACAATGGCTAAAAGCCGAAAGCCGCATCAGAATTAAGTCCATTACTGCGGAACCGCAACAATCGGACAGTGTCCGGTGTAATACACCGTTTGCTCTCGTATAGCAAACATGGACCACTAGGGGAAATATGAACAAATGAATTCAATTATTATGACTCTAGACATAAAGTGAATATTTCTCGTAAATAATGTAATATTTAATAATGATACATAGACTTAAAATTTAAATATAGCATGCAGCGTTCGGTCCAAACTTTTATACGTGGTAGGTATATGGCACAGATGCATGATGTTAGCTTGACTTTGAATCCCACCCATAGATAGTATTATACGTACATTCATTCATTCATTTCAGCCTGTCAAATGTCCACTGCTGATCGCAGGCCTTCCCCATACATTACCTTACTTGGTAAGTATATAATTAAATGAAACTAATTTTTATGGATTTTGACGAGGACTTGTGGTCTATAAAATCTAATGTAATGGTGGGGACGATCTTGAACATGTTCACACACTGCAGACTTCCCGTAACGTCGGTGCTTCAGCTTCAGCAGGTGCGTGGATCGGACCAAAAATTAATATTCAAAACCTGAAGGTAGCCGGGCTAATTATGGTATCGGGACGTCAAGCATCTCAGTCCCCTCCCCCCTCACACCTCCATGACCTTGGGTGCTGTAAAGCACCCGAAACGTCGGGAATTAAAAAGTTAAATTAAACGCGGTAAAATCCGTAAAAAATAGTATCATTTAATGTGTAGTTTTCGCGTAAATATAAGAAATCATTAAGTATATAATTATATACTTATATTTGCCATAGTTGTCGAACTTAGCAGCCATATAGGCAACCGCATTTTTTTACATTATTTTTACTTGTTAGCTAGCTGATCTCTGATGTTATCGAAATATAACTACATCGATATTGTATATATGTAAATATATTTATGTATGTTGCTCGTATATGAAATATTGTATCTTAGTTTTAAGGTGTCACAATAAAAAATAAATTAATATTGTGTACTGACAGAGTTCAAAATGCATACGCTATAGTTTTTGTTATAGTTTGCCTAGTAGATGCGACCTGCACTTGGCATATTTATTGTTTAATCTACTAAAATATCGCACACCACCGTATAAGCCGTAAACTTACTAATATCAAACACGGAGGTCTAAGCGGTCTCTGAAAGTTCCACGCTGCCGTATTCAATTATTCCTGGGAAGCTTTGGTTACGCAAAATGCTGTTACGATTTGTCACTCTACTACATAGTCGGACACTGTTGTTAATTTTTAGGAAACATACAAATATCATTAAATTCATGTTCTCAATTTAAAAAAAAAACTTATATAAACCACGATTTTAAATTACGAGTACATCTACCCAAACAGACATAAGCATAACGTACTCGTAAATAGCCATAGACACCTGTATCTATTACTTTAGTAAAGTTACAGCCTCTATAGGTCCCACTGCTGGGCATAAGGCCTTCTCTTACTTCTAAGAGTGTTTTTTAGGTCAAGGAAGTGTTTGCCGCACTACCCCAATGTGAGTTAGCGGTCAGTTGTCTTGAATTTTTTTTATTTCTCAAATATGCAGGCTTCCTCACGATGTTTCCCTTCACCGCCGAGCACTTGATAAATCAGAACTTAAAATCTATGTTTTTGTATTTTTTGCAATCTATGCTTTAATATTTCATTAATCCCGCGACTTCGTCCACATTGCTTACACACAATCACTAAACACGTAGTGCTTATACAAATCATTGTTTCTTAAAACTCTAATAACTTTATATTAAAATAAGATATTGCAATATTTTTTTTAGATAAGGGCCACGTGTTTAAGAAATAAAACTAAGAAAATCTAATTGAAATCTATCTAGTAGTTTCTCCACAACTGCAAACTTTATTTATATATTCGTAGATAAATAATTTTCCGTTCCCTACCTTTACCGTTACAGCTTATCAAAAGTCGACTGCTGATGCTGAACATAGGCCTCTGAAGATTGCCTCCTATGGGGGATATTTGCCATAATTGCCACGCTTGGGAGGCGGGTTTTTTTATTTATTTATTTTATTCACGTAGGCCCATTTATAATCTCTTGTGAATGGTCAAAAGAAAGAAGAAAAGAAAACACTTTGTAACAAATTAACAAATTTCAACACATACCTAACAATTCAATCAATGTTAAATTCCATAAGGGCCAAATATTTCCCGCTCACCAGATGTCACCAGTCGAGACCGAGGTGAAGTTTTGTTTAACACAATTTAATTTAAATGAGAAGTAAAAGTTAATCAGTTTCCAGAGTATTATATCAATACACAAAACAATGCCTCAGTCCTTTGCTCTTTAATTCTTTGCACATTTTTTTATTTTTCCTATAATGAATATTTTTTTTTAGGATAAGGATGACAAACGGGCGCACAGTCCACCTGATGGTAAGTGGTTGCTGCGGCCCATATACGTCTACATCTATCCTCTATTACAAATCAAAATGCGTTGTCACACGTGAGGGCTAAGATGGAATGCCTCATTTCCAGTAAAAAGGGTCTCTGGTTCTCTACAGTAGAAAACTAGAGACCCTTCTTACTGGAAGTGAGGCATTCCATCTTAGTCTTCACGAGTGATAACGCATCTGCATTTTGATTTGTAAACGTGGATAGAAGTAGGTGTCTATGGGCCGCAGCAACCACTTACCATCAGTTGGACTGTGTGGTCGTTTGTCACCCTTGTTCTATAAAAAAAGAAGATCATTATATTTCATTGGTTTTGGTGGAGATCAAACTCGGATATTTCGTGTACTATGAAATTGTAACGAACACTTACACGTCACACTTCTCCTTTTTATCTATCTGATAAATCTGCATGCTGAAATATACATATTAATCATGTGTGCAAAAAAGAAATCCTTTTTATAAGTGCAAATTATGCTATTTATAACTTCAAACTCTAATGCAATTAAAAGAATACACGTTTCTCTTGCGATGGAGTAGTTAGAAATAATATACGGTCGGGTTAGAGGTCGAATAGTCAAGAAAAATTAATATTCGATTAGACAATACATATTTCACATTCAAATTAAACAAAACAAATCAATTTTTCCTCCTTTGTTTTTGAGATTTTTCTGTCATAAGACTCTAGTATACAGTTATCTGTGATAAGACTGCAAGTCGAGAAAAGTTCTTAGTAATATTGGGCAAATCAAAGTGAAATTAATTCCACTTGTACCTAGATGACGGAATAGAGATATTTGTGTCATAAAAACCAATTAAAAGTTTTGAAGTATTATTACTCGTTATTTCGAGAAACCAATTTCTAGCTTATTAAAGCTGTTCCAAAACAAAACTAAAAAGTTAAGCTAGGGGCATTATTAAGTGAAGTGCCACTACAAATTGTGTGCATGTTTTAGTTTTGCTTCCAGCAGAAAACCACTACGAGCGGCTTTCCATGACAAATTGCCCGCGTCTCCTGCGTCTCCTCGTTAATTACACGCCCGGAATGGAACGATTGTTAAATTGCATTTCACATCTATTTAGGACATGTGGGAATGCTATTTAGTTTCACCGCTACACTAATGGAAGCCGTACGTTTTACAACATCCCGTTATTTGTTTGGATTGTTTAAATTTCATCATCTCGCTTTTAATTATTAATATTATGTACATCCCCGTGGCGGGTAATAATACCCACTACTCCATATCTTCCCGTGAGTGTCGTAAGAGGCCGCAGAGGGAAACTGAGGCAGAAGATGCATTCTGATGACAGCAAAACAACAATAAAAAAACTGCGGTTGCCAACCCACTCGCCAAGCGTGGCAACTATGGCAATATGACCATGATGAAAGCTACGAAGAAACGGTCTCCAGTCCCCGGCGGCCTCGCTATTCCTGGCTGGTAACGGCAGACAGGGGCGCTAAGAATCTCCAGTGGCGGTTCGGGTGTCACCTAAGACGACTCGACCTGGCAACATATAATGCACGCACCCTGAGGACTGACGAGAAGATACTGGACCTGAAAGAAGAGATAAAAAGTTGCGCTGGAATATTATAGGATTAGCAGAGGTCTGAAGAGAGGGGTAGGATATGGTAATCCTCGAATCCGGCAACTTGTTCTATCACCGCGAGGGTGACCATCTGTCCCAAGGAGGTGTCGGATTTATCGTCCACAAGTCTCTCGTTAACAACGTTGTAAAGATTAAGAGTATGTCAACGAGGGTAGCGTACCTTCTACTCGGAATGACCAAACGGTATTCGTTGAAGGTCATACAGGTTTACGCACCAACATCGGCACATCCCGAAGAGGAGGTGGAGTTAATGTATGAGGATATATCTATCACTATACGGTGTTAATAGGAGACTTCAACGCAAAACTAGGCACAAGAGAGAACGGTGAGCTGAAGGTAGGGAAATTTATAATAAAGCAACGGAACTCAGCAGCTGGCCGACTTCATGGAGAAAATAGGACTCTTTATGATATTTATGAACCTTATTTTATAGGGAAAAACTGAAGTGGAGGTCCATAGACACCTAAATCTGTCTTCAATTAAGAATCAAAAAGCAGATGATTTGTCATCCCTAAGGACTAAGATAGAAAGTATCGTTAGTGGTAGTAACAGCTACAGTATAGGAAAGGAATACGAAGGCTGCTATTTTATGCTAGTGTTTTAAGAAGGCGTGCCCCCCCCCCACCTTTCCATGCCACCATACCAACCATTTATACTGGACCCATTTGCTGGGTGTTTTTTTCACTAAAAGAAAGGTTTTTGTAGCTCCCTAATTCAAATCAATCCGGCAAAATCACTGGTGACAGCCGATTCTAAAATATAGTCGTCGTATGGTGCTGGTGCATGAGAATACATTACACCGTTTGTTTTTTTTATGGGTGCCGTAAGAGGCTACTATGTTATAAGGCTAAAAGATGAAACTTCTTCCGATATAGAATCTCACGCCAGGCGTATAATACCCAGAAATATAGTGGACTCAGATTAAATTTTATGTGCACGAAGTACATAAATTCGATGTCGGTAAAATTCTTTGGTGCCAGGAGTGGGTCGCCGCGATGTTCCTATCTGCCATTAAACTCCTTATAAGTCTCTTAATTAAATACTATATAAAAACGCACATTGTCTTTCATAGATTTTAAGTTATGAATTAAATAATAAGAAATTTTATAATAGTCGATTCTGCAATTGGGTTAATCTCGGTCAGCCTTCTATGGTCACTTAAGGCGACTGGGACTCCGTGACGGATCGCTTTGGGCTCAGCCTAAGCCTTAGTTGTTTGGTCTCACTTGCCGAGGGCTTTCGTCTGTTGTGTTTATGTATTTATCATTATGTGTTTGTGTCTTTGTAATAATTATAATTACAGCACGTAAAAATTTAGGATTTGTCTTAATCGCCACATCGCCAATCTAGACAAGCGCTTTGGCGTTTGCTAATGTTTTAATCTTCGTATTTTTGATATACCATTTGAAGTCAACAAATTTAAATCCTTCAAAGCGTAATAAAAAAAATAGCGATAAATTTAAGTAGAGTTAGAAAACTACCTCTGTTGTTGTGGTCATACGTATGTATTATAATAATAAAAAAAAACCTAATACAGAACCATAAACACGTTGTTCCTCATTATTTCTCAAATTAGATCAGATTTCTTTAGATGAATTAGAGTATTATGAGTAACATTGGATTTTTACGTCTTTTCAACGTAAGTTTACGTCCATCTCTATTGATCCGCAGGGTGTGTACTTAATATAAAGTTCAATAAAAGTCCCCCTTGCGATAGGAAGACTTGGATTTATCGGTCTAACCCCATGTAAATAAATAAAGTGGGAGACCATGCATTTCTTATGAGAAGTAAGCCACGATGCGAGCGGGTTAGAAAAACTATTGATTTCAGCATGAAACACTTGATATTTCTATTAAATTGTGTATTAAGTCAACAACAAAAGTTTTATTGTAAGATTTATTTTTATTTCTTTAATTTTAACGATGACTTTATTGTAATTGTAAAACTGAAATTTGGCAAGACTGAGGATTAAATCTTGTATTCTTTTTTATAATATTTTGATACATATAATTTAATAAATGAAAATTCGAAAAAAAAAACGACACAGCACCATTTTATTTGAACCGTAAACTAAATCTGATTAAATACTAACTGCCGGTAAAAGTTCGATTTCGGGAAACTGGGGAAGAAATATAGAGGTAGGTAGCGAGGATTCAATTCAATCAGTTCCCTTCGGTACCTTTCACCGCTGCGATTTGATGAGATTGTTGAAAATCAGAATGGGTTGAGAAAAACTTACCGTTGTATCGCCAGGTCTAATGGAAATATCGTGTTGGGTGCGCATATGGAATAACGTATCGAATGTTTCCGATACAATTCTGTTAACATGTTTTTAGTTTCCTTTTGTACGGAAAGCCTCTTTCGTGTGTTTTGAATAAAAATAAAACTAATATATAACAAGAACCTTTTGTATTTTTTTCCCTGTTTTATCTTAAATGTTTATTTTTTCGTGTAATTAAACCAGTGCTTGCCACTTACAATTAATGGTAAGTAATGATTTGGAATCAAACGCTTCAGCGCAATTAGTTAGCTCATCAAAAGCAAATTCGCTGTTTTATTTATAATGACACACAATCAGTACACATCTTTAAACATAAACTTTAACTAATTAAAGACGAACACTGATAATTAAATTTTAACATTAAAGCCTAACAAAGTATCGGATTGGGACGACTAAATCTAGTCCAGTTTAATTCTCAGAGGACACAGGTTCTGAGGAATTGTTCGAATTGATTCCAGCCGCCAAATTTCACCAACGCACATTGCGACAAATTTCACTATACCATCCACACCATCTGGATGCTTGGCGGTCTACTAATGATATACTAGGAGTTTTCTTCCTCGCAGGACTTCTTTGTGGAAAATATGTGTATACTCTGTTATCTTATATTTTAATATATTCTGTGTGGAATTTACCACCGGTGATTTGTACGGACCTAAAAGACTTAGGGTCCTTCAAGAAACGAGCTAGCCTCTTTTTAAAAGGCCGACAACGCGTCTGCAATCCCCCTCGTGTTGAAGATGTTCATGGGTTGACACTTATCATCAGGTGAAATGCATGCGCGCTTCCCCCTCTTCTATAAAAAAAGAGATATGTGTACCTATTATAGGTGTATACAGCATTGTCAAACTATTAAGATTTATTATTTTAGTAACAATTAAACAACTGAATAAAAATAGATATTAGAATTACATTGCTATTGACTATGGATTATAATTATATTTTATTACAATATTATGATATAACCTAATTGATGAGAGTTTTAAGTAACTGTAAATTATTATTATTAAATTTGGACTATGATAATAACCGCCAAATGACATTTAAGAGACCCCATATGTAGCAGCAATCTTTTTATGTGTGTTTTAGCGTCTTATTTACGAAGGCCACCAAAGAAACTTTATTTTAGTGGAAGTGGTTGCTGTGGCCCATAGACATCTACATCTATCCTCGATTACGAATCAAAATGCAGATGAATTGTCAGCTATGAGGACTTAGATGGAATGCCTCTTTTCCAGTAAAAAGGGTTTACGGTTCTCTACACTCACCATACGAAATACAGCAGTATTAAGTTGTTATTTTACGCTGGTATTCTATGAGAGCGTGGTCCTTCCTCGGTCGAGCCGACTCATTCGTGCTACAACTATACAGTGAATATAGCTGCAGCATGGCTCTACCACGTAATTACGTATTAATTAAACTTTTAGCAAAGCGATTACAAAAGGTAACAATTTGAATGTTGTCTAAATCAAAATCTTCATGTTTGGGATGATTTTTTTTAATTTATATGGGACCACCGCTGATGGCTATTAGCCTATTTAATAAAATGGGAATAATTTTCATTGGTTCAGCCATTTGCGAGAAATCGGTAAAAATACATAAAAAATATACACGTCGAATATGGAACATGCTCACTTTTTTTCAACTTCGCTAAAATTAGCAAATACTTATCCCCTCCACCAGAATTTATACACTGTTAATGGTAATAATATATATTATACGAACGATTTTATACGAACTTTACCTAACAATTTTATTTAAGTTAGTTGAAAGTATAACTAGAATTAGCAAAGTATAAAATTTTCACGAGAATTCTTACGTGAAACGTAGCTTTTTGGTAATTTATAGCTAAAGTTTTGGCTTTGTATCGTTACAATTGAGGAATTGTATTGCTCGGTGTCACCCGGAAAAGATTGAATGAACATTGGAAAGGCGGGACGGACCAGTTAGTAAATTTGTCAACATAATTTTGATTACGCTACTGTCGTCCAAATAAAATGCATTAAGTTTAAAAGTCTCAAAATTTACTGTCGAGTTGGATGACTGAACATAATATTAAAAGAATAACAGTTTGTTCTGTTAGTTATATGGGTAGGGCTGGTTTAGGGCGCAAGATAAAAATTAAAAACGCTTACTTCTACACATTGAGATCTGATAAAGATACTCGCAAATTTTACGCTGATTTATGTGATATTTACGGAGTACGGAGCGTCGATTCTTCACATCAGCTATGTGTTCTTTAACACTTGTGAAAAAAACACCCATTTCTACCAAGTATGATTCGCGAGGTTATTGAAATCAAAAAACATCTTAATTTCAATAGAGAAGATGTCTGGATGCTACCATCTACGTGGGATCCTATAATTAATAAAATTAAATACCACCCCAAGCATACAACTGCAAGACTTCAAGATACTCTAAGTTCATACTGCATAGATTGGAACAAAAAAAAATAATAATTTTATCTGGAGGTAGCCATGGTTAACGATGACATTGGGACGTTAAACATCTCAGTCCCCCCCCCCCCCCTCCTGACCATGGGTGCTGTTAAGTGCTCGAAACTTCGGGAATATAAAATATGTTAAAATACGTGATATAATCCGTAAAACTATTTTTATTACATGTAAGACATCATTAAAGCATCTTCATTTTGATTCTTAGTCGAGGATTGCTGTAGATGTCTATAAGCCACAGCATCCACTTACCGTGAGGTAGACTGTGTGTTTGTTTGTCACCCAATCATATAAAAAAAACTTCCTTGCCCTAAACCCTATCAGAAATGAGAGTCTATGCCCAGTAGTGGTACGTATATAGACTAAAACTATACTAGTATATCTATAAAATAATACTTAACTTAATATCATAGCTGAAGCACATATGTGTCGTTAAATTGTGGAAGGACAACGCTCTCACAGAATACCAACTTGAAAAAGAGCACCATGCTCTCTGCTACAAGATGTATTTTCTGCGATGAATGTGGAGAACCAGAAATCCGCTTACATGTAACGAGGCATTTCACCGTGTTCGTCAGGGATAAAAGGCATTTGTAATTTGTAATTTAAGTAGTAGTTTATGGGCCACAAATTCCAATTAACACAAAGTGGACTGTGTTTTCTTTTACTCGTAACACTGATAGAAAAATTCATCGAAAGAAATTACAAAGCAGTTTAACAAGAAAACAGACAACTTTAGCTATCAAATTTAGCAGACAAACAAACTGATACGAGTCCCCGAATTTAACGCATTCCAAACACAACTTCAAAGGGGGGAGCCGCCACTGTCCCTAGCCCGGAGGGTTGCGACGTGGTCTAAATGTTTCAGCCGAATTTACATCCCTATGTAGCACGTTAGGAGTGACGTGTTGCATTTATTTGTTTCAACAAACTGAAGGTATTTACAAAGGGTTGTGATAAGTATGTTGGTATATCTTAGTGACCATGCTGTGAAAATAAGTGATAGAAATATATTATTGAGTTTATGTGATTAAATCCGAAATGTCACTTTACAGTTGTATGTTATACTAGCTTTTTACCCGCGGCTTCGCTCGCGTGCGCTTGAATTTAGGGACATCATTAAATGATGTTCCGTGTCAAATTTAGAAATATTCGATCAATTTTAGAGTCACCTTGGTGTCTATGTCTCTATGTCTGTCAGAGATTTTTTTTCATTCTAAAATACTATTAGACGTCGATGATTACAAAAGGTAACATGCTACAGAAATACGTGAATATATAATATGTCTAGAAACTCCTACTATTTTTTATATATGGCGTGTCTTCCGATTCCGATGTATTCATAGGAAAGGTAAATTAGTCTTGAAATCAAAATGTATTATTATTTACATTTTACTCTTTACATATATATGTTATATTATATCCGCAGTAGAACCAGAGTAACCGACATAGCCCAACGGATTAGTAAGCTGAAGTGGCAGTTGGCCGGCCATATAGCTCGAAGAACCGACAACCGATGGGGAAGAAAGGTTCTCGAGTGGCAGCCTCGTACCGGTAGGCGAAGTGTAGGGCGTCCCCCCACGAGATGGAGTGACGACCTGGTAAGACATGCAGGAAGTCGATGGATGCAGGTGGCTCAGGACCGTGCTTTGTGGAATTCTTTGGGGGAGGCCTATGTTCAGCAGTGGACTTGTGAAGGGCTGTAATGATGATGATGATGATGATATATATATTCATAGTTAAAGTAAATTTAGTTTTAACAAAGTAATATAATGTTTATTTGAGACATTTTATTCATATCATTGGTCCTATTTAATATTGATTGGCACCATAAAAAGATATAGATATTTTTTTTTACTTCGAGTAGACAGAGAAAATTTCATAAATACAGTTCTATAATAATGAATACCACACATGGATTAAAACTAATGTTACTGATTTTTTACGGATCTTGGCTCCTCACCGAATGAAAGCACCGAAGCTCCGGGAAGTCTAAAGTATGTAAACATGTTTAGTATCGTCCCAACCATTATATACAACAAATTCTTGCAATAGAAAACCGAATCCTACCAATGATGATTCGCGAGGCTATAGAAATTAAAAATATCCTAATTTTAATAGGGAAGATGGCTGAGTGCTACTATCTGCTAAGGACTCCATGATTAATAAAATTAAATTCAATCTACAACTGCATTTTAACTATTCTATTTTAACTATGACATCAGGTCGTCAAACATCTCAGTTCTCCCGCCCCTCCTGTGACCATGGGTGCTGTAAATTGCCCAAACCATCGGGAATTTAAAAAGGTAAAATTAAATGCGATAAAATCCTCAAAATTACTTTTATTCGTTATAAATTTTATACACAGTGACGTGAGGAATACTACACCCATGAACGGGAGTAGAAAAATGGTCGCACTGTTGTGGCAGTGAAAGAAAATCCAATATCTCATATCGTCCCGTCGTAAGAGGCGACATAGGAAAAAAACAGTAGATGGGATGATCTGCATCATCTTCTTGACAACAGATCAAAATAATAATAGCTGCGGTTGCCAACCCACCACTATATCAAATATCCAGCTACTTGACAATTTATGGGGGAGGCCTATGTTCATTTCAGTGGACTTTTGATAGGCTAACGGTAATGAGTTCTACTCATCTTTGGAAGCCTTAATATTTACGGTAGAGTGAAAACAAAAATGAACATACCCGAAAACACGAACGAAATAAAAACTGCATATATTGCCCCATGAAAAGTAAAAAAGCAGCTTACATGCATATTACTACTGGGCACAGGCTGTAGAGTTTTTGGCCAAAAAAGAGTTCGCTGCACTAATTCCAACGCGGGATGAACGTAATGTAAATGATTCAATTATTTACATCGTATAATCAATAGCATTTTATTATTTCATTTTATCAATGACTTGCCATTTTAATTTATTTAGAAGTAAGTAGGTGGTGCTAATATTACATAAAATAATGAAAGCCAAAACTATACCATCTAGTAGTATCAGCAATAGAAACAAACATTTATTTATTTATTATTATTATAATTAATATTATTTATTATAAGGCATAAAGTGATGTCAATTCTCTTAAAAGTTCTGTTTCTGTTAAAAATAAGCTATCAGCGCCGCTAGCGGTGAAAGACGATAATGATATCATATGACCATATTATGAAATAGCAACGTTGTGTTTAGTTACTAATAACTTCAAAAGATTTCTATTCATTGATTTGGTCAAGCTATATCATGACATGGTCAACAAATAGTGTTAAATACAAATACATTCATTTCAGTAATTTTTTCAGTCTTTTCACTTTATGATATATGTTCAATTCTACGATCTGGCCACGACTTACATAAAAAGCTCTTTAATAAAACTATGATGATACTGAAAATTTTGCTATAATTGCAGACAGACCAGTTTTTACCACTTTACATATATATTAGTAATTGAAATAAATACCTTATCAATTTTCATATTTTTTATAGACGTCACTATTATCTATTGAAATTATTACACTTTTAAAATAAAATAACAAAAATACTAAAAAACTGAACGTTACAATTTTTTAATAATTTTAAAAATCTAATAATTTAATCATATAAATGTAAGTTATTTATATTATTTCATTTATTAGTAACTGAAGGCAAAATATACAACTTTTTCCATTTGATGATAGATGGCGCTGTTTTGAATACGAAATCGGTGTAGTTTCAAATTATTTTACCAAGATTATAACTATATCTTAAACTTTATTTACAAATATGGTATTTATTTGAAAAACACCCGTCATTCCGCCTATAACTAAGATACAACAGAAAATTAACATCTAAAGGAAATTAATATACTTAACCTTCCTTTTTTGAAGTTCCGTAATCGGATAAAAAGTAGCCTATAAGTTGCCCCGGGTTACTGACTACCTACACACAAAATTTCATGTAAATCAGTTCAGTAGTTTTTGCGTGAATCCGGAATACACAGACAGACAGACAGACAGAAAGACAGACAGACAGACAGACAAAAATTCTAAAAACCACTAATTTGGCTTCAGAACCCTTTATTTAGTCCCCTGGACTTGTTTTTTCAAGAATATATTAGAATTACAGACACGACTTTTCTACAGATTTATTATATGTATAGATGACACGTGTAGTACTTACATGCTCCTTGCTTACAAATACCTACAAATATTATAAAGTTATCATAGTCAAATCCTTTGAAGGGCACCGCTTGACGTAGATCTTTTTACACTGCTTCTAGAATTTCACGTATCGTCATTTTCAATTATTAATGACTCCGCCTTGATTTGATGTGACATTGACATGATTTTTCAAAGATTTTCACTAAACCATGAAACTCATGGTATAATCAATTTTAAAGGGATTCCAATAAAGTACAAACAACAAGTGTAACTTATATATCTATCTATTTGGATTTTTGGGGATATTTCATAGAAAACTAGAGGTGTGATAAAGACTACACTTTCATTTCTTCTTATTTATTTTAAGAGAATAAGAGCTAAAGCAAATATGTATAAAATAAGAGTATATTATATAAATGATAATCTAAAGATATGTATGAATGTATATACGCATGTACATGTAGTTAAATATAATATGAATATATTAATACAAAAGTAAATGGATACATAAATGTATTTAAGCACACATAAATATAATGTTATATATCTATACCACGATAAATATAAAATAATTGTGTCGATGGAGTCATTCTTTAGGAAAAAGCTTTAATTAACATTTGCGATGGTTTTCTAATTTTTTTTTATAGGAGGAGGAAGGGGCAAACGAGCATGCGGCTCACCTGATGGTAAGTGACTACCGCCGCCCATAAGCAACCGCAACACCAAGAGAATTGCATATATGTTGCCGGCCTTTTAAAAAAGTATTTTCTTTTCTTGAAGGTCCTTAAGTCGTATCGGTCCGGAAAGTATTTACAAACTTTATTTTGGATATGAAAGTTAATTAATAAACCATATTTAATATTTAAATAAACTTAAATTATACTTATATAGCCCAACCAGATGAAAATGCTATTTAAATAGTCCAATAAGAATAATAAAAGCCTGGCGACTATAGAAAAATCCTTCTTACGAGGCAATCTATAGGCTAGGCTATGTTCAGCAGTAAACTTTTACAGGGTCTAATGGATGGACGAATGAAGTCAAAGAAGATTTCAAGAGAAACAAAATTAGTCGCAGTGATAAATTCATTCTTACAATTATAAAAGGGTGCCATAAAAACAAGAATCCTGAAAAGGTTTAGTCAACTGTTTAATTAATTAATTGAACAAGTTTTTCATCTTTTGTTTGTCAACGCATCAACAAAAAAGAAGGAGACGCAAACGAAGAAAACTCGTAAAATTAAGGAAACAAACTCTATTTAAAAGTCTTCACTACAATAAGGATTGGAGGGACAGTGGACTCTCGGGGGCAGTGAACCGAAGACAATTGCCTATTCGTAAAGTTGCAGAGATATGGCACGGGGAAGTGTAATAACGACGCTTATGGGACGGAATGATGAGACCTACTTTATTCAAACGTAGTTTTATAACCGTATAACAAAAATAACAAGGAAACAATATTGTATAGTGATGAATTGTAATTGGAACCATAGTATAATACACGTTTGGCAACAAAATTTTGATTTTTAAGGACGAAAATAAAGAGATTTTATTTCAGTAATAATTTCAAGGATTTGATGTTTATATTGGCAAATGAAAGTTTTATGATGATAGATTCAAACGTGACGATTAAGGCATGGCCTTCTTGCAGAAGGAAATACCCATGCCCAGTATTGGGCTTTAACGGGCTGATGATGAAGGGTTTATCTGGACCTAGAGGTACCTACCAACTATATATTTCTATAGCAGTTCACTCACGATTATATTTCTTAAAGAATATAAAGAGCCGGTATGATACGGGTAATGAATCAATACATCTTAGTCTTCTGGAGTAGATTATTAGGAGCTGAAATGAGATGACTTACTATCAAATAACGTTGTTAAAATAACTTTTCCTAAAAAGTATACATCGACATAAAATTATGAAAAATAATAAAATAATTTCAACGCCATAGCTTCTGAAGTTAGTGCTAATGCGTAGTGTAATTAGTGTATCAAAGAATTGGATCGCTGACTTCAGAAGTTTTTCTTCGGTTTTTACTTTTTATTAAACGTTAAATTTATTCCTCTTTCGAACCAAGGAATACCAGAAGCTCAAGTTAACGACTGAAATATTGTCTTCATACTTTCATTACAAAATTCACTACCTGTTTACCATCCTTAGAGGTGGCATTTTTATCTCCAAATTTACATTTGACCCCCAAAAGTATATATAGCCTATTTAATAAAAAAACGTATGTGTACAAACTTATGTACGCACGTAAGAAGTTAAACTCCTTTAGCGTAACAAAACAAAAATAACTAAAATAAAACACGTTTTATAGATTCATATGTATTTCAATAACTAAGTTGAACTCTCGGTACAGAGAAATTGTGTTCTGTGACCTTGTATAAAGTTATCAGTTCTCACGAAAACTTGACAGACAATTACCACCTGAAGTTGTCGCTTTAGGTTTCAATGTGCGCGCGCATTGAAACAACTTAATTGTGTTGTTTTTAGGTGTCGGTGTAAAAAATTCAGTCTCATCATTTTCCTTAAACACACCAAAAGAAGTATAACTTCAAAAAGGAATTTTTCAAATCAATTTACCCATGCCAAAAATATTGCATGGACATATATACAAAAAAGAATAAAGTCAAATTGGGAAAATATTTATTTTTTGAAGTCGTTTAAAAATGCGAGATATGACGCAGTTACTAAAATATTTGCCTATATTCAGCATTGCACAGTTAAGTTTTAGATTTATATCTTTTATGCTTTTGGATTGAATTATCTAGAGATATTGCCATCAATCGATTGTCAAAGCCTCGTTCGTATATCAATAGACTGGTTGTAGTTTGGTGTTTAGAGAAACCGCGGATATACTCTCCTCCTCTGTGATATGGATAATTTTCTGCTCAACGGTCGTTTTGCATAGATGTCGCACTATAAGGGTCAGTTCACACAGAGACGCGCCAATGCTTGAAAAGGCGAGTGCTTTCGCACCTTGTAGCGCATTGCCGCGAGACACATCGCGACGTCGCATCATGAAGTCGCTGCTAGCGACTTCACGATGCGCCACTCTTGTATGCTGCGCCTACCGACAAAGCACCGCTGCGTTGTGATGCGTCACGCTACGCCGCGAGTCATCCCGAGGTGCAGCGCATTTTCTAATTATTTCAGTAAGATGTGTATTTTTTTATAAAATAGAGTGAAAAACGGGCACAAAATCCACCTGATGGTTAGTGGTTGCTGTAACCCATAGACATCTATCCTCAATAAATAATTAAAATTCAGATTCGTCGTCACCCGTGAGGACTAAGATGGAATGCCTCTTTTCCAGTAAAAAGTGTATCCGGTTCTCTACGCTCACCATACGAAACACAGCAGTGTTAAGCTTATTTAACGCTGGTATTTTATGAGAACGTGGTCCTTCCCCGGTCGCGCCGACCCATTCATGCTACAATTATACTACTAATATAGCAGCATGGCTCTACCACGTATAAAACTTGTTTCATTATGTGTAGTAAATAAAGTTATATTTTTTATCACTATCTTATAATGTGTGTCTCGGTGTGATCTGACCCTAAGTCAGAATAATTATTGGCTATGAAACATTCCATCAGTGACATATGGTGGCGGCGTAAGCTCATTTCGTCCAGTAGGTGTTGTAAGAGAGGACTACAGGATAAACTACAAAAATATTTGATAAACTAGATAAATTGGCTTCTCACAGATGACTATAAAATCATCTCATCTAACACACAAGGCGTAAAATGTCAAGACCTACTGTACTACGGGGAGCTGAGTCAAAGGTGCGAGACGTCTGGTACAGCGATCGATATGGTTCTTAAGATAACTTATCTTTCTGATAAACGTGTCGATTTAGGCTAATCCTCTCTTCCACGTGAAAAGCCCTGTGGACTTTTTAGGGTTGATAAAGAAGAAGGAAACGTTCCATCGTAGTCAGTATTCAAAATATTTTAATTAATAATATTATTAACATAATAATCGTCTTTATTAAAATTACTTTATTGTTTATTACATGGTTCTTATTTATTTTCTCATTCTTTCTTTTATAGGGTAAGAGTGACAAACGAGGTCGACCTGGTGGTAAGTGGTTGCTGTGGCCCATAGATATATACACCTATCCTAGTTTACGAATCAAAATGCAGATGCGTCGTCAGCCGTGAGGACTGAGATGGAATGCCTATTTTCCAGTAAAAATGGTATCCGGTTCTCTACTCTCACCATACGAAACACAGCAGCATTGAGATGCCATTTTACGCTGGTATTCGATGAGAGCGTGATCCTTCACCGGTCGAGCTGACCCATTCGTGCTACAACTATACAATGAATATAGCTGCAGCACGTATAAAATTTTCTATAAAAAAGGTAAGGGTTAATGTATGTTTTAATTATCTATTTCACCAAAAGCATCAGCTTAAAGTTCATAATAATACTAATGTTGTCCTCTAGACCGAATTTCGGTTACAGCGACTAGTCTCAACGGAGACTAGCCATCGGCGCAGGATAGGATTATAGTGCCCAAGTGTATGCGCAAGCACAGCTGCACTCTCTATTCCCTCACTCTCATAGTCCGATAGGATGGTAAACCGACAAGACCGGCGAGAGACCAGGCGCAGGACCAACGCCTTTACGTGCTATCCAAGGCACGGGGGTAAAACACCGCCAACTTCCTGACTGCGGGCTTCTACTGGGAATTTCTTGATAGAAAAACCCAATGACTGATTTTGGCCCAACCCGGGATTAGAACGCGGAACCTCGTCATCAGCAATCGCGTTTACGAACACTACACCAACGATGTAGTCAAGTTAAAGTACATATTGTATTAATAATACGATTTAGAATAACATTTCTGCTTGCTTCTTTTAGCTGGCAGTTGTTACGTGACTTGTACATTTATCGTGTAAGGTTTCGGGTACGGTGTCGTGTATCGTTTACATTTTGTCACAACTGTGTTTTACCATGATAAAATAAACAAGAAAATGAACCTCGTCTAAAATTAAAATATTTTTACAATGAGAAGGCATATTTTTAATAGTAATATTATTTTTATGGCACCATGCAGTGCTAAGTGAAGGCCTTAAATTGATATAGATTTTTTAAGGGAATAATGCCTAAATACTCAAATGCTCTTCAATTTTGCCGTTAAGTATCATGCTGTCTCTACCAGTTTAACCATAACATATGGTTACTTTATTATGGTTTACGAGCTCACCAAGTTCAAACATGTTGGCACGACTAACATAACAATGTATATTGTAATTGCAATTTAATTGCTGATTAAACCCGCATAAAACCTGTATTCAAGACACTTTGGAGGGTATCTATTGGAAAAGTGCATTGCACATTTCTTTGCATTAAAAAGTCTTATAATATTGGATAGTATAGGAGGCCGGCGCTCAGCAGAGGTGCGTATATGGTATGCGTGCGTATACGTATACTTTTCTTTTTTTTAACTTTACTTTACTTTTATAATTTCTTGAGTAAAACTATAAAGCCTTTAATCACGACCGTATGAAGTGTAGTAATATTACACTAAGCGGTAAATAAAAGCCACTAAAACCTTCTTACATAACTCAGGTCACGGAGGCTTCCCTCAAGATCACTGTCCCGCGGGATGATGAAGGCGCGTAATTTACTGTGTCCCGGTTTTACGGTGACAGATGGGCAGTCGTGTCGCATGCGGATAGAACATTGCAAACGAAAATGAAGAAAACCGGATGCGGTATTTAATACGATTACTTCGAACCTTAATACATAGTATTGTTACGTGCTTGGGGTTCGAGAGGTTGTGAGAGGTTAAAAATACTTTTTATTTTGACACAAACAAATGATGATAGCAACATAAACACTTATTAATATAAAAACCAATGCTTAAAAAATGCCTGAAAAAGGCCATTTAGTTGTAAGTGCATAATACATTATTACTTTCACCTAAGAGAGAGGGTTTTATGCAACTTTATAGCACGTAAATTATTTCATTTGATTTGATTTGATCGTGCGTGGTGTAAAATTTTATTTAAACCTCTGCTAGTTTATATTAAGATTCTTCCACCAGAGACATAACAACTAATGAAACTCTGTAAATTACACAAAAGATAAACAATAATTTGTGCATTATTGTATTTATTTTTAGGGTTCCGTACCTCAAAAGGAAAAAACGGAACCCTTATAGGATCAATTTGTTGTCCGTATGTCTGTCTGTCTGTCTTTCAAGACCCTTTTTCTCAGGAACGCGTGGAGGTATCAAGCTGAAATTCATATCAAATACTCAAGTTTACTGCCCCTTAGAGCTGTGAAAAAATCAAACTTCTATGCCAACGCAATCAAAAGGTACAGGCGTATGCCGCAAATTTTCGACATTCGCAAGGGAATCAAAACGTACAGGGTACTTCCCGTGAACTCAGAATCTTAAAATTTGGTACGAAGCAACGTATTATAGCACAGATAAAGGAAAAATTGCGAAAAGCATAAATTGTTAGTTACATTATATAATAAAAATATTTTTAATAATTTTAAACTTATATACCTACGGTTTTGTTCGAAACCCTCGGTGCACGAGTCCGACTCTCACTAGGCCGGTTTTTTTGTAACTGAAACATGCTTGCTATTCTAAAATTAAAAAAAATGCTATATAAATTATAACAATTTTAGAGTTAATGAAAGAGAAGAACTATTGGTTTTGGTTGGACTCAAGACTTGTCAATATTGACTTCGTAGTTCTGAAGACTGTAAAAGCTGGGTGAAACTGTTTTTTGGCTACAGTTAGCTTCCTTTCATGAACACTAAGATTATTTTATTCAAGAAAAAGCTTTCTTGAATTATTTTTTAAAGAAAGCTTAAGATAATTCTATTCTTCAGTAAAATTATTGACTCTTTACAGTTGGTTCAAGGTAACAAGGTACATTAAAAATATCATTCCCTATTTTCCCACCATTAGGGATACAATTTGTTATCAAAATTATAATGGGACGACCACTGAAGTATATTTAATAATAAGTATTATTAAAATTCGGTTCACAATTGTTGAAGATATCGCGTAACATACATAAAAAAGACCTACAGTCTAATTAGAGCCTCCTCCTTTTTCGAAGTAGGCTAAAAATGTTTTAATATTAATAGCTTTTATTTTCCTTCACCTTATTTTCTAATGTACCTAGGCGAATTCATTACTTTTATTATGTCTTTCATGTGTTGTAATAATTTTGTGAAAAAAAAGTAAAGCTTCAGCCTATATAGGTCCTACTTCTGGGCATATGCCTCCTCTCATTTCTTTCGGCGAACTTCACATGTCTTCGAAATATTTTTTTCTTATTCCTCAGACATGCAGGTTTCCTCACGATTTACCGCTTAGCACGTAGTAAATCAGCACTTAAAATTGTAATTAATAATTTCATTGGTGTCGGCGGGATCCAACCCGGGTTACTCGCTTACTGTAAAATTTACATCGAGCGCTTAACCCCTGAGCTACCACGGCTTCATATAATATATAATAATTGTGTCTTCTTATGTAAAGGTCTTCCTAACCAATTTTCGACCACGAATATCGGTAGACCATAAAAGCACTCACTTTTCTTAAAGCATTACGATTGCAAACCAGGCAGCTTATTCTTAGTGCAGTAAATGCCATTTCACCGAGTAGTGGTGACGTTAGAAAATCTACCACCACAATCATATCATCCCATGCATAACGTAAGAGGCGACAGAGAGAAATGAAACAAGAGATGGACAGTGTAGATCCATGCTGCAGCTATATTAGTAGTAGAGTTGTAACACGAATGGGTCGGCTCTACCGGGGAAGGACCACGCTCTCACAGAATACCAGCGTAAAGTACCAGCTTAAGGCTGCTATGTTTCGTTTAGTGAGTGTATACAACTGGCGGATTGGGACGGAATGCGGTCTTTCTTTGCTTCCTACCCATAGGGGCGGGTTTGCTTCTCGCCGGATGATCCCAGCGCTGTTGCTGACTCTGTCACTGATGTGGTGCTACAGGGAATGGAACTATTTATTCCATCATCTGTGGTACCCATCGGAGGCAGATCTCAGCCTTGGTTTGGCCGCTCCTGTAAGACTGCATTACGCAGTAAACAGGAGTGTTATCAAGCCTGGGCTGCGGCTTCGGCGACTCGGGATGTATACACCAGCATACTTAAAAAGAAGTATAACTTCGCCTCCAGGTCCTTCAAAAGAGTTATTGCCAAGGCAAAGTCAGAGCACATAGGCAGAATTGGCGAGAAACTAGTTCGCCTTCCTTCGGGAACCCGTGCATTCTGGTATCTCGCCAAGGCTGTCCAAGGGAATTTCTGTAAGCCATCACTACCATCTCTGCACAGGGAGGACGACTCACTGGCCCACGACGCAAAAGAGAAGGCCGACCTTTTAGGCTCCCTTTTTGCGTCCAACTCGACTGTTGATGACGGGGGGAACACACCGCCGACCATCCCGCGGTGTGAGTGCTCCATGCCGGATGTGCGGTTCTCACAGCGCTCGGTTCGCAGAGCACTCCTCTCCTTTGACATCCATAAGTCGAGTGGGCCTGACGGAATCCCCCCAATTGTGCTGAGGACGTGTGCTTCGGAGTTGGCACCGGTTCTAACGCGTCTTTTCCGGTACTCCTACTCCCTAGGCGTAGTCCCGAAATCATGGAAGACAGCTTTTGTCCACCCGATCCCTAAAAAAGGCGACCGCTCAGACCCGTCCAACTACAGGCCTATCGCCATCACCCCCTTGTTCTCCAAAATAATGGAATCCGTTATAAACTGCCACCTCATGCGGTACCTTGAGGATCACCAGCTGATTAGTGACCACCAGTACGGTCGATCAGCTGGTGATCTTCTGGTCTACTTAACTAATAGATGGGCGGAGGCAGTAGAGTCCAAGGGGGAGGCATTGGCCGTTAGTTTGGACATTGCGAAGGCCTTCGATCGGGTTTGGCACAAAGCGCTTCTTTCGAAGATCCCTTCCTATGGGCTTCCCAAGAAATTATGCAATTGGATCACCAGCTTTCTTGCAGATCGGAGCATCAAGGTCGTTGTAGACGGTGCATGCTCCGACTACAAGCCTATTAACGCTGGTGTTCCACAAGGCTGCGTGCTATCGCCAACGCTGTTTCTTCTGCATATCAATGATATGTTGCAAGCCGGTAGCATTCATTGCTATGCGGATGATAGCACTGGTGATGCTCTATACACCGGCCGTGCCAATATTTCTCGGTAAACGTCACCGAGTACTGGAACAAAACTGTGTCTGAAGTCGAGTCTTTGCTGGACAAAGTCTCGGATTGGGGGCGACTAAATCTAATCCAGTTTAATCCTCAGAAGACACAAGTTTGCGCGTTTACCGCTAAAAAGAACCCCTTTGTCGTATCTCCTCAGTTTCAAGGTACTCCCCTTGTTGCCTCAGCCAGTATCGGAATCCTCGGCGTCGACATATCGCGTGACGTGCAGTTTCATGGTCACTTGGAAGAGAAGGCCAAATTGGCCTCTAAAAAGCTTGGCGTGCTCAGCAGAGCGGGACAGTATTTCATGCCGGTACACCGCCTGCAACTTTACAAGGCGCAGGTTCGGCCTCATATGGAATACTGTTCCCATCTCTGGGCTGGGGCTCCCCAGTGCCAGCTCCTTCCACTTGACCGCATCCAGCGCAGAGCGGCTCGAATCGTCGACGACCGAGTCCTTTCCGATCGGCTCGACTCATTGGCACTGCGAAGAGATGTAACATCTCTTAGCATTTTCTTTCGCATTTACCATGGGGAGTGCTCTGAGGAATTGTTCGGATTAATCCCAGCCGCCAAATTTCACTCCTCAATTTCACTCCAAAATTCAACTCCCGATACCATCCACACCATCTGGATGATTGGCACACTGTGCGATTTAGAAGATGTTTTCTTCCTCGCACAACTTCCTTGTGGAATAGTTTACCACCAGCGATTTTTCCGGACCGATACGACTTAGGGACCTTCAAGAAAAGAGCTTACTCCTTTTTAAAATGCCGGCAACGCATCTGCCATTCCCCAGGTGTTGCGGTTGTTCATGGGCGGCGGTAGTCACTTACCATCAGGTGAGCCGCATGCTCGTTTGCCCCCTCTCCTATAAAAAAAAACTGGAGACCCATTTTACTGGAAAAGAGGCATTATATCTTAATCCTCACGGGTGACGACGCTTTTGCATTTTGATTCTTTATTAAGGATAGATCTGGATGTCTTATGGGTCACAGCAACCATTTACCATCAGGTGGACTGTGTGCTCATCTGTCACCCTATCCCATAAAAAAGCATTCTTCTGAGAACTATTCAAATTAATAAAAAAATACAGTTGCCAACCTGCTGCCTAATGCCTACTGCTGCCTGGTGCCTATGAAGCAACATCACAATACAACAACATATGGTGAAGGCCAATGTCTTGCAGTAGACTTTTGACAGGCTGTAATGAATGAATAAATAAAAAATTGTGCCAATAAGTTCAAAACTTTAGCTAGTTTTTCCTACCTGCAGCAGAGTACCAACAGATACTCCACTTAAAGCGGAGAGAAGTACCAAGTACCAAAAGACGTTTCATTTCAGTACTCAGAGCTGTAAACGCCATCTATACTGCAATAGCCACATAAATACTATTAACTTCTATTAAGATCACTATATATAATGTTTAAGAACTCTCCGACGGTAATAAAACTGTTCTCACAAAATATATGCTTATGCTAAGTAAATGTTGAAAATTTGCGACTATATATAAAATTTCGTCACTCCAAACGTATAAATTTAGGCTTCATTTACTAAAATATCCGGACCATCTGCGACCCCATGACTGCTTAGAGAGATTTATCATTTGCTCTGGTGTATTTAAATCTTGTCTGTTGACATTAATTTATTGAAGAACATCCGTTCTGTATTCTTTCAAATCATGAAAGAAAATTCTTTAAAAACTCGAAGGAATTTTTCAGAAAAATATTTTTTTTATACGCAATATATAAGCAAAAAATTGAAGGGGACAGTCATTTAAATCTAGTCGAGTTATTATTTTAAATTACCACCAAATGTATAGGGCTGTGATTTTTATTAAAATCTTTTTATGAATAAAACTTTAAATATTATATTAAAAATATACTATGCGAGCGATGCTTATAAGGTTACAGATTTCCACAGTTAACTACTCCAATTAAGGTTTAAATGCTCGTGTTATGATTAAAAATGGTTGATGACAGCAGTCGCATAGCAGTTTTGAACCCGTCATTTTGAAAACTGAATAGGACCTGGACATATCATTAATAACATATGTTTTACAAATGAAATACATTCCGTTACTAAAATAAAAGTTAAAGTTACAGCCTATATTATACATCCCACTGCTGGTCACAGGCCTGCTCTTATTTCTGAGAGGGTTTTAGGGCGAGGAAATGTCCACCGCACTGCCCCAATATGTGTTGAGGACGTTTTCCTTTGTGCTTAGACATGCAGGTTTCCTCACGATCGTATCCTTCACCGCCGAGTACGAGGTACGTCCATACCACGTTTAATACACCGGTTCTCGTACTGAAATAAAGCAAGGGCAAAATAAACAGATTTGCCTATTTTTGTTGGTTTTACTGGGTTTATGGAAATAATTGTCATTTTTATGGGAATCATTTTATAAAAATACAACATCTGTGTAAAATACACACCTGTTAAGTTATTACATTAAGAAGAAATAAAACATGTTCCTGAAGGCAGCATACTGAAACACAGAAAATGAATCAGACAAGCTAGGATAGATTATATATTGCAGAAAAATCTAGGAGTGAAGAAATGACAAATATACGTGTAGTTTTACTGTCAGTCTTTTAGTATAGCTTAGCTAATACACACTCAAGAATAACAAAAGTAAAAATAATAGATTTGCACTCCTGTGTGGCATCCTGTATGATTCCCACCGTTGGGCACAGTCTTTCTCACATTTCTGAAAGGGTTTCGAATAGCGTTGCAATAATTCTTTTTACAATATAAATAAACATTTAAGTTTTTAATTTGAACATTACAAAAACATTTTATAAGCGTGACAGGCACCCGGACAGACAGACAACGAGCTAATTTATTGTGTTCCATTTTGCAAACTTTGGCTGAGCATACTAATGATATAGGTAAAAGAAAGCCTAAGGTAAGTTACGATAAAAATGTACTTAGCCTCTTTTTGTGTATATTACTGTAACTGTTAGGTTTTTGAAGGAACTGTATATGCGACTGTTCATTGCCGCCTATCTAAAGGGCTGATTCTGAAGAAAGAATTATTTCATTATGTAAATTTAGTACTTATTTTTTTTTTTACTTTTAGGTTACTTTAGTAACGTAGCGTTAATAAAAAATGAAAAATTAATTTCCATATTTGATGCGAGTGTAAAAGGAAATCTGGAAAGTAGACGAGAGCGGCGACCGAATGCTCAGTGTTGCATTGACAATCCTCTCTATCTCTGCGCCTCACGCCGCTTTTGAAGCGAATTATCCAATAAACATAATGAAAATTTAAGCCTACAGTCGCTGACGATACTGTCGAGACGTCTGTTGCAGATAATCCTTGTACCCGTTAAGTCTGAGGCGGAATAATACGTAAATTAATCACAAATGAAAGGCATACTAAGATAATATGAATGTGTTCTAATTATAGCGAGACGCAGGACGTATAGTTTATGTAATAGTATTTTCTGGATCCGAGCTAAACAAACACAAATTTATTTTCATTTAAAAAATATAACTACTTTTTATTATTATATATAACTAGCTGGCCAGGCAGACGTTGTTCTGCCGTTTCCGACGAGCCTTCCTATAAAAAAATCCTTAAACTCGCAATAAAAAATATTGAAGGTAACTTATCGGGATAAAACGTATCCTATCTCTCAAGTTGGACCAAACTGCACATAGTGTGCAAAATTTCATTGCAATCAGTTCAGTAGTTTAGGAGTTCATGGCGAACAAACAACGTGACATGTAATTTTTATATATTATAAAGATTTTCACAGCATTACCTTTTAAAACAAAAGAGTGTCATAAAGTGCATATGATTTATGTTTTGTTTAATTATGCTACCTTTTTATGAAACTTAAATAACATTCTTGCGTGGTAGAGCCATGCTGCAGTTATATTAGTAGTATATATAGTTGTAGCACGAATGGGTCGGCTCGACCGGGGAAGGGCCACGCTCTCACAGAATACCATTGTAAAATAGGCGTGGAGTGTAACACCCCCAAATCCCTGGCTCCGGGTTACAAATTTTTTGACAGTAAGAACTAATTACCGATTTTGCCCCGATCTGAGATTCGAAACCCTGACTTCATTTGATAAGATATCGCGACTACTAGACCTATTAGATAGTAAATAAAAATAACATGAGATCGATCAGTTGTAACTATATAGTCATTATAGCGCTTCCCAATCCGTACTGAGCAAGCACGCATAAACATTCATAAGGTATTTTCCTGAGCCATCTGCATTCAATACTAGTTATTAGTTGCCTACTGGTAAATGGTTGTCTTCTGCTGCACATGACAGCACGAATCTGCATCCCGGATTTTTTTTCTATTATTTTTCAGTTCAATGACCTTGTTTTGTCCATTTACTCAATTTACTTAAATTTATTGCGGGCATCTTCATTGCCGCCTTTTATTAACCAACTCAAAAAAGGTAAAGCCCCGATAGATATTTGATGCGTATGTTTTATATATTCAACATTTAAAACATTCTGACACGCCTACACCTATTTAAATGTTTTTTAATAAGCTTATCTCTCAAAGGTTACGTTTAAATATAAAGTAAAAATCTACCACTGTAGGTAGAAAAATATGGAATGAAGATTTTATTGTGATATTGCTTATGTCACCCAAAAAGGTAAAATAAAAAAAATTGTATAGTAAATAGTAAATACCGTTACCTAGAAGATAACATACATGATAGAGCCACGCTTCAGCTATTTTATGGTTGCAGCACGAATGGGTCGGCTCTACCGGAGAAGGACCAGGCACTCACATAATACCAGCGTTAAATAGCTTAGCTTGTTGATGTTGTGCTTAGTACGAGTATGGAGAGTGCAGGGAAACAGGGACCCATTTTACTAGTAACGAGACATTCCATGCTCCTCCGTGGTACATTGGCTAAGCAATGACTTGCGCTAAGAGCCGCGGATTCGTATCTCGCACGGAACAAGTATTTGTATGGCCTACAATAATTGACCTGGGTCTGGATGTTTGCCCTTGTGAAATTTATGTATGTATACCCACCCCCACGATACAGAAGAAAATCCTATTGTGGAGGTAACGTTGTAAAAAAAATAGAATTAGAATTACACATTCAGTAGGCCACAGCATACACTTCCCATAAGGTGAAATATGAGCTTCTTTGTAACCCTTATTCTGTTAAAAAAAAAACTTCAAAAACTAAAAGAATAAAATAATTTGCACATAATAGCTTCTGACGTCGAGGCTTTTATACTAGATACAATATGTCTTAATCTTTAGAAACTATTGTATACTTTTTTTTAAAGAGAATTGTGTTATTGCACGCAAGCCGAACGGATCGGAACAGAACGGAACGGACCGGGAGATCACGTTCTCACAATATACTCTTATTAGTATCAAACAGCAGTATTATTTACTTTATCATGCTGATGTATTCCATATGGTTAGTAACAGGAATACGAACCCTTTCTACTGGTGACGGCGCATTCCATCTTAGTCTTAGGGGAGACAACGCATTTGCATTTTAATTCTTAATTGAAAATAGATATAGGTGTTAAGAATTCTTGCATCCAATAGTTACAATCAACTGAAGTCTGTGTTCGTTTGTTATCTTTACTGAACATAAAATAGAGGTGAATATAAATAATATATTATTGCTGTAGCATGGAGAAAATATGACAAAAGAACAAAGTTGATGGTTATGGGAAAGAGGTATATGCAAGGAGCGGGCCTGGAAGCACTGAACACCTTAACAGGATGCAGATTCAAAGAACAGAAAAAAGAAAATGTGCATTCCTGGGTATTGTCAAGATAATTTCACTTGTAGTTATACATTATAACTTTTCTTAATTTCATCTACCTTTAGAACTATAGGTTAAAAAAAGTTGCGTAAGCCTACTCTTATCACCTTCCATTATTTATATCATATATACTTCCGATAAGACGATCGATATGGCACCCTTATAGTTTTGCAAAGGTTATTAAAAATAACTTCGCTTATAATTTTAAACATGAAATAGAAAAATAACTTTACCATTTTAAGTTTTATTTTAAGAAATACATAAATCATAACCGGTTTTGACATGTACAAACTTTTTTTTAATTCTAACCACTCCTCAAATTATGTCATCTTAGTTTCTCTACCTAAGCATAAACCCACTGCTGATTATGAACAAAATCATAGCTATCTTATGAATCATCTATACAAGGCAACCGAACTATTGAGGTCACAACTTAACCCTACGCTTACCAAAAAAAGGATCAATTTACCAAAAAAGGAAAATCGAAAAAGTTTTGCTCGTAGAATTGGGTTACGCTCCTGCATACTAGGTATCTAATAAACTAGTGATATGCACTCGAACTTTTCAAATTCATAAGGAAGAGTAAATATTAGATTTGGTTGATATTTAAGCTCTGTTTACTCACTTGGGCACACTTTTTTTATTTATTTATGTACACACAACAAGATACAGAAACAGTCTTAAATTGAGTTTGTACAAAGGTTCTACTTATTCCATAATTTGCTGAAATATGTTCCAGTAGACCCACAAAAGAAAATATATTTAAAAAGGCAAACTTAGTGCGTATAATACTAATACTACTGTAAATACTTTTTAAAGTTATTTCGCCACCCATGAACATTTATAATACCGAAGTCTTTCCGTAGTCTCTTTTCAAACGACATCAAAAAAGGAGGAGGTTCTCAATTCGTCTAAATCTATCTTCTATATATATTTTCAACGATTACTCAAAGACACCTGAACTGATTTATAAAATTCTTCTTTTGTTTTAAAGGGTGTACTTTCCAAGTGGCCTTCTTTAAATTTTATCGAAATCGGTCAAGGGGTTTTAAAAAAATCAACAATAAATTATATTCATATTGAAGTCGATTGTACAAAATTTTAAATTAACCACTTGTCCAGTATAGGTACACTAACACTAAATTGACAGACACATGAAAGTTTGTATGACTTAATATCAAATATAATAATTTAAGAAATAACACCATTTAATAATATGGCGTAATTATCAAAATATCTTCTTCCTGCGGTTATATAAACCGCCAGATTGGCACCGTTCCAAACAGGCCTGTTTTCACTGAATATTAAAATAAAATTAAGCTTCAAAATTTACAGGAAATTGTCCATCGTTTTTATAAAATACCAAATTAAGCTGCGTAAATGAAATTATTAATAATGAAATTTAATTTGACAGCAATATATCTGAAATTGATTACGTGGTGTATTAATTGTAAAGGCTTCGTCTAACACACGACGTGACATGATTACCCTAATCCAGTAGACTCGTTAACGAATAAAACATTTACAAGAGCCGGGACAGAGCGCCCCATGAATATTAATACGTTGCTTTCTCCACTCTACCTGAAAGTTTATTTCATTAACAAAAACTTGAGAGACGATATGAAATGTTATGCATTTCTGAATTGAACAGTTACGTAATAACCCAATTTACCAATGTTCCTTTGGGACTTTAGGTTACCGTGTTCATATGGGACTTTTAGCTAATAAAAAGCAGAATTCAAGTACTTAAAAATCCACGACGAACGAAAACGTTGTAATTGAAAAAGCATTCTGTGAAATGAACTAAAATTTGACATTTTTCATTTTTTATCCGACTAGGAGCGGCGATTTATCAACCCCATCAGTGCCCCTGTGGTAGCAGAGTCGACAAGTTTGGCCTCCACGGACTTTCATGTAAGAAAAGTACAGATAGGTTTTTACGGCACGGTTCTTTGAACAAAGTCATCCGAAGGGCTCTTTTCTCTATAAATGTTCCCTCGGTTTTAAAACCTTGTGGAATATTTAGAGACGGTGGCAGGAGACCCGACGGTATGACATTGGTCCTTTGGGAGAGTGGTAAAGCCCTAGTGTGACGAAGACTCAAATTATATGCAACAAATTTCAAAGCGAGTTAGACGCGGGTACTGACGTACGTGGCGTGCATGTAGCGGGTGCGTGTCGTCGGAAATCGGCCGTACACATTTTATTCCTTTAAACTGATATTTGATCGGTGATTTGTCGTAGACAATAAAGATTTCTCGTTTCCCTTATTCGAATTTTGCAACGCATATTGATCATGAATTAAATTGAAGTGAATGTTACACTGATGTGTATAAGTGTTATATTGCGTATGTACCAACTATTTAATACTAGGTAATAAATCTTACAGAAATGTTATAGTGAATGCAAACAATGTTAATAAAGAGATTGCATTGTTCTCACGCTCTTGTAACTTTAATTATGCTTTACAAGTTTCTTTAAAATATGCTTTGTTTATAATCAAGGGGTGACTTGAATGGAACTTGTTCAATTTTAAAGGGTTGTACATTGTAATTATAGAGCATATGCTATGGAAAACTGAAAAAATGTAAAAACAAAGCGTGCTATTAGGGTCAGTTCACACAAACACACGACGCGACGCGACGATACTTGAAGTGGCCAGTAGTTTCGCACCGCGCACGCTGCGATACGTATCGCGACATTACGAGGCGCACCGTGAAATCGCTGACAGAGCACCGCTCTTGCACGCTGCGACTATCGACGATATCGTGATGCGTCGCGCTACGCCGCGAGGCACCTCGAAGGGCAGCGCGACGGAACGTGACGCCGCGGGGCATTTTCGAATAATCTCAATAAAATGTGTATCTTTTTGTGTGTTAAATAAAGTAAAATTTTGTATCACTATCTTAAAACGTGCGCGTTGCATCGCTTCGCGTTGCATCGCTTCGCGTTGCGTCTCGTCGCGTCGCGTCTCGTCGCGTCACGTCTCGGTGTGAACTGACCTTTAAGGTAACTTTAACACCCGTCGGTCTGTAGACAACGTTCATGTTTTAATTTAGGGATAACAGTTGTTATTATAACACTCGTTTAATCACCGGTTTGTGAACTGGATTACGGCAATGGAAGTTTTCTTTTTCAAGCGGACTACCATTGTGCCACTTTACCATAAATAATATAACAACAGAATATAACAACGTTTTTAGTACCAAGAATATTAACAGGTGACTATTAAAATGCCATTTTCCTATAGGTTTTCATACATCGGAATCTAAAGTTAGAGAGATGGGGATGACCTATATGTTAAGTTAACACCTACCTAAACTGTTAAACCTTTATACAATAATTACAAAGTCGTTGAAATAAAATTTAGACGTAGTTGTAAAAGCAGATTTAAAAAAGAATAATTACTTTGCCCATTATTCACTAGTTTTTACTCTAAATTACCCCAAAGATCATACCGTAAAATTACCCTATTGACCTTTGAAAAGCCCAGACTGTGAACAAATAAGCTTCCATATTTCACCACTTTGTAGTACACATGAGATTTTTATAGCATTTTACATTTTTGATCTTAACCAAATCACAGAGCTAAAGATAATATTAAGATATAATACGAGTATAGTCATATTTTGATAACGGCAATTGTCTAACTTCATTCTAAGTAAATTTTTTACATAATAGTTATCATCATTATGTACATATTATAATAACATAAAACTTACTAAAATAAGTGAGTATAATCGATTTCTTCATAAAACATTACATACATTTTATACGTGGTAGAGCCATGCTGCAGCTATGTTATGATTGTAGCACGAATGGGTCGGCTTGACCGGGGAAGGACCACGCTCTCACAGAATACCAGCGTAAAATAGCAGCTAGACGCTGCTGTGTTTCGTATGGTGAGTGTAGAGAACCGGAGATCCTTTTTACTGGAAACGAGGCATTCCATCTTAGTCCTCACGGGTGACAACGAAACAAAAACAACAAAAAAAAAATTAGAGTGGCACAAAGTAATCGATAATTTTTGAGTTTAAATATACTTTACAATCGCTTATCTCAATTAAGGATTTAAAAAATATTGTAGCTTCAAAACTTACAAATCACTCCTAGACGTAGAAGCTTCGAATTAATTCAAATACACATTAAATAACTTGTGTTATTTTATTAAGGGAACGTTCTTTTATTTGCCTATGTGTCTATCGTTTTCATATCTAACTTAAACATACATGAATTTATCATTAACTATAAACATTACTAAAGGGGGGATAAAATAAAAATGACTTGCAGACTTTCTTTATCGCTTCTTCTCCGATCAGACAAACTATGTTTTTAAATTCAGATTTAAAAATGAATGTTTGACAACGAATTATCTTATAAATTATGTCAAAAAATACACAGATTATTTTTCATATCCCCTTTTTTCCGGAGTTACCCCAACAAGCTGTCCCCCACTTAAAATAATCGGACAAGGAATTTTAGTACGATCTGTTTTCTTATATAACGTTGCCCTATTTTGTAAAGGAAAAGCGCTCAGCTTCTTTTGATACCGCATTTTAATCGCATAAATTACCGCGATACTTACGTTAAGCGTAGTATACACAGCCGGAAATCTTACAATCTTACAATGTTTTGCAGAACTACAATGCTTCGTCAGGAAATGCAGGCATTATTTTACTAGATACTTGAAACGGAATCTAGAACATACTATTGAATATATTGTTTTTCACTGACTACAAACTTTGAGTATATTATATTTCTTAATATTTAACTCGATTGCCTCGTTGCACGCCTTCTGGTCGTGTGTCAATATCAGTTATTATATAGCATTTGAGTTAGAAACTTGTTGGTGATTTTAAAACCGGTGGTTCTGCATCTGCTTTTTCTAGTCATGTCAATTAGTAGCCCCATCGTGCTATGGGAGTGAGGGAATAAAGAGTGGACCAACACTGTGAAAGCCGTGTAGTGACGGTGTTATAATATACATTATCCCAAATCATCCCGTGGGTGTCAGAGGAGCCAAAACGCCTTCCTAATCACATCTGGAAAACAATGGATCCTACAAACTACAAGATTTAACGTATATATATAAACCTTAAGCACCGACGAGAAGATCTTGAAACTGGGTAAATAGATAGAAAAGTTGCGCTGGGATATTTTAGAACGATTATCTGAAGTACGAAGTTACGGACATATTAATGAAAATCCTCTATTGAAGAACCACAGACCAATTTCGCTTCTGAGCCGAGTTTATGTGCTGTTTTCGAGAGTCTTTACATATTGTCTCGCAAGCAAACTCCACGCGTACCTTAGACCACATACATACTATTTAACAAACTACAGAAGACCGAAGAGTACAATCTACCAATTTATCTTACGTATGTGGACTATGAAAAAGCTCTTGATTCCGTAGAAATTTTGCAGTAGCAGCAGTGTTATTTTGACTGTCGGTATATCGAAGTGTTAAAAAAAGTGTTTTTACAGTAGGGCTACGATGGCTACAGAATCAGAGTACAAAACCTATCGAACTGCAGAGAGGTGTAAGACGGGATGACATCGTATCCCAGAAACTCTTCATTGCTGCATTGGAAGACGTTTTTAAGCTACTGGAAAGGATGCGGTATCAACATCAATTACATCAGTCGCCTCCGATTTGCTGACGATATAGTCCTTATGGCAGGATTGCTGGGGGATCTCAGCACTATGTTCAACGACTTCAATAGTGTCGTTGAGCATATTGCTGACTGCCTGTAGTTCTTGGGATCACTACGCTTGGAATTGACGACGAGTATGTTTTTACCTAGGATAAATTGTCCGAATAAGTACGGGATCTTACATCATATACATCTTCTTATCACGTTTAGCACAAAATTTGAAAACATGATTTTACAACTAGTACGTGTTGCCAGTAGGCCTTTACTGTTGACTGAATGAAGAAACTGAAGGTAGCTCAGCGGGGTATGGAGAAGGCTATACTCGGAGTTCTCTGCATGATAGACTTCGTTTTGCGGATATCTGTAGTAGAACCAAAGTAACTGACATAGCGCAACGGTTCAGAGCTGAAGTGGCGATAGGCCGGCCATATAGATCGAATAACCGGCATTCGATGAGGAAGAAAGGTTCTCGAGTTACAGCTCGTGCCAGTAAATTAAGTGTTGGACGGCCCCTTCCTTAATTGGAGTGATAACCTGGTAAGAGATGCAGGTAGTCAATGTATGTAAGTGGCACTTTGTTACATTTCTTGGCTACGTTCAGCACTTCAATTGTGGTAAGCTGTAATAATGATGATGATGATGATGGTGGTGACGCTGTGTCTTAGCACCGATATCTGAAGCTTTTTTCAAAGAATTTATTCTTTAATGTCGGCATTTACTTTTTATTAAAGGTATTATTTTTTATTCCAAAGAATTAGTTTATTTTAAAAAGGGTTTAGACGCTTCTTAGAATAAATTCGATACGAAATTTTACTGCATTGTAAGTTTCCTTCATTTTGCTTACTTCGGGTTTATATCATGACTACGAATAAAGAATAGCGTTGATCAGGTGTCTCCGTCGTGTGATTTATTTTACCGTAAATTTCGAACAAGATTTAGTGAACTCGAACCAGGTGTGTCTTATTAAGGAGATTGTTCAATCGGAATTCATGAGTTAAATCTATGATTTCGGAATTTCCACAATGTTGTATCTTTAACATAGCTTTGACTCTAAAATAATACTTATCTATATTCGCATATTTTCATTGATGCCAATTAATCCTTATTAGTAATATTGTTACGGCCCCCAGCTGCCCCTGCAAAGGTCGCCTTGGCTAGAGCCCATAGTAGCCTCCTCGACGGGCAGCTGAGGGTTCGGGCCCAATCAGCCTTATGGACATTGACATATCATACTACACAATAGGGAGAAGGCTAGGTAAATAAATAGTACGTACCTGGATCCGAAGCTAAGACCGCACCAAGGCTCGGTCAGGCCTTAGGTAGTTGTAGGTGCATGTAAAGTGGTGTTTAGTGGTGTGTATATTTATGTGACCTGGACAAGCTGAGGTGACCGGGCAGCGGCCTGGTCCCATGCTGCCCCACAATGCTGCATCACTCTAGCAGGCGTCACCAAGTGACAACCTCCTTCCTCATGTCACTATTCCAGTCCATCAATTCCATTGTACATTTAACTAACTTCAACTCAACTAATTCAACGTTCATCGTAAAATCAAACACGTGATACCCGACACAAGTAACGAACGGTAGTTCAATATTCAAGGTTTCGGATTCATTGATCACCAAATTACAAATAGGAAACTAACGCGATCACTTCACGAGACACAAAGTTCAGCATTACAATCAACACTAAATTCCTTCGTACTATATTAAATACTACGCCGCAATAAGAATTCAAAATCAACCTAGCTGACACGCAAAGTAACTAAAGAGTCAATACACAAAAGGCTCTTAACGCGACGGTACAATTGCAATGAAATTACTCTAATCATTCAAATTCAAAATAAGCCTCTTGTTGCGAACGCACAACTTAGACAAAACTACCAAGGCGGTCTTCACGAAACCACAATTCAGTAGCGAAGTAACGCGTACAAATACTAAAAATCTAGACCATAAACCCAAAAAACTGGGCGCGCGAAATATATGCAGCGGTAACCAAAATACGCTAATTGACCGCACCGTTGCTCTAAAGCTACTGTTCTTCGCCCACGAGCGCCAAACGCCGGGAGGCCGCATACCGCTGCCCCCTCCCCGCGACGCGCGTGTCACCTCACACATCGGGCGATTCGCTAAGTCAACGCTATTGGATGGCGTTTCAAATAACCATTTTTGGGCCTAAACAAACCCCCGTCCCGGACATAAGGACTTATGTCCATGACCAAACCGGCAAGCGGGACAAGGTCGCGACGGCACGTTGCAAGAACGAATCTACAACCGAAACCAGGCCACTTGCAACCTTAACCACCGCCTCAAAAATACCGCCCCAATGTGGGCAAGCCGGAGGGTCGAACCTCCACTGGATGCCCTTCCTAGACATCGCAGCACCTAAATAAGTCCTGTTACTGGACAGAAGTCCGACGACCTCTCTTAAACACCTATCTGTGCCCCTAAGATTCGTTCCGCAATCCGACCGGATCAGGTCTGCAAACAGCGACGCGATACGAAGCGGCCCAGCGTGGCCACCTAAGCTTCATAGGCATTCCGAGGCCGCATACCGCTGCCCCTTCCCCGCGACGCGCGTGTCACCTCACACATCGTGCGATTCGCTAAGTCAACGCTATTGGATGGCGTTTCAAATAACCATTTTTGAGCCTAAACAAATATAATACTACCATCATACTGATTTCATAACTTTTATGTGAGAATGTATTGTGATAACGTATTTTAACTGACTTCAAAAAGGAGGAGGTACTCAATTTGACTGTTTTTATGGGGTTGTTATAAATTAATTTGCTTAATTCCGCGTAAAGAAAGAAAATGATGTGTCCTGTCCAGTTTTAAGGGGACCTCCCACTCTCCCTCAATTGCGCGCACTATATCCGTCTTCAGTGCTGGGGATGGTAGTGCTGGGATTGACGGCGACTGATATAGTGCGCGCGATTGAGGGAGGGTGGGAGGTCCCCTTAAAACTGGACAGGCCACATCATTTTCTTTCTTTACGCGGAATTAAGCAAATTAATTTATAACAACCCCATTATAATGGATTTCCGCAAAGTAACGCCTGAATCTATCAATTGTTTTTTTTTTTATGTGTGTTACCTCAGAACTTTTTCCTAGGTGAACCGATTTTTATGTTTTTTTTATCTGGAAGCTGGTGCTTCTCATGTGGTCCCATATAAATTGATCAAGATCTGACCAGTAGTTTCTGAGTTGTCCTTAATAATGCGTATTTAATTGACTTCGAATACACTGATGACGTTCCCATTTTATTTATTTTGAAATTGTACGGTTGTACAAAATTTTTAATTTTAACACACTCGCACACAGTCCACCTGATGGTAAGTGGATACTCTGGCCCTTCATATCGACATTTATCCTCGATTAATAATCAAAATGCAGATGCGTTGTCACCCCTGAGGACTAGATGGAATGCATCGTTTCCAGTAAAATTTATTTTATGCTGGTATATTGTGAGAGCTTAGTCCTTCATCGATCGAGCCGACCCATTCGTGCTACAACAATAATGACTATATTTTCAGTTTTTCGTTCCACATTGTGTTTAGTTATCTTAAAAAGTTTAAAATTTATACCACGCTACGAAAAATATATTCACATTCTACTTATGTTTTTAAGAATCTGTGATTATGAAAGCTGAATGTGTAGTTTATTTGTGTATTCGCTATATTATTTCATAATGGTAAGTAATTTAAGAACGTACTTAAATCTCACTCGATACATACATATATGCACTAACAATAAAGCTATAAAAACTTGAAATTACACTTGGCCTATTGTTACCGTCTCGGCGGGTAGAGTGCTCTTATGACTCCTTGCGACAGACAATATGCATATTCACCAAGCTTCCCCTCGTATTCCGTACGTGAGTTTTGCTCGGCATTATGTTGTAAGACCGTGGCGGAAAAGTTACTTTACTGCGAGTACGTCTAGTAAGGGAAAAATGCGAACTATATGAAGCGGGGAAGCAAATTTTTCAAATTACTCACATATGAAACAGGTACGTTTAGTTTAAGGCGGCTGTTCTATGACAATCAACGTAAGATATTATATGAAATTAGATGAATTTACGGAAAAATATTAATAAGGTATTAAAAAAAATGGTATTTATTACATAAAATATAAAATAGTACCTTTAAAATAAAATAAAATAAAAAGTGACAACTAAAATCCCAAAATGTATCAAAATAGCTGCATTTCTTCGCTGTCGCTGAATTGTTTTATTTATCCTTTGGGCCAGTAAAGCTAGCCTCTTGTCTCCAACATTAAAATATATGTTTATGTAAAAATTTAAAAATTTTTATAAATTTTATCCCTACACCTAAGATTTTCTTCTCGCCTCGGAAAGAACGAAAAGCCATCGACCCTGCGCTTGATCAATCTCCGGTAGTGTCGGATATAATTGACACGACACTATTTTACTACAAAATATGAGTGTTAAAGGATACATTGATTATAACTTTTGTACGTAAAATATTCAATTTAAATTTAAAATTAATTCGTATTTAATGCGTAATAACGGTTTTTATTTGTTTATGACAAATTAAATAATTATAAATAAAGCACCGAGTAGACATAGCTCCACCGGGTAGATGTACTACCCCATATCGTCCTGTGTATGTCGTAAGAGGCAAGAGAGAGAAACAATCCAGAAGATGGGCAGCAACATGATGCATGAAGCCGATGGGTGCGGGTGATTCCGGAAAATGCTTTTTGTCATATCTAGGGGAGATATATGTCCAACAGTAGCCATAGAAATGGCTGTAATGATGATGAATGTGTTTCAATAAAAACCGGTTTTTACTCTCTTTACCTGCGGATGCCCCGAAAAACCGTTTTTCCAGAAAATGGTTTTCACTGCCCTTTTAAGTATTAATCAAAAAGTAATCTAAGCGAAGATTATCACCAATCCAGAGGCACTTACTAAATCATTCCTTAGCCACAAATTGTCCAAGCAAAGTAAATAATTATTGGAACGAAGTTCTTTATCGGACGGTACGGATTTGGCGGATGGAAGCTAAGCGACAAAAAGTACGAGTATAAGTTTTTTCAGTCACGACCCCTTCTGACGTAGTGCAGACGGCCTTGGCGGCTATAAGAAAGTGAGATGAATAACATCCATCTCCCGCACACTTTTTCTTATCTTGCCATGAAATACTTAAATATTATTTTATTTTAAATGACGCTTCATTTTAATAGACGCTAGTAATTCATTTATTTGTATTTGTTAATCAATAATATATTATGTTTATCAATAATAATATCGTGGGTTCGAATCCGCCATTCAACTAATGTCGTAAACCACTTCTAACACAAGCATTTTATGCTTACCAGAAGCGGTTTAAGAGAATATTAGTAATGCTTCAAAACATATAGCATAATCAATACGAGTAATAGGTAAAAAAATACTACGAAAGGAACTTCGTTCCACCCGAGTGTTCCACGACACACAGGTATGTTTTTATTTTAATTTTAAATGACGCTTCATTTTAATAGACGCTAGTAATTCATTTATTTGTATTTGCTAATCAATAATATAATACGTTTATCAAAAATATTATACTACGAAAGGAACTTCGTTCCAACCGAGTGTTCCATAACACTCACGCAGTTTTTATTATTATAGATCTAAAGTTTTTTGTTTATTCTACGCGGACTAAATTGCTAGTAAAAGCTAGTTAAGGAATATAGAAGTTAGTTTAAATGTTATTATATTTAATCCAGACCATTACAAGATGTGTATAAAACAAACAGCTGTTAAAAAACCGTAATGGTAGGCGTGCTAGGGTCCAATGTAGATAGCAATCAGTAAGGACATAAAACTGGCTTGGCAGTATTATTATGCCGGAACCCACCATCTATACTGCTTGCTTAAACAACATTTATATTCATATCACCACGTATTTACATTCTATCCCGCAAGTAATGTTACAGGAAAAGGTTAGGACTCGTTGCAAAAGGGTACCCGGATGTTTTTTTTTTTATATTCAGCCCCCAAGTTACCATGTGATTAAACGAACACAATAAGAATAGGTAGGATTTAGAATTTATTTAATCTTCTTAGAAATAAAAAGAAGCCTGTGCCCATCGGCGGGATGTTGTTTATAAGCCGCAAATTAATTTTGAATCTTTATTTCATATACTTTATTTACATAAAATTCGATCTAGTAATATGCAAAAATATATAAAACTAAGTAGATGGCGGCTTTTATCAAATTTCATAGCACACCAGTAGCCTAAACTCGATCCCCACAACAATATCCCACACAACACATAAAAGGAAAAGTAAATTAATTCTCACTAATTTCTGAGAGGTTCCATAACCCGTTCGGGAATTCGCTTCTAACTTCTAATATACTAATATAAATGCTTTGACACTATTGTAATGTTGTAACTTATAAAATATTATAATAAATAATATTAATAACACTCAACTTTCAATAGTCCATAATAAAAAAAATGTGTTTGCATAACTTTGTAACATCTCTTATTAAATAGGGCACTTTTTAATACAGATTAATACTAAGTTAACCTTTTCCGTATTTGAAACATTCTAAGAACATCTTTCTTTAAAATAATTTCATAATATCTACCAAACTTGCTCATACTTAATGTTTTAAATGTAAAATAACCAGAGAAAAATGATAATAATAACATATGTTAAATGATAATGTTTCATAAATATATCGAATTAAATTTAAGAAGGCAATAAACTAGCGGATTCGTCGCTAAGATCAACACGCGAAGGGGAGGTTATGTTGTTGCATCAAGAATTTAATATTAAGGATAAGCAGTTGGAAAATTCGATCGGGAATTTGATATAGGAAAATAACTTTCATGATCGATACACAATGTTACAACAAATATTCGATGTAAAGTTTTTACTTGTGCATTTATAAAAATATAACACAAGGCTATTTATGAGCCTATCTATGGGTACGCACACAACAGCACAGTTGTGGAGAGATATCAGCTGAGCTGCTTGGACCAGGATCAAATCCAGCCTGAAAGAGCTGCTATGGTTGAGCGTGTGAATCTTTCACTGCAGGAAGTCTGCGAATGGGGCAATGCCAATCTCGTGAGATTCATCGCCTCCAAAATACAAGCGTTTCTCTTTACTACGAAAAGGAGCCAGCTCACGTGGGCTCTTTCTTTCCGAAATGTGTCATTGGGATTCACGACCGCCTTATGTTGCTGGGGGTTGAGGTTTCATCGAACCTGAACTTTGGGTGGTTCATTGAGTCCAGTGTCAAATAATTTGCAAGGAGGTTGGGTGTTCTTGCAAAGGTGCGTCAATACTTCACACCGGTAGTGTTAGTTGCATTTTATATAATGTAAGCTTACACTATATACAGCGTCAGCCGTAAGTCCGGTCGTGCATGGAGTATTGCTGTCATATATGGGCTGGTGCAGCAAAATATCACCCAGCAGGTTTGGACTCAATGGAAAAGCGTGCTAAGAGGCATATGTGTGACATCAATATAGATAAGATCAATTTTACCAACTTTTAACACATAATAGTAAAAAAAAATGTTTGCTTCTATACTGTGAACAAAAATAGCATTATGAATAATCTGTAAATGTTTGAGGAATTTAATGAAATAAATTTCGAGGACCTGTGAAGCCCACGCTTTGTTTCAAAACCGTTTCAAATGAGACGGTTTAGTAGCAACGCTTTGCTTTTTGGCGTAAGCGCGTCGTAAATAAGCGGAGGCCTCAGACAGGCCGTGTTGTGATTTGAATCCATTACCTACCACACACAGGGATCAAGCTGCAAAACTGTGGTAACATACACGCTTACAGTCCACCTGATGGTGATTACTGAAGCCCATGAACTTCTGCATCCAACTTCAAACACAAAAGCCTACAGATGCGTTGGCGCTTCTGAGGACAAGATGGAATACATCTTAGTCTGTTAGTCTGTAATTATACTGTCTGTATAAATATATATACTAAAACACAGCAGTGCACGCACTGCTGCTTGCTGGCAGGAAAAGGTAAGAGGGTTGTTCCTACCCAGACGGGCTTCTAAACATGATACTTCCCCTCGCCAGTCTGGGTATTCTTCATTTGATATATCCTATATTAGTTTCTTACTGTACCCACAGGCCGGAATCGACTGAAGGAATCTGTTGTGAAATGATGATAAAATTAAACTTGAAGTTACAGCCTACTTATGTAGGCTAGTCTCTATAATAATATAATTCTGAGAGGGTTTTAGTGCAAGGAAATATCCACCGCGCTGCCCCAATGCGTGTTGGTGAACTTCACATGTCTTCGAGATATTTTTTTCTTATTTCTCCAATATGCAGGTTTCCTCATTATGTTTTCCTTCTCCATCAAGCAAGTTAAATCAGCACTTAAAATTGCAATTAACAATCAGATTGGTGCTGGCGAGGAACGAACCCGGGTTGCTTGCGTACTGTGAAATTTACAGCGAGCGCCTAACCGCTGAGCTTCCACGACTATTTTATTTTACTTAATATAATACTTTCTTTTTTCTTAAATTTAAAGACAGAAAATTCAGAAGCAGTGGTTAATGTTTACTCGGATATATATCTCTTTAAAATTATTACTACGAGTACGATCGTTTAATGTTTCAATCGAAAGCCCTAAAACATTTTTCCTTCTAAATTAACTGCTAAAAGAACTCTACATTGTCGAGTAAGACAAAAAACCGTATCGATGTTCGCTATTAGGAATCGCTTGTAATAGGATTAATCCAACATTAGTTACAGAGAAAACAACGTTACGAAAGCAATTTCGGCTTCGCATATTGCCTATTAGCAAGTATTCGTAGTCGAGATTTGCAACATAAATCTTTAGATGTAGGTAATATTACTTTATTAGAAAAACAGAGAATTATTGAATGTAAACCATAAGTTTTATTCACTACTTTAATCGTCACAACACATGAAACATCCGTTCACAGGTCTGTTCCTGTTTGGTTTGACAATTTTTGAGATGGTTTTTCCATCAACTAAAAAGGTAATATTCTCATAGTATATCCGCGTCAATTAGCAGCTGATCCATTTACCATCAGGTGGACTATTCTGTCACCTTATTTTATAAAAAAGTCCGGACTATTGTTTTGTCAATTTTTTAACATCCAGTAATCGTGGTTTCTAGTTCGGATGTTTATCATGTTATTATTCTACGATTGGTTTACCAGCCATAACTAGTATGTAATTAACTAGTATCTAACCATCACCTTATATCATTAGTGGATTTTGCCATAAAAGCTGATGGGCTTTGATAAATTGCATTATAATCTGGTATAATAAGCGTCTCAGCGAATAAACTTTTCTTCCTCCATTTTTTATTTGAATGTCAACTTCAAATATTGTCAATAGAAGGTACATATTAAAACTAGTTCTGATATCGGATATCGGATATTGGATTCCAGTAATGAATAATTCTAATTAAAATAAATCACAGTGACGTCAGAATTTAAATGGTGTTACCCGCAAAATAAAAATATAAGTATAATTTTAATTCACGTGAAAATTAGCAAAGAAATAAATGTAGAGATAAAAATGATATAATACAAAATTTTGTCAGAGTGAGCTATGCCATGAAACAGTGTTCTCCACAATACGTTACGAGCTGTGCCCCAAATGTTCTCAACTCATTTTCCCTATAAAAATATGGCAAGTTAGCAAATCGTCAGCACACCTGCGCGTGAATAACGCTTTTCCATTTCCTGGTAATATGTTTAATAAATCTTTGAAATGTTGAGAGCATATTCATACGTTTTATTTTATGTATCAATTTGATAGGTATATGTTGTGGATCACGTGCTTAATAAGACATTATTCATAGTACCAGAACTCTTTTTAAAATGTCTAATGTGAAAGGGCAACATGACAAAACTACTGAAAATTTTAAATTAATCAGGTTTTATGAAAAATGTCTTCCACCTTTTGGCCAGGAATAATAAAAAATGTGTATTATTTAATTCTAATGCATATTCTTATTTGTAAGTGTGACGACGAGCAAAGCGAGGAAGAATAATTTTGAGGCATTTCTTAGTGTTTTGTTATTAGATTACATTAAATTAGAACTCCCTAAACAAAAATTAATGAAAACCTAGTTAAACTTATTTTGTTTGATATTTAATAACCCTTAAAAATGATATGGGCCGATTTGATTTGTCAACATTCATACGGCCCGGGCATTTTGTATAATGTCCCAAATGACATATTACGTACTTAATTTTAATTAAAATGCATATTATATATTATGAAATAATATATTTTATAACTTCTAGATGACTTCTGACTCATTTTTCACGTGCTCGTCGGTGAAAAAAGGAACACGAGGAATCTTATATGTCCGAGAAATTAAATTAATTAAAATTTGAGGACATGCGAAGACGCCAACACAATGTGAGACTTGAGTATCGTATGATTTTTTTAAGTTAATCCATTACTCAAAGAACGAGCCGTGATTTTTTTTTAATAAAACTGAAGTGACAAACGAACTATTCCACGTGATGGTAAGTAACTACTGCATCCAATCTGCAACCAACTTCAAACAAAGAAAGCTACGTTTACAAATGCGTTGTCACCTTTAAAGATCTTAGATGGAATGCCTCATAGGCTGTTCTTATAGTGGCTCGCTATTCTCTTCAGAACGGAGAACAGTAGTGCAGCGCTGCTATTTTACGGCAGAAATATGGAAGATATATACCACCCGTATTGGTATCTATGCAGACGAAATCATTGGTAGAAAGAGTTCTAGTAAGTAGTGATTGGTAACATATTTATGCAATACCTAAAAAACCTCTCACACTTTAAAAACTGTATAAGCTCTGCTTGTGGCACTACGTTTTCTAATCCGATCACCACATGTGGGACAACATGTCAACTTATGCAATATTTACGTCTAGCTGTAAACTTTTTAGTTTTTTTTATAGGAAAGGTGACAAACGAGCACACGGTCCACCTGATGGTAAGTGGCTGCTGTGAGGCTGTGACCCATAGACATCCACATCTATCCTCAATAAAGAATCAAAATGCAGATGCGTTGTCACGCGTGAGGACTAAGATGGAATGCCTCTTTTATAGTAAAAAGGGTCTCCGGTTCTTTACACTCACCATACGAAACACAGCAGCGTTAAGCTGCTATTTTACGCTGGTATTCTGTGAGAGCGTGGTCCTTCCCCAGTGAAGCGACCTATTCGTGCTACAACTATACTACTAATATAGCTGCAGCATGTCTCTATCACGTAAATAGTATTATATTAGTATGCTAACTATTTTACTGCGGTAATATAGATAAATAAATGTTATATTTTCTGATATTCAACGTCGTTGGAAATTACAAAAAACTTAATAAAAAAATTGGATGTCGTTGTAATAAAATATGATTTGTAATTAATTTAATTAATTCCGTTTGGTATTGGTGGTGTTCTTACAGAAGAATTCACCATACCATCTCACCTTGCATTTATGCCTTACGAAATCTCTGAGGGAAATGCCATTAAAATGTCTTATATAATATGCTAAATGCATAATACACAGATTGGTGACAGAGAGCAGTGTCAAAATGTGTGAGATATACTCGTAGTTCTTCTATAAATCTCCGTTCTTGCAAAAGGAACGCATAAGCCTAAAGAACATAATTACTCTCTAACGAGATTATGGACCTAATTGAATAATGACAAGGCGGCATATTTATATTTTAAATGAGTTCTGAAAAACTTGCATACTATTTTGTAAATGAAAAAATATTTATTAGCGATGTATATATAAAAAAACAATTTTATTTTTGTATCACTTTTATGGTTGGCTGTTAAAAGATACCTCAGGCATTAAGTTCATAATATGTATACGAAGTTAAGTAATAATATCCATTAGTTAATATATTCATTCTTTAATCAGTATTACAGTAGCACTTAACACTAGACTATTTTATTAGAGTCAACACATTCAATCATCGCTACAAAGCCTCCAACATTAATCAAAAGATATCGCACGTTTTTTACAACACTAAAGGGTGCGTTTCAATAGAACCCTTCCAAATATTGGTTTTTGTCGAGGCCCATAGCAAACGTCCAGTAAGAGCAAAATCGTGTTTTTCCCTTTATAACTGCACGCACGTTCTCGATATCTTACGTGGAAAACAGACTTTTGATATATACTATGCTTTATAGCGCAACGTCATTAAGTTCTGAATATCAAGTGAATGACAAAACAGGAATTAATTTCTGATATGTCGCACGGTACGATGAACACCCTAGTAGGTGTGACACACTGTTGTATAATATCTTAGACAGTAATATTAGGATTAATTTTTTTTTAAATACTTTTACGTGAAAATCAAAATACTTTATTGGCAACAATCACAACAATTTACGATACCTATTACTTAATTGAATTTAGGTGTGAAATTTATAAATATCAATAATGAAATATCTAAAAGAAAAAAAAATGCTTTAAATGTAGTTCTTATATTTTATTCTGTAAACCCTATTATTTCTTCATCTTGTCAGATCTTATGGTGTTTAATTTTTACTTATTTCAAATCCCCGATTTCTCGGTAATTTGTAAACATGGGGTTTGTAAAGCTCAAAAGGTTGTTATAAAAACTGATGTAGAGTAGAGGGAGATGGATATTGTTCCATCACGCTTCCTTATAGCCAAGGCCGTCTACCCTACGCCAGAAGGAGTCGTGACGGAAAACTCTTACACTTTTCTCGCCTAGCCCCCATCCGCCAAATACGTGCCGTGCGATAAGGAAATTCGTTCCAATAAAAGGATCTTAAAAATATGTAAATAAATATTGTATTGTAGGTATTATAATATAATTATATTTACTATTATACAATCTACAATCTAAAATAGTCTACAATAATATTGTTTGTTCAAACAAAAAACGGCTCTATTGCGTTAGTAACAAAATAATGAACACATTCTACGTAATGAATAGCAGCGAGTATTAGTAAAGGATTACAATAAATGTTTGTTGTGTATTATAAGTTATATTACGTAGCTAGTAAAGCCTTAGTTTACTTGGTTAATGTTCGTAGAAGGGAAAGGGAAGTTCTACTGCCAGGCAAGTTGTTCAGCCCGAGGAGCAGCCAATTATCCATGTGATAATGCGAGGCTTGTTTAATATTATTTTTCAAAGTTGTGCGAAAATTTCGATAGTGTAATTTACGCTTAACTTGTATTTCTGTCTATTTTACCCTATTATGCTGCTATAACAGCCCTGCTACTGTGGTAAAGCTAAATTTTTTTACGTTAATTGATGGCAATAATTATTAAAATATGCTGATACTTACCACGGTAATGCTGCTTCATCTGTCAGTAAAATTAAGATTCAGGAATTTTGAATGGATTTTGTGGCATCAGTTTGGCGTCGGAGCCTAATATTACATAACTGCAACCGCCGCATAATCCTCCATCACGACAATGCGAGTTCTCACACCGCACACAGAACAAAAGAGTTTTTAAAGCAAGAAAACATAGAATTATTAGACCATCCGCCGTACAGCCCCGACCTAAGCCCTAATGATTTCTATACTTTTCCTAAAATAAAGAATAAATTGCGTGGACAGAGATTTTCATCACTTGAAGAAGCTGTGGACGCCTACAAAACGGCCATTTTGGAGACCCCAACTTCCGAATGGAATGGTTGCTTCAATGATTGGTTCCATCGTATGGAAAAATATGTCAAATTTCGCGGAGAATACTTCGAAAAGCAATAAATACATTTTTAAATAGTAATGTTGTGTCACTTCCTTGATTCCCGAAATTTTCAGTGCCGCCCTCGTACGTCACTCAGTATAGAGAAATGCATACAACTGTAGAAGTAACTTGGATAGAAAATAATAATTTTCCTAACGTGCATTATTTAAAGAGTATGTTAGTTCAAAGATTTTTGAAGTACTTAAAGTTCATTCATTCATTCAATACATACTATGAAAAGTCCACTGCTGAACATAGGCCTCCCCATAGATTACTTCATAGGGAGGTTAATTACCATAGTCGCCAAGCCTGTCCGGCGGGTTGATGGTTGACACATGTTACTGCTCATTTCCCTCCGTCATCTCTTACGTCATCCACGGGTTGTCATGGGCTAGTGGATTATCTTATGTCGTCACTACACGGATGCTTAACGTATTAACCATGAAATGTTATAACTTATTATATTATACTGCTCGCTAATCGAAAACGCATTATGTCACATAAGTTAGCAGGCGCGATAACTACAGCCTGTGCGGGAACGTGAGGAAATTCGCTCAATTATGTCTCCCCCACCCACAAGCTTTTTAGCTTATTTATCAATAAATCTACGATCTTACACCGATAAACAACGCTTTTATGTCAAATGCGACTCTTAAGCTTATAACAACTCATTATAAATAATGGCTTATCAAAGTAATGTTTCCATTATCATGTTCATCAGTCTTTTTAAGTCCCCTGCTGAATTTTAACAGTTTCAAGATTGCATCAAAATTTCGAATTCGTAATTTAAAAAGCCGAAAGTGCAGATACACCTAGGTTAAGCTAGCTACAACTATATGTACAAGATTGCGTTTGGTTAATCTTAGGTGTATACCGCGGCTTTAGGGTGGCCCATTGTATTCTTTTTTGTATTTTGACAGATTTAACAATACATCAAAGCTTAAGATGTCAAAACTAATTATGTAAGATCCTTAAAAAAATTATGTCTCCCGGCCTCCCTAAACGCAATTTGAGGGAAAGCGGATGGTGCTATGTAAACTAGATATCATTTTTATTTCAAAGTTTAACAAACCGCTTCACCTCGTTGCAACCAGCTAAACTTAGTATATATGCATTTAGGCTTTGAGTTGCAACACATACACAAATTATTTAATATTATATATATTAAATTCTGTGCTGTTAATATATACCTAGATAAAACTTGCAGGTGGATTGGCCTTCACAGTATCAGCTGCCTCGCAATTTTGTTGCTGCTCCCGTGTTTTACGTCTTGCATATGAGATGTTTGTATTGCATTATTTTAGAGATTATAAAATATTCCGGGTATTTCATACATAAACCCACAAATTGATTTATTTTTGGATATAATATACATATGTTTTTTAAGAATTACTTTACTTTACTTTACTTATCTTCACACACAATCCCTGACGGGGTAGCCAGAGAGAACAGATCGCCAAGTGTCACGATCCTTACATACCTCTTTCGCTTCTTTCAGATTCATTATCTTCTTCATACATGCACGTCTAGGTATTCGAGTACTCTTGACCCTACCCTCTTCGAGCAATTTGCTCACATGGCCTTCGAAAGTTAGTCTCGGTCTACCTCGACACCTTTTAATATTAACTTTCGCGCTATATATTTTCTTCACCATTCGGTCTTCACTCATTCGCTCAACGTGCCCAAACCACCGAAGCACGCCCTTATCAATTTTTGTGATAAGGTCATCTTTTAAACCTGCCATATTGCGAATCTCTTCGTTTCGCTTTCGGTCGGCCATAGTAACGCCGCACATTTTACGAATAGATCGCATCTCCACTGCATTCAACTTGCTTTTATGCTTCTTCTGGCATACCCAGGTTTCGCTGCCATATAACAAAGTCGGTACCAACACTGCATTATGTATTGCAAGGCGTGCACTCTTCACTACGCCTTGCCTTTTGACTAACGCAGTCAGGGCACCATTGACTTTGTTCCCGGCAGCGATACGCCTGTCCATCTTCCATCCCGGCTAAAAGCACTCCCCAAGTATACAATTTCATTTACCTGTTCTAGACATTTCTGATTTACCCATATTTCACACTTCGTTCTCTCTTCGTCCCTTTCAAATACCAGAACCTTAGTTTTATTAGCATTCAAACGGAGACTTTTAATTTCACATTCCTCTTTCATACACGTGACTTATGCCTGCAGTTCTGCCTCTGATGGTGCAATAAGCACTGCATCATCAGGATACAGCAGACAATTTACTTTTATGTCACCCAATTTCACACCCAAACAGCTTCTGTAAACAGCACATGACACAACCCTGTTTTACGCCCGTTTGGACGCTAAACATGGGTGACAGGTCATGCCCTACCCGCACACAGGCTTTACAGTCACAGTAAAGAGACTGCACAGCCCTTAGCAATCGACCATCCACACCATACTCCGGCAACAGTTCCCACATTTTCTTCCTTACAACCTTATCAAATGCTTTCTCAAGATCCACAAAAGCACATAAAATCTTCTGGTTAGCAGCCAGAAGCTTTTCCGTGATCATGCGGAGAGAAAACATTTGATCCGTGCATCCTCTTTCAGGTCTAAATCCGCATTGTGCCTCCCATAGAAATCTTTCCGATTTCTCTTGCATCCTACGTGTCAAAACCTTCGAGTAAACTTTACTTGCTAAACTGGTCAAGCTGATTGCCCGATAGCACCCGCAGTCAAAATGTGAACCTTTACCTTTATATAAAGGCACAATGACTGCGGATAGCCAATCATCCGGGACATCCCCCGTCCGCCAGCACAAATTGCACAGCAGATGAAAGCTGTCCCAGATGCGAGGCCCACCATACTTGACCATTTCAGCAGTAACTCTGTCTAGTCCCGCAGCCTTACCACATTTCAAACTTCGAATCGCACGTTCAATCTCTTTCATACTGATGACCTCAGTGTCATCGAGGTTCGGGTCTGGCCTACCAGTCACGGCGTCATCCCCGGATCTCTCACTAAGATACACACACGCATACATTTCTCTATAAAATTCGCTCCATCGCTGCATGACGTCCGATTTTTCTGAGAGGACGTCATTAGTTCTCGAAAGCACTTTGTTCATTCTTAAGGCCGTCGCACCACTTCGGGTCCTTCCAACCTCTTTCCAGAAGAGTCTGGAGTTCTCCTTAAAGTTGTGCGACAACCTTTTGTCCGCTTCCATTCTACACCTTTCACGCACTTCCTCAATTAATGCTTTCGTGTGAACTTTCTGCAGCCTATATCTTTCTTTCATCTTCTCTCTCATATCCTTATCATTACCAGAGGCCAAGTAGTCTAACCATGCTTTCTTCTTCTTCTTTACAGCCTCTTTCACTTCATCATTCCACCATGCATCTCTTCTTTTACTACTGCCTCTTTTTATTGTTCCACACACTTCTTCCGCTGCACTTACTATTCCATCCCTAAGGTTCTGCCATGTTCTTTCTACACATTCTTTTCTGCCATCGATAGTGTCAAGCTTTTCAGCTACCCTCGCATGATATTTGTCCCTAGTATCCGCTTCCTGAAGCTTCCAGCTTCGAATGCGACAGACCGACTGTGGTTCTGTTACTGCCGTCCGGTAGCGCCAACCCGCGCACAGACCCCTAAATCTAGTAATCACTAGATAGTGATCCGTTCCCAGGTCAGCACCCCTGAACACTCGCGTATCCATCACGTGTTATCGCAGTCGGTCATCCACCAGGAACAAATCGATCATACTTCTCTCATTCTTTCGTTCTCTAGTATACATATGGATTTTCTTGTGATTAAACATAGTGTTTGTCACAAGAAGACCCTTTTCCTTGCATACCGCCAGTATAAGCTTGCCAGCATCGTTAACCCTTTTATCGCCAAACTTTCCAAGTACCGACTCGTACCCTGGTCGAGCGGTACCAACCCATCCATTCAAATCACCACATACAACAATTCTTTCGTTTCCCCTAGCCAAATCTAGAACTTCTCTTACATTCTCCCAAAACTCCTCCAGCTCAGCCCTGGACGACGAAGCTACCGGCGCATAAACAGCCAAAAGAAATAACTTCGTCAGTCCCAATTTAAAGCAAACCCAGAGAAGTCTTGAGTTCGAAACCTTATATTCAGTCATAACATCGACCAACCGAGAAGACAGCAGCACCCCCACTCCCTGGCAGGCGTTCTCGCTCTCTGGGACTCCGGACCATAGAGCTAACGCCCCGCCAGGGAGCTCTTCAGTACCACTGCCCTTCCGTTTGGTCTCCGACATACACACGACATCTAATTCTCTTTCTTTCATTATTTCGATCAACTCATTCGTCTTATCTCTCATGCCTCCTCTAACATTCCACGTGCCAACTCTGCACTCTGTCCTCCACCTTCCGCCGTGTCGGGCTGTGCGTGACGGGTGATGGTCCCCATCGCCGCTTTGCGCGCTGCATTTCACACCAACGGGGACGAGCTGGTGTGCGTCGCCTTGGGGTGACGCCCTAACCCTCGTTGGCATGGGTGCGCAGCTGAGTAGAATTGCAGCCCTGAATAGGGCTGGCAAGGGTTGCGACGAGCACGTTTCTACAATGACCCCTGAATGATTTTTTAAGATTTAATATAATAATAACTGTTACTACTACTACTGTGTAACATACGAGTAATATAATTGCTTATCTTCACGCACAATCCCTGACGGGGTAGCCAGAGAGAACAGATCGCCAAGTGTCACGATCCTTACATACCTCTTTCTCTTCTTTCAGATTCATTATCTTCTTCATACATGCACGTCTAGGTATCCCAGTACTCTTGACCCTACCCTCTTCGAGCAATTTGCTCACATGGTCTTCACCACCTTTTAACATTAACTTTCGCGCTATATATTTTCTTCACCATTCGGTCTTCACTCATTCGCTCAACGTGCCCAAACCACCGAAGCACGCCCTTATCAATTTTTGTGATAAGGTCATCTTTCAAACCTGCCATATTGCGAATCTCTTCGTTTCGCTTTCGGTCGGCCATGGTAACGCCGCACATTTTACGAAGAGATCGCATCTCCACTGCATTCAACTTGCTTTTATGCTTCTTCTGGCATACCCAGATTTCGCTGCCATATAACAAAGTCGGTACCAACACTGCGTTATGTATTGCAAGGCGTGCACTACATAACAAGTAATATAATATTTGTAAGAATTGTATACGAAGTCAGGTAATATATTTTTCAGCAAATTTCAATGTAATAAATATGTTAGCAGTTATAAACTAATTTGTTGATAATACAGTTTGAACCAATGTAACATAGTACATAATTTACATCATACATCTTATCAGAGCACACAGTATCTAAAATGTATGAAATAGTGTACATGTAATTACTTACCTATGCTATACCTATTAGGTTATTTCGGCACGTGTCGCGCACGTGCTTCCAGAAGGACAAGTCATTAGCTTGACGACGCGTCTCAGGGGAGTGCCTATAAGTTTTTTGCACTGCGTTTTTGGTACAAGTGTTAAGAGATACGAGCATGTTTAGTTTGTAATGTTTGTTAATTCTTTTTTTTTAATTTTCTGTCGTTTGCTAGTAAATATTGGAAGTATGGTTATTAAAACGTCCACGTTTTATGGCATCTATTCACGACAGCCGATCGAGAAGACCCATTCATGTTATAGTCATTATATCTACCACAGAAAAATATCCTTAAGTATATGTACTTAAATATTCTTATATCCTTACATACAAGTTATAATAACATGAAGCGAAATTAATTTCTATAATCCAAAAGAAATCACTTTATTTACAGAATAACCTTCGTATCACCTATACCAAAGATTAGTTTGTTTGCCTACTGACGTTACTGCACAATCTAATGTGGCTAGAAAATCATAGGAATGGTCTCAGTGTTTTTTTTTTTTCAAATAAAAACTCAGTTCACCTAAGTAAATGCTGTGGCCCCATAGATATTCCCGACCTACATATATTCTCGTTAAGAACAAAATCGCAGGTGTGTTGTCACACCTGAGGACTAAGATGGAATGCCTAGTCACCAGTAAAAAGGGTCTTCACTCGTGTTTATTATACGTATTTATTTATCTGGTGAAGTTAACAACTTCTTGTATAACCAATAGATATCGCTAATTAAAATTTTCATGACGGTGCAGTGGCTTAGCAATAAGTTGCTGCGTTGGTGGCCGCGGGTTCGAATCCCGCACGCAACAAGTATTTGTATGGCCTACAACAATTGGATGTCTGGATGTTTGTCCTTGTGCAATTTATGTTTGTAAACTGCCTCTAGGATAGGGGAGAAAATCCTATTGTGGGGGTAATGCGTTTTATAAAAAAATTGTATTTATGAGTTTATTTAAATAAATATTTAAATAAAATTTTACATGGTAGAGCCATGCTGCAGCTATATTAGTAGTATAGTTGTAGCACGAATGGGTCGGCTCGACCGGGGAAGGACCACGCTCTCACAGAAAACCAGCGTAAAATAGCAGCTTAACGCTGCTGTGTTTCGTATGGTGAGTGTAGAGAACCGGAGACCCTTTTTACTGGCAAAGAGGCATTCCATATTAGTCCTCACGGGTGATAACGCATCTGCATCTTGAGTCTTTATTGAGGATAGATGTAGATTTCTATGGGTCACAATAACCACTTTCCATCAGGTGGACTGTCTGCTCGTTTGTCACCCTATCCTATAAAGAAATAGTTTGAGGAAATGAAATTACCGTAAGGCATGAGAGAAATTTTACGCTTTCACCTCTCTTGTGAGAGGTGATGGTTAGTATGAATGCTCATAAGATATAGATTGTGGACAGATTACAGAGGTAGAGAGAAAATTAGCCTCAATCACAGGATGGGTATCTCAGTTGCAACTGAGATAGCCATCCTGTGATTGAGGCAATTTTTTTCTTTTAATGAAGAGGCACACGTATCACAAGAGATTCTTCACGATCAGATGAGAGGAAAAAGAAAAAATAAACTGTACTTCTAACAGCCGCCCGTATAAATCTTATAACTTAAAATATATTAGCTATTCGAAAGAGTAGTGTTCAAAATTTTTAGTTTCCTCTTTGAATTGAAGGGTACGAGTATGGATATGCAGTCATTCCCTCGAAATTATTTCAATTACTTACGAAAAACAAACCTCCTTTATATTGTGTTTAAAAATAGCGCATTATAATAAATTTTTTAGTATTTTATTTTTTATTTTTGCATATACGACTTTATATTGATTACTAGCTGTGCCCCGCGGTTTCACCCGCGTCATCACGTATCGGAGGTGCGCGACATGACCTAGTTCAAGCATTTTATAATTGCAATTAAATATTTTATTTGATAGTAATGTATGGAAAAATTGGCATAATTAATGGAGTACTTTTATCTGTCGGCATATTATGTATGATGTAGAGCGTAGTTAGGTTTTATCCACTTTCCTTCCCCCCCCCCCCTCCACGTCCCAGAAAGTGTTACGAAACGCAGTTTTTTCCAGTTTTAAAGAAAACCGTACACGAAATATCTAGCGAGCTATCAAACTCTTATACTTATTAATCAATTAAATTTCTAAAATACCATAGCAACGTGAAATGAAAGAGTTCAGAAATAAAGATGTAACTAATCATTGTCATAAACTCAATTAATTTTTAATTTAATTTAGCTGTAATGATTGAACTAACCTTGCTCATAAAAGCTTTAAATACTGGCTACCGGGCGGCTAGGGTTTATGAGTCGTTCGCGCGCACAGCCAAGTATTGAATTATTTTAATTTTACATTATCTCTTAAACTATGCGTCCAAATAACATAAAGTACAAAGTTTATCTTCATAAAATTGTCTTGATGATGAAGTAACTTTCGTTCGTAAGGATAAATAGGCCATGCCTAATAATAACGCTCATAAATCACTTTTTAATTTTCGATATTTTTTTGTCACAAAATACCTAATTATGGCTTATGTATAAGAAACAGACGCGGACTTTTTTTTAGACGAAGTAAAGATCTATATTTTTCTAGAACATTGTATTTACATATCGCTAATGATAACACCAGCGTACGCGGATAAATCATTTCGGGAGTGCTTTTTCTTCTGACTTGCTCAACAAATATCCATATATAAGGCTAGCTGAGTAATTTAGCTTAATGCTAGATAGCCTATACTATTCCACATGAATCTGGCTGTAATATACAAAAAGAATTTTTCAAGTCGGACTGGTAGTTCCAGAGATTAGCGCGTTTAAACAAACAAAAAAACAAAAGAACTATTCCGCTTTATTATATTAGTATAGATAGATATAGATATTATACCTTAAACGCATATTGTATTTAAGTAATATACTTCATTTAAATGGTTAGTATTTTAAGTTACACACGACAAAGACCAAGTAATCAGTAAGCTGAAGTGGTAATGGGCCAGCCATATAGCTATATGAATCGAGAACCCATGGGGAAGAATGACGGCTAACGACAGTGGCTTAGCAGTGAGTTGCAGCGCTAAGGGCCGCGGGTTCGAATCCCGCACGGAACAAGTATTTGTATAGCCTACAAATAATTGTTCCAGGTTTAGATGTTTGTCCTTGTGAAATCTTTGTATGTAAACTACCCCTGCGATACAGGAGAAAATCCTAGTGTGGAGGTAACGTATTTAAAGAAAAGAAAGGTTAATGTGGCAGCTGCGTGCCTGTAAGCAATATAACAGTAATACACTAGTTCAAATGTTGCACTAGTAAGATTTTTTATATTCGCATTATTATACGTTAATATTACTATTATAATATTAAATAACTAAGGTTTAAGTAGTATTAGGTATTAGAAGTTAAATAATCAGTGATATTATTTTCTACTCCGACCGTTACGACAGCTGCTTGTGACATATTACAATGGTATTGTAAAAATAGTTCGGAAAATTCAAAAGTGCACGCCACATTAGCGCTTCATTTAATTTTGATGAAAAAAATAAATTATATTACTAACTTTTAAACGTGTTTCATATTCCGCGCTCTATTATTTTAACAGGTAGTATACCAAAATAAATCGATTACATAAAGCATAAAATCTGTATAGGCTGTATGGTACATTAATTTGTCCTTTGTCTATCAAGAGATAAAAAAAAATAAGTAAGCGCCTTTAAATTTTTAATAGCAATAAAACTTATAAAACTTGAAAATCATTTTATTAACAAAACTACGCGTACTAGGCTATTGATATGAAATAGGGAACCAGTTGATATAATTCTGAAGATAATAAAGAAAACCCGGTCTCGATACGTCAATTTTTTTGGGATTTACCGTGACCACATACACAACCAACATCCGGACATCCACGTAATTTTTTTGCAAATTAGCAATATAACATGATTTTTTAGAAAATGTAAGATGGATTAATTTGAGTATTTTACTGATATACGGCTACTCATATTATCGTATAAGTGCAATATAGCTACGATAAAGACATTTTAAGAACACAAAATTGCTTGACCTTGACGTGTCGAGAGTAAAGCACTACCTAATAAGCCTTGGCGTTATGAGGCGTGCAATAATTACTGAGGTACACATTTGTTCTAATTTATCCATGTCCACGTGGGAAGCAATTACAAATATTGGCTCCGGATAAGTTCTAACTAATTAATACAATAATCAGATATTATGACCACCAGACCACGTTATGCAGTCGTCATTAAATTAAAATAAATGTTATGTTTTTCTTCTTCTTAAGTCCATAGGACTGATTCGCCGTGTATTACCGATCGCAGTACCCGATGTTTCCCACCTAAGATGCTATATTTTACATTTGGTATTCCACCATCTATCACAGATAGTGAGGTCTTTCTGGATGTTCCCATAGTCTAACAACACCAACTTGACAAAATAGAGAGACGAATTTTATTAGCCAATAATGCTGTCATTACAATAATGTTATTTATTTAATTATAATAACAATAAAAAAACCTCTGCAACATGTCTTAATTAATATACGAGTATCTTACAGATACTGCTCTTCTTACTACGATGGAGTAAGTCAAAGATATCATGATATCTTTAACTTTACCTGCGCTTTCTCTGTGTTGAAAATAATAAGTGCACATATGAAGTGGCGACGGAAGGTTTTCTTTCCTGAATAATGGCCACCGACTTCCGGCGATATATTTCCGCTATCTCCCCGGCAGTATGGCGTCCACACTTCCGCTTGACCGTTATGGAGTGTTAATCGAGCATTATATCTCACAGATGAAAAACTATCCGCCAACAGATTTTGCGCAAATAAATTTAAGAGACTATATATGTATAGAATAATGTGTATAGTTTCTACCCATAAAAAATAACAACACAATTTTTAGAATTTTGGATATGTTTTTGGATTTGAATTCTTTTTTACTACCCTATACCTTACATAGTCTTACATAGTTTTGAACGTCCATAAGGACGCGAAACGCTTTACTTTTTATTAAAAAAAATACCAAAAAACCAAATGATTAAAATTGCTAATGACTACTCATATTAAAAAAAAACCTTTTGTCAAGATATTGATTTCGTAGAATGCTAATAAAAAGCACCCCGTTTGCAGCTTCGTTTCAACAGTCAGCAGACATCATTGTTTGCGCTTCCCTTGTCTAGATGCCTTTGTTATTATTCCAGTCTTAGTGGCAAACAAAAGAAAGTTGGTGCTAAACAAAGACTTAATTATTAAAATAAAGGATTTTCATAACAAATTTATTAAAAACAAGTAAGTACGCTCTTCGTTAAGCAGGTGCGCTCTTTCGTTAGTATGATTTATGGTAATGGCTGTCCGCATGCTACTGATACAGAAAAAGAATAGCGTAAGGTAGTGTATAAGAAGTATAAGAGCTATACAGCGCACACATGCCTTACCTCATTTAAAAGGGGAGTTATGGAGGAGCAAAAGTCAATTACACAACTTTTGTAAGGTTAAAAGTCTTCACACATCTAATCCGGCTAAGATAATAATCCGGCTTTCACCAAGTTAGTACTTAAAATTGAGATTAACAATTATCGTATTACCGAAATAATCTAACTTATGTTAGCTTGTTAGAAAACTAAACTTCGTGATATCGTCTTTGCTCTTTTGACAGGGATTAGTAGTGTGCCGGCACGGTTGTCACAGTGTCATAAAATAAACCAAACGATAACTGAACCTTAAATCACGCTATCGAAGTTTTCAAACGGATAAACGGACACGGAGTATTGCCTGTTACCTGAATACCTTTCCCGGAGGGAAATCTCCCTTTTCCTTCCATGGCATAAGTAAAATGATATTTTAGAATTATTTAAAAAAAATACTTTTATTATCATCTTATACTATAGTTGAAATGATAATAATATGGGGCCACTGTAAGTACGTTTTATACGTGGTAGAGCTATGCCGCAAATATTTTATAGTTGTAGCACGAATAGATCGGCTCTACCAAGGTAGGACCACGCTCTTACAGAATACCAGCCTAAATAGCAGATTGTTGCTGCCGTGTTTTGTATGGTGAGTGTAGAGAACCGAAGACCCCTTGTACTGGAAACGTGGCATTTCATCTTAGTCCGCAGGGGTAACAACGTATCTGCATTTTGATTCTTTATTGAGGATAGATGTAGATGTCTATAGCCCACAGCATCCACTTACCATCATGTGGACTTTGTGTTTCTTTGTGACCCTTATGCTATAAAAAAGAATCAATCAGCGAAATCAATAGACTAACGTATGAGATATGAGTTACAAAAATATATAAATCTATGTTTTAAATTGTTTTCTACTCGCGAGCTAAAAAAAGAAACTCATATAAATTTTTCATTACTCACTTTGAATTTTCCAGTTAATTGGCTCATTATAGAAGCCATTAGATCTATTCGAATACAATTCCACTACCGTGTTCGTTCACCTATAATTGAACATTCGAGCAGTCACCAGCGCGTTTGTTCTTGTATAAAATATTTTTTTCAATTACAAAGCCACTGGTTATGCTTACAGTCTGTAATTTTTCAATTTTGCTGTGAAGTAGGTAGCATTTTCTTTAATAATACACAGGCTTAAATCCTGCAAAATTGCTTGCTAAGCTAGCTAGCATAATTGTATGCCTTATGAGACTTGAATCGAGTCGCATTTATTGCTCACTTTTATTTACCTCTTGAGTACTTGTTAAACAACAACGTCATATAATTTGAATTTGTATATGATATGTAATTATTTATTTTAAGAAAAATTAGAGTTTAGCATTAAAATATACATAACATTTTTTTAAAAAAACCCCCACACTAGGATTTTCTCCTGTGTCGTGGAGGCAGTTTACAAACATAAATTGCACAAGGACAAACATCCAGACCCGGAACAATTATTTGTAGGCCATACAAATACTTGTTCCGTGCGGGATTCGAACCCGCGGCCCCCAGCGCAACAACTGATTGCTAAGCCACTGCGCCACGGAGCCGTCACATTAGAGATGATTTTATTTAAATTGTTTGTTTTGACAACTTCTAAAAAGTATTCCAACTGACGTAGGTGTGTATTTCATTCTATATTAAAAAAAATCATTTTTTGAAGTTTAAACTTCTTTAGAATCGTTGTGATTTAAAACTCGATGAAACGAAAAAACGACAAACGACCTTAGTTTCAAGGCACTCCCCTTCTTGCCTCAGCCAGTATCGGAATCCTCGGAGTCGACATATCGAGTGACGTGCAGTTTCGTGGTCACTTGGAAGAGAAGGCCAAATTGGCCTCTAAAAAGCTTGGCGTGCTCAGCAGAGCGGGGCAGTAGTTCATGCCGGCTTACCGTCTGCAACTTTACAAGGCGCAGGTTCGGCCTCACATGGAATACTGTTGCCATCTCTGGGCAGGGGCTCCCCAGTGCCAGCTCCTTCCACTTGACCGCATCCAGCGCAGAGCGGCTCGAATCGTCGACGACCGAGTCCTTTCCAATCGGCTCGATTCATTGGCACTGTGTTGCGGTTGTTCATGGGCGGCGGTAGTCACTTACCATCAGGTGAGCCGCATGCTCGTTTGCCTCCTCTCCTATAAAAAAGAAAAAACTTAAAAGAGGCAAACATATCTTTATATATAAAAATTACTTGTCACATTGTTTGTCCGCGATGAACTCCTAAATTACATAACCGATTTCAATGAAATTTCATACACTGTGTGCAGTTTGGTCTAACTTGCGAGATAGGATACTTTTTATTCCGATAAGTGGCCTTCAATATTTTTATTGCGAATTTAAGGATTTTTTTTATTTTTTTTAAGGATTTTATTTAAGGATAGGAAGGGTCGTCGAAAAGGGCAGAACAACGTCTGCCTAGCCAGCTAGTACATCTATAGGATTTAGCTTGCGAGAGAATGAGATACAGTGTAGTATGCGACAGTAGCTTAATGGCGAGGTGGGTACCGCGAACTCAAAGGTTGTGGGTTCGAATCCGCTATTCAACTACTGTCGTGAACCACTAGGGGTTATAAGGAATATTAGTAATGTTAATAGTGTTACTAGTATTTTTTTTAAATATAGTGACTCCTATTATCTCGGTCTCATCTTTGTACGGTGATTTACACATGGTTAGTACACATTTTAACTGTTAAAATGAACAGTTAAAAATTAACAAATTTATTAAATAAAATTAAAAAATGTAAATAAAATTAAAAATATGAAAATAAAATTTTCATATCCTATCCATTCCTAACATTACACGTTGAAAAATTGAACTTTAAAACTTTTCTTTTTCGCAACAGGTACAGATACATTTTATTTATTTTCCATTTCAGACTAGTTAATGTCAAACGAATATAAATAGAATCGGAACGTGTATTTATATTTAAAAATCATGGGTTAAACAACTTTCATTTGTTATTTATATTACAAAATATTATACTCTATAATTTATAAGATAAAAAAATATGGGTAAATGATAAAAATATTAAAATGCAAAAATAAAAGTTCCTAAACTACAGTTGAAATATAATGCGTGAAATGGATGTGTGCTTAATTTCTTAAATTCCAACCATCTACTGGTAATTACACTTGTTAATATTACATTAACAAAGCAAATTATGACCCGTACCATACATACAATTGATGGAGTGACTTTCTATGGCCAATGTTAATTTTAATGTACATTATTACGCTTTTGCCTAAATTTTCCTACTCCTGATACTCTGCTTTCGTCTCATTCTCTCAAAGTTCAGTTTTCAGAAAGTTGAACCGCGTGTAAACTGCAGACAGAATTTTTCCATTAATATAGCATAATCACAGCCCGATTTCCAGATAAAACTTTACAGAAAGTGTGCACATTTGACAGAAAGGAAAGAATGTGTTTTTATTACCTTTCATTTCAGTCCCGGTAATGATTTCTATAGTGGTATAGCGACTCTGTAGCAAAAGTTGCACAACAAATATGCATGGTAAGGACCATGATCTTACAGAATACCAGCATAAAATAGGACCTTATTGCTGCTGTGTTTCATATTGTGAGTGTAGGAAACTGGAGATCTTTTTTACTATAAGCATTCTATCTTAGTCCTCAGGGGTGTCCACTCATCTACATTTTGAATTTAAATTGAAGATAGATTTAGGTTCTTTGGGCCACAACATCCCTTAACTATCAGGTGAACTGTTTGCTCGTTTCCTCACGACGTTTTTCTTCACCGCTGAGCGTGTGATCAAATCCAACTGTTTTATTGGTGCCGACGGGGAATGAAAAGCGCTTATCGTCTGATTTATTATGGCTCTGTCTATTTAGTATTGGAAGCAAACTCTCAAGCTCAATGTAAATGTAATCCACTTATAAGTCCCTTATGTTACAGCGAGCCATTTTACACACCTAAATGAACTATGTATTTATGGCGACTGTCAAGTTTTAGATTTAAATTTGTAATTCCTTTCAAACCTTCACGTGTTTGGGCCTGTAGCTGTTACAAATATATAATATACTTAAAGTACAACTTAAAATAAATTAATTGATATAAAATTTTCATTATTAGAATTTTTACTTAATTTTTATTTAGTCTAATATCATTGTCAAAATATGGCAATACCTTTTTGATAGGCGTATTGATAATAGCAGTATCAGACATCTCATACCTTCGAAGCTGCGTCCCGCTGCCATGTCTGGGTGTTTAAATCCGGCGAAAATAATTTTGTTCACAGCCATTTATTGGTAGCTTAAAAGAACTTTTAGGTATTTCTTATGGTCCGACACGACCTATTTTATATCTAAACCTATATATAATCATGATCATTACAGCCCTCCCTTCACAAGTTCACTGTTGATCATAGACTTCCCACAAAAATGAATACAGTAGTGCACGCACTACTGTCTTGACTAAGATCCTTCATCTCCATCACATGAAAAGCTGAATGTCTGGCAAATAAATTATTTCGAGGATATGTGAAGTCCGTCAACACACACTGGAGAATATACATAAATAAAAATAAGAGGATGCTGGCTCGGCTGTAATATCTTGCCGATTTTTGAAGTGAAATCTTCTTTAGAATCATTGTGATTTGAAACTGGCTGAAATGAAAAATTGACACTAAAAGAGACAGACCTACACATTTATGGGATTAAGTCTGCTAGAGAATGAGATAGAATACAGTGTACCAAGTAAGACAGTAGCCTAATGGCAGGGTGCGGACCGCGAACTCATAAGGTTGTGGGTTTGAATACGCCATTCGACTACTGTCTTGAACCACTTCTAACACAAGCATTTTAGCTTACTAGTAGTGATTATGGGAAATATTACTAATGTTAAAATAATTACTAGTATTCAAAAAAATAAAACATTAACAATGTAAATATTGTAAATATTGAATATGTTTTTTATAGGATACTGGATAAACGAGCACACAGTCCACCTGATGGTAAGTGGTTGCTGTGGCCCATAGACATCTACATCTATCCTCGATGCGTTGTCACCCGTGAGGACTAAGATGGAATGCCTCTTTTTCAGTAAAAAGGGTCTCCGGTTCTCTACACTCACCATACGAAACACAGCAGTGTTAAGCTGCTATTTTACGCTGGTATTCTTTGAGAGCGTGATCCTTCCCCGGTTGAGCCGACCCATTCGTGCTACAACTATACTACTAATATAGCTGCAGCATGGCAGAGCAAATCGTGGATTGTTATAATTATCCATTTATAACAATCCACGATTTGCTCTGCCATGCTGCAGCTATATTAGTAGTATAGTTGTAGCACGAATGGGTCGGCTCAACCGGGGAAGGATCACGCTCTCAAAGAATACCAGCGTAAAATAGCAGCTTAACACTGCTGTGTTTCGTATGGTGAGTGTAGAGAACCGGAGACCTTTTTTACTGAAAAAGAGGCATTCCATCTTAGTCCTCACGGGTGACAACGCATCGAGGATAGATGTAGATGTCTATGGGCCACAGCAACCACTTACCATCAGGTGGACTGTGTGCTCGTTTATCCAGTATCCTATAAAAAACATATTCAATATTTACAATATTTACATTGTTAATGTTTTATTTTTTTGAATACTAGTAATTATTTTAACATTAGTAATATTTCCCATAATCACTACTAGTAAGCTAAAATGCTTGTGTTAGAAGTGGTTCAAGACAGTAGTCGAATGGCGTATTCAAACCCACAACCTTATGAGTTCGCGGTCCGCACCCTGCCATTAGGCTACTGTCTTACTTGGTACACTGTATTCTATCTCATTCTCTAGCAGACTTAATCCCATAAATGTGTAGGTCTGTCTCTTTTAGTGTCAATTTTTCATTTCAGCCAGTTTCAAATCACAATGATTCTAAAGAAGATTTCACTTCAAAAATCGGCAAGATATTACAGCCGAGCCAGCATCCTCTTATTTTTATTTATGTATATTCTCCAGTGTGTGTTGACGGACTTCACATATCCTCGAAATAATTTATTTGCCAGACATTCAGCTTTTCATGTGATGGAGATGAAGGATCTTAGTCAAGACAGTAGTGCGTGCACTACTGTATTCATTTTTGTGGGAAGTCTATGATCAACAGTGAACTTGTGAAGGGAGGGCTGTAATGATCATGATTATATATAGGTTTAGATATAAAATAGGTCGTGTCGGACCATAAGAAATACCTAAAAGTTCTTTTAAGCTACCAATAAATGGCTGTGAACAAAATTATTTTCGCCGGATTTAAACACCCAGACATGGCAGCGGGACGCAGCTTCGAAGGTATGAGATGTCTGATACTGCTATTATCAATACGCCTATCAAAAAGGTATTGCCATATTTTGACAATGATATTAGACTAAATAAAAATTAAGTAAAAATTCTAATAATGAAAATTTTATATCAATTAATTTATTTTAAGTTGTACTTTAAGTATATTATATATTTGTAACAGCTACAGGCCCAAACACGTGAAGGTTTGAAAGGAATTACAAATTTAAATCTAAAACTTGACAGTCGCCATAAATACATAGTTCATTTAGGTGTGTAAAATGGCTCGCTGTAACATAAGGGACTTATAAGTGGATTACATTTACATTGAGCTTGAGAGTTTGCTTCCAATACTAAATAGACAGAGCCATAATAAATCAGACGATAAGCGCTTTTCATTCCCCGTCGGCACCAATAAAACAGTTGGATTTGATCACACGCTCAGCGGTGAAGAAAAACGTCGTGAGGAAACGAGCAAACAGTTCACCTGATAGTTAAGGGATGTTGTGGCCCAAAGAACCTAAATCTATCTTCAATTTAAATTCAAAATGTAGATGAGTGGACACCCCTGAGGACTAAGATAGAATGCTTATAGTAAAAAAGATCTCCAGTTTCCTACACTCACAATATGAAACACAGCAGCAATAAGGTCCTATTTTATGCTGGTATTCTGTAAGATCATGGTCCTTACCATGCATATTTGTTGTGCAACTTTTGCTACAGAGTCGCTATACCACTATAGAAATCATTACCGGGACTGAAATGAAAGGTAATAAAAACACATTCTTTCCTTTCTGTCAAATGTGCACACTTTCTGTAAAGTTTTATCTGGAAATCGGGCTGTGATTATGCTATATTAATGGAAAAATTCTGTCTGCAGTTTACACGCGGTTCAACTTTCTGAAAACTGAACTTTGAGAGAATGAGACGAAAGCAGAGTATCAGGAGTAGGAAAATTTAGGCAAAAGCGTAATAATGTACATTAAAATTAACATTGGCCGTAGAAAGTCACTCCATCAATTGTATGTATGGTACGGGTCATAATTTGCTTTGTTAATGTAATATTAACAAGTGTAATTACCAGTAGATGGTTGGAATTTAAGAAATTAAGCACACATCCATTTCACGCATTATATTTCAACTGTAGTTTAGGAACTTTTATTTTTGCATTTTAATATTTTTATCATTTACCCATATTTTTTTATCTTATAAATTATAGAGTATAATATTTTGTAATATAAATAACAAATGAAAGTTGTTTAACCCATGATTTTTAAATATAAATACACGTTCCGATTCTATTTATATTCGTTTGACATTAACTAGTCTGAAATGGAAAATAAATAAAATGTATCTGTACCTGTTGCGAAAAAGAAAAGTTTTAAAGTTCAATTTTTCAACGTGTAATGTTAGGAATGGATAGGATATGAAAATTTTATTTTCATATTTTTAATTTTATTTACATTTTTTAATTTTATTTAATAAATTTGTTAATTTTTAACTGTTCATTTTAACAGTTAAAATGTGTACTAACCATGTGTAAATCACCGTACAAAGATGAGACCGAGATAATAGGAGTCACTATATTTAAAAAAAATACTAGTAACACTATTAACATTACTAATATTCCTTATAACCCCTAGTGGTTCACGACAGTAGTTGAATAGCGGATTCGAACCCACAACCTTTGAGTTCGCGGTACCCACCTCGCCATTAAGCTACTGTCGCATACTACACTGTATCTCATTCTCTCGCAAGCTAAATCCTATAGATGTACTAGCTGGCTAGGCAGACGTTGTTCTGCCCTTTTCGACGACCCTTCCTATCCTTAAATAAAATCCTTAAAAAAAATAAAAAAAATCCTTAAATTCGCAATAAAAATATTGAAGGCCACTTATCGGAATAAAAAGTATCCTATTCGTGCTACAACTATACTACTAATATAGCTGCAGCATGGCAGAGCAAATCGTGGATTGTTATAATTATCCATTTATAACAATCCACAATTGAATAATTTAGGCCATTTAGCGACATCTTGAAAGTCAGTCAATTTTTGTTCGATAAAACAATGCAATTTTACGCGAAACAAAATATTCTTTTGATTTATAGTACTAAAATTTAGTCTAAAAATAATAATTGTTACATATATTTGCTAGACAATTAAACGTTTACATACCTCTTTCGCTTCTTTCAGATTCATTATCTTCTTCATACATGCACGTCTAGGTATCCGAGTACTCTTGACCCTACCCTCTTCGAGCAATTTGCTCACATGGTCTTCGAAAGTTAGTCTCGGTCTACCTCGACACCTTTTAATATTAACTTTCGCGCTATATATTTTCTTCACCATTCGGTCTTCACTCATTCGCTCAATCTCATCGTGACACTTGGCGATCTGTTCTCTCTGGCTACCCCGTCAGGGATTGTGCGTGAAGATAAATAAAACATTTATTTAATTAGATACTTTTCAAACAATGCCACACTACATATAGTGTTTGAAAAGTATCTTATTAAATAAATAATTATTTGCCGTGAAATATTTAATTTCATATTTCAAATGTGTGAAATGCACACTTGTTTTTATTTGTTATACATCTAATAAAAGGGTTAAAAAATGCTATGCGAAAACTAGAATAATAATTTATTTTTACCATTTCGTTAGCTATGTAAATACTTGTTTATAAAAGAAATATAGTTATTAGATTATTTCATTTACGACATTTCATACATCTTTTAAGGACAAATTTACAAGAACAAAGTCATGCGGGTTCATTTGGAACAAAATTACCTGTACAGTGCAAACTCCGCAAAAGGTTTAAAAGCCTTACGGGCTCTACCAAAAATTATCTTATCCTTTTACATAAGTTTGTTCATAAAACAAAAACACGTGTGAAATCTTTTGAGCAGGACTTATAAACGGGCCTAATTAAAAGTCTTCTTAATAAGGCTACGGGCAACATAACGTGCCCAAAAGTTATAAGACAATAAGAAGGAAGTAATTAAAACATTACCGTACAAAGTCAGAGGTTTCCGTCCCTTCATTACACGGGCTCAACAAGTTTATATAATTACAGAATTAGGGAACAAATTAACTTTGTAATTTCGTAGCTTAATCTAGCTTAGTAAAAATGACAAAGAAATATCGAAAATTGACAAAACTCGCAAATGTAACAAAAATCCTAAATTATATTTTATTTAGCATTAAATAAAAATTATGTGAAAATATGTATCTATTAGAGTATGTCTTAAAGACGATGTCACAATAAAATTGAAAGTTATAAAATTAATTTTTAAATAGCATAATAAACACAAACAATTACTTTTGTTACCGTAAATGCTGTATTATCCCGTGTAGTGGCGGTTTTAGAATATCTACTACCCGATATCGTGTCGTGGGTGTCGTAAGAGGTCACAGAGGGAAACTGAAAGAAGACATTGGTGGCAGCATATTCTTGAGAACAACTCAAAGTAATAAAAAACTGCGGTTGCGAACCCGCATCACAAGCGTAGCAACTATGGCAAAATCCCCTCTATAAGGCAATCTATGGGGGAGACCTCTGTTCAGCAGTGGACTTTTATGGGCTGTAACGGTAAAGGTTATATTATATTGTGGAATATATTTGAGAAGATAAACAAATAATTTACATGTGTACGGATCAGAAATGAACCAAGAAAAGATCGTTATAGTACTCGTACGCTCATTTTTAAGAACCTACAGTTATACGCCAATTATACGACTCCTTTGAAACCTGTTTCTAAAATAGGAATCCAGGAAACGAAGAGCTTATCCATTTAATCCGTAATATTTTAATTTCATAAAAGCAGCTCTGTGTGACTGATACATTGAAATGCTTAACATAAATCACAGAATACGCCAATCACATTCAGTTATAATCCCAAAGCACTGTAGATTGCTTTAAAAATACACTTGCATCCATTATAAGGCACTACGCCTTATCGTAAAACCATCGACACTCGATGCTATTGAATAGTTTAAAATATGATAATATTTTTATGATCTATGATAATATTTTTAGGTCACAGTAAAAAATTAAATTAAAAAACTTCATTTTATTACTTGAATATTACACATTATCTTTATGCGTCGCGTTTCATTTAACTTATTCTTGCCAACGTTCCAGGAAGTCTTCAGTCTGCGATAATATACTAAACGGCCTCAGACATTACATTAAAATTGATAAATCACAAATATCGACTAAAGGACTATTGAAATTAAAAAAAAAAACATCCTAATTATCGAATAATGAATGAGAGTAAATAGTACATCTTCTATCTTACTTCTTATCTTACATCTTATTCATCAAATATCCGAATTTAAATATAATGTATCTGGAACAAAGTCGATCTACTAGAACAACCATGTTTCTCCTAATTCCAATGGGTCAAACCACTTAAGTATCCAAGAGTGTTATATTACAAGGTCTAATACCATGTACGGCATACCCTTCTCGCAATTTTAATATTCTTTCTTTAATGTATATAAAGCTTCTGAAGCAACAAAAATAACCGGAATGATTCCGTCATCAAATTTTGCTCACCTTGTAAATTTGTTTGAATTTTTGTTATACTATCATTTTAAAAGGGGATACAACTTGATACACTAATAGACGGTATCCTAGACATATAACGTTTTATCATACATGCGATATTTTTAGTAAGAAAAATAAGCAGATGATTCTCATTCCCCGCTGAAGTTTTAATAAAAATGTAAAATAAATGCTACGCAATAGAACAGAACTCAGCCGTTCAATCCATACTAATATGGCTTGGCAATTTTAATAATGCTTTTTTGTCCCTAAAATATGTACAACTCTAGTATGCAAAAAATTAAAAGACTTTATCATAGATTACACTTTCACAGATTACCAGAGTGAAACAGCAGAATAAGGCTGTGTTTTGTATAGTGAGTATATAGGACCGTAATGAGGCATACTATGTTATTCCTCCGGGGTGACAACGCATCTGCATTTTGATTCTTAATCAAGGATAGATTTAGATGCCTATAGGCCACAGCATTCACTTACCATCAGGTAGTCCGTATGCTCGTTTGTCTTTCTATAAAAATACTCATGAGAGTTTAACCGTAAGCAAACACGACGAAAGTTAATGAACAGTAATATGATAGGAAACTACCGCTTGCATTTTTGCTGAATAGACAGTCGTTCCAGTTTTCATATTTAGGCTCCTACGTGTCGGACGGCGCTCATTCAGCACTTACAAAATGGCGATTCAGCTCCGTTATATCGGCTACGTTCCCAATATTGCCCACGGGTCCATTGTAAAATTTGTTTATTTTAGTTTCGAAACGATTACTACAAAAGGAGTACTGTTAAATTTGCTGGTTCAGACAGTTTATGTAGTAAAGTTTCAATTTAACAAAGTTACAATTTAGAGGATTAAAATCTTTTACACGATATATCTCAACATAACATGTAAGTTAAATTGTAAAAATTTCAGTTTTGAGGAAATAAAACTAGGCAATATCTTGCGATATTCTTATAAGTAAAGTTAATAGTATATAATATATTTTATTACAAGTAAGGACCTATAACCCCTACTCAACAAATTAAACGTACATTCACAGATTTAAAAAAATTGTTAATAGATAAAATAGATAACACAACCGACGACCCTACGCACGCAGCACGTGTATTATGTAAATAATATTATCACTTTCACACTTCTAATTGTTTTTCGTTTTTCCTCTTCGATACACTATTCTAACGTTATATCCACTGGTACCTAGTGTTCATTTTCTTCTTTATACATATACACACTCCCGACTCCCGACTCCCGACTCCCGACTTGTAGTCGCGTCGTTTCATTTTCTATCTAAGAGTCCGCGCACACGTGTTTCGGCCCCCACCTAGTGGCGCATCGACGCTTACTATACAAGAGGTCGTCTGTATATTTTTAAAATTCTCCACCCTTATAAAATCTTCTCTTAAGAAGAATGAAAGGATCGTCCCGGTTTCTAATAACTATGGTCTTCCCCTACATATTAGCAACCTTTTGAAAGCCAAGAGAGCTGCTTTTCCGGAGAGCAGCAATCTATCCCACCCGTCTCGTTGAAGACGATTGGCCATATAGGCGTAATACAACGTACTATCAGATGGCAAGAGCTCTCCGCATAGACGCTATCACCCACACTCCACCTCTCCTCCGTCCCGATGCTACGGTTGCCTTCAAGGACGAGGCAAAGACTGAGAGGTTTGCAGACAGCATTTCCGCACAATGCTTTCCTAGCTCTCAACCCACCGACCCCTCCCACATCCAGACAGTAGAGGATGAGGTCCGCCGCCGGAACTCACCCACCACAGCCTCTGATCCCACTATGTCCAATAATGAGATCTCATCCCTCATCAAAGGACTTAAGCCCAAAAAGGCGCCGTGCGCGGATCGATTCTCCAAACAAGCCCTTAAACACTTTCCTGAGCAGGTGTTAACCCTTTTAACTATTATTTTCAACGCCTGCTTCAGTCTTAGTTACTTTCCCACTACGTGGAAAGAGGCTACTGTCATTGGTATTCCCAAGCCAGGAAAGCCTCTCAACCTCCCCTCCAGTCATCGACCCATCAGCCTCTTCAAGGCCATGGACAAACGCTTCGAAAGAGTCATCCTCACTCGCATGAGGCTCCATCTATTTCCCACAGACGGTGACCCTCTTGTCATCCCCCACCAATTTGGTTTCCGAGCGAAACATTATTTTCCTCAACAAGTTCACCGTATTGTGGAATATATCCTCAGCGGTTTTTATCCTCGTCGTCATAAAACCATCGCGGTCTTTTTCGACATTGCTAAAGCATTTGATAGAGACTAGCACGAAGGCCTTATCTGCAAACTATGTAAAATAGGTCTCCCCCATATCGTCTTGTGTGTCTCGTGGCCTCTTACCTGAAGGATCGTACCTTTCGTTTTAGATACGAAGGCACGCTCTCCTCTCAGCGCCCCATCAAAGCTGGTGTCCCTCAGGGCTCAGTACTTGCTCCTCTCGTGTATATCCTGTTCACCAACGACATTCCCATCCCATCGAAAGGTGTTCAGCTCTCCCTCTTCGCAGACGACATTGCCCTCTACTGTAAAGGTATCTCGCTACCTTTCATACAGAATAAGATCCAAAAGTCAGTTGATGACATAGATTAATGATAAGTCATCGCGCGCTCTGACTAGATGGTAACAAATATTACGCCGAAATCGGCGTACCCGAGTCAGTCGCGTTGCAGGCAACGTGTGAGGTGAACGTACCGAATGTTTTATTAAATTTTGATCATAATCCGAAGTAAAATACCAGTTTACGTATTGAAACTGTGTAAAAATAATACTACAAGAAATAATAAAGACACTGGAATCACATACTTTCATTAAGTATCAAAAATAAAGTTTCCCGTAGCTGAGATTTTTATATGTGAATTTATTGTTACTCTATTTTATAATATAATATATTTAACTTATTATAATATAACCTAAATCTATATTATTTAATGTTTATTTCTGTAGTATTGCTCAAATGACATAATTGCCGTTTATTAGGGTTCCGTACCCAAAGAGTATCAACGGGACCCAAGTCTCCACTATCGTTCCGTCTGTCTGTCAGTAGGCTGTATCTTATGAACCATAATATGTAGAATTTTCACAGAATGTGTATTTATATTGCTGCTATAACAAAATAAAATAAAAAAGAAAACAAGTAAAATATTAAATGACCCAAAAAATCACGTTTCTTGTATGAAGACCATACAAGAAACGTGATTTTTTTCTGTATTGATGTGTTTTGTTTACAGACTAAAGCGAAACCTGGATTAACACGCTATAAAATGATGCTGTGTGTGGAATTGAAAGTTTATCATGAGCTTTTACCGCCGGGTAAAATCATCGATTCGGATCTCTACTACCAATAAATAATGAGACAAGCAAGAAATAGAAAAAAAAATCGGCTGGCATAGATAATCAGAAAAGGAGTGGTCTTTCATCATGATAATGCCAGATTACAAGATTAGTTATCTGTTTGAGACTTTCAATACACACTAACGTTCCTAAAAATCCAGTATTTGCTTGAGTACTTAAAACTGGTTAAGTTTTAGTCATTATTTTCTTTTGTTGCTTGTGTTCTTTAAAAGAAAGCTTTCTGGAGGTTTTAATATTTAAGTTTATAATTTTTTTCCATTATAAATGGGATGACTAAATCCATGTTCCTTCAAATCTCTGGTATTGAATATATCAAATAAAACTACTTGTCGCATTTTTTTAATCAAAATCCCAAGATTTCTACAGCAACGTTTATTTTTTATTATGTCACTACCTACAAGATGGTAACAAATTATCGAACAGAATGGACCCATATATATTATAATTAAATGTAATAAAACTTTAAAACAAAAACGTCTTGAATTTGTATACAATATACGAAGAAAATTTTTCCCCGGTCTCTATTATTATTATCTTATATTAACTAAAGGTGTAACAAAATAGTACTTAATAACTTAGGGAATGATTCTGCCCGTCAACATGAATATTTTTTATTATGGGATCATCTTCGAAATTTTCAATTTATACGTGATAGACCCATACTGCAGCTATATTACTGGTATAGTTGAAGCACGAATGGGTCAGCTCGACCGGGGAAGGATCACGCTCTCACAGAATACCAGTGTAAAATAGGAGCTTAACGCTGCTGTGTTTCCTATGGTGAGTGTAGAGAATCGGAGACCCTTTTTACTGGAAACGAGGCATTCCATTTTAGTCCTCAGGGGTTGCAACGCATCTGCATTTTGATTCTTAACCGAGGATAGATGTATATGTCTATGGGCCACAGCAACCACTTACCATCAGGTGGACTGAGTGCTCGTTTGTCACCCTTATGCTATAAAAAAAAATCTTAGAAATTTTCAATTTATACCTGATAGACCCATACTGCAGCTATATTACTGGTATAGTTGTAGCACGAATGGGTAAGCTCGACCGGGGAAGGATCACGCTCTCACAGAATACCAGTGTAAAATAGGAGCTTAACGCTGCTGTGTTTCCTATGGTGAGTGTAGAGAACCGGAGACCCTTTTTACTGGAAACGAGGCATTCTATCTTAGTCCTCAGGGGTTGCAACGCATCTGCATTTTGATTCTTAACCGAGGATATATGTATATGTCTATGGGCCACAGCAACCACTTACCATCAGGTGGACTGAGTGCTCGTTTGTCACCCTGATCCTATAAAAATATCTCAAAGTCAGTTATTCCATACAAAATTTCGTACAAACTTGCTCAAAATGTATGGAAGACCTGATTTTTCTTGCGATTTGGAAGATATATCTATAGTAAAAGTTTTTCATATTGACGCGTAAAATAGAAAGCACTATTTTGATTACACCATACATATAACTATTTTTTAAAATAATATGTGAATATTAGTTAGACATGTAAATAAAAAATTTAAACTGATAAAAAGGAGGCCTTATCATTTATATGTCATTTATTCAGAAGAAAAACTATACATAATATGCACAAATATATTGATACATTCGTTATTAATAAACTATTCATTTTTAAGTATTTCTGGAATACATTCATAACTATGAACTTAACTACTAAGCCATAGCATAAAATAAATTTTCCCGTTAATCGGGTAATAGTTAAGCTGCCAGCATATACAATTTTTCACGCACCCTAGTATCATGCAAATTGTTTTATACACACTACAATATTAAGATGCCGCAATCATGGAGCTGTTACTTGCACGGAGCGCGGTATCTAGTCAGAGTGCGCGATGACTTATCATTAATCTATGGTTGATGACTTAGGAGCTTGGTTCCAAAAATAGCGCATCGATGTGAATCCGGAGAAGAGCTCCGCCGTTCACTTCGATTATAAACGACGCCGCCTAAAAACACTCCACCAATCCGTATGCTAGGGACCCCTGTTCTCTGGCATACGTCTGCCAAATATTTATATGTCACCCTTGAGGCTCGCCTTCGGGCCCCATGTCGGAAGAGTAACGCACAACGCACGTTTTTACCTGGGTAGGCTCAACAGTATGCTGGGCCGATACAGTGAAATGTCCCTCAGAAGCAAGCGAACCCTTTATAAGGTCTGTATACGACCAGTCATGTCTTACGCGGGCCCTATATTTGCTCACGCTGACCCACTGTATGCAGCCCCACTCCCCTCTCGCTATCGAGTCCGCAGGCCGAGAAACTCTCTCTCGGGCCCACCAAATAAACTTTCAACCGACTTGAACTGCCTCCTCGCGGCTCAGGCCGACGCTTCTTAAATTTGCCTTAGTAGGCTCCCCCTCAGCGGCTCGTAGCCGCCTGCGCCCTCTTTTCCGAAAAGAGGGTCGCTTCCAATTCGGCAGAAAGGCTCATAAACCAATGCCAGTCCCACAGGTGGTGTTTAGTGGGTACACTTAGGGTGGTTAGGTTAGGTTAGTCACAGTGAGTCGCACATAACCACGACAGCCGGCTGTCGTGATACGTATAAAGCATTCACCACCTCCTTGCGTTAACGGGGTAGCCCTTTCAATTGCTTCCGGGCGCAAAAAAAAATTGAAATTCAGTTGCCGTCGATATAGAGACGAGTATTTAATTTTCTAGATTTCTAGTATTTTATTACGTATTAACGACAATGTCCGGACGTGGTAAATATAATAATAGTAGCTAAGATTTATTATGAACAATAAAATCCAGTGATTTTAAAGTTGTTTATGCTACACATAATGCTTTTTTTATATACGATAGGGTGACAAACGAGCACACAATCCACCTAATGGTAAGTGGTTGCTGTGACCTATATACACCTACATCTATCATCAAAATGACAGAAACATTTAACTTTTACATTATACAAATATTTGACTTGCATACTCCTCTTAAGTCGATAGTGCCTAAGGACCGCCCGTGTCCATGGATAACGGGGAACATAAAGTTTATGATGAGATTACGGGATGAAGCACATAATAAGTATCGCTCTTCGCAGTCACCTAACCATAAAGCTTATTATAAAGAAATGAAGCATCAAGTAAACATCGCGTTATATTACGAGAAGAAAGCTTATTACAATTGTTTTATTAATAGCGACATTGGTAACCCAAAGAAATTGTGGTATAACGTGACAATATCGGAACTTACGTATTTTGAATTTGATAGATTCAGCTCTACTTAAAACGGTTTTGCCAGATGATATTTCAAATATAATAAAAACAGTTAAATCTAACGCACAAGGAGTAGATGGTATTACACTTAATATGGTATTGATGACTCTCCCACAAAGTAAGGATACTATAACTCACTTGTCAACCAGTCAATTAGTATCAGCATATTCCCTGAAATCTTGAAAAGAGCCCTAATACGTCCTATCCCTAAGAAAGAAAATCCTGATGATTTCTAAGATTTAAGGCCCATAAGCCACCAAGCTTATCGAAAATTCTTGAGAAAGTAGTATATCAGCACGTAGCAGCTTATCATGAAGACAATTCCATTCTACCTGATCTTCAATCAGGTTTTAGAAAGGGGCAAAGCACTGCAACTGCGCTTTCTGATGTAGTGGGCAATATAATGGAGCCTCAAGATATAGGTCAGGGAACTGTGCTCGTCCTATTGGACTATTCTAGGGCATTTGATACAATAAACACGACATTAATTTTATCTAAAATATACGAGGTCGACCAGTCCTCTTACGATCTTTGAAGATAAATCATCAGTGAATCGTTCGATATTTTCAATTTTTGTAGAATATTCTAAATCTGTTTTAGCGCGTAACCACAGCGGTGCAACACGATAACCGCTACTCTATCAGAAGACAGAACTTATGACCCGACTAAGTATATTTATACTACTTGTCTATATTTCTGTCATTTTGTATCATATATATATATATATATATATATATATATATATATATATGTGTGTGTGTGTGTGTGTGTGTGTGTGTGTGTGTGTGTGTGTGTGTGTGTGTGTGTGTTGGGGGGTGTTTATGTATGTGTATATGTGTTATGTACGTATTTATATATTCATATATTTACCATAAACATTTTAGTAAAACGTAGCGACTCTGCATACTACCATCTACGGCATATCTCACATGAGGTATAGAATACAGATTAAAAAAAATACTCGCTCGCATAAAGTTGACCGTCCGAACTTGTTCGGGGCCCGCTGAAAATCAGCGCGGCACGATTTTTTTATATATTTTTTAGTTTAATTTTAATGTGCGTTTGCATACACATGTAATGGACGCACTTCTTATCTTTATTCTAATTTTTGTTTGTTTGTTTGTTTATAAGTCACTTTTTTTATTTTTTATTATAATTTGTCATGTGTGTAGAAGATGTAAGTGTTGGAATAAATGTCTTTATGTCAATAAATAATCAAAATTGTCACCAGGACAGGGCAGGCAGGACTAAGATGGAATGCTTCTTTTCTAGTAAAATAAGTCTCCGGTTCTCTACACTCACCATACGAAACACAGCAGTGTGAAGCTGCTACTGTACGCTGGTATTATGTGAGAGCGTGGTCCTTCCCTGGTCAAGCTGACTCATTCGTGCTACAACTATAGTAGTAATATGGCTGCAGCATGGCTTTACCACCTATAAAAAAATTGCGTATCTTATTCTTTATATCGTATATGTATCGTCACGTTTCATGTCATGTTAAAGCATATTGTATTTGAAAAAGCAATTGGCGAAGTGTTCGATTCATATGACAAGCATACGCTGTTGAATTAGTGATCTGAGTGGCGCTTGGTTATGATATACGTGAAACACTTCATCTCGCCACACGTATGCTTTCTGAGGCCTTCGGATTAGGCTGAACGCAAGGCCTTATTAGAAGGCAGGCAGGATGTTCGGAGTGCGGAATAAAAACACCAACTTGCATTAAATTTTGCGTGTGCGAGGCAACAGAAGGCCAGAGTCTAAGCCCTGTATTTTACAGCACGCGAGAAACCCGGGTTTGTTCCCCTCCGCCACTAATAAAGTTATATCTCATCATGTGCTCGATATTTGAAAGACATGTAAAGTTCGCCAGTACGCAGTGGCGATGTGCGGTAGTTAATTACTCTACAACCATCTCAGAAATGGCGGCCTGTGTCCAATAGTGGAACGTGCCTAGGAAGGCACTAACTTTACATTTAAGTGGCGTGGGGTGTATGGTATAGCACCGTGTTTAGCATACATTTTAAGTATATATGCTGAGCACCGCGCACCGCTGCACGCTCATCGCCCAGTTCCTAAACTTATACAACTATTTGTTGTATTATTTAAAAATCAACTTTTATTTTTACATTATAAAAATGTTTACTGTTGTGGGAAATGCAGGAGGCTCGTCGTTTGTCCCTGTATTTGTCCACGTGTGTATTCCCACGGGGCGCCACCGTTGTTCAGCATTATGCTAATTCTCCGCACACGACGCGTATATATTATTGTTTCTAACTTCATTTGTGCCGTTTGTTGCCTTTTACACGTTTATTTATGAACAAGCATAATGTTTTATTATATTTAATTAATAAAATATAACGACAACTGTAAAAAAACACACTATACATATTATATACCTACAATAAATATGTAGAAAAATTATGTGTTCACGATTCACGCAAAAACTACCGAACGATTTTCCTTGAAATTATCATTAGGCAATATATGACCGTGTGTAACATAATATAGGCAACTTTTATCCTCTTACGAAAGAATAAAAAGAGGCTTATGTTTTTCTTTTTTTAAAGTTAATTGTCATTATGGCTGCTGATGGTTCTATTAGCCTTAAAGAAAATTTAGCTATACGTATAATAAATCTATAGAAAAGTATGTGTGTGTGTGTGTGTGTGTGTGTGTGTGTGTGTGTGTGTGTGTGTGTGTGCGTGTGTGTGTGTGTGTATGTGTGTGTGTGTGTGAAAATAAAATTCATCACGCCATCAATCTACATGGTAGAGCCATGCTGCAGCTAATTAATAGTATAGTTGTAGCACGAATGGGTCGGCTCGACCGGGGAAAGACCACGCTCTCACAGAATACCAACGTAAAATAGCAGCTTAATACTGCTGTGTTTCGTATGGTGTGTGTGGGGAACCGGATACACTTTTTACTGGAAACGAGGCATTCCATCTTAGTCCTCACGGGTGACAACGCATCTGCATTTTGATTCGCAAACGTGGATAAGTGTAGATGTCCATGGGCCACAGCAACCACTTACAATCAGGTGGACTGTGTGCTCGTTTGTCACCCTTATACTATAAAAAAAAAACCTGTGAATGCAGAATAACGTCTGCCGGGCCAGCCAGTTTCTAAATAAAACAATGTATCAATGTAATATATTTATTTAGTCGGGAGTAACTATGGGAAATATCCCCCACATAAAAGATAATCTAACGGTTGAGTACTGTGTTCAGCAGTGCACTTTGATAGTCTACAATAAATGAAAAAATTATATATGAATAAGAATCTATTCTAAAATTAACAAACAAATAAAAAGAATTCTTCGAATCTCTTATAATTCATACAGTAACGTTTTTCACTAAATAAAGCACCCGCTCCTTTTCGTCAACTGTAACATTTCCAACGCTTACTTAAGACGGAAGAAGGGGAGCTTCTCGGCCCGTCTCATTTGCCACAGACAGGGAAGAGGCGGACCACACCTGTCACATCAAATAGCAAGTCACTTTGTATTTACGATAATTCTCAATATATTCATCTATTTCGAATAGTTTCGAGTGATTCTTAACCAATATGTATAAAGTCAAAGATATGCATAAATATTAATGAGTCTTCAGTAGTTTTTATGACACTTTTATGATAATTAAATAAATATATACAAATGAATAAAATTGAAGTGTCTGTTTGTAATGTCAGACTAACAGCTTTTTGTAAAACGCATATGAAAGTATATACGGTAATTAAAAAAAATCCATCCAACTTTTTGTCTGCCTGTTTGTTCCAGCTAATCTCCGAAATGGCTGGATTGATATTAACAGGACTTGCACAGGCAGATAGCTGTTATTATAAGTAGTAACTTAGTCTACTTTTATTTTAGAAAAATGTTTAGGGTTCCGCACAAAAAAAAACATGAAATCCAATCGTAATAGGTAACAGCTGGTACTATATAAAAAAATCTGCTTGTTTATCCTAACGGCTCGCCGTAAATTTTACAGTCGCGAGAAACCTGTGTACTTACGATTCCCGCAGGTACCAGTGAAATTGTTAGTCGCAATTTTAAGTGCTGATTTACCACGTGCTCGGCGGTGAAGGAAACATCTTGGAAACCTGCATCTCCATGAAATAACACATTTTGAGGACATGTGAATTCCACCAATTAAAGTAGCGCGGCAGACTAATTGCTCGGCAGTAATTATTCTGTCGCAGACCTTCTTGTGCCCAACACTGAGACATATACATATATTAATATGACATCAAGTTTGAAGATGCTAAGACTCTTACATCTGTCATGCTAGCTCAGGGATATCATTCAATGGGGGAAAACTTAGTTTTTCCCAACCGCGTTAATTGAGATTTAAAGTGCAGACTTACCACGTCCTCGGTAGTGAAGGAAAACATGGTGCGATTCCACGTTTATGCATATGGAAAAAAAATATAGAACAAATATTTAGAGGATTTTTTAAGTCTGCTAATATGCGTCCTAGTTAGCAATGGAAAATATTTCTGCTGTTAATTTTACCTTAATATTAACATATCGCATAATTTATCGCAAAATGTTAAATATTCTTGATATAACATGACTTCTTAAATTTAAATTATGCGTCAGATTTCTTATGGCCGTATTATATCGTTCATCTATAACATATTAATCGAAATCATTACATAATTTATTAGCTTGTCAGCAAAGTAAAATGCAAAACGTTTACTAAGTGATTCACATTACAAGCAATAACGCAATGCGAATCGGAACTGTCAAATATGTCCGAAATGTCTGAAACCTACCGTCTGGCAATCTTGACTGTTAAATGGAATGTACCTAATCGTCTCCAATAACGTAAACGCCGCACTAGCACTTCCAAGAAATGCACAACACACGCACAGATTGCTTCTATTATTTATGGCCAGCACACGACCACCGTAATTTCGGTACGGAACTTTCCCTTCCTGCCTTTTATACCAATTTCGCAATGTTAAAAAAATATGACGATATTATTGGAAAAGGCAAGTTACAGAGACCAACTAGAATATACGGTCTAACGAAAGGGGTGAATTTATATTTTGGTTTGTGACGTGGAACTGTACAGCTGAAAGCTTTCAAAATTTATTAAAATAACTTTAAACAAGCAGAAGAAGAGGAATTTTAAATGCTGGCTGCTTTGTTTTTTTTATAATACTGGAGGTATGCATAAATTAAATTCCCGAACGCTCTCTTCTGTGTTTAATAAGACGAATATTTTTCATTTATGTTTAAATTATGATTAAAACTGCATCTAGGAATACGACAAGAATCCTATTTGTATTATAAACATTAAAATACATTTGTTGATTGGCGATAATGACTTTCTTCTTGGACTTACTTCGGTGAAAACTTCCGAAAACCAAGTTTATTTTAAGCGACAAATTATTTACTAATGGATATGTTCGCGCAAAACTCTGTTGTCGGAATCGACACCAGATGTCACTCGGCTCGGCGCGATTCCGGTCTGAAGTTCTTCCGAGCGTCACAGTGGCGCGCGGGTCGCAAGCGAGTGAGTCATCTGCCAGATGTGCTAATGTTTGCACGCCTTTAATTTGTGCGGGAACCGCGGAATAGTTAGGGCGTCTAGTAAATATCCTGTCTAGGAATTATAACGCGCATTCCCTGTTTGGATAGCCTTTCCCGGGACTTATTGGGTCCGACTCAGAATCTGTATAAGTGCATTCGGCAATATAAGCTAGTGCGGCCTCGGTATTTAGAACTGTTGCCACGCGAAACGGTAGTGACCTTTGACCTAGAAACTCCGGGCGTGTTTTGTGCGGTAACCTTATACCCCGCGATAGTTAGTGGCTTCTGTAAGCTAGTTAATCGTACGATAGAGTTAAGTGACTGTCATCGTGGTGAACCAAGAAAGTGACTGTGGCCCCCTCAAGTTGGAGCGGTGTCGACGCTCGGGCTGCTGCCGACGGCTAAGGTCTAGGTTCAATCACCATCAGTCACACCCAGATACACACCACATCACCATTCTTTCCCTTGCACTACACAACCACATGCGACCTGACCGACTCCGGAGGGACCAGTCGCCTTGGATAGAGGTAAGTGAACTCCGCCAGATTCCTTCCGGTCGACTGGCCGTAGTATAACGCTCCCCCATATCTTTAGTGTAATTAGAGAACTTCCACGTGGCCTTAGGAGGCCCGACCTACGTTTGCTCGGGAAGTCTTCTGCTGATGGGCCCCGGGGGATTGGATCCTTTAAGGGAGCAACCGTAGGCCGTAACCAATTTTGGTAGCAGAGCGCGGTTCCGGGTTCGATTCCCGGTCGATCCCGACTATAGTGTTTGATAAACATTAACCAATTTTGGTGGCAGGGAGCGTTGGTGTGATTGGTTTAATTTGCATCTACAATCACGCCCGTCCGTAATACGTAAAAATATTTTTTTTGTACGTAATAATAGAATTATTTTCCTTTGTTGCTTTGTTGCTTGCCTTTTTTTTGGTTAGAGGGTAATTTGAAAAGCCGCGCCCTAGGTTGTGCAAGCGGGAGATTTTCTAGAGATATACGTCATGTAGGTAGATGGTTATTTTTACGTAATCGGTTAATTATCGTTGTCGGAGAGTTGTAGTGGATTACTTATCGAAGGTTCGATTTCCGAGCTAGGCATTTTTTGTTGATCGACCGTGATGTGTATCTTCGTTTATACTGTAAGTTGTATTTGAACTAAATAGTAGTAATTTGTATTTGCGCAATTTGAATTTAACTTGATTCGATCGCACTAGTATTTGTTATTTGTTAATTTGATTTGTGTCTTTTTTGTGCTAATTTGTATTTGGTTGATACGTAGCAAGTAGTTCGTATTTGTGTAATTTCTATTCAACGCGATTTGATAGGAACTGCATTTATTAACTGTTAATTTTTTGTTGTATTTTTTATTTGTTATCTTTGTAAACTGTGCTCAAGCCGCGTCGTAATTTGTCTTTAATAGTGATGACATCGCCCAAGCTACTGATCCGTTGTTTGCGGACTGAGCTACGCTGGGCCACAAGCGCCCATGCTTTGATAGGTCGACCGGATAGGGTCCATAACTTGATGAAGCGGTTCGAGCAGGTGGATGCTCGAAGGGCCGCAGTGGAGGAGGCTTACGCTGAGCTCGAGGATTCGGATGTGGAGAAGGGAGTCCTGGACTCCTGCTTCGCGGACTATGAGCAGTTCTTGTGGCTCACGGACGAGTTGATCGAGGCTGAAGGCAGGTATGCCGAGGAGGCGCGTGAAGCTCGGATGAGTAACCTGTCCGAGTCCTCTCTGAAGCAGCTTCAGCCGGAGCTGTTGGGACGACTCCCAACTCTGGACCTGCCAAAGTTCTCCGGGGTCCTTTCCGAATGGCTGACCTTCGTTGGTCTTTTCGACAGCCTAGTGGACGCCCGGAGTGACTTGACCCCGAGCCAAAAGATGGCGTACCTCCTGGCCTCACTGGAGGGGGAGGCCCTGGGCGTCGTCGGCCACTTGAAATTGTCGGACGACGCCTACCAGACTGCTCGGGACCTCCTAGCCAGAAGATACGCCAACGTCCGGCGAATTGCAGACGAGCATGTTAAGCAGCTTCTAAGCCTCCCGCTGCTTAGTGACCGGGCCAGACTGCGTCCGGACCTGTTGGATCCAGTCTTGGTGGCCTGTAATACTTTGAGGCGGCTGGGTTTACCAGTGGGCGAATGGGCTTTTTTGTTGCTCCGCATCGTGCTGTCCCGTCTACCTCTCGACCTGCGAATCCATTTTGAGGAGAGGTACGGCGGGGACGAGGCCTCCTATATTCCGCCCTTCTATGACCTGCTGCGGTTTTTGGAGGAGCAGTGCCGGCAGATCGAGAACGCGGCGGGCACCGTTGACGACTTGCGAGACGTGCCCAGTGAGAGGCTGAACCCGCCAGGCAAGTCGTCGTCAACCCCCCCCTGCTCCTATTGTCGAGCATCTGATCACCGGGTAACGTCGTGCCCGAAATTATTAGGTAAGCCGGTTCCAGCGAGGCGAACTATCGCCAAGGAGCGCCGCTGGTGCTGGTCATGTCTGGGAGGGCACCTCCAGCGAGACTGTCCGCATCGACGGCCCTGTCTGCATTGCCAGGGCAATCACCATGCCGTTTTGTGCCTGGGTGCGAACGGCATCTCCTCTCGGGGCTCTGCCAGGCCCTCGACCCCCACGGGCGGGGGCGCTCAGCCACGCCCTCTGCAGGGTGACTGTCGGCGCCCGCCGTCCAGCCACCAGGCCCCTAAGTTTGAAAGGAGTCCCTCCCCCGACCAGTCGGGGGGTAATTCCCCCAGGGGCGGGGGTGTCATCACCCCCCCTCAGCGTGTGGAGAGGAACTTCACGGCCACTCATCGGTCCGCTGGACCCTTCTCACTTCCGTTAGCTGAGTGGCCGCGACTGGTGTACCACTGTTCCCCATTTGATGGAGGCGGCCCTGTCTAGCTGCTGCCTTAGTTCCCACCACGGCCGCCTCCACTGAGCCTTAAGCCGTCAACGGTCCACTTGTCAAAATGTTCTGTTGCCGACGGCCTCAGTGAAGGCGTACAACCCGAGTGGCAACTGTTAAAGGTTGTGCTCTATTTATCTCGGGTTCACGCCATGTGGCCTCCCCTTGGTGGTGGGAAGATTAGGGTCCCCCTGTAGCGTTGAATCACGCTGTCAAGGGGTATTAGATTTGGTTTGGTCGAGCACTTAGTCAAAAAAAAAAATACTTGAATTAAAATTAAAAATTGCTTTGGGCTTTCCGCGAAATTCTCCTATTTGTAGCGGTTTAAATTAAAAGAATTGAATTTAATCTACTCCTTTAAATGCTACTGCATGTGTTTTGTACATATATTTAATCACTGTATTTGATTGTTGCGTTTGTTTGCTGAAAGGAAAATTTGAATTCATCTGAAATGGAATGGCGCACTATTTGAAAAATTATGTTTATGTTTAGGATAGTGTTTAATCATTTTTGTTTTCTAAGAAGTAGGGCTGTCCCTTACGTTATTGTTTTGTTTAATTTGCAAGTTGACCTATGCGCATCGGTGATTAATTTGGTTGAATTAATTCTGTAGTTGAACATTGATGCTTTTGAAAAATTTGTTGAAATATGAGCATAGGACTACTTGTCTAACAGGCTAGCTAGTTTTGGAGATTATCAGATTGAAATCAGCTGCCGCACTATTTTAGTAAATGATAATATGGTGGGTGGCCTGGCTAGGCCTACTTGTTGAAAATTCATACTAGGGACTATCTGTGCGTTTCGTTCGGCTCTCCACAGACGACGTTCATGTGGAATTTGTGGGTGCTCTCTGCACTGAAGCTTAGGAGGCCGCTCGAGGCCGCTTCGTGTCGCGTCACTGTTTGCAGAGCTGATCCGGTCGGATTGCGGAACTAATCATAGGGGCACAGATGGTGTTTGAAAGAGGTCGTCGGACTTCTGTCCAGTACAGGACTTATTAAAGTGCTGCGATGCCCAGGAGGGGCATCCAGTGGAGGCTGACCCTCCGGCTTGCCACATTAGGGATATCTTTGAGGCGTTGATTAGGGTTGCAAGACCTAATAGATTGCCTAAGGTGGCCTAGTTTGGTTGTAGATTCGGTCTTGCAACTTGCAGTCTCGACCTTGTCCCGCTGACCGGTTTGCTCGCGGACCTAAATCCTTATGTCCGGGACGGGGGTTTGTTCGCGCAAAACTCTGTTGTCGGAATCGACACCAGATGTCACTCGGCTCGGCGCGATTCCGGTCTGAAGTTCTTCCGAGCGTCACAGTGGCGCGCGGGTCGCAAGCGAGTGAGTCATCTGCCAGATGTGCTAATGTTTGCACGCCTTTAATTTGTGCGGGAACCGCGGAATAGTTAGGGCGTCTAGTAAATATCCTGTCTAGGAATTATAACGCGCATTCCCTGTTTGGATAGCCTTTCCCGGGACTTATTGGGTCCGACTCAGAATCTGTATAAGTGCATTCGGCAATATAAGCTAGTGCGGCCTCGGTATTTAGAACTGTTGCCACGCGAAACGGTAGTGACCTTTGACCTAGAAACTCCGGGCGTGTTTTGTGCGGTAACCTTATACCCCGCGATAGTTAGTGGCTTCTGTAAGCTAGTTAATCGTACGATAGAGTTAAGTGACTGTCATCGTGGTGAACCAAGAAAGTGACTGTGGCCCCCTCAAGTTGGAGCGGTGTCGACGCTCGGGCTGCTGCCGACGGCTAAGGTCTAGGTTCAATCACCATCAGTCACACCCAGATACACACCACATCACCATTCTTTCCCTTGCACTACACAACCACATGCGACCTGACCGACTCCGGAGGGACCAGTCGCCTTGGATAGAGGTAAGTGAACTCCGCCAGATTCCTTCCGGTCGACTGGCCGTAGTATAACGCTCCCCCATATCTTTAGTGTAATTAGAGAACTTCCACGTGGCCTTAGGAGGCCCGACCTACGTTTGCTCGGGAAGTCTTCTGCTGATGGGCCCCGGGGGATTGGATCCTTTAAGGGAGCAACCGTAGGCCGTAACAGATAAGTTATCATGTAGTGCACGGGACAGGAATAATTCGTATTTCTCTACGGGGCCATTTTATCGTTTATCTCTTTATATAAAAACCAATTGCTGTCTCGCTAAAACTCGAAACTGCCTCGACCGAGTCTGATGAATTTTTTTAAGTGTGTCTGAGTGGGTCCCTGGATGGTTTAGATTCACAATTGGACCCGGTAGGTGGAGCTGTTGTCGAGATCCATTAATCACCCGTGCGAATTTGGGGCGAATCGCTAGTGCCAAATAATTAGTAAAACATTCCATTTTGTTCTGGGACTTCCCACTAAACTCCCATTTTTATGTGGGCCTATAACAAAAAATAATTTGCCAACTATGTTACTGGCCTAACATGTTTTAATAAGTCACCAATAGTATATTGTGTGTGTGGACGATGGACAAGTCCCCTGTTATTTCTTTCACAATTTTCTATCTGTACCCGTATTTTTTTTGGCCAAAAGTGGTCCGAGTTGCTCGCCACTCATCTCTGCCAACCTTCGCTGATTACAGGCGTGACGTGTATGTATCTTGTATGTAAAGTAATCAACTAACGGGCGCATTAAAAATATTTCTATTTCGATTAAATAGTATTTTATAAAACTGAATTCTGCCAAAGAAGAAAACGTTCCTTAAATACAGAAAGGCAGCATCAACTAATATTTATATGTAAGTCACTCTTCTCCTACCTATAAATCGCTTGTCGCTTGTAAATCGATGTGGAAATCTTGGTTTTCAACGTAATAGAGCCATGTCGCGCCTATATTATGGTTGTAGCACCAATGGGACGGCTCGACCTGGGTAAGACCACTCTCACAGCATACCAGCGTAAAATAGCAGCTTAATGCTGCTGTGTTTCGCATGGTGAGTGTAGAGAACCATAGACCCTTTTTACTGGAAACGAGGCATTCCATCTTAGTCCTCAGGGGTGACGACGCATCTGCATTTTGATTCGTGATCGAGGATAAATGTAGATGTCTATGGGCCACAGCAAACACGTATGATCAGATGAACTGTGTGCTCTTTTGTCAGCCTTATTCTATAAAAAAATATCCTACGGGCGCTACAAGTGCTCTAAGTAATGGGTTCTACTTACGCAAGAAATAAATATATGAAATATGTACTTGTGAAAACTATTTTTTTAAACTGCGTCTATTGCATTAAAATTCCCATAGTGAGGAATCTTGTTAGTAAGAGGAAACATTTATTTCTTCTTTTTTTTAAGAAAAACTTTATCGCCACACTAGGATTTTATTATGTTGTATCGTATTATCGTACATACATAAATTACACAAGGACAAACATCCAGACCCGGAACAATTATTCGTATGTCATACAAATACTTGTTCCGTGCGGGATTTGAGCCTGTGGAAACGTCATTTTTGTCTACAAAAATAATACACAAATTTTTTGCCACCAATTTTGTTTCCGGGTTTTATTGATTACTATAAAATCTTAATATTTTATGTAGTTGAATGTATAAAAGCTTAAATTGAATGCTGACCTGTTTGTAAACGGGATGGGTGGAAATTTTGCATAGGCCGCATTTTATCCTACTATTACATATTTATGAGTTTCGTTTCAGCTGAAAGCTGCGCCCATCTTCGAAAAAGAGTAAAATATTTATGAACGCTTTAACATGTACAAGAGAATAAGAGGGGAAGTTAGTCAACGGTATACAATAATTGCCATTAATAATAATAAACAATTTGTTCGTAATAATTCAATGTTTCAAAACATGCGATAGAGTGGTTGAGTTAGGTTTCCTTTTAACCGGCTTAAAAAAGGAGGAGATTCTCAATTCCAATTTTTATATTTTTTATATATGTTATATATTGACGGATTTGCAAAATCCTTTATTTTTTTCTTCGAAAGAGGTTTATCAAAGATCCGATGATGAGTTTCAGAGACAGACAACTGAACTCTAGTTCCGTCACAATCAACCGCGATGTCTGCTACCACACAACATAACATGACGCCTGTGCCATATAAAGGGGTATGCAGATGTGTTCAGTATACCACGGCACACCCTCATTTCTGTCAAAGTTGTTATATTGAAGTCGGTTGTACAAAATTTTTAATTTTACCACTTGTAACTTACGAACGGATACCACATAGAAACAAGGGACAAATGCCAGATTACTATACCGGCTATATAGATGGTACCCGGCGCGTTGCTGCCACAGAAAAAATAAAATATCGTGTTAAATTTGGAATAATTGTACTGTTTAATTAGGAATAATAATACATTCATTGAAATTGAGTGATGTATAACTTTCAAATAAATTTGTCGGTACGATACGTGCGCCACCTACTGTAATTTAATTGTACTCGTAATATGCCTATAACCTTCTTACAAGTGCTAGCAATAAGTTGACAAGGTTATAGCGTAATCTGATGAACGATATGGCAGTGCATAAAATACGAACAAACAAAAAATTAATTTTATATATTAGATGTATTTCAAAATTGTTCTTGTTACTATTTTCAATCATTCATTCGATAGCTCACGGCGTCTGAAAATGAAAATTTGTACGTGGAAGAGCTACACGGCAACGTGTTAAGGTTGCACGACCAGCGATGCTATACTCTCACAGAACACCAGCGGAAAATAGTAGCACAATGCTGCTCTGATTCGTGTGATGAGCGAGGAAAACTGGAGACCTTGTTGTACCTGCGTTTTGATTCTTTATTGAGGATAGAATAGAAATAGATAGCTCCACTTACCATTAGGTTAACTATGTGCCCGTTTGTCATCCTAACTTCTATAAAAATTCATTTAGGCGTTCAAGAGTTGTTACACAAGTATGTATTTTGTTTCGTAATAAAAATATTCTTGCATTTTCCGCATTAGGGGGAAATGAAACGTTTATTATATAAACTAGCTGTTCCCTGCGACTTCGCCCGCGTGTAATTTAGAGTTTTAATTTTTTTGCGCGGAACCCTAATCATTTTTTAAAATAAAAATAGCTTAAATTACTCCTTATGACAGCTATTTGCCAATGAATGTCCCGTCAAAATAAGTCCAGCCATTTTGGAGATTTAACAGAACAAATAGACAGACAGACAAAATTTTAAAAATTGTGTTATAAGTAGGTACCGTATTTACTTTCATATAAATTTAGTAAAAAGCTGTTATTTTGACATTACAAACATACACTTATTTATTTGTATAAGATATTATATAGATAGATAAAGACATGAAACTATAGAGCGATATATTATATAACATATTTAATCAACTGCCTCGATGATTTAAATCATGACGTCTTGAATTTGAACTCCAGTTCGAGCTAATATCATCAATTATCGGGTTTTCGGTCACGAAATTCTCAGTAGCAGTTTCTCAGTGGAATTTGGTGTTGTTTCAACCCCAGGCATTGGAAAGCACTATCTCTCCGGTCGTGTTGGACTATTTTTTTTATTAAATAAGAGTGACAAACGAGCGCACCGTCCACCTGATGGTAAGTGGACGCTGTGGCCCATAGACATCTAAATTTATCCTCAATTAAGAATCAAAAAGCAGACGCGTTGTCATCCCTGAGGACCCACCCTCTTTTCCAGTAAAAGGTGTCTCCGGTTCTCTACACTCTCGATAGAAAACACAACGGCATAAAGCTGCTGTTTTGCGCTGGTATTTTGTGAGAGCGTGGTCTTTCCCCGGTCGAGCCGACCCATTCGTGCAAAAAAAACGTTACGACCGGAGAGAGATCAGGTAAAGGACAAACAGTTTTACGTGCTTTCCAAGACACTGGGATAAAACACCACCAAGTTCCTGTCACCAGGCTGCTCCTGAGAAATTTTCGACCTGGAATTCGAACTGGGGCCCTTATGATAATAGACACGGGTACGACCACTAGACTACCGAGGTATTTCATTAATAGTATACAATTTATTTCTAATAATAAACTTTATGCAACATGATTTATTTGAAAAAGCTTTATAATAGTATCATAGCACATACAATCACATTATATGTTGATTAGTTGTTGATTCATTGAGCGATTAACTAACTATATTGCACCAGGTAACTGCAGACCGCATACCGGAAGAACAACAACCGGAATTGGTCGGCCATTACTCAAAGGGAAAGTACATCCGGTGCTTATCAGCTAACACATTTCGCACATTACCTACGATTTTAAACGTAGAGGGATAAATTTCTCATCTTTACTTACAGAGTACCAAATATACGATGGCAGTTCTGAAAGGACCTTTAACAAAACTCGAAGATAAATTATATTAAAGATAAAGCGATATATATGGGTATGTGAACAACAAGAACAAAATATAAATTGTAACGAACATTCGCTTCAAATTTAGTCGACAAGAGATAATAAAAGTGTGTATTTTGGGTGAACATTTCGAAATAAAATAGGATCAGACATTATAACACGTTTTAAAGGCTCGAGAATGCTGGTCAAATGATTTTAGGGGTACAGCGCTTTAAATAATTACGTACGTGCCGGCTTACCCTCATTTCTATCCAAAAAGGAAAGAACATTTTCATCCGTGCGTAACAGCTTGCAGTAACAGTTATTTATGAACGGTCCTCGTGATTTCGGCATTTACAAAAGTTTCCCCATTACGAAACTTAGATGAAAAATTCTACACAAAATTGCCTACTAGCTAATGAATAAGTCAATAACGAGCTGTGCTACTAATTTTTATATTCAAAGTGAGAACATTTAAACGTGACGTCATATTATTATACAGCTATATTCCTGTTTTGTAAAATATTTTATGCAAATACATTAAACAGTAATTTAATAGACAGTTAATTATATGCGGTAGCGCCATACTGCAGCTATGTATATTGTGGTTGTAGCACGAATGGGTTGGCTCGACTGGGGAACGATCAAGCTCTCACAGAATACCAGTTCGATATTGCAGCTTAACCCTGGTATATTTCGTATGGTGGGTGTAGAGAACCGGAGAAAGTTTTTACTGAAAACGAGGTATTGATGGAGTTAGCCCTCGGGGGTAACAACTTTTTTTTTTAATTTTCATTCTTAACTTTTTTTAAGTCTCTAAATGTATTTATTTATTATATACAATATTAGAAAAATAAATAATAAAAAAAAAACTAAAACTAGAATCTTAAATTATCATATAGTCCTACTCCCCGCGGTATCGTGCCAAGAACGCTGGCTGCGTTTCCCCACTGAATGGCTATACTTAGCCTTTGAGCGAGAAAAGAACCAGCTCTCTTATCACCAGCAGCAACGACCAGCCGCAGATGGAGTTCCATTAGGAACTTCACCAAACGTGGTCCTCACGGACCGATAGTCTCTACAGCAAATGGCACAAATATGTAGTCATCTCTCAGAGACTCATATTTGCGCCACTTACTCAGTTCAGCTGCCTCTGATGCCACCCCGGATCTAAACGAGGTACCTCTGAGATGAGATGCCGCCAGAGTGTCTACGCAAGTAGCATCCGACACTAGGGCTTTACCTCTCTCCCAAGGGACCAATGTCATACCATCGGGTCTCTTGCCGTCGTCTCTAAATATTCCACAAGGCTCTAAAACCGAGGGAACATTAACATTACAAGAGCCCTTCGGATGACATCGTTCAAAGAACTGTGTGGTGAAAACCTATCAGCGCTTTTCTTACATGAAAGTCCGTGGAGCCCAAACCTGAGCTGCTACCACAGGGGCACTGATAGGGTTGACAAATCGACGCTCCTAGTCGGATTCCTACGGCAATGCGCAAGCTTTCTCCGTCAAGTAACGTGCCGAGATTACTTGATGGTAAAGGGTGTAACCATTGACTAGATTCCTTAGTCGAAACGGCTGGAAGGCGTGCCTTATCTTGGTCACTATGGAAATTATGAAACAAATCTTTCTGCACGTCCTGTACCAATGGAATATCCCACTGTTTTTGTTGGTTAACTTCCAGTGGAACATTTTCACCAGAACAGAGCGTTTGCCATGTCTGCTCTGCCTCCTTAGCAAAGGATAGGTCTACTTTATTATTTAAAATTATGTTACATAAGTCACTGACACTATGCACGGAAGCAAGAAAAGCAGGCAATGCAACGCTAGAAAGATTTCTTATTTACCAATGATTACCAATGCCACCAAATTTTATAGGTAAAGTAAGAGTCCAGGGTGTTGTATATAAAGTTAAATTTAGAATTTTTTCTATAGCTATTTTAAGATTATTATCAATATCTTTTAAAATATCCGAACATTTCCAGACTGGACTCCAGCGGAGTAAGTATGTAAATCTAGGTACAAGAAGACAATATTTTAAAATATTTTAAAATAGTAAGAGCTATGTGGGGGTTTAATTTATCCAATTTATCAACGTGGTTTAAAAACTGATCAAATTTTGTTTTTAAAACAGGTTTAATACTATCGAAAAACAACGGGGCACCTAGCAGGTATAGTGATTCCGTACTGACAGTTTTTATTCCTGGACAAATATGATTGAAATTTTGAATTAAAATGTCTCTATGAGAAGTAGATAAATAATTGGAAAAAAATATTTCACATTTATTGCTATTTGGTTCAAGACCAATATTTTTGAAATTTCGAAATATATGACTAAGATCACTGAAGACGTCATCTGCTCTACCTCCCAGTGTACCGTCGTCTAGGTACCAGACATTCAGCTTAGATTTCAAATTTGAAATAATGGGTTGAATTCCTAAACTAAATAGGGCTGGACCCAGAGGGTTACCCTGTTGAACACCGACAGCAGAATCGATAACATGGTATTCGTAAAAGAAGTTAGTATTAAAAAGATCAGTAAATATATAATATTTACTGATCTTTTTGTTGAAATTTGTTAGCCACAATTGGCCTCTAAATAATAAAATAAAATAAGTTAAATATACGTAGCTTTTGACAGTGAAAATTTTTGACAGAATTTTCAATTTTTTAATTGAGGGTAGATGTAGATGTCTATGGGCCACAGCATCCATATACCATCAGGTGGATTGCATGTTCGTTTGTCGCCCTTATTCTAAAAAAATGTATTAATATCTTTCAATACGCTTTTACTATGTTTTTTTTTGAAGTGGAAATAATAGGATACTACTTAAATTCAAATTATTTTTGTAGGAAACTTTTTAACTCCCGACGCAAAAAGAGCGGTGTTATAAGATTGACCGCTATGTGTGTGTGTGTGTTTACATGTGTATCTGTCTAAGCAGATGGACAGCAGGTGTACAAGCGTACACCTTAGCTCTTAAGCCTGCCACCATATTTTGCTTATGGGGGCGTTTTTATCATAGTTACCACGCTTGTTTGGCAACCGCAGCTTTTTAATATCTTGAATTTAGAATAAATCTATTTTTATGGATTAATTAATTTTACTTACTTTTCGTCCTGAACGTTTCCGATGCTTTGCAGCAGCCATGGTTACGGGGGGACTGAGGTGTTTGACGTCCCGATGTCAAATTATCCCCAAGTACTTTTTCCTTTTTAATTATTATATTTGGCTCGTACTACGCAGAATGAGCTTATTGTACCATGAAGTCTTGTAGTGGTAAGCTTAGTTTAAGATTTAATTTAATAATTACTAGATCCCACGCAGGTTCAATTACCTCACAAATCATAATGTTCTTTCGCGAGGATTTGTAGTCTATCAAATCAAATCAATAGGATTGCAGACTTCCTGAACTCGATCTCTTTGTTCGTCCTATATAAGAGAGACCACATTCACAATCAAGCTTGTACACTCCTGCATCTTGTAGTGGTATTTTACACTTGACGGATGGTAAGAACTGACAAATCTTTTAAATTGACGGCTCCGTGGCGCAGTGGCTTAGCAATGAGTTGTTGTGCTGGGGGCCGCGGGTTCAAATCCCGCACGGAACAAGTATTTGTATGGCCTACAAATAATTGTTCCGGGTCTGGATGTTTGTCCTCGTGCAAACTACGTTTGTAAACTGCCTCCACGATACAGGAGAAAATCCTAGTGTGGGGGTAACGTTTTTTTTTAATATTAAGAAAAATAAATCTTCTTCGGTTACTTGAAGAATATTCTAATAGATGCTCACTTCAAGATGTAGCCAATATTGTCTGTGACTCCTCTGACATAAAGTACAGCAGGCACACGCATGACTGTGGCCGGCTTCACTCGGTCAATATGACGTAGGCTTGACGCGAAACTTGATGCCGTGCAAAATGCATTTCTATGAGTTGCGGCGTTGAGAGCTGCGGGTTCGAAATTCGTACGGAGCTAGTATTTGTGAAGCCTACAAATAATTATTCCGGGTCTGGATAGTTTTCCTTGTGCAATTTATGTCTGTAAACATACGTAATACAGGAGAAAACCCTTGTATAATGTATTTTATATGTTACTAAAATCCTGTGTTGTGCCAGACCTGTCGTCCCTTTGACACTGCTAGCCGTCTCCGGTTTAACTATTTTTCAATTAATTCGTAAACGAAGTATTCATACTGTCATCTATCAGAAGTCAATAGACTTTTCTGTCCTTTGCCATTGCTACCTCTTACAGCACCTACGGGACAATGTGTGGTGATGAATTTCTTTACGGTGCAACCACACATTAAGTAGTATTGCAATAATACATTTTAATTATGCTTTGTTTAAATCTCGTTTCAAATATAGATTTCTCCGTTTCAAAAATTAACTAAAAGAGGACAAGTAAGAGCAGAATTTATTGGGATTATTAACTAACAAAATAAAGTTATAATAACAGGAAATATATAATACAGAAATAAAATCTATCTGCCCAGTGCTCGAGGTGAGACAGCTATTTATTTTGCACACGATGCTTCGTAAGCACAGAGTGCTAACATATTTCATCTCAAAAACGCAATAAAACCAAACTTTTCACAATATTCACTTACAGGATTACACTAATTGTTAAACGGCATGTATATGTTATCTCCTTTCGCCATTACAAAGCGACAAATGAAGCTAAAGATATGCTGCTACCCCTGATACAGTGTGAAAAAGTGATCCGAGAATGGTTGCTACTAATGAATTTTGAAGAAAATTAAAAACTATTTCTAAATACACACACACACACACACACACACACACACACGTGCGCGTTCGCGCTCGCGTACACTTTGCACATGCACACACATTCTTAAACTTATCTATTACTTACCTAATTACCTGTAAATGTTAACTAGTTCTCAGCGTGGAAGACGTTACTGTGACACAGTTAATACTAGTAGTATGGCTGCAGTATTTAACCTCTCGGTGAAACTATATAATAGATTATCAAATTACAACTTTTGTATGTATGTGAAGTTTCTAATGTTATAAAGTAGTAAATAACAATGTATTATTAAAAAAAAAACTTATCAGGCTAAAATAGCAAATAGAAAAGTAATTACACAAAATAATGTAGTATAAAATTGCTATTATTTCCTGACAGGCACCTGATTTAAGAACTCTGGTTAAACGTGATAGCGAAGGATAACAAAGCAGACACTTTTACTGCCTTCGGCAAAGTAGGCCAGATGGTCTCGCGGTTGAACTACAATCTCTTTGTAACATAAATTATGTCTTGTCGAGCCCCTTGTAGTTACGTAAAGTGAATCGCTTTGAAAGCAAATTGTTACGCTTTCTGCAGTAGGTAAAGTTATTGTTTACTATCAAGGTTTAAATAATGAATTAAAGGAAATAAAATAAAAATTTATCTTACAATCGTCCAGCACTTATATATTTTATATTTTCCTGTAATAATTAACACACAGTGGTAAAAGGTAACAGGGAATGTAATTAGCAAAAACAAATTTTCTATTTAACAGTAAGTAATCATTATTTTTGATGGATAAATAAATTATTAATATATTTAATAGTAGCACCTAAAAATGACCTAAAGATGGAAATTTATAATGGCCTTCTTACAAATTGCCACTAAGACTGGGTTTCATCAGGTCGTCATTCTAACCATTGGAAGTCCGCTACAAGCTATAGATGTGTACAGCCCATTACAAGTTCACTGCTGAACATAGGCCTTCATGTTGGAGGATGGCATGGGGTTGTGGATATTCTTACACTTTTATCAAATAACGATATAAGTATACATGCATGGATAAGCAGTCAAACCATCTTTAGAGAGTTGAATTAGATCACACAGCCGAATCAAGTGTTTATGCAGAACTTTTCAATTTAGTCTTATTTTTATAATTATTACATGACATCTAAGACGTGATTCTTTACTGATGGACATATTATGAGGAAGCTAAAGGTCGCACAGTAAGCTGTGAAGAGGCTATGCTTGGACTTTCTTTGCGTGAAACACTTGATAATGAGAATATCCGCAGAAAAATCAAAGAAACCGACATAGCCCAACGGATCAATAAACTGAAGTGGAAATGGGTCAACCATACAGTTTGAAAATCCCGAAAACAGATGAGGAGGTTCTCAAGTGGCAGCCTCGAATCGGTAAGCAGAGTGTAGGACGGCTCCCTACTAGAAAGACTGACGACCTGAAAAGATACAGGAAGTCGATGTATACAGGTGGCTTAAGACCGTGCTTTGACCGACATTTCTTGGAGGAGACCTATGTTGTGCGGTGGAGTTATGATGTGCTGTAATGTTGATGATGATAATAATTATTATATTATTTTCAATGCTGCATGTGAACCTCAAACCTTTAGGTCGAAAAGAATTACTGGATCCTCTCTATTTGTGAAATTAATTTAGGACATAAAAATTATCATCTAGTGTTATTTCAGTTTAGATTTAATAGGATAATGTTACCAATAGAAAATATTAAAAAGGAGCTAAAGTAAAAAAAACCTATGTGAACTGGCTTATAACAGATATATTATAAGAATGCCAATTATTTTAGCAAAAGTTAGTGAAAACAAAGTAAAGAGACATGAGTGAGAACTACTCATTGTCTAGACTCTAGAATAACACTTGAGATTGGTTTGGCTCATAGCCGGGGTCGGGCCAATGTAAGGCAAACTCTAAGTGGTAAGTTTCTGAGACTAAACTGTGATAAATTTTGAATGTTCAACTGATAGACGTGATTAAATGGTCTATAAATTATTGATTTTTTTAATAATTATTAAATATTAAATATAATAATATTAAATATATAATAATATAATAATATTAAATATTATTTAATATACTGGCTACGATTAGCTTTTAACCGGGTAATTTATTTGAGACCAATATGAGAGTCACCTTCAACAGCAAACAAAAAAGTAACTTAATCGATTCACTAACCTCAGGAATATCGTTTATATAGAATAAAATGCAATCGAACTGAGTACTTCTTTATTTTGGATATCGTAAAATATTTAAAAATACTACGCTATAAAACATTATATTAGAACTACATAAAGCATGTGATTCAGAACAAAAATACGTTATTCTTTCTTAAAAAATTAATGATAGACATGGTCTCTCACAGTGAAAATAAGAGACAACAATATCTACGCTTGGAAGGCAGCCCTTTAGACGCTGCTTTTAGCCGCTGCTTTTAGCCGCTGCTTGTAGGTTGTTGTTGGATGTTCTCCATAACCTACTCTTACGTCACTTATTAAGCACTATAGAGAGTTTTATAGTTTTTATAATGTTTCGTATAATGAGTGTAGAGAAACGGAAATCCTTTATTAATGAAAACGAGCCATTCAATCTTAGTCCTTAGGGATGACAACGCATCTGCATTTTGATTCTTAATCAAGGATAGATGTGTATGTCTATGGGCCACAGCATCCACTTACCATCAGTTGGACTGACCCTTACTCTATTAAAAATTATAAAAAAAAGAGTTTTTGTAAAATTAAAGTGACAAACGAACTTTCAGTCCACTTGATGATAAAGTGGCTGCTACGGAACTTGGGCATCAGTAACCAAATTCAAACGAAAAGGCTCAAATGCGTTGTCACATTCGAGGACCAAGATGTTATACAGTTAATAAATATACTGTCTCTCTATACCTTTCAGACTGTAGTAATATGGACCTCTTTTCTGTCAATTGGTATTCAGCGTTTGTTAGATGGGATTTTTCAATTTAGTCGGTTTTGAAAGCCCCGTCCGTCAGAAGTATACATCAGTGCCGATGACGTTGGAGTTTGGAGTCAGTTTGCGAATTAACTTTTACAAGCCGACAATGAGGTATACTAAATTAAAATTTAATACTAATAGCACAATTAATTTTAATGTTAAACTCAGTTTAATGGAAGCCTATAGATCCATCCTGTAATACTTATTGCTACTTGTAAATTATAATATCTTGAAATTGTTGCTTGCAATTAGCGGTTCAGTTTGATATTGAACTTGATAGTTTATCTTCAATTGACACGTTTGTTAATTAAAAACAATGTGATGAATATGAATGAATAGTTGTGGACTTCTAATATATAATGGACTAACTTTGTAAACAGCTGCTCGTTTAGAGTCGGTACTCATTAGGTAAATGTATTCTGTTAAACGTTATTATTCGCTATTGTGTAAATACCATTAAAACCGAAATGTAATTTTGATCGTTCTATCATTATTGTTAGTCTATTGTATATTTTAGTATACAGTTTACTAAGACGTTTTTAAATTGTTTATAATAATGACGATGATGTGCTACGTATTCTTGATAAAATAACGCATAATATGACAAAATATGATAAAAAACGCATAGGCTACAGTGAGGGACACGACAATTTTAAAACAATATAATATTTTTCTCCTTCTTTATTAAACTATACTAATATATTATACCGAGAGCTGTGGTAGTTCAGGAACTAAACGCTTACCCTTAATTTTACAAAGTACATGAGCAACTCGGATTCAATCTCCGCCGGCACCAATGAAATTTTTAATTACAATTTTAAGTACTGACATACCACATGCTCAGCGGAGACAGAAAATATCGAAAGGAAATATACATGTCTCATAAATTAGCCCAACAGTAGAACGTATATACACTGTAACTTTACTTTACTAATCTGCTGGTTAACGACTAACTTATTCGATCAAGGAAGGGCTTACGATAGTATTCATAGGTCAGTTCAACCGAGGTACGACCACGCTTTCACAGAATGCCAGCGTAAAATAGCAGCTTAATGCAGCTGTGTTTTGTATGGTGAGTGTAGAGAACCGGATACCCTTTTTGCTTGAAAAGAGGCATTACATCTTAGTCCTCAAGGGTAGTCGCAGTCAATGCATCTGAATTTTGATTCTCTATCGAGGATAAATTTAGATGTCTATTGGCTATAGCATTCACTTACCATCAGGTGGGCTGTGTGCTCGTTTGTCACGAATATTCTAGAACATAAACAAGCAATAATAATTTCAAAAATTTAATACAATGCGTTTCTGTTAAAAATAGAGTTTACGCGTCTTTACAAAATCAATTTAACTACGGATGTTAAAAATAATAAGGTAGCAGCTTAGCTGTAAAGCGTAAATGCTGGAACATTGTATGGCTGCCTGCGAATGCCTGTATCTCTGGGGACTCGTAGCCCGGTACCTACGAACGTAGCAGGGACGTAGCGACTACGGTAACGAAGATAGAGCTACGAGAGTGATAGACTTGTTTTAAATTATTCTTTTTACTAAATATTTTCTAAGTATTGTAAATAAGTAAAGCTATAAGATTTTGATAGCAGATGATTTGAGATTTAAATGCGAAACTTCATGTTTCTTTTCTTTATTTTGATATGAAAAATACATACAATTTGACAAAATAAGGAACAAAAACACTATTTCGGCTTGTTTGAAATTGTTTTTACTAAAATTTAAATATGCGTTATAAAAAACAATAAAAGTAAATATTTCAATTTTTTTTGACGTGTTAACTTCGTTAAACGCGTTGAACGATTTTGGGATGGGTAAGTTCTTATGAGTTCGCGTAACCGACATGCTTATGTTAACAGTATATCTGTAGCTGTAGCTATGACGTGTTGCGCAGCAATAAAGGTACATTATACAACCAGACTAGTGTTAATGATTTTAATTTACAAATTATGAAATTTTAATTGTTAATACTGCAATTAATATAAAAACTAAAAAAAATCACTATTATTTCATAGAAGTTTTTACTGTTGTCGGTATTTTTTAATGATTGCCAATTTTTTAAATTGCTTGCAATACCTATAATAATTAAAGCTTTAAAAATAAAGCAGCACCAATATAATACGTGACGTATTTGATTTAAGCGACTTTTATCGAGCGATTTCGTATTTAATACTATACTTGATACTATAAAAATATAGCCGATAGTTGCGAAATGTTTGATTAAAAAAGTTATCTTTACTTACCTTCTATAGTATAATATGTAAATACATAGACCATCATATTCTTCCATGGGTATCGACATGAGAAAACAGAAACAAGATATGGGCAGCAGCATCTTTCTGATAAAAACCGGAAATAATAAAAAAAACTGCGGTTGTCAACACGCCTACAAAACTATGGTAAAATCGCCCCAATGAGGCAGTTTATGAGGGAGGCGTATATTCAATAGTAGACGATGTTGATAGGATGTAATAGATGAATAAATTAATGAATCAAAACAGGTCATCACTTATTAAATATGAAGAGTTTTAGACAAATGAAATGATTCGTATTAATTTGTTGACAGTCTCAAAACATTTATTTCCTCTATAGCATTCTATGGTGGCTGAGACGAATGTAATCAGTATCGTTCATCGCCCCACGCAACCGGTAGTTGGATTTCTTGAACCGTGAAATTTTATCAAGAGAATTAATCTCGTAAAACTTTCCCCTTGGACACCGTACTCTTTTATTTTTTAATCCTATTTAAGCAGATTTTGGTTTTCTATAAAATTCTCATTTTCTTACTTCAAAGTCTCAAGTTAATTTGAATATGATTTTAAGATTAGGGAGATTTTAGGCTGGGATTCTATTTTAGAACTGACTAGTATGTCTTAATGATGAGTGTAATACACTGATCATTAAGACATTTTCTTTACCACTGTTACTATACGTCCAATTGTTATGTTGGTCACATTTATTAAGAACAATCTTTCCGTCTTTACAATGAAATTATAATTTTTTATAGAATAAGGGTGACAAACGAACACAGAGTCCACCTGATGGTAAGTGGATGCTGTAATCCATAGACATCTACATTTATCCTCGATTAAGAATCAAAATGCACTTGGGATGTCACTCCTGAGGACTAAGATATCTCTACACACATCATACGAAACATATACAATATGATTTTAAGATTAGGGCGAATTAATTAAACATCACGATTAAATACTCACAATGATTATTATTCATATTTTTCTTAAACATCTTATTACTTAAAAATAATGAAGAATTTTTAGATATAAAAATATTATTGCCTAGTACTTATTTATCGAACTGCTTTGCGAATATTTTTTTATAAATATGCAAACAAGATGCCATTAAACAAATCATAATCTTTATTAAATCATTATCACTACAGCCCATCACAACTCCACTGCTGAGTTTCATCAGGTCGTCACATTTCTTTATTAAGATGTCTGTCAAGAAAGCGATCTAACCAAAAACTCACCGTAGTTTCATTTGCGGTACGTGTCTGATTACGTCATTTATATTGTTGTATATGAAAATAATGCGAATTTTAATTTTATCGTATTTATGTAAATAGGTAAGTGTGAAATAAAAAAAATTGTGGATCAAATAAACTATTTTTAGCAATGTCGTGTTTAATGCAATAAGAATCATACTCGTAGATATTAATAATATCACACAAGCTTAAAAAATTGTGTTCTTAAATTCTTTTAATATATTTTTTAATCCCAATACCCGTAAGTTTTAAAGGTCAGAAAAAAATCTATTCTCACATTACTTTATTTATATATTTATAAGAACAGTTTCATAAGAACAGTATTATTATATATTCTATTTTAATCCCCTTACCCCAAAGCTGTTGTTTAGCAAACAACGTATCATTAAACTCTGAACCGATTAATTGCAAGTATCATCGTTAAGTATTGGTTGTGGAGTTTTTAATAACTACTTAGTTGAAAATGTGTATTTACTTCCTCTTTGTTAGCCTTATGCTACGCAGAAATTTCATCAAGATAGGAAATTTCATTCTTTTAGTGTTTGATACCTATAATAAAGTATAGCTCATTAACTTTCAATGCTAACAAACTTTGTCTACGTTTTATTAATGAACTTCCAATTTTTTTGATATCTAGAGTGATTAAAACTTCAAGAAGATAAAATTAAAAATTCATACTACGCAGCAGTATTTTTTTTTATTTCAACACGTGATTAGTATTCTAGTAGATATAAGAAATTCTTAGATGCTAATTATTTAGTAGTTTGTAATATAAAGAAGCATTAAATTTCATTAAAATATCCATATCTACCTTACAAAATAAACAGAAACCTTGTACACATAATTTAACAAAACACCGTTTTGAGATTTCCAACGTAATGCTTCTGTTCCTGTAAGCATGAAGGAGCTCATAAATAAGGTTGAAGGAGATGAATATTTTATAAATCCGTCGCCATTATCGGATAGGGTAAGGATGTCCGGACTGTTTCCTTTCGATTGGGGAAATCTTTTACGTCAGACTCGTGTATTTGTTATAGCGTCCGTTTGCATGATTTTATAACGTCCGCTTGTTACTAACATGAAATAAGTTACTAATTAATTTAATTTAAAATAATGGAGTACTTTATATAATAATTTCTGTATAATCATTAATTTCAAAAAATATGACTATTACGAGTATATTATCTACTAAATTTAAGGGTTTTTTTCGAAAGCCCATTGATCCAATACACGTCGCGGCAACCGGTAAGTGACGTACTTTAGCACGTAGTAGTTAAAATACAGTTTTTTTTTACCAGCTCGTCCCCGTTGGTGTGGAATGCAGCGTGCAAAGCGGCGATGGGGACCGCCACCCGTCACGCGCAGCCCGACACGGCGGAAGGTGGAGGACAGAGTGCAGAGTTGGCACGTGGAATGTTAGAGGAGGCATGAGAGATAAGACGAATGAGTTGATCGAAATAATGAAAGAAAGAGAATTAGATGTCGTGTGTATGTCGGAGACCAAACGGAAGGGCAGTGGTACTGAAGAGCTCCCTGGCGGGGCGTTAGCTCTATGGTCAGGAGTCCCGGAGAGCGAGAACGCCTGCCAGGGAGTGGGGGTGCTGCTGTCTTCTCGGTTGGTCGATGTTATGACTGAATATAAGGTTGTGAACTCAAGACTTCTCTGGGTTCGCTTTAAATTGGGACTGACGAAGTTATTCCTTTTGGCTGTTTATGCGCCGGTAGCTTCGTCGTCCAGGGCTGAGCTGGAGGAGTTTTGGGAGAATGTAAGAGAAGTTCTAGATTTGGCTAGGGGAAACGAAAGAATTGTTGTATGTGGTGATTTGAATGGATGGGTTGGTACCGCTCGACCAGGGTACGAGTCGGTACTTGGAAAGTTTGGCGATAAAAGGGTTAATGATGCTGGCAAGCTTATACTGGCGGTGTGCAAGGAAAAGGGTCTTCTTGTGACAAACACTATGTTTAATCACAAGAAAATCCATATTTATACTAGAGAACGAAAGAATGAGAGAAGTATGATTGATTTGTTCCTGGTGGATGACCGACTGCGAAAACAGGTGATGGATACGCGAGTGTTCAGGGGTGCTGACCTGGGAACGGATCACTATCTAGTGATTACTAGATTTAGGGGTCTGTTCGCGGGTTGGCGCTACCGGACGGCAGTAACAGAACCACAGTCGGTCTGTCGCATCCGAAGCTGGAAGCTTCAGGAAGCGGATACTAGGGACAAATATCATGCGAGGGTAGCCGAAAAGCTTGACACCATCGATGGCAGAAAAGAATGTGTAGAAAGAACTTGGCAGAACCTTAGGGATGGAATGGTAAGTGCAGCGGAAGAAGTGTGTGGAACAATAAAAAGAGGCAGTAGTAAAAGAAGAGATGCATGGTGGAATGATGAAGTGAAAGAAGCTGTAAAAAAGAAGAAGAAAGCATGGTTAGACTACTTGGCCTCTAGTAATGATAAGGATATGAGAGAGAAGATGAAAGAAAGATATAGGCTGCAGAAATTTCACACGAAAGCATTGATTGAGGAAGTGCGTGAAAGGTGTAGAATGGAAGCGGACGAAAGGTTGTCGCACAACTTTAAGGAGAACTCCAAACTCTTCTGGAAAGAGGTTGGAAGGACCCGGAGTGGTGCGACAGCCTTAAGAATGAACAAAGTGCTTTCGAGAACTAATGACGTCCTCTCAAAAAAATCGGACGTCATGCAGCGATGGAGGGAATTTTATAGAGAAATGTATGCGTATGATGATCTTAGTGAGGGATCCGGGGATGACGCCGTGACTGGTACGCCAGACCCGGACCTCGATGACACTGAGGTCATCAGTATGAAAGAGATTGAACGTGCGATTCGAAGTTTGAAATGTGGTAAGGCTGCGGGACTAGACAGAGTTACTGCTGAAATGGTCAAGTATGGTGGGCCTCGCGTCTGGGACAGCTTTCATCTGCTGTGCAATTTGTGCTGGCGGACGGGGGATGTCCCGGATGATTGGCGATCCGCAGTCATTGTGCCTTTATATAAAGGTAAAGGTTCACATTTTGACTGCGGGTGCTATCGGGCGATCAGCTTGACCAGTTTAGCAAGTAAAGTTTACTCGAAGGTTTTGACACGTAGGATGCAAGAGAAATCGGAAAGATTTCTATGGGAGGCACAATGCGGATTTAGACCTGGAAGAGGATGCACGGATCAAATGTTTTCTCTCCGCATGATCACGGAAAAGCTTCTGGCTGCTAACCAGAAGATTTTCTGTGCTTTTGTGGATCTTGAGAAAGCATTTGATAAGGTTGTAAGGAAGAAAATGTGGGAACTGTTGCCGGGGTATGGTGTGGATGGTCGATTGCTAAGGGCTGTGCAGTCTCTTTACTGTGACTGTAAAGCCTGTGTGCGGGTAGGGCATGACCTGTCACCCATGTTTGACGTCCAAACGGGCGTAAAGCAGGGTTGTGTCATGTCTTCCTGGCTGTTCATACTGTATCTCGACAGCTGTTTACAGAAGCTGAAAGATAGTTGTTTGGGTGTGAAATTGGGTGACATTAAAGTAAATTGTCTGCTGTATGCTGATGATGCAGTGCTTATTGCACCATCAGAGGCAGAACTGCAGGCATTAGTCACGTGTATGAAAGAGGAATGTGAAATTAAAGGTCTCCGTTTGAATGCTAATAAAACTAAGGTTCTGGTATTTGAAAGGGACGAAGAGAGAACGAAGTGTGAAATATGGGTAAATCAGGAATGTCTAGAACAGGTAAATGAAATTGTATACTTGGGGAGTGCTTTTAGCCGGGATGGAAGATGTGATTTAGATGTGGACAGGCGTGTCGCTGCCGGGAACAAAGTCAATGGTGCCCTGACTGCGTTAGTCAAAAGGCAAGGCGTAGCGAAGAGTGCACGCCTTGCAATACATAACGCAGTGTTGGTACCGACTTTGTTATATGGCAGCGAAACCTGGGTATGCCAGAAGAAGCATAAAAGTAAGTTGAATGCAGTGGAGATGCGATCTCTTCGTAAAATGTGCGGCGTTACCATGGCCGACCGAAAGCGAAACGAAGAGATTCGCAATATGGCAGGTTTGAAAGATGACCTTATCACAAAAATTGATAAGGGCGTGCTTCGGTGGTTTGGGAACGTTGAGCGAATGAGTGAAGACCGAATGGTGAAGAAAATATATAGCGCGAAAGTTAATATTAAAAGGTGTCGAGGCAAATTGCTCGAAGAGGGTAGGGTCAAAAGTACTCGGATACCTAGACGTGCATGCATGAAGAAGATAATGAATCTGAAAGAAGCGAAAGAGGTTTGTAAGGATCGTGACACTTGGCGATCTGTTCTCTCTGGCTACCCCGTCAGGGATTGTGCGTGAAGATAAGTAAGTAAGTAAGTAAGTTTTTTTTAAATATAATTTGTAGAGTTTAACCAAAAATGTTGAATCTAAACCCTATTGACTGGTGAACAGCAAGCTAAACGTGAGCGTGAATGTTGACTCTACGCTCAATAACACGTCTGATTTTTGTTGTATTGGTAACTTTTCTAAGAAACTCATGTCAGTTGCCGCATTCTTGGAATTGCCCATCCTGCATGGTTTTAAACAAAGAATTATTTACCGAAATGTCTGTCTGTTACTTGCTTAGGCAAAAAAGTCAAACGTCCCAGACATTTTTTATAATGGGCGAGCAGCTATGCAGGTCTAGAGAGAGAGAGAGAGACCAGTATGACTGTAACTTAAAAGGTCTATTTTGAGCGCTGCTATTTATATAGTTCACTATTAAGCCCTAACGTCCTCATTGAATAGGGGGAGTTGGTTAGCTGTGAGCAATTTCACTTCTTCTATGCGGAGCATATCGTTTCTAGGTCACGCAGTCTCCAACTAGCTTCGAGTTCATCAAATTTGATCTTAGCGCTAGCAGTGCTGCTTGACTATCAGAGTTAATGTAGATTATATAGTTGACGTAGTGTTTTCGCAGATTGATTTCCGACCACTGAAGTATGGTGAAAATGTCTGCCTGGAGGATAGAGGTGAATCTACCCAAATTTATACAAATAAGTTAAAATTTGGGGCGTTCCCCATAAATTCCAAGGCCTACGTTAAGGCCCATTTTTGACCAATTGGGATACCATATAAAGCTACCGACCCCACATATGACCTGTACATTCAGATACTCTTCTCTGGAGGGTAGTTTCACATCATCATAGTCATCATTATTACAGCCTTTAACAAATCCACTGCTGAACATAGGCTTCCCCCAAGGAATGGCACAAAGCACAGTCCTGAGCCACCTGCATCCATCGAATTTCTGCACGTCTTACCAGGTCGTCACTCCTTCTAATGGGGGGATGCCCTACACTTAGTCCGATGGTACGAGGCCGCCACTCGAGAAACTTTTTTCCCCATCGGCTGTCAGTTCTTCGAACTATATGGCCGGCCCGTTGCCACTTCAGCTTACTAACCCATTGAGCCACGTCACTCTCGTTCTACTGCGGATATCCTCATTTCTAAGTTTATCATGCAGAGAAACCCTGAGCATAGCTCTCTCCATAGCTCGCTGACCGACCTTGAGCTTCCTTATACGGCCAGCAGTAAAGGACCACGTCTCAGTTCCATAGGTCATCACTGGTAACACGCACACGGTCTTGAGGTATACCTGAAGAGAAGATGTGCCGTAATTTCCCGTACGCTTCCCAGCCGAGTTGAATCCGTCGATTGATCTCTCGGTTGAAGTCGAACTTACCTAGTTGGGCTATTTGTCTCAAGTAAACATAATCGTCAACAACTTCGAGCTTAGTGCTCCCGGCATACGTGTGACATGGACTTTATGCATGATCTTCATTTTGTCTATGTTCATCTTAAGACCTATCCTTTGGGAGACACTATTGAGGTCATTGAGCATAGTTCCTAGGTCCTCGAGCGATTCTACCATAAGGATAGCCCTTCGTCAGCAAATCGAAGGTGACTGATGTACTCTCGCCGTTGAAGTTAATACCGTATCCTTTCTAGTCCAGTAGCTTAAAAAAGTCTTTCAATGCAGCGGTGAAGAGTTTCGGGGATATAACGTAAACCTGTCTTACACTTCTCTGCAATTGGATAGGTTTCGTGTTCTGGTGTTTTATAGTTCCACTGTATACTTTTTATTAAAATCATGCATAAGACCGGTGTTTCCTTAATTAAGTCGAGCATGGATGTCAATCTATAGAAAAGCAAGCTCAAACCGCCCTTAGCGTTAATACTATACAAACTAGCTCTTGCCTCCTTCTCTTAATAGTGATCGAGGGGCGTTAGGCCTAGAAGTGCATTAAGAGCCGATCCAGGCGATAATCGCTTCGCTCCAGTTGGTATTAAGCAGGCAGTCCTTTGTAGACTATTTAGCCTGTCCACAGTCGTCTTTTGGTTGGCCTTATTACACCAGACAGTGGAGGCATAGGTAAAAATTGGCCTCACTATGCTGCTGTACAGCCATAGGATCATACTAAATCGCAAGTCCCAGTTGTTCCTGACCGTAAATACCTAAAGCAATTGTAGCCTTATGACATACGTTTCTAAGTTGAGAGTTTCACGTTAGTTTTTGGTCGATTGTTACGCCCAAGTACTTAATTTCAGTGGAGAATCGTACTTCTTTATCATTATGTTTTGGTGTGACTAATTTGTCCAACCGTCACTTTTTGGTAAAGGGTATTATATTTATTTATTTAAATTTCATATACAGATGTGGTACTTAATGCCGAAGGCATTCTCAACCAGTCTACCTTGGGATGATGCAGAGATAGAATGAAGTAGGTGTAATAATAAGTTAATATGCCAATACTAAGCTAAAACAACAAAAAAAATTGAAGCGCATGGAAACAAAATACATAAGATACAAATGGAAATAAAAATAATATATATATATATGTTAATATTTTATTTATTTTAATATTTTTATAATTTATTTTATATATATATATATATATACATATATATAAAATAAATTATAATAAAAATAATAAGATAATAAAAATGTATAATACTTAAGTACATATTATAACGTCAGATGTATGTAAACTCATCAAGATATACAAATATACACATAATCAAATAAAATATATAATATACAAAATAACAATAAATATAGATTTATAAACATATATATGTTTTTAAACATTTTCAACCATTAACATTTTCAAACATTAACAGAGGTAGAGCTAAACGGTAGCTTTTGCTGTCACACGGATGGGCCAGCTCGAACCGGGGTGGTACCACGACCTCACAGAATACCAGCGTGAAGTAGAGGTTTACCACTGCGTTGCGCTTGGTGAGTGCAGGTGGCCGGAGGCCCAATCCCCCCCCCCATCAACATGGTAGTGGAATTAAATAAAAGACTACCCCAGGAGGGTACCAGCACCCCTGGAGAATCCCTCGCTGAGCATCCACGACTAAACTACTTCACTCCTGAGCGTGGGTGCTCAGGCTGCTCCGCGTATTCTGGGGGGGGGGGCACAATTCCGCTCGCGACTAATGCTGCTCGGGGCAAGCGGAGCAATACAACCAAGGCGACCCCTGTTACGCTATCCGTGAATTTTTGCAACATCAAGGGACTTCATTCCAAACTTTACGCTGTCCATTACCATCTAGAGACGGCGAAGTCGGCCTTGCTCTTTTTAACCGAGACTCAGGTGTCTTCTCCGGCTGATACTTCATATCTCTCCTACCCGGGGTACAAATTGGAAAAATTAAACTTTGCACAAGCATTGTTTTGATTGCAGACGCTAGAAATATTTTTAGGCGAGAACGCAGGGTACCGGTAACTTCCTGTCTAACGGTCGTTGCTTGGTCTTTCCAACTCAAGGTAGAATCAATTAATAAAAATAGATAGTTTACAGTAGAACACAATTGAATCTCAGTACTATTAAAAAAGATAGGATGTAGAGCTACTGTTTTCAATCTATGAATCATCCGACGGCTACCAATTATTATGGCCTGACACTTCGAATGGTTGACCATTAGGCCAAACCTGTCAGACCAGTTCTTAATATACTCAAGGTCCTATATAGATTATTTATGTCCACCGCTGTAGAAATATTGTGAATACTCGCTTGTGTGTACAATTGCAAGTCATCGGCATACAGATGATACGCAGACTGAAGGTCTTGCGTAATGAGATTAATAAATATATAAAACAAAAAAGGAGATAATATACCGCCTTGAGGAACACCAGCATGTATGTCAAGCCAGTTGGATGATAGCTCATCGATGGGAACCGATTGCTGGCGACCTCGAAGATATGATGAAAACCAATCCAGTGCTTCGGGTGAGACCATAGAAAGGGAAAGGATGGAAATTAGAATGTCATGGCTGATGGTATTAAAGGCGTTCGAGAAGTTAACTAAAACCAATACAGTGACTTTACTGTCCTCTATGCCTGACCTAATATCACCAGTTACTTTAAGGAGTGCGGAAACGATGCTATGACCGGGCCTAAAGCCAGACTGCAAGGGACTTAATAAGTTATTACAAGAGATGAACTGCGAAAGTTGCTTGTGGACACAGGCCTCAAGGACCTTGGATAAGAAAGGAAGGATGGATATAGGTCGGGAATGATTGGGTAAAGTGGAATTTGGGATCTTTTGTAACGGAATAACGTAAGCCTTATGCCACAAAGAAGGAAAATCACCAGAATCCAAGGAGAAGTTAATGATGTGCGAGATAACTGGGAGGATATGGTCAAGTATTAAGATAATCATCCGTCGGCTGATGTTGTCACAATCTACAGCATTAGATTTAATGGATAGGATTGTCTTCTTGATCTCATCCATAGCTACTGGAGAAAATTGAAAGAGATCAATGTCGGGAAGAGGTAAACCCATTAAGTGTTCAACAGTAAGACGCTTGGTCTGTTGATCAAGAGGACTGTTGGAGACAAAATGAAAATTAATATCATCCAGACCAATCGTCATCTGAAACTCACAACGGTGTCGTTTACCGATACCTATGGTTCCAAGGAACTTCCAGATATTAGCAGGGGAAAAAGATGAGATGTTACTAAGAATAATATGGCGTTTGGCGTTGCGTATTATCTGTTTGCACCGGTTCCTTGCAACTTTATAAAGAGTCCAGTTCTCATCACATCGATCTTTTCTAAATTTGCCAAAAGCCCGATCCCTACGTCTCATCGCAATTCGAACCCCAATCGTCATCCATGGCGCAGGTGGACGCTTGAGCTTTATTTTTTTAATGGCTCCCATTGTATCCCATGTACATCATATAACCTAACTTCATTCAAAGCCCCATACTTTTCTTCCACATTGGGTGCAGAAACCACGCTGTTTAACAGTTTTATCAGCATTAACTAATAAACTGTTATCCCTGCACCAGTTTTTATGGTGTTTAGGGCTCTTTGTATGATTAATGATAAAGTATTTTGGCAAAAGCCCCTCGCGATGATCGCAAGGTTATCAGCATAACCCAGTATGTCAATGCAAAGGTCTGCCAAATTGTAAAATAATTGATTAACCGCAAGAGTCCAAAGGAGGGGTGACATAACACCTCCTTGTGGACAGCCTCTTGTAGTAGCAACCTCAATCAAAGTTTGAAACAGCGCTATTTTTGCCTTCTTTCTGTTTGAGAGCATCGACTTCACAAATTTTCTTTACTATTATTAAGACATATTTTCTTTACTACTGTTACTATACGTCCAATTGTTTTGTTAGTCACATTTATTTAGAACAATCTTTCCGTCTTTATAATAAAATTATAATTTTTTATAGAATAAGGGTGACAAACGAACACAGAGTCCACCTGATGGTAAGTGGATGCTGTAATCCATAGACATCTACATTTATCCTCGATTAAGAATCAAAATGCACTTGGGATGTCACTCCTGAGGACTAAGATATCTCTACACACATCATACGAAACAATACAAAATGATTTTAAGATTAGGGCGAATTAATTAAACATCACGATTAAATACTCACAATGATTATTATTCATATTTTTGTTAAACATCTTATTACTTAAAAATAATGAAGAATTTTTAGATATTAAAATATTATTGCCTAGTACTTATTTATCGAACTGCTTTGCGAATATTTTTTTATAAATATGCAAACAAGGTGCCATTAAACAAATCATAATCTTTATTAAACCATTATCACTACAGCCCATCACAACTCCACTGCTGAGTTTCATCAGGTCGTCACATTTCTTTATTAAGACCAAAGTGTCTGTCAAGAAAGCGATCTAACCAAAAACTCACCGTAGTTTCATTTGCGGTACGTGTCTGATTACGTCATTTATATTGTTTGCAGTCTTAGGAACACTGATGAAAATAAAGTGAATTTTAATTTTATCGTATTGATGTAAATAGGTAAGTGTGAAATTAAAAAAAATTGTGGATCAAATAAACTATTTTTAGCAATGTCGTGTTTAATGCAATAAGAATCTTACTCGTAGATATTAATAATATCACGCAAACAAAAAAATTGTGTTCTTAAATTCTTTTAATATATTTTTAAACCCGTAAGTTTTAAAGGTCAGAAAAAAATCTATTCTCACATTACTTTATTCATATATTTATAAGAACAGTTTCATAAGAACAGTATTATTATATATTCTATTTTAATTCCCTTACCGCAAAGCTGTTGTTTAGCAAACAACGTATCATTAAACTCTGAACCGATTAATTGCAAGTATCATCGTTAAGTATTGGTTGTGGAGTTTTTAATAACTACTTAGTTGAAAATGTGTATTTACTTCCTCTTTGTTAGCCTTATGCTACGCAGAAATTTCATCAAGATAGGAAATTTCATTCTTTTAGTGTTTGATACCTATAATAAAGTATAGCCCATTAACTTTCAATGCTAACAAACTTTGTCTACGTTTTATTAATGAACTTCCAATTTTTTTTGATATCTAGAGTGATTAAAACTTCAAGAAGATAAAATTAAAAATTCATACTACGCAGCAGTATTTTTTTTTATTTCAACACGTGATTAGTATTCTAGTAGATATAAGAAATTCTTAGATGCTAATTATTTAGTAGTTTGTAATATAAAGAAGCATTAAATTTCATTAAAATATCCATATCTACCTTACAAAATAAACAGAAACCTTGTACACATAATTTAACAAAACACCGTTTTGAGATTTCCAACGTAATGCTTCTGTTCCTGTAAGCATGAAGGAGCTCATAAATAAGGTTGAAGGAGATGAATATTTTATAAATCCGTCGCCATTATCGGATAGGGTAAGGATGTCCGGACTGTTTCCTTTCGATTGGGGAAATCTTTTACGTCAGACTCGTGTATTTGTTATAGCGTCCGTTTGCATGATTTTATAACGTCCGCTTGTTACTAACATGAAATAAGTTACTAATTAATTTAATTTAAAATAATGGAGTACTTTATATAATAATTTCTGTATAATCATTAATTTCAAAAAATATGACTATTACGAGTATATTATCTACTAAATTTAAGGGTTTTTTTCGAAAGCCCATTGATCCAATACACGTCGCGGCAACCGGTAAGTGACGTACTTTAGCACGTAGTAGTTAAAATACAGTTTTTTTTTAAATATAATTTGTAGAGTTTAACCAAAAATGTTGAATCTAAACCCTATTGACTGGTGAACAGCAAGCTAAACGTGAGCGTGAATGTTGACTCTACGCTCAATAACACGTCTGATTTTTGTTGTATTGGTAACTTATCTAAGAAACTCATGTCAGTTGTCGCATTCTTGGAATTGCCCATCCTCATAGTTTTAAACAAAGAATTATTTACCGAAATGTCTGTCTGTTACTTGCTTAGGCAAAAAAGTCAAATGTCCCAGACATTTTTTTTAATGGGCGAGCAGCTATGTAGGTCTAGAGAGAGAGAGACCAGTAAGACTGTAACCTAAAAGGTCTATTTTGACCGCTGCTATTTATATGGTTCACTATTAAGCCCTAACATCCTCAATGAATAGAGGGAGTTGCTTAGCTGTAAGCAATTTCACTTTTTCTAGGCGGAGCATATCGTTTCTCAGATGAGTGTTAAGTTCGCGCATTAAAGGTCCGTAATCAGTTAGGATGTGTAAAGGCGTTTTTTCCTTTAGAGAAAAAATTAGGCATATTCTTGAGTGGCTTAGGCGCAGGATGGACATGTGCTTTTTAAAACAACAGTGTCCAGTCAGAGCTCTTACCAGAATGCGTAATTTAACTGGCCATTTAGATGGTCGCGCAGTCTCCAACTAGCTTCGAGTTCATCAAATTTGATCTTACCGCTAGGAATGCTGCTTGACTATCAGAGTTAATGTAGATTATATGGTTGACGTAGTGTTTTTGCAGGTTGATTTCCGATCACTGAAGTATGGTGCAAATGTCTGCCTGGAGGATAGAGGTGAATCTACCCAAATTTATACAAATAAGTTAATCCCCATAAATTCCAAAGCCTACGTCAAGGCCCATTTTTGACCCATTGGTATACCATATAAAGCTACCGACCCCACATATGACCTGTCCATTCAGATACTCTTCTCTGGAGAGTAGTTCCACATCATCATCGTCATCATTATTACACCCTTTCACAAGTCCACTGCTGAACATAGGCTTCCCCCAAGGAATGCCACAAAGCACGGTCCTGAGCCACCTGCATCCATCGACTTCCTGCACGTCTTACCAGGTCGTCACTCCTTCTAATAGGGGGATGCCCTACACTTAGTCCGATGGTACAAGGCCGCCACTCGAGAACATTTTTTCCCCATCGGCTGTCAGTTCTTCGAACTATATGGCCGGCCTGTTGCCATTTCAGCTTACTAACCCGTTGGGCTATGTCGGTCACTCTGGTTCTACTGCGGATATCCTCATTTCTAAGTTTATCACGCAGAGAAACCCTGAGCATAGCTCTCTCCTTAGCTCGCTGACCGACTTTGAGCTTCCTCATACGGCCAGTAGTGAAGGACCACGTTTCAGTTCCATAGGTCATCACTGGCAACACGCACTGGTTGTACAGTCTCGTTTTCAAGTTTTGAGGTAAACCATTAACATTTTCAACCATTAACAGTGGTAGAGCTAAGCGGGGGCTTTTGCTGTCGCACGGATGGGCCAGCTCGAACCGGGGTGGTACCACAACCTCACAGAATACCAGCGCGAAGTAGAGGCTTACCTCTGCGTTTCGCTTGGTGAGTGCAGGTGGCCGGAGGCCCAATCCCCGCCCCATAAACATGGTAGTGGAATTAAATAAAAGACTACCCCAGAAGGGTACCAGCACCCCTGGAGAATCCCTCGCTGAGCATCCACGACCAAACTACTTCACTCCTGAGCGTGGGTGCTCAGGCTGCCCCGCGTATTCTGGGGGGGGGGGGGGGCAAAATTCCGCTCGCGACTAATGCTGCTCGGGGCAAGCGGAGCAATTCAACCACGGCGACCCCTGTCACGCTATCCGTGAATTTTTGCAACATCAGGGGACTTCATTCCAACCTTAACGTTGTCCGTTACCATCTAGCGACGGCAAAGCCGACCTTGCTCTTTTCAACCGAGACTCAGGTGTCCTCTCCGGTTGATACTTCATATCTCTCCTCCCCCGGGGTACAAATTGGAACACTCCTTTGTGCCCCGGGCTGGAGTTTGCGTATACGTCAGAGAGGACATCTGTTTTCGACGCCTCGGCAGTATTGAAGGTACGGACCTGTCTATCCTATAGCTGCGCGTAGACAGCGACGACCATTCCCGCGTCTACGAGTGCCTCTATAGGTCCCATAGCGGTAATGCCGACACAGACCGACTCATCGACCACATCCAAATGGCTGCAGACTCCGTGCTACAACAGGTCCCATCCGCAGAGATCGTGATACTCGGTAATTTTACCGCCCACCACGCTGAATGGCTTGGTTCTCGTTTAACCGATCATGCGGGTAGATCTGTCTATGAATTTGCTTTGGCATATGGTCTAACACAACTGGTTACTTCGTCTACGCGGATCCCAGATGTGGAAGACCATGTACCTTCCCTTTTGGACCTTCTGCTGACCTCTCATCCGGACGGATATCAGGTCTCCGTCGATGCCCCTCTGGGCTCTTCGGACCATTGTTTGATCCGGAGTACGGTGCCACCCACGCTCTAATCGCAGTTGCGATCTGCAGTCTGCCGCCGTGTTTGGCACTATAGGTCAGCTGATTGGGACGGGATGCGGTCTTTTTTTGCATCGTACCCTTGGTTTGCTTCTCGCCGGAAGATCCCAGCGTTATTGCCGATTCTGTTGCTGATGTGGTACTTCAGGGTATGGAACTTTTTATTCCATCCTCTGTGGTGCCCATCGGAGGCAGATCCCAGCCATGGTTTGGTCGCTCCTGTAAAATAGCATCACGCTATAAGCAGGAGTGCTACCGGGCCTGGGCTGACGGATCAACGTCTCGGGATGTAAACACCAGCGCACTTAAAAATAAGTATAATTCCGCCTCCAGGTCCTTCAAAAGCGTCATTGCCAAGGCAAGGTCTGAGCACATCGGCAGAATTGGCGAGAAGCTAGTTCGTCTTCCTTCGGGAACCCGTGCATCCTGGTCTCTCGCCAAGGCTGTCCCAGGGAACTTCTGTCAGCCATCTCTTCCACCTCTGCACAGAGAGGATGACTCACTGGCCCATGCCGCAAAGGAGAAAGCCTATCTGTTGAGCTCTCTTTTTGCGTCCAACTCGACTCTAGATGACGGGGGAACACACCGCCGACCATCCAGCGATATGAGTGCTCCATGCCGGATGCGCGGTTTACACAGCGCTCGGTTCGCAAAGCACTCTTCTCCCGATAGAGTTCCTCCCATTGTGCTGAAGATGTGTGCTCCGGAGTTGGCACCGGTTTTAACGCGTCTTTTCCGGTACTCCTACTCCCAAGGCGTAGTCCCGAATTCATGGAAGACAGCTTTGGTCCACCCGATCCCTAAAAAAGGTGACGCTCAGACCCGTCCAACTACAGGCCTATTGCCATCACCTCCTTGTTCTCCAAAATAATGGAATCCATTATAAACTGCCAGCTCATGAGGTACCTTGAGGATCACCAGCTGATTAGTGACCGCCAGTACGGTTTTCGTCGAGACCGATCAGCTGGTGATCTTCTAGTCTATCTGACTCATAGATGGGCGGAGACAGTAGAGTCCAAGGGGGAGGCATTGGCCGTTAGTTTGGACATTGCGAAGGCCTTCGATCGGGTCTGGCACAAAGCGCTTCTTTCGAAGCTGCCTTCCTATGGGCTTCCCGAGAAATTGTGCAAATGGATCAACACTTTCCTTGCTGATCGGAGCATCAAGGTCGTAGTAGACGGTGCATGCTCTGATTTCAAACCTATCAACACTGGTATTCCACAAGGCTGCGTGCTATCACCAACGCTGTTTCTCCTGCATATCAATGATATGTTGCTAACTGGTAGCATTCATTGCTATGCAGACGACAGCACTGGTGATGCCTTATATACCGGACGTGCTAATTCTCGGGAAAACGTCGCTGAGTACCGGGACAAACTTGTGTCTGAAGTCGAGTCTTTGCGTAACAAAGTCTCGGATTGGGGCCGACTAAATCTAGTCCAGTTCAATTCCCAGAAGACACAAGTTTGCGCGTTTACCGCTAAAAAGAACCCCTTTGTCGTATCTCCTCAGTTTCAAGGCTTTTCCTTTGCTGCCTCAGCTAGCATCGGAATCCTTGGCGTCAACATATCAAATAGTGTGTTTCGTGGTCACTTGAAAGGGAAGGCCAAATTGGCCTCTAAAAAGCTTGGCGTGCTCAGCAGAGCGAGACAGTATTTTATGCCGGCACATCGCTTGCACTTTACAAAGCGCAAGTTCGGCCCCACATGGAATACTGTTCTCATCTCTGGGCCGGGGCACCCCAGTGCCAGCTCCTTCCACTTGACCGCATCCAGCACAGAGCGGTTCGAATCGTCGACGACCGAGTTCTTTCTGATCGGCTCGATAGACTGGCACTGCGTAGAGATGTTGCATCTCTTTGCGTATTTTATCGCATCTATCACTGGGAGTGCTCTGAGGAATTGTTCGGACTAATTTCAGCCGCTCAATTTCACCATCGCACATCGCGACAAAACTCGCGTTACCATCCATACCATCTGGATGGTTGGCGGTCCACGACTGTGCGGTTTAGAAGAAGTTTTCTCCCTCGCACAACTTCCTTGTGGAATCAATTACTACCAGCAAATTTTCCGGACCGATACGACTTAGGAACCTTCAAGAAAAGAGCTTACACCTTTCTAAAAGGCCGGCAACGCATCTGCAATTCCCCTGGTGTTGCGGTTGTTCATGGGCGGCGGTAGTCACTTACCATCGGGTGAGCCACATCGTTTGCCCCCTCTTCTATAAAAACAAAATATATATATATATATATATATATATATATATATATATATATATATATATATAAACTGTTACTAGGACGATTCTGCCAATTCATTAATTAAGTGGTCCCGAACCTTCATCTTGAATGCGTAACGATTGCTAGCCGTCCTGATTTCGAGAGGTAGTGTGTTCCAAAGGAGAATAGATTGGATATGGAAAGAAGAATGAACAAGTCCAGAGCTAAGAAGAAGAAGGTTGTTCGTAGAGTGGAGGTTTCTTTCATGACTAGCACTAAGCAACTGAAAGTAAGGAGATAAGTAGGAAGGAGAAGTTGAAGACATCAGGATATAATAAAGGGTAGTGAGTGCACGCAAACTACAGCGTTGACGAATAGTAACCATTTTAATTGATATCGATACGTGGATACATGGTCATACTTTCGAAGATGGAAAATGAATCGAATGCAGTTATTCAGAAGACGGTCATATTTATTGACAAGATCTGCATTCAGGTCGAAATAACACACATCACCATAGTCGATTAGGGGAAAATTTAAACTTTGCACAAGCATTGTTTTGATTGCAGACGCTAGAAATTTTTTTAGGCGAGAACGCAGGGTACCGGTGACTTTCTGGCTAACGGTCGTTGCTTGGTCTTTCCAACTCAAGGTAGAATCAATTAATAAAAATAGATCCTTTACAGTAGAACACAATTGAATCTCAGTACTATTAAAAAATATAGGATGTAGAGCTACTGTTTTCAATCTATGAATCATCCGACGGCTACCAATTATTATGGCCTGACACTTCGAATGGTTGACCATTAGGCCAAACCTGTCAGACCAGTTCTTAATATACTCAAGGTCCTATATAGGTTATTTATGTCCACTGCTGTAGAAATATTGTCAATACTCGCTTGTGTCTACAATTGCAAGTCATCGGCATACAGATGATATGCAGACTGAAGGTCTTGGGTAATGAGATTAATAAATATAGAAAACAACAAAAGAGATAATATACCGCCTTGAGGAACACAAGCATTTATGTCAAGCCAGCTAGATGATAGCTCATCAATGGGAACCGACTGCTGGCGCCCTCGAAGATATGATGAAAACCAATCCAGTGCTTCGGGTGAGACCATAGAAAGGGAAAGGATGGAAATTAGAATGTCATGGCTAATGTTATTAAAGGCGTTCGAGAAGTCAAGTAAAACCAATACAGTGAATTTAGTGTCCTCTATGCCTGCCCTAATATCACCAGTTACTTTCAGGAGTGCGGAAACGGTGCTATGACAGGGCCTAAGGCCAGACTGCAAGGGACTTAATAAGTTATTACGGGAGATGAACTGCGAAAATTGCTTGTGGACACAGGCCTCAAGGACCTTGGATAAGAAGGGAAGGATGGATATAGGTCGGGAATGATTGGGTAAAGTGGATTTTGGGAATAAAGTAAGGCCACAAAGAAGGAAAATCACCAGAATCCAAGGAGAAGTTAATGATGTGCGAGATAACTGGGAGGATATGGTCAAGTATAAAGATAATCATCCATCGGCTGATGTTGCTGCAACCTACAGCATTAGATTTAATGGATAGGATTGTCTTCTTGATCTCATCCATAGCTACTGGAGAAAATTGAAAGAGATCAATGTCGGGACGAGGTAAACCCATTAAGTGTTCAACATTAAGACGCTTGGTCTGGTGACGAAGAGGACTGTTGGAGACAAAATAAAAATTAATATCATCCAGACCAATCATCATCTGAAACTCACAACGGTGTTGTTTACCGATACCTATGGTTCCAAGGAACTTCCAGATATTAGCAGGGGAAGAAGATGAGATGTTACTAAGAAAAATATGGCGTTTGTCGTTGCGTATTATCTGATTGCACCGGTTCCTTGCAACTTTATAAATAGTCCAGTTCTCATCACATCGATCTTTTCTAAATTTGCCAAAAGCCCGATGCCTACGTCTCATCGCAATTCGAACCCCAATCGTCATCCATGGTGCAGGTGGACGCTTGAGCTTCACTTTTTTAATGGTAGCATGTACATCATATAACCTAGCTTCATTCAACGCCCCAACCTTTTCTTCCATAGTGGATGCAGAAACCACGCTGTTTAACAGTTTTATCAGCATTAACTAATAAACTGTTATCCCTGCACCAGTTTTTTATGGTGTTTAGGGCTCTTTGTATGATTAATAATAAAGTATTTTGGCAAAAGCCCCTCGCGATGATCGCAAGGTTATCAGCATAACCCAGTATGTCAATGCAAAGGTCTGCCAAATTGTAAAATAATTGGTTAACCGCAAGAGTCCAAAGGAGGGGTGACATAACACCTCCTTGTGGACAGCCTCTTGTAGTTGCAACCTCAATCAAAGTTTGAAAGAGTGCTATTTTTGCCTTCTTTCTGTTTGAGAGCATCGACTTCACACATCTAATGGTTGTGGGGGTCAATATTTTTAGATGTCAGGCCCCCAACCAGCAGTGGGTGTGAAGCTACTGTCAAAGGTGCCCTCAATATTAAGAAAGGCACAAAGAACTATTTCTTTTAACAGCCCATTGCACCGGGTTTGCCGTATCATCTTTGCAGCCCTACACTATTCCTCATTACAAGGCCTTCATAGGCATAGGGTTCTGAAAGAGTTCGAGGCAAGAGTCTTATGTGACTAGTGTTTCTGTTTCACTATTAGTGAAGTTACCATCAGGCTTTTTAAGAAGCCCGATCTGATTAGGCTTAGCTTTTGATAGCATTTTGTGTAGTCTTATACTGCGAGGTACAGACTTAACTTTCTCGCATAGCTTCCTCCCCGATGCTCTCTTAGCTTTCCTTATTTCTTTATTATATTCGGTTAGGGCTGCACCATAAATATCCTGTTCTATGGTTTTCGACGTTCCAGTCTCACCGCGTGAGGTGGAGGGCTGGGGAGATTAGAGTTGGGTCTGTTCAGGCTCCATTGTCGCATCAAAGCCTCCCCTGACCTGAAAAGTTATCATTTTAATCCCAAGGACGAATCTGCCACCTGCCGCCTGGAGAGCCTCCACCGATGGGTCGTCCAGAGAAAAGTTTACTAGGAACCCACTGTCCTCATCCCTACAGTGGAGGTTTTTCCAGAGCTCGGTATGGAGCCCTTAATTTTGTGCCCTCAACAGCAAAGCCGCCTCCACTGGAGAGTCAGCTTCGCTGCGGGGCAGAAAGGTAATGAGGTTGACTCGACCGGGGATGAACCACGCTCTCACAGAATAAGAGCGTAAAAAAGCATCTTGATATCTCCTGTGTGTCGGTCATATAGTGAGTGTGGAGAACCGGAGGCCCTTCTTATTGGTCATGAAATATTCTATTATAGTCCTTAGGGGTTTACATTTTGAATCTTAATCGAGGATAGATATAAGTGCCTACAGGATACAGCATCCGCTTACCATCAGGTAGACTATGTGCTCGTGTGTCATCCTTATTGTACGCGTATAAAAAAAAACTGCCAATGTAAAATAAAACATTTCGTTAATGTATTAAAAATCTTTTTGCTCTCTTAATTTGAAAATGTTGGACGGAACTTAATTTTTTCAGTACAAAAGTAATTTTAGTTATTCGTATTAATCTGTAAGTACATTTAAGCCTTATTAAGACTCTTAAAGCTGGAAATTCCATTCTCCAATAACTTGAAATCCGCTTGGAGATGTCTAGAATTTTCATTACGAAAAGGAAGAAATAAGATCAAAAATTGTAAAGAGGGTGCAGAGATTATAAATGCAACAGCGGGCGCTTTATTGCTGGGTTATTAAGAAATATTTTGAGGCCCGATAGAATGTTCAATTACATTGGCATGTGAAAGGCAATGTCTACTTAATAGGAGTTTCCCGATTCGTTAGGAATGTCAGCTGCCAAACAAAATTGGCGATATCATCCGTATAACAAATTCTATAATCCATAACAGACATTTACATTTGTAAATGTTTCGACTTTAACGATGATGATAATAATTAACCTTTAAATTTAATTATATCAAAAGTATAGCAATAACACTTATAGTGAGAGAGGATTTGGAGCTAGGAAGTGTCCGCTTTTTTTTTCAAACATCAATCACACCTTAACGTGGTGTTTCCTGGTTAGGTACTGAAAAACATTGCTCTGGCGATCTGATAAACGGAAATCTATTCAACAATACTGAACGTAAATTTACGGACCAATTATTGGAAACAGTATTTCTAGTACGGTTTTTTACAAATACAATCTTTGCGTCTTTAAATATCACTAAGTATTATTATAATCTCAATGAAAAAAAAATATTCTATTCTATTATATTAGAAAAAAAAATTACATATATTGAAAAATATTCTGCATTATCTGTACTTGTATGGCATGCGTTTGCTGTCAGATACATTTACGGGCGCGCGCTCAATAACTCATCAAGATTACATCGTAATCGCATAAATGGTATAAGAACGCAAACATTTATTTTTAAAATAAATAGATCTACGAACTCCTAATTTTTATTGAAACCTACATCATATAATTAATAACTTTTTAGAAGTTTTATTACAAAATGAATATAATAACAAAAATATAATATTTAAAGTAACTAGAATAAAGTTGAGAATTTCCCAGGTATAGGAAACCTTAATAAATTCTTCATAAAAGCAAAAGACGCGTCGCCAATTTAATTTTGCCTAAGGAGAATTTTTAATTAATTAGTATCCCGCCGCTTCACTCAACATTTGCTTTTTGAAGCAACTATTTATTTGCACCTTAAAGAGGCAACTCCATTAGTAGAATGAGCGTCGGCGAATGAATAAAGGTCATTCAGAAGAGATGTCGTCTGTCACAAAAGAACCTGAAGGTAAAAGGAAACAGTAGGGACGATGGGATAAGGAAGTGAAAGGACGTATAGGTCCCTTTAAAGGTTCATACGTAACAATAAATCATATATTTTTATTTAATACGAACAACTGTGTTCTTCATTACTAAATATTTATTATTGTTCCTGGGTGGTGGTCGACACTTTCCAGGTAAATATATTTTTTATCAAAAAAAATTATAAAAATATGTTTCTTTATTTCAATGTTATAGTAAAAAAAACTGGAAAGAATCATATTCTCGGACCTTTTGTTCTTCATCATTATTATCTTCATTAAAACTTATCAAAAGTCTACTGCTGAAAATAGGCCTTCCTCTCGATGACGTCATGGGGGGAATATTTGCCTCGGTACGCTTGGCAGCTGGGTCGATAACCATAGCTTTTATTATATTTTGAGTTGTTATCAAGCTGTCCATGTCCTGATTCATTTATCGCTGTCACCCCAACTACACTGTTGTTATCATATACATATAATACTAAAAAAAAGATTTCACCCAGTGCCAACCTCGCTTGTACACGGTATCCCATCTCAATTTACGAACGAGGTATTGGCGTCCGACTGTATGAGGAAGTCGGCTTTGCAATCTCCACTAAGCATGCTTCGAGTGGAAGGTATAGTAAGCAAAGTCTTCCAAATAATGTGCACCAGCTGGTGCATTCTATTGATAATGATTGCCATCTAATTTCTGAAAGGGTAATTTTATAATTTCTAAACTATTAACAGGCGACACATTGATCAATTGTTGACAAGCTGGCAAATTCAGAAACAAATTGATTAAGTTTCTGAAATAAAAAATCTGAACTATGATTATTGCTTACCGACAAAGAAACGACTTGTGTTTGTTATTATGTCGGACATTCACATGTTATGCGCAAAAATTTGTTTGCATGTACAGGAAAATAGCACTTTATATATGGATATTGACATCCTGCAGATATTTACATTATGTGCACATGCTTGCCTGGTTGTTCTAATGGTCATTTGCATGATAACTGGTCATGTGGTTCCAGATTTGAATCCAAGGTCGGGTCTCCCACTACTAAGAGACTAATCCCTCAATCTCGTAGTTCGATGAGACAGCAATCCTACACGCCTGGAGTTCGCAACTTATCATTGATATGCAGAAGAAACAACGTTGGTGATAACACGCAGCCTTGTGGAATACCAGAAATAATAGGATTATAATCGGAGCATGCACCGTCTACTACAACATTGATACTTCGATCTGCAAGAAAACTGGTGATCCAATAGCATAATTTCTCGGGAAGCCCGTAGGAAGGGAGCTTCAAAAGAAGCGCTTTATGCCAAACCCGATCGAAGGCCTTCACATTGTCCAAACTAACGGCCAGGATCTCCTTCTTGGATTAGAAGTTAAGCCTATATTGGCCTTTAAAAATCTTGGCGTGCTCAGAAAAGCGAGAGAGTATTTCATACCAGTAAACGACTTCCATCCTCACTAGGCGCAAACTCGGCCTCACATGGAATGTTGTTCTCATCTTTGGGCCGAGGCACCCCAGTGCCAGCTCTTTCAATTGACCGCATCCAGTACAAAGCAACACGAATCGTAGAGGACCGAGTTCATTCTAATAATCGACTCAATTCATTGGCGCTGCGAAGAGATTTTGCATGCATTTCCATTTTCCATCGCATTTACCACGGGGAGTGCTCTAAGGAATTGGTAGGATTAATTGCATACGGGAAATTTCAAAAACGCACATCGCGACAAAACCCTCGATACCATCCACATCATCTGCACGCTTGGCGGTCCAACATTGTGTGTTTTAATAGGAATTTTCTTCTTAGTACGATTTCTTTGTGAAATCTTTAACCACCGGCATTTTTTCGGACGATACGACTTAGGGACCTTTAAGACAAGAGCTTAATCCTTTATAAAAATTATAAAAGGCCGGCAATGCATCTCAAATTCTCTTGGTGTTGCAGTTGTTCATGGGCGACGGTAGTCACTTTCCATCACTTGGTGTACCCCCTCTTCTATAAAAGAAAAGACATAAATCGGCGGTAAAAACAGAGAACCCGACAAGGCACAATGGATCAGGAATCAGAACTGTATGGCACTAGATGGCAAGATAAACTGCTGGGATATGCAGGAAGTCAATAAGTGTGTATGTATGTGGTTCATGAGCGTGTTTTGTGGTATTAATTGCTGGAGGAAGGCCTATGTTCAACAGTAGACTTGTGAAGCTCTGATGATGAATAAAAATATCTTTTATCTGGTCTAGCTGCATTATGGGCTGTATAATGATATTGCTATCCTTTGATTTAAAGCCTTTTTAAAGCCTACTTACCACCTTACTTATATACAAGTAAGAGCATGTATGTTGTGCATACGCTTGAGGCACTTTTTATAAGTCTTTTAATATATTTAATAACATATTTTAACGGCATTCAAGTGTTATGACGCGGTCGAAACTTACCAAAAGAAACGTATCATAAAATGTTGACCGTCGTCACAACAGAAATTAGATATTAGTCCAAAACTGCATATCTCACAGACCTCACAGAAGCTGCATATTCACGAAAAAATATACTAGTTTATTTAATTATTTAAATGAATTCTCCCCGCACCGCGAAACGCTGAAGATGCTCGTACTGTGTTTCGTTAAACAAAAATTAAATAAAGTTGATACTGATCGCGAGTCTGTCGAAAATAATTACTTATCTAAGAAGCTGACGGTTGTGTCTAAAAACTGAGATAAGATAAGCATTAGTGTTGTCTTGTGATGTTAACAAGCCTCTGTAAATTTAATATTTTAATATGGTGGAATGCAAACAAAATTGTTCAAACTGCTAATATCGGCTTACTAAGCAAAGGGTAACGATGTTCGATCCTTCCGTGCTTAAATGGTGAAGTGCACAGAGTGCTCACCGCTTTATCCACTGAAGTGAGTTCAAACCCCTTGTGAGACTATAGTACTTTTTTCCAATATTTATATTTCATAGTAATGATAGCTTTAATTTCATAATCTTCGCATTACAATTAAACAGAAACACCTATAAGGAAATCTGCAATAGTGTATAAACAAAATTACAAGGCAAGTCAAAGGCGACAAATATTAGCCATAAATCTCTCAATTTAATGGAACGCAAAGACAAATGGAAGTGTCCAATATGCATAAAACAAAAAAGGTAATGTAAATACCCCTGTATGTAGCACTACGATAATAATAGGTTGAATAACGGAGCAGGACACAAATGTTTGTACGAAACCGCGCGATTTCACCTATGATGACAATAATGTTAAACAACGTGCTAAGATCGCGCGAACTTCTTCTTCTAGTGAACAGAACAGTCCAGTATCTGAAAATAGTGGGTACAGTAGTATTTTCCATAGTGCTATGTTGGACGTCCTAAAACTATTTATAAAATAATTACTGCACACCCAGATGTTTAGTATTTGCAAGGCTATAGTCGAGCTAACTACAACAATTACAGCTCAAAACACGCGTATAGAATAGCTGGAAGCCAGGATCTCTGCTCTGGAGAGTAAGTGGAAGGAAGTGCAACAACCTTGTATCTCAAGTATCGAGAACACAATCGCACAGTTACAATCTGATGTTGTGGAGCGAGATCAGGCCCTACTGTCCAACGATCTAGAAAGAGCTGGTTGTGCGGAAAGGGCAAATGAGAACTGCGTTCATCTTGTGCATACAGTTGCGAAGAAAATTGAGTGACATTGTGAGTACAGAACTAGTGGGATTTGTTGAAATTGCAAAGTGCAACGCATATGCGACCACGCTCTCTCGTGGTTCGTTTAGCGCGTCGTACTACCCGGGATGCTTTAATACACGCCGCGCCAATTTATCGTGATCTGAACACCGAAGGTATGCAGTTCTATGGACAAGTTGGACCCTTGTATATCAATGAACGCCTAAATAAGCAAAATCGTCTTCCGTTTCAAAAAGCGCATGCCCTAGCTCGCTAATTTAAAGTCAAGTACGTATGGACGCGAGACGGAAAAATCTACGCGCGTAAGCACCAAGGGAAACCGCAACATCGGTTACGTACTGATACAGACCTTTCTAGGGTTTTTGGAAAGCCTGATATTTGATTTGTTATATTGTCTCATTTCGCTTAATTTAAGTTATAATTTAAACCTTCCTTGTTTTGCTAAACTGGAATATGTTTTAAGATATATACTTTTGAGATATATTCTTGCAACACAAACAAATACACTATCACTTTACACATTCAAACCAATATATCACGCTCACTTACAATGCAACCTTTATATTTATAGCTTTTACCATAATAAAGTATTAACCCTGATGCGCAATAAAACATATATCAAAAAAGGAGAATTATTCGTAATCCACGATATCCTTGCTATTAATGAAACTTGGCTAAAGGCTGGAGAAGAGGCACTTGCACCCGTGATATCGAGCTATAAATTTATACGGAGAGCCAACAAGGTTAAAAAAGGCGGAGGAGTAAGCTTCTATGTAAGGCAGGAAATCAGTACAAGGATACGAGAACATCCAAGATCTCCACTGGAACAAATGTGGCTTGAAGTTGGTCTACCAGAAACCACAATGACACTCGGGATAGCATACAGACCAGAGTATGTTAGTGTTCAAGAAACTCTAGACGCACTCAAAAGACAATGAACTCTATGGAACTATGTGATGTTGTCTCATTGATGCCACTACCATAAATCAATGGAATTGTTTTGTTTCAGGATTCTGAGTGTAACTCGCAACCAAATGAACAATCGGATAGTGATAGATCTACAGCAGACAACTCAGCAAGTAGGCCGACACCAAAAATAAAAAATGATGACAATCTCGTCGACAGTGTTCTTCAATCAGTAAGTGACCATTTTAAGTGTCCCAGGGATGAAGTTAGAAGAGAAGATCGTTACGATACTTATTTCAAGTTCGTTTCGAGTAAATTACGGCACTTGCCAAGACAACAAGAAACTCGCCGAAAAACTAATAAATGATGTCTTATTTGAAGCTGAATGGCTTAATTTGACACTGGATTATAAAGTTAAAAATACTGCTCCTCTAGTCATTCCTAGTATCAAGCAAGTCCAAATCCAAATATGCAACATCAACAACAAACCAACTCGCAATCATATCAAATTACCTCTCAGTCATTTGTCTTCACAAAACGTGCAGAATGATCAGCATTTCTCGCAAAGCTACAAAGTCCCCGGCCTGGAGAATTTATTGTCAGTACCTGAAGATTCTGCAGCATCTTTCGTCATCAATTTTATGCCACAGTAGTAATTAAATAATGAATATAATACTAAGTTATTTTAATGCTAATTTCTTTCATAATAAAAACTTATAAAGTAAATTGTATTATAAACAAAATTATTCTGCCACGGCACTTTACCGTCATTGACAAAGTAATTTTAGTATTCTTGTCTGAAAATTTTAGCATTATTAAATACATTTTCTTGATTTCGTCTTCGTAAACTTTCCATATTTGACCTTGCAGTATCATACCCACTGTTGAAAACAGTCCCGTTGTTGATATTTTCTCGATAAAAGCATCTTAGGCGTGCATATGAATGTGGGATATTCTCCATTAGAAAGTGCAAAGCTATGGTAGCCATCACTACCTTTTGTATATTATCAGGTTCTATATTAAATTGAGTATGGTAAATTCGAAATCGTGAAGATAATATGCCAAATGCGTTTTCTACGATACGTCTTGCGCTAGATGATCTGTAATTGATAATTCTCTTTTCGTAGCTATCCAAATCAATTCGGCGATATGGCTTTAATATTTCGGTTCTCAACGAGAATGCATCGTCAGCAAGAAACACGTACGGCAGATATTTTAAGTTACTTTCGGTGTTTTCAGGATTTGGAATATTTAATGTTTTATTTTGCAACTCCTCCATCGCAATCTCTTCCATTTGTTCCAAAATCAGCCAGTTTAAATCGGTATATGGCGTCAACAATTGCCATGAGAACCATGCTATGTCGTCCTTTGTAGTTGTAGTAATGAAAACCACTGTCATCAGGTGGGATTAAATCCAATGTGTTTCTCATCTATTGTTCCCTGGTAATGAGGAAAATTTTACCTTTCTTCAAAGAAGTTCGCAACTTCTTTCCATTTAGCGGATGTATCGGGAAAGTTAAAAAGACAAATTTAACTAAAAATACCTATAGTGGATATAGGGTCATTACTCATATATTACTAATTATAATAATATCATACTTCATACACATACAAATATTATAATTTGTGAAAATATGGATGTTCGAATTTTTGTTCCGCTTTCACGTCTCAACGGCTGAACGGATTTGGATGAGGTTTTTTAGGTAAACAGGTGAAGGACTGGATTACCGAACACATTGGCTACTTCTCATTCCATTGCTGGGCACAGGTCTCCATCCGCGATGTAAAATTTAGACCACACCAGCGAAGCGAAGCGAAGTAGCAAGTTTCTAAATACTTATAGAAAAAATATAAAAAACAGCAATTTTACCGGTATGTAGTGCTTTTTGAGAACTTCGTAAATAGCAGCACAGGTTTCTGGTATAGTTCGCCCTAAATATTGAGGCGGTATTATGGCCGAAAATTTTAGACACTCATTTGTGAACTCCCTGTTGCTAGAAACCGTAACCGATATACTAGAGTTTCATGTTAATTTCTTCATTCATTCGTAAATAATTACGATAATCTTTTGGCGTAATCCCCAATTCTTTTAATAAGTTTGTATGAGTAAACTAATTTCTTCTCATTAACCACTGCACCACTCTGCTCGATATTTTCTTTTATTTTGTTTCTTTATCACACCCAAAATATAAACAAAAATGCCCAAAACGGCTAAAACATCGTCGTCTGTCACTGATGACACCAAGGCTTCAACTGAACGTCGCTGCCGATTGGATAGTTTGTGTGATGTATATGGACGAACTGTTATATATGTTTTTCGAATGTGGCAATAAAGTGATATTTATTTATTACTAGCTCTCCCCGCGACTTCGCCCGCGTGTTATTTGGGGTCTTAATTTTTTTGCGCGGATCCCTAATTCTTTTTCTAAAATAAAAGTAGCCTATGTTACTCCTTGTAATATCAGCTATCTGCCAGTGAAAATCACTTCAAAATCGGTCCAGTCGTTTCGGAGATTAGCCGGAAAAGCAGACAGACACATGGACAGACAGACAGACAGAAAAAAACTTTAAAAATTGTATTTTTGTTATTAGTACCGTATATACTTTCATATGCATTTAGTAAAAAGCTGTAATTTTAACATTACAAACGGACACTTCAATTTTATTTATTTGTATGTATAGATTTAAAACATTAACGTTAATAAATAGAAAATTATAAAGGTTTTGTCTCTGCGATAAGTTGGCAATATTACGTAGTTGAATACGGATAGGCGATAACGAATGCAATTTTCCAAGTCCGTGAACAGAGTTTAGACGGGGGCCGATAGTGATCCAGCGATCTTTTACATAACTACCACCTGCTCTATTGTCCCCTTCACTTTAAAATTTTTTTGCAGATTTGACAGAAAAATTCAATATCTAAACTTGTGTAGGGTTTCTAGATAACATATTTTTTAAATATTTCGTTAAAATATTTAATTTCAATTTCCATAATCTATTATTCCTTGTAAACTACATATTTATAATTTTTCCGCAGAATAATGTTAGTCAATTAATTACGCAAACAGTACAATTATTTGAATTCATAAAACTTTAGAAAATTAGTAAGACAGTAACCGTGTCCTTTTTTGTACCAAGATAATATAACATATATACAATATAACTAGTATAACGCAAATAAAGTAAGGGATTGCAACGTTGTTCGTTAATCCTAGATAAGTCATATAAGTCAGCGGAATATATTATATTCATGCAGGCAATAAAATTTATAACATGCTTAATACCATCCAATTGTGCCATAATACATATTTAAATACTTAACATTGCCGCATATGTATAACAGATGTGTGCTTAAATGTTCTATATTTTGTGTTAAAATTATAGGTTGAAGATTTCGACGGTAAAAGTAGGTATATGGCAAAAAAATCGATAGCGATATCCCTCTCTCTGAAACTTTCTAACGACATAACCGCGTGCAATTGATATGCCCCAAGAGTAGGCCCATTGTAAAGGAAGGAAAATCCCGATCCGAAAATCTTGGGAGAGTTAGGAGTCTCTAGACCCTGCATCAGTATTCAGTTTGCGTTTTCAACCGGTGTCGGTTGCCTCCCATCCCCTCTGGCTGCGGTAAACTCCTTTGGTAATTTGACTTTGTTGTTATAACTCAGTTTGGTTGTTTGTCACCGTTTGCAGATTTATTAATTTAATGAAACATTCTCGACATGCTGTAAAACGCATCCTTGATATTGCAGGCATTAATAATTCATAGCGTATTTTAATATTTAAAAAGATGAATGAGAAGAATAAATAAGATGAAATATTTATCAGTTATGAAGTACTGTTAATCTGAATTAGTGATGATAGACGTAGCACTTTCTTGATTTCATATTTTTACGGTCTTTTACCATTTAGCTATGAAATATTGTCCTAAAATTTATTTTAAATAATTAAGTTTTATCTAAAACAAAATAGTCTGTTTATCATCATTTAAGAAGTAACGCACCATCATCATCATTACATCATTTCACAAGTCCACTGCTGAACATAGGCCTCAAAATGCCAAAAAGCACGGTCCTGAGCCACCTGCATCTATCGATTTTTTTTATATATGAGAGGGGCAAACGAGCACACGGCTCACCTGATGGTAAGTGACTACCGCCGCCCATGAAAAACTGCAACATCAGGGGCCTTTTAAAAAAGAGCAGGCTCTTTTCTTGAAGGTTCCTAAGTCGTATCGGTCCGGAAAAATTGCTAATGGTATTCGATTCCATAACCAAGTTGTGCATCTCTGCATCTCTTACAAGATCGTGCTTCATCTAGTGTCGGGCTGCCCTACGACTCGTCTACCGCTACGAGGCTGCCACTCGAAGACATTTGTTCCCCATCGGTTGTTAGTTCTTCGAGATATTTGACCAGCCCATTGCCACTTCAGCTTAATAACGGTTCGGTAACTGGTTCTACTACGGGTATCCTGATTTTAAAAACTATCAAGCACTCTCTATAGCTCACTAAGAGACCTTGGGCTTCCTCATACAACCAGCAGTGAAGGACCACGACTCTGATCCATAAGCTATTACTGGCAATACGCACTGGTTATACAATCATGTTTTCAAGTTTTGAGGTATACCAGACGAGAAGATCTATCATGATCTCCCGAACGCTGTCCAGCCGAGTTGAATCCGTCGGTGACCTCTCGGTCGAAGTTGGACTTACCTAGTAGTATATTTGTCCCAGGTAAATATACTCGTAGACAACTTGAGCGTAGTGCTCCCAACAACTACCAGTTCTTTTAGTTAAGTGTTCTTAACAATATGATTCATTTTTATACAAGTGGTAAAATTTAAAATTTTGTACAACCAACTTCAATATAAATAATACGAGTCGATGTAGTCGATATAAATTAAATACACATTATTAAGAATAATTCAAAAACTACTGGTAGGCTCTCGATCAATCAAACAAATTCTTGAATTTATATGGGACCAAACGAGAAGCACCAGCTTCCAAATTAAAAAAAAATCATCAAAATCGGTTTCCCTAGAAAGAAGTTCTGAGGTAATACACATAATGAAAAAGATACAATCGAATTGAGTACCTCCTCCTTTTTATGAAGTTGGTTAAAAATAAGAGTGACAAACGAGTATAGAGTCCGTCTGATAGTAGGTGGATACTCGTACTAAGGTCCATAGACACCTAGATGTATCGTAATCTCTGTTCTTTTTCTAATCTTTTTCGTTCTTAATCAAAATGCAGATTCGTTTTTATCCATGTGGACTAGATGAATGGAGAAAGAGAATAAAATGGAATGCTCCGTTTCCACTAAAATATTTCCCGATTCTCATCACTAATCATATGAAACACAGCAGTAGACTGCTGCTATTTTACACTGGTATACTGTAAAACGTGAACCTTCGCCGGTCGAGTCGAAAAATATAGTAATAATACTACGTTTTACATTATTATTTTTCTTAAGATAATTAAGTAGTTTTTTGCTTTGCATAAGATGTTATATTAATTTTTAACTAATACGTACTACAATGTTTGTTGGGTAGTTCAAATTCTTACTCGTGCGCCAAAGAAATAAAATACACCCCGTCAACTATTTTTATAAGGTGTAATTGTTACTAGGTTTAATAGTATAAGCTTTACTACGTATTGTGCACGGTAGTACGTTATATTATATGTCTAATAGAGTGTACCAAATTTTAATTTAAAATACCGTTTACTCTGTAAAAAGGTCATCGTTCAGCTATCTTACATCGCTGACGTGAGTTTAAATTTTTTCATGGTTGCAGACAAGAGCGACATCAAAGAAAAACAATACAGCTGGAAGACAAATGAATAACTGTTCTAATATATTTAAAAACTACGTAATAGAATGAAATGAACAATTTAAAACGATAAGTCGTATGAATTTTAGAAAACTTCAAACTAGCCAGAGTTATACGCATATATTGACATAGATAACGACATATTAGATAGCTAACGAAACATAAGAGCGGCGAGAGTGTATACAAGTATTTAGAATTGGTTCCATTAAATCACGGCATTGTCCTGACCAATCCTGCTGAGCTTGAATAGCGATCACCGCACTAGCTTCATCAAATTGCATTGAACGAACGTTAGAGCACTCATCGAGCGTACCCAGCGTTCTGAGGGTAAAAATTTGAATGGAATATATGTATAGGGAGGAATGAAAAGCTGCGGTGGCGCCCACTACGCTCACCGGGCATACTTCCGACCACTCGGACGTTGGTCACAATAGATTGGGACGGACTCAATTTGATATTGAAATTGGAACTGGCGTTAATATTCTTTCCTAGTTATATATTATTACATTCAGTATAGATTTACTTATAACTGCACCGTTTGATTTTTCAAATAATTTAAATATTTACTTTTGATAATGTATCACTATAAAATTATGTTATTAAACCTTAACATAATGTCTCACTCCAAAATGGTCTATAATAATATAGAATAAAAACCTGTAACAACAAATAAGCAAACATTATAAAATACGAGTATTTTGTTGTTTTACTATCTAGGCGCGTTATTATTTTCTTTTTTATTTTGTTTTTTTTTTATACGATAGGATGACAAACGAGCTCACAGTCCACCTGATGGTAAGTGGTTGCTGTGACCCATAGACATCCACATCTATCCTCAATAAAGAATCAAAATGCAGATGCGTTGTCACCCGTGAGGACTAAGGTGGAATGCCTCCTTTCCATTAAAAAGGGTCTCCGGTTCTCTACACTCACCATACGAAACACAGCAGTGTTAAGCTGCTATTTTACACTGGTATTCTGTGAGGGCGTGGTCCTTCCCCGGTCGAGTCGACCCATTCGTGCTACAACTATACTATTAATGTAGCTGCAGCATGGCTCTACCACCTGGTGGTACTCGAGTTGTTTAGTAACAGCGTTAGAGAATCCGCACGTCATCCCGTGTGTGTCGTAAGAAGCGGCAGGATGTTGAAACAGGACAACAAAAAATTGTTATTACTAGCCCGTCTGTCAAGTGTGGCATCTATGGCAAATATCCTCTATAAGGCAATTTATGGTGGAGCCTTACATTCAGCAGTGGAATTTCGACAGACTGTAGTCAATGTTACTCGTCTATGAGAAAGTACGTACTACTAATTTTGACGTTGAAACGGTTTGTAGGATAGATATGTTTCATATATAATTAAAACATTTATATAGTGTCTACATAACATATTATGTTTACGAATACTGAAATGCTATCATTCTTATTTAGAACCATGGTAGATCTGGGAATAAGCGCTCATCGGAAAACCACGATCAGCTCTGGTTGGATCCTTGTCGGCAATAATGAAATTGCTGATTGCCATTTGTGTCGTGTTTCATCTCGTGCTCGGCAATTAAAAAAAACTTTCGAAGACAAGCAAAGTGTCTAGATAGTTCCTTGCCCTTAATCCCTCTCAGAAATGAAAGGAGGCTCGGCTGTGGCACGTAATTATAACTTCACTTTACTTTTTACTATACTATTAGTTTATGTTATTATAACATAGAATGACTCTGGTATTGGTTTAACTTTTCATAAAAGTAAATAGTACAGTAGATAACCTCACTCAGTTAAATATTTGAAAAGAGAGCAAAAATTGTCTGACGCCCACAACATCGAATATATCAAGTACGTGACTTGACTTCAAATTATTGCTTATTATTAGAAACTTTAAAGTTTCAAAATTACTTCAGAAGCTTATAGATTTAGTCGAGTTTACATTTAGATAGTGTCACCACTGTGACGAAATGGAGAGTTCAATGGATTCAGAGGCACGGAGGGTTTGTCCCCCTAAATCATGTCCCTTGTGTAGATCATTAATGATGCTATCCCTTATGCGACGGAATAATGTAGGTTACTGTGCAAATAGAACTGGGTGGTCGGTCTTAGAGGCAATGATGTACAGAAATTATTGATTTATGCTTTTGTATAGAATAAGTTCCTTTATTATTATACTATAAATACACTAAAGATACTGTCATAATCTTTTTATCTTATTCTGTCATACAGTAACGATTTCTTATATTTACGTGAAAACTACACATTACATGAAACTAATTTTTTTACGGATTTTATCGCGTTTAATTTAACTTTTTTAATTTCCGACGTTTCGGGTGCTTTACAGCACCCATGGTCACGAGGGGGGGGGGGGGGCTGAGGTGTTTGACGTCCCAATGTCATAGTTAGCCCGGCTACCTTCAGTTTTTAATATTAATTTTTGGTCCGATCTACGCAGAATGAGCTCATAGTATTTTGAAGTCTCGCAGTGGAATGCATGGGTTTGGATTTAATTTTATTAATTATGGGATCCCAAGCAGATGGCAGCACCCATCTATCTTCTCTATTGATGTGAGGATGTTTTTTTTTTTTATTTCAATAGCCTCGCGAATCATCCTTGGTAGGGATCGGTGTTCGTTTGCGAGGATTGGTGGTCTATCAAATCTCATGTAATGGTTGGGACGATCTTGAACATGTTCACACACTGCAGACTTCCCGGAACGTCGGTGCTTCAAGTCAGCTATATGTTTTTTCACACGGGTTTTTATAGATCTTTTTTTTGTACTATGTAAGAGAGACCACACTCACAATCCAGCTTGTACACTCCTGCATTTTGTAAAAGGAATTTAACACTTGACGGATGGTAAAAATTTACTAATCATCTTTGGCGGCTTGATGTATGTTTTAATGGAAGCTCGCTTCAAGATGTAGCCAACTTTGTCTGTGACTCCTCTGACATAGGGTAGTACAGCAGGCACACGCTCGTCTGTGGGCGGCTTCACTCGGTCACTGTGACGTAGGCCTGGGACCCGAAGCTTGTTGTCTTCCAATACTTACTCGAAGTGCTGAAGTTCGGCGGCCAGATGTTTTCTGTCGCATATCTCTCGTGCTCGCTGAAACAAAGTTTTTCCCACGGTAGCTAACTGTGATGGATGATGGTGTGATTCACCATTTAAATTTCGCTTGGTACGAGTCTTTTTCCTATACATAGTGCGGCCAATAGTGTTATCAGGATTTCGGATGACTAAAACATCTAGGAAAGCTAAAGAATTGTTTGCCTTTAAATCCATTGTGAATTGTATTTTAAAGTTTATGGAATTAAGGTGGTCTAAAAATGCAGTTACTTTGAAGGAATTGAAAACTTAAATTAAACGCGATAAAATCCGTAAAAATTAATTCTGTCTTACAGTTTTCGTGTAATTCAGCATTTATTCCTTTTCAAACTTCAAAAGGAATTTATCATTGATGTTAGGCAATAAAGTTAAAAGATAGTAACTGTCAATTGTAATTAACAGGGTGGTTTATTTGGGATTATTTCATACATCTCACAGATCATTGTATGTATGTGTTTTGGCATACGGTAAAATTTATAGCTAAGATTAAAAAATCGGATTTAATCGGGCATTAAAGTTTTAAGATTATGTTGACAATGGTATACCCTGAACCCTTAAGATAATAAATAAAATGAACATAATAAATTTTCATATTCTTAAAATAGACGCATGTCGTAACTATTATGGACCCCAATGCAATAGATGCAAGCACAAATCACTTACTCCAACACAGAATATTTTTTGCAATTGCAAATTCAAATAAAAATAAGCTTTAGATGTATAGATACAGAACCCGTTGTCATTTTTCATTATATTATTTAAATTGTTTAAGGAAAATAAACTTTATTAGTAAAAGTAGAAGGTTTATATAGTAAAGTTTCGTAAAAACCAAACGATAACTTGGTGACCTACATCTCTAGAGAGAGACTAAATAGCATTAGTTGTGTCTATTGGGAATAATATTTATAGGGTGCATTATGCACATGACATTTTTATGTTTTCGGCGTTGCGTTGATAGTAATGTATGTCTGCATAGAATTTCCTTTTCATTTGCAGATTTTTGTTTGTCGGTTATTTAATATCTTGTTTAAGTGTATGATGCTCTATAAACTATTGTATAGTTATGAATCGAATGTTACTTTTTTATTAAATTTCAATATGCTTGAAATTTTATATATCCAATATAGATAAACAGAGTACAAAAAATAAATAATAAAGAATATAAAAAAAAGTACAAAAGTAGGTACTACTAGTGATAATATATAGAACAGCGCCGTGGTTATGATCAGAACTAAGTTCGGAGTATAACGGTTTGATTATAAATCTTTGTCCATTGTGATAAAGAATATTATTATAATTTACCTAACCGAAATAGCGCAACGAATCAGTAAACTGTATGTATATATATGTGCTGAGTGTGGGGTGCCCAGATAGAGACTACGGACTTTCATTTGGCACGATCTAGGTCCTTGCTTTTTTCATATCCATACACGAGTATCTATGCTTATTTTCCCGTCGGTTGAAAGTGCAACATTTAATTTTAAAGTAAAAAAAAATCCTCGAGATTTTTCCGTAATACAAACTCCTATATAAAATTAGATGGGACTCGTTCTTATCTATCTAAACATTATGTAACTTTAATGCGGCAAAAATTTATAGAGATTTTTATGAATTTTTTTTTATAGAAATAGGTAACAACTGACAATCGAGCACACAGTCCACCTGATAGTAAGTGGGTGCTGTGGCCCATAGACATTTACATTTATCCTCGATTAAAAACCACAATGCAGATGCGTTGTCACCCCTGAGGACTAAGATTCGGTTCTCTGCACTCACCATACATAACACAGCAGTATTAAGTTGGTTTTTTTCGTTGGTATTCTGTGAGAGCGTGGTCCTTCCCCGGTCGAGCCGACCTATTCGTGCCACAGCCATAATACAACTGCAGTGTGGTTCTACCACGTAAATATCAAGAACTGTCAGGAACACAACACCAGATATTTTATTATTTGGCTCTACGTTACGTTTACGTGTTACTTCACAGTACATAGCATTTTCTCCTGTATCGTAGAGATAGTTTACATACATAAATTGTATTACGACAAATCCTGACCCAAAATAATTATTTGTAGGCCATACAAATACTTGTCCCGTGAGGCATTCGAACCCGCGGTCCAGCAGCGCCGCAACGCTAAATCTGAGCGCACGAAAAACTCAGGCCTGATTAGTTTATTATTTTAAACGCTCCTATATTTTAATAAGTTCGTAAGTACCTATATAGATTCCAAGATACAAATTTTCCTATATTATTATCTTAACAACAATTAAACCATAACAAAAACAGTTACCCTAAAACGTGTCATTTGAATAAAATGACAAGTAATTTATTGTTTAATTCTTGTCCCTTCTCGAGGTGGAACACCAACGCAGCTGGGTTGCCATTGTCTACCAAATTACTGTTTAGATTTCACTACGCTGTTATTTGCACATGCAAATCAGCATTTTGTTTTCATTTTGAAAGGCAGCGATGTCTGAGAGAATAGGAATCGGTACGGTCTTGGTTGCAATAGAGAGAATGTCATTAATCTAGGTATGTTTATGCAAACTGTTTAGAAACGCTTGACTGCTCGAAGTTTATTATATACGTTATTAGTATCATAGTGGTCATCTAAGGCAATATTATTCTCATGGTAGGGCCTTATATGTTATACCTATCATTTCATATACTAATCATCATCATTACATACCATTTAAATTGCACTGCAAAATTACAATTCAAATGATATAAGATTACACTAAATTATTAAAATCACAAAGTAATATACATACAATTTACATTTACATTATTTTACATGTCACGCAAGTCAGAAAATGAACATTTCATATATCTTCTATAATATAAAAATGAATCGCTGAATGTGTTGCTAAGCGCAAATCTCGAGAGCAGCTGAACCGATTTCGCTAATTCTTTTTTATAATATTCCTTGAAGTACGAAGATGGTTCTTACGGAGAGAAAATTTTTAAAACTTGCGTGAAAAAGTCTAAAAACAACACTTTTATATATTTCCATACAAAAGATTCGTAATAATACTTAAAAGTCAATTTGAACTTCAATACCATATCATAAAGTTAGTGTTAGTCGAGGGGTTCCGGGAAGGTGAAACAATTGAGTGACGTTAGTATCGCATAAATATTATGTCAAAATTTGTCAATATTTATAAACACTGGCAGATAGCTGATGTTATAAGGAGTAACTTGGGCTGCTTTTATTTTAGGATTCCGTGAAAAATAATTCCACGCGGCCGAAGTCGCGGGGAACAGCTAGTTCTTCTATATTATAGAAAGAGTGATTCAAAAAGAATGTTGTTGTCACTTGTCGAAACGCGTTTAATGGAAGTCTTATTATTTCGAAAGGCAATTTATTGTACATTTTGATTTTTAATGGAAAACCTTGCTTGGACGCTTTGACTAATCTGGTTCTTGGAACAACTAATCTTTCCCGATTTCTTGAATTGTAGTTTTGAACGTGCATCTTCATTGATAGTTCACTTTTACGCTTGTGCACTTCCAGAAGCGAACTATAAATATGCAATGACACGACAGCCATGGTTTTCGCTTTTTGAAATAGGCTCTTGCTGATGTCAATCTTTGCAACCCATGTATAATTCTAATCGACCTTTTTTGACAAATCAGTACTCTTTCAATTTGTGAAGCATATCGTAATCACGTTGCTAATAATTGAGTGACAATATACAAAATAGACGGATATTAGAGTTTTTCGATCAATAATGGGCTTAAGCTTAAATAAGGCGTAATTTGCACTAGATAACTTTTTACTTGTTAATTTGAGTACCTATAAGAAAAAACATACTTAAATAAATATTATTTGTACATGAGCACTCCTCCACTATCACTATTATACACACATCCCATCACAAATCACCTGACATTGCCACAAGTACAGTCCTGAGTCACCTGCATCCATCGACTACCTGCTTGTTTCATTAAGTGATCATGTGGAGAGTCGCATAACACTGCGTTTTCCAGTACGAAGTTGCCAATCGAGAAATTATTTTTTCCCAACGGTTGTCGCTTCGAGTTATTTGACCAGCCCATTACGATTTCAGCCTACTGATCCGCTGGGGAATCTTGCTCTTGTACATATATATTCGTTACGAATATCATCACGCAGAGAAATTTCGAGCATAGCTCCATCGCTCGCTGTCTCTCTCACTCTCACTCTGAGCTTCTGAGGAAGTAATGTTGAGAGTAGCGGTGCTGGGATCAGTGGTGACGGGGATAGTGCACACAATTGAGGGAGGGCGGGAGGTGCTCTTCATACTAGGTAAGACACATCATTTTATTTTATAACGCGGATGTTTGCGAAAAATTTTTCTAAAAGCTTTTATATAATGGATTTCCGCAAAGTAACGCCTGATTCTATTAATTATATTTATAGTTTTACTTGTTACCGTTTTTTAATGTAGTTAGAAAAAAAATTGACATAATACAATATTTTGTCCATTAAATCAACATAGTTGTTTTTTTTTATAGGATAGGGTGACATACGAGTACACAGTCCACCTGATGGTAAGTGGTTGCTGTGGCCCATAGACATCTACATTTATCCTCGTCGAATCAAAATGCAGATGCGTTGTCAGCCGTGAGGACTAAGATGGAATGCCTCTTTTCCTTTAAATTTGGATTGATGTGAATATATAACTTAGGTCTAAATAAAACGCTTTTATTTCTAAACTAACACCCGCTCGGTGATCGAAGCCATGTGAAAATTGGAAAAATCAATAAATATTGCGTCCCCTCTAATGCAATGATGGATAGTGCCACACTTATCTGTCGGTGACATCGCTGACCGATGCGCAAACAGTTATTTTTCCCAGTTCCTTTGTTGTGTACGGCTTTGATGTTGTAACAACTCGTGTAGTCGGGTGCTTTTAAATTGTTACATTTAAAATTAAGATTTTTGTGTTTTTATTCACATAAACGTTTTAAATCGTTTTAATCACAAACGTTCAGCCTAACTTTTGATTGATATATACACTGAAGAAGTATAAGTATGACTCGCAAATATTTGTAATTGTTCTGATGATTGTTCACATGTATGTTCTTTAAGCACGTTTGAGAAAAATGATGAGAGTGAATTTTTTACGATGTGCGCTCACACCGACAGCTAAAAACGACAACATGAAGTTGTTACCATGCGCGCGCACACCGAAACCTAAAAGCGACAACTACAGTTGGTAATTGTCTGTCAACTGTCAAGTTTTCGTGAGAACTGATAATTATATTCAAGGTAGTGATTCAAATATAATATATGAATCTATAAAAACGTATTTTATTTTTGTTATTTTTGTTTTGCAATTTTATGTACGCACACAAGAAGTACAACTTCTTACGTGCGTATATAAGTACACACACACGTTTTTATAAATAACTTGTAAATTTTAATCTTAATACATGAAAATAACACAGGTAGTTAGTTCCTTGTAGAGTAGGGTTCTCCCCGCAACTAGTGACGGAAGTCGTGAAACCCATATATACACCAGAGCGCATTCAGCTAATTTAATTTCAACTTCTCCGCGATAAGAAGATTGTTTTTATTGTGCTGTACAGTTTAAACTATGCAAATTTATTAAAATAGGTTGATGTTGAATAAAGGCAACATTAAGTTGTAATTTGTAGTTGCATATTTATTTAAATTTCTTTTAATGAAGCAGAATAAAGATAAAGAAGCATAAATAATATTACAGCACTTGCATACAGACTAGTGTATAAATACAGGTCCTAATGCTTTTTACTCGTATGTTTAATATTCTTTTTAATTATTGCATCCTTAAAATTATAGGCAACGTGTAGCGGCGGTTTAAGAATATCCACTACCCCATATCGTATGTGGATGTCATATGGCGATGAAGTGCAACAAATCAGGTGACGAGCAAAAGATGCCGTTGCTAACCCGCCTGCCAAGCGTATGAGATAATATAATGGAGGAAGGCCTATGTTCAGTAGTGGACTTATGACATGCTTTAACGATAATGGTAACGGTAAAAAGGAGGATATTTTATACTTACTAGGCATTCATTATTTTTGAAATGTCACACGAATTTTGTCATATTCTTGTATATATATTAAATTAATTATTGAAATATACTTAACGTACTTAACCAAATAGTTTGAATTCAATGGGAATTCAATTTATTTTGCAACCAGTGACGACATAAATTTCTATGAACTTTACAGATAATCCCCAATTCAACCCTCTGTTATTAACCCGTCCGAACTAACGACTTCACTATCGCTCATGGGCACACACATGCGACTGACAGTACTGTTATTACATCATTAATAAAATTACAAAACTGTAGGCCCATGTGCTGCACCGTTCTAACTTTACAACCCATTCCGTGACAACCCATCGAGTTCAACCCACCGAAAGGGTTGATGCATTCGCTTTAATTAAATTTGGGCAATCATCATCGCCAGTTTATAAGGATGTTACAGTGGAGCAGTGATACCATTGTGTGAATTAAGTAAATTAATTTGAATCACGTATGTTAAGAGATCTACTTTATCTCATCTACATCCTAATAATAGAAACAAAATTGTAGAATATATAACATATGTTTATGATGGTAAAAAGGATTACTATTCAGGAAAAAAGTTGTGTAATATCGTATTAGCTGGTTTGATTGGTAATAACATTTTGTTTGAACATTTCTATTGAGTCTACACTAGTCTAGGTTTATTCTTTAACTCGGATCGAGTCAAAAGTTGTTCAAAAAGAAATTGTTAGTCTGGCGGTGTTGTGATCTCAATATCTCTGACAATGCATCGTAAGAGCGCTATATCGCATACAAGTGGTTATCGTTAATAAAGTTAGTACTTAGTGGTTATAGTTCGAAAATTCATTTATGATCACTATCTGATTCGTATATAGTATCTTTGGGAGTGAGGGTAAAAAAATAAAAGGTAATACGAACAAATGAAGGTAGAATGGCAATCTCTCACTTTTTCTAGCAGTATAAATATCGGGTAGGCGACTAAGATAGATCAGTCGGTAATTCTACGAGTCTCATTATCGTTATTATTCCCGTTAGGCTAAAAATTCCGTCCACACTGAGATTCTGCCTAATTAAGATAAGTGTCGTGGTTCTGTTCGTTGTAGAAAATCTTCTAGAGTAAGTAAGAAAGATCGTGTTGCTGAGACGCAGCCCTGTATTACTTACATTGAGATGTGTAGTATTGCTGTTGGTTTGCATACTTTGGTGGTATTGTAGCGGCGCTGTCGTCGCGCCACAAGCGAAACACATCGGAGCCTAAATCCCACTAACAAAGTTCCGGAGTTAAAGCAGCATATATAGAATAGCTCCGAACTACCAATCGGAGCATTGGCCCGCTCCCCAGGCAGAACACCTTGCCCGGCGGGAGATCTCCCATTTTCCTTCCAACCGCTACAGTGGTGACCAACTAACGTGATATGAACACGCAACCAACAAACCTTCGGAAACTACACCTTCAAAACCTTCATCATCCTCAAGTATCCCATTCATTCGCTCGCGAGCAGATATTGTCTGCAGTCTTCACATTCTGCAAGCCATTTAGCTTTACAAAGGTTCATCGCAGCACTGGAATAATAATGCTTCCTGTTTCTTCAAGCTACTCTCTGCGCTACAGTGTTCGGCACGGCTCTGAGCCTTACTGCTCGCCTCTGCTTCACGGCACTCTCGCAGTTCACTTGCCTTCTTCTCGACTCACCGCAGACTACAAGGCAATCCCTGGCACTTGCAAATTCGTCGACATCTAGACTGAACTATCGACCTCCGGTCTGAGCAGAGGGGTGATGTAGCGGCGCTGTCGTCGCGCCACAAGCGAAACACATCGGAGCCTAAATCCCACTAACAAAGTTCCGGAGTTAAAGCAGCATATATAGAATAACTCCGAACTACCAATCGGAGCATTGGCCGCTCCCCGGGCAGAACACCTTGCCCGGCGGGAGATCTCCCATTTTCCTTCCAACCGCTACAGTATCATGTAATTATGTCCTTCACGTTACACCGATGTGTGATTGGGACGGGTACATATTAAGGTTGGTGGACATTAAGATATTATGTCTTTGCGCAACGACTTGCGGTACACCGTACCGCAACTTTCCAGTGAGTATCCAACGCCCGTCGCAACGAGTAGTGTTTTGTACTATCGTAAAAATGCCTGGTTGTGTGCTTAAAGACTGTTCTAAACAGTCGATAACATCAAAAAAAGTGATGGTTTAACATTTTATAGATAAGTAGACATAAATACGTTTAAAACTTTTTGATAAAATATTTTTCGCAATGTAACAACGCCCAGGAGAAACGAGTTGCCGCGGACGCCATTTTGCAGTACAAATTATAGAGTAATGAAAATAGAAGACAATTTTATTTTGTTATTCAGTTGTCATTATCAGTTTATTCAAATATTTCAATAGTACAAACTACAGTACAATAATACAAAAAAAGTAGAACTTATTACATGCGTAGTTTATGAAGAGAAACAATTTATGATTAACTATTTTACTTCGTAAAATAATTTTATCTATGTACCATATATTTTAACAGTGGTAGAGCCACGCGGCAGCTTTTGCTGTCGCACGGATAGGCCGACTCGAACCAGGGTAGTACCACGACCTCATAGAAAACCAGCGTGAAGTAGAGGTTTACCTCTGCGTTTCGCTTGGTGAGCGCAGGTGGCCGGAGGCCCTTTTTACTGGAAATGAGGCATTCCATCTTAGTCCTCACGAGTGACAACGCATCTATATTTTGATTTGTAACAGAGGATAGATGTAGATGTCTATGGGCCGCAGCAACCACTTACCATCAGGTGGACTGTGTGCTCGTTTGTCACCCTTATCCTATAAAAAAATTGTAAGTATAAGTGATTTTTTTTTATTACTAATTTGAATGCGTTTGACAACACCTCACCTAATGGAAAGAATATTGTGTAGAATAGATAAAATAGTATTTTTTTTTAAATAAAAACTTGTTTTTGAAGGTTTCTACAGCCGGGACATGAGAAAAGAGAAGCGTGGATTAAATTTGTATAAAATAATCGGAATAAAGAAACAACTAAAACATTACGTTTCGTTGAGAAAGATGTATTCATTTGTTTACTTGATCATTCTTTTGAGTAAACTTCTACATTAAATCATAGAGTTAATCTGATTCCTGCTATAATAAATAAATAGAGGTACAACTGTAAGGTTGCACCACGAGGAAAAGACAACGAATGATTACACGAGCAAACGGCAAAAGCTCACAAAACTTATGTGTGTATATTATGTAAAGGAAATTAAAATTATTATTAATTTATACATTGTTAATAAAAATAATTTGAATTATTTGTGTATTTTTATTTACCATATACCTAAATTTACTTAATAATAACAATTTACAATATAAAGTAGGTATATTATTAACAAATATATCACCATTTGTCATTTCTGTCCGCCACAGGCTGCTCTATGACAACGAATGCTTCCACTGGCGCGCGGTTTTTGTTGTACGTGTCTGTTCTCGTACTTTAGTATATAATAGTTCAATGTTGGTGGAACTTTATTTGCTCCACACTGAATATATAGTACAGTGCGTTGTCTTATTCCTCATAATAATTAATTGCGTAAGCAAGAGAGCAAGTTGGACATCCGCTCTCACACTTTTATTATTTTTAAAAATTAATCTTCAAGAGTAGTATCTAATACGAGTAATTTTCTTTATTTAAATAATTTTGAGAAGTCCGCTAACGGACTGAAGCAGTGCAGTTGACTAGTTACTCATAAATGAGAAGAGGCTGTGCCCAACAGTAGTACGTATATAGGCTATAGCTTTAATATTAAAGTTAACTATTCATATTACCAAATCATCAACCCTTGCAAACTCACATTCAATAACTCAATTTAATTCTTTGCAATTTTCATTTCGCTAGCTTGAATTAAAAAGGAAATTCTCTATATTAATTACACTGGGAAGATTGATTGAAAAGATGCAATAGAAACAATCGCACTGTCATTTTAGTGTCAATCGCATCGCGTGCTGTTTTATTGTGAAGTAAAATTTACCCGCCAATTTTGAGATTTGATCGTCAATATGTGGTAAGGGAAACCGATCTTTTATAGTGTGAGAGTTTAAAGCCCTATAATCGACGCAAAGCCTATAGTCACCGCCTTTCTTTTTCACCAATATAACTGGACTTGCATATTCGGATGTTGATTCGCGTATTATGCCGGCTTCAATCAAGTCTTGCACCTTACTATTAACGATTCCTTTTCTTTGTGTGATAGTCTATATGGCTTAAAGTAAACTGGTTTTTCAGTAGTTGTCCGTATATGCAAATTGGAATACTTTCCCTTACGTTTGATCATTTTGATTGACGTCGTCTTATTTATATGCATTCCAAAAATGAATGTGAATTTTAAAAAGGTTACATTAAGCACGCCATGCGGTGAGTCAAGCGTACTAAGGGTGCAATATTAAAAGGCTTAAAAGTGTTGGTTTCAAAAAAGCTTCAAAACATCTCTATGCCTACGCCCTCTTAAGCACAGTATTAAGGGCACTTGGGCTTCAAGAACGCCCGTATATTACGGGCGCCCTTTTCTTTATCGACAAGATTTTATGTACATTTTTATTGCTACTAATTACTAACTAATTTAACCTCTTTAAATTATTATTAGACCCTTCGAAATAATTTTTGTTTTATTTCTCGCATGCAGGTTTCCTTACGATGTGTTCCTTTACCACCGATACGTGGTACTCATGCTGCTGCTATAGTATTAGTATGGTTATAGCACGAATGGGTCGACTCGACCGCTGAAGGACCACGCTCTCACAGAATACCAAAATAAAAGCAGCAGTAATAACATAAGAATTTCAGTTTAATAATTGCTTATTAAACTTTGCAAGATCGTCTAACTTGATTCGGAGCTCTAATTAAAATTAATTTGTCTTAAAAGACATATTGTTCTCTAACTTTAACTCATAGTGATATTGTTGATCTCTTAAGCTCATTAAAATTGATGTTTCATTCCCATTGTATAAATTACAGACTAGCGGAAAATTAAAACGATACCCGAGGCGACTACGTCCTCCGCGCTCCCTGCTGTATGCAGTCTATAGAAAAAATATGCAAAACTGGGACGAATCAGAGAAAAACTTGGTATATTTTCATACGTTTACTTTGCTGTAAAAAGTTTGTCGGTCTGGCGAAGTAAAGATATATTTCATGTTTTTTTTTTTCAATTTCGTCTGTTAAAATCACAACAGACAAGATTTTTTCATTACTTTTTTATAAAGTCTATCGATTTATCCGAGAATGACACCCGATGGTAACTGGTTAATAATGCTGTCCACTGCGCATTAAAAAGACAATGAGAAATCCCTTTTATAATTATGACGTATTTGTTAATGTGGGTGAGCATACTGTTATCAGGCAATTACAGACGTGGCGAGTGGACCACAGTCTGTTGTTAAATACCCGCCAATAATGTACTTATGGAGAGTGTCGGGACGAGATTTGGCTTATGAATTGTAACCTTGTAAATTGAATGAACTTAAACAACAGCGCAAAATGTCAATTATATTTATTTCAATGCAATAGACATTTCTTGTAGGACGAAACGGATTTTTAACTCCATAATAAAAATCTCGATATAAACAAGGATACGTATAAGGATAAGTATAAGTAGTTGATTCTAAAAAAATATGCTTTTAAAAAGCAGATAAACCTTGCGACAAACTTTTATATCATATAAATTATGAAATGTAATAAATTGACGGCATTGCTTTAATTTGAACTATTTAGAGTATTTCAATTAAAGCCTCTTTTTAAAAATGTTTATTACTACGTATACATTTTCCTAATATGCTAGAAATTTAATTGGTATGCAGTTGAGAATCGGTCAAAATATTACTTAAGCTGTTATGATGTGAAAGTTTTCAGTAGCACAGATTATAATGGCTTAGGAAACATTTCTGAAGGAGGGTGCAGCTCAAGGAGGAAATTTTTGATCTCACTCCCTACCTCTACTCTCTACAAAGGTATATTCTACTCTCTAAAGAAGTTAATATAGGATTTTACAAATAAATAAGTAACTTAAGTAAATATAAAACTCCGCGCTAGCTTAAATTTACCGCATCGCCCCTCCAACTCCACTCTTCTCAACTATTCCAACCCTTATATGATGTACCAGTTGTAAGAGATCTTTTTCTCTAAACTTCACTTTAGCTTCTATGCCGCTCATAAACATACAAGTATCTCATAATCTATCATAGGCGTTATACTACTAAATAGGCCTCCTCCTCGTAAATTTGTGATAAATATGTTTATAATAAAGCCTTAATATTTACATTTTCCGTGCTTTCTTCTTTCCAAAGTATAGTTAAAAACTTGTGAATTTGAATGCAAATAAGTTTACTTGTAAATTAATTTATCTGTTCTCTTTGAAAAATGATTTCCTAAAAAATTAAAAAAAAAAATGTTTGATACGTCTTGGGGACTTTCAAGAAAACCGCCTACTCCTCTTTTAAAAGGCCGGCAACGCGTCTGCAATTCCCCTGGTGTTGCATTTTTTCATGGGCGGCTGTAGTCACTTACTATCAGGTGAGCCGTATGCTCGTTTGCCCCCTCTCCTTTAAAAAAAAATGTTGCATATAGATCCAGTCTTCTTTGCCTGTTGTACTAATCTTGAAAATTGTAATTGTTTTTTGATGTCTGCATTTAGTGTGGGACAAAAAATTGTTCATATTAATGATTTCTTGTATTTACGCGAAGACTACACATTAAATGAAACTACAAATAAAAATTTTATGGATTTTATCGCGTTTAATTTAACTTTTTAATTCTCGACGTTTCGGGTGTTTCATAGTACATATTACCATATTACCGGAAAAATCTTTATATATAAAAATAAATATTTGTTTGTACTATATGCGTCCCTACACCATTCATCCGAGTACGATTAAACTTTGCAAAGTTATTGTGTGCGCACCCGCAAAGCCTTCTGATAAAATAATTAATATATGCTTGTTTGTTTGTTTGTTCGTTTTCTACGCGTTCCTCTAACATTTATCCGATTACGATAGAACTTTGGTGAGTTCTAAAAAAATGCATTGCAGCTCATGCCGGGCATGGCTAGTGACATTTATAATATTTACCACAGAACACAATTAATCTCTACCGAGAGATCTTTACTAAAGTGCAAAAGGAGGATGTGCTAAGTGTATTTGTGTGACAGTTCTATCATAAAGTATATAAATCACTACGATCAATTCTCATGAAAATATCATATTTCAAGCTCACTCAATTTAGACTTGTAACTAAAAATAAAACTAGGTTTCAATTAGTTATTTATTTTATTAAAAATAAGTATTCAAGGTCAATAGAAAATAAAAGTCCAGACATGGTTTTATTTATTGTTTCTGTGTAGTCTATTTTATGCTATGTCTGTTAAAAGTTGTAAAACATACAAAACAGGCTTTTTATAGATATACACAATTAAACGTTTTAAAACTATCATTACAATATAAAGTCAGTTTTGCTTTTTTTGTAAAATCCATGCGTTCAACTTGTAAAGCAAGTTCCAAATTAAATAATGTGTATCGGTTGACACCCTGACACATTGACTAGTAATAGGCGTCAATCCTAAGGCTAGTCAGCGCTACTGTGTCCTTCAGTACGATTGTGTTACTCAGGTGAAAATCGTGGTTTACTTTGTTTGGATGTTTGATGTTTGGTTTCATTATAATGTATAAATGTCTTAGCCGACCTTTTTAATCCTTAGTTGAAGGTTTTTGCAAGAAACCGATATCTTTTTAGATTATTACCTTGTTTTAGGTTACAGATCATAATCAAATATTATAAACATATAACACAGTTGCGGCGCCGTTCCCACTGACAAACTATATCAACCAGAGTAAAACAATCAAATTGCTCTGTCTGTATTGCTAACAAAGTATCAAATATATGGTTATTTTGAAGTCAGTACAACTTCACTCCAATGAAATAGAGCGAACATTATGTTTCCGATGGAATTTATGTGTAGTGAAACTTTATTAAATAATTTAAAACTTAAAACCCTTTCCGCGAACGTTAAAATAACATTTACTGTTCCAAATTATATTAAATTAAGTAGTAATAGATGATGGGGAAATTGATGCTAGATATATTTTTTAAATGATCATTGTTATGGTTCTAAGGAATAATAACATACGAGAGTCTTTCCATTTACAAAAAAATAAAATATATGAAGTTTCGTTGGCAAGAATATACATATTGAAATTTAAGTTGTTTTTATTCATAATTCTTGCTGATTATAGTCAAACGTTTAAAAGGAAGGATATTTTTTTTATAACACAGTTTACAAATGTGTCACTATGTTTGAAGTAGAAAAAAGCGGTCGGACGCATTATACAAATTATGTACATGATAATAATGTTAATACAGAGACAGAAGCGCCCTAATTAATTAACATTGTTTTAGCTATAACTTACTTAACATATATGATATGCAATGATACAAGTCGTGCTATGTCGTCATTATAACAAGTGGTTATACTTTTAACTCATATCACATTAACTTACGTAGATAAAAATTTCCATTTGTATAAGTTTCATTTTGAATTTCATTTCACAACTCCAATGTTACTTGTTTTTATAACAGGAATAAAGTCTTATGGCACTCGAAATAAAACTAAACGGAGTATCACTAACACGCGGTAGTAATGTTCTAATTTTTATTTAGTCTAAAAGTTCTACAACAGTCTATTCGATCTACCAACAATTAAATCGTATGTTACCTTAAATATATCCGTGGTTTAGAACTCGTATATTTATGTCTTATAAATTGTTACGTAGACCATTTTTGCACGCATAATTTAAACATGACTAAGCATACAGTATTTATTTGCGAAAATGAATTAAAATTGGGTTTAGAAATGTGTTTTTCCTTCTACATAAATATTTACAATACTGTGGACTGTAAGTTACATTCAGTTAATGCCAAGCGTATTTTTTAACAGTTTCTAAACACTTACACTAATGATATTAAGGTTGCAAATTCGTTTATCGATATAAAGACGGACAATCGATTTTATTCAATCCCAGTAGTAATTGTTACAAATAATTATTACAGATATTATTGTTTTAAATATACTTAGGGTTAAAATTTTAAACATTAAATTTTTATATCAATATTATAGTATATACATTATTTACAATAAAATTTTGTACAAAAGACTAGTTGTTTATAAAACAATTACAGTTACAAGAGGAAAAGAATAATGACATTTTATGTATTTTACACATGCACAAACAATATGAACTTATCATACCGTTTGTGTAAATAATTTATTAGGCCAAGATCCTTGTGTTTTACCAAAAAGAAAAGGTGTCGGTATAATCAAGTAAATGAACACTGTATAACTATTTATATTAGCATAAAAAAGATCTCTACAGTGTAAGGAAGAACTGCGATCCCTCTTACGACATCACGTATTTAGTGCACTGTTACAATACAAGTCGGTCTAAACGTCCGTTTGGCACAAATCGCCGAAAACCGGCAAGGCGTGATACTACCGTGTCACTGAATCAACACGCGGATGAGGTGCCGGGGGTGGGTGGGTAGGTACTAACGACGGTTGTGAAGCGCCACTCATAACTGTCTGCCCATGTCTGAATGACGTCAATTGAGCTAGTGTTCTGGGACCATCGTTGTCAAAATTAGGCCTTTCATATTGATGTTTAGTCCTTTGTATTTGTTGATTTAATTCATCGTAATCCAGACCTTCAACGTAATTTTCTTCATCAGATTCTTCTTCCCCAAACGCCCTATAAGTTGTCTCAGATTCAGAGTTGTTTCTCGAACCATACGTCCCACCTATTAATGACTGTGTCACGTCTGTTTTTATAATATTTCTGTCACCTTTTCTTTCTTCCAAGCTCTGGTTATATCTCATTTGAGCTTTCGGTGTCTTTTCTAATGCAGGCAAATCGTGAAATTTCAGTACATTTGGATGACCTTGAAAGTATTTCTCACTGTACACGTTTCTGTTGTAATATCCACCATTGCTAGCAGGATATAACTCTTCATCTGGCATATAAGAGTTATCAAAACTATCTACATTTTTACCTCCGGGAGGAAACCAACCCTGAAAAATATTTAATATTAAAAATATTTTAGGTATTAAAATAATACAAAAGTAGCTATCGTTTAAATAAAAAAATTGTTACCAGCGAGCTGACACATTGCCGGGTGTTAGCAACTAGCGTTACTGAGGCGTACGCTGCAGGACTATTCACTGTTTTCGTAGTATTCCACTCATTTCCGTTGACTCTCGAAGATGATACTTCAGCATATTCGGGTAGTGGATGAGGTACTTTGGTATATTCTGTAATTGTCTTATCCTTATTTTGAGCTGAATGATTACTAGACATACACAGCCCAGGCTGATTTTCCATCCATAGTAGTGATTCTGTTTTTGTTACTGTGTTTTTATTATAGCAACTACTTAATGGATGAGATAGCGACACTGCAGTTTTTATGTTCATTTGAGTAACTAAACTTGTTCCATTGGAATCTAAAATTATAAAACATTTTAATAAAATATTATAAAACTATAATTAAAAAAAATTACACTGTGGAGTTTGACATGAGAATGTCTATGAATGCCTTAGACTTCGTAATTTTAAGAAAAATTGACTCGAAATTTATAACAAATGTTTGACTTAAAACTATTAATGGATGAATTTATGTGAGAATCATTATTAAAAACAATATTTTTTTGCTTTTATGTTTTGAATTTACATCATTCCTTTGTACCTCAAAACGTGAATTTAAAGTGAAAGAGATCTACTACGCTCACGAGATAGGGCTCGTGCTACCTTTCAACTCAAAAGTAATCTAGCACCCCTCACTCCCCGTCGCATGGTAAAGCCTCCATCAAACAAATACTCGGGACCCTGTTCCACCCCTTAACACCCTAGGAATGTTTTTAATTTTAAAATACTGATGCGTATTGTTCATAAAAACAATTTACGCAGGTAATCAACATGACTTCTGAAATAAGTAACTTAAATTATTGTTGTTAAGAAATATTTACCATATATATTTGGTAGGGCAGATTTTTTCGCAAAAATGTTGTGCTTCCGTACATAAATAATACCGCCAACCATAATAATTTTAAATAGTATTATAGCTCCAATAAGAAAGTAAAACCACGACTCAAGTACAAAATCTCCAGCAACTATAGATACTTCTCCATTTATGGGGTATCTGAAAAAAAAATCATGTTAAAGTGTTTAAAGAAAGAAAGAAGTTCTTTGTTTCTAATTTTAAACAAATTATCCTACAATATATATTGAATGGGATGTACCCACTGTAAAGTAGTCATATTTACCTTGACATTGGATCTAATCCGATTGATCGAGAATCTGTGTTAAAGTACACTTTTTGACTAAAAGGACCTAAACCGACTAATGTCTCGGCTGCAATTTGAACGGAATAACTAACTCCTGATGTTAAATTTGTCATTATAAGACTAGTTGCTTGTTGAACTGTTGTGTTTATAGCGACCATAGATTTATTGACAGGTATATCCAACCAATTAACAATTACATTATAACCTATAATAACTCCATTTTGCACATTAATTTCTGGAGGTAACCACTTTAAATGAACTGTTGTAGAGTTCAATATAAGCATCTCTATCTTGGTAGGTGGTCCATCAGGTACTGTAATAAAAATATATATATATGTTATTTAGCCACAAGTAATTTTGAGGTAATATATAGATAAAAGTAATTTTCAATTACCGTCATCTAAAGTTTGTGCGACTCTAGAATTTGATGGTTTGCCTTCAAACTTCCTATAAAATGGTATAAGGAAAAATTCATATTTCGTGTATTTCCGCAAAGATGTTATTTCATATCCAGAAACATCGTTAGAGTGAAAAATAGTTTTCATTTCATATTCCTCGGTTCTATTATCTAATGCTCGAAAGTATATAACAAGACCTTCTAAATAAAAGAAATTCAATATTTCCCACATTAGTTTTATAGTTTTAGAATCGATAGGAGTTGCTTCTATGAGGTCTACTATATTGTCTGTCATTATATTACTTCTAAATTCAGTGTTATTAGAAAATATTCCATTAGGCCATATATTATCCTCTCCAACTCTTACCGAATCGGAAACAGGACTGGGTCCAGACAAGCCATGTGAATTTTCTGCTCTAATAATAAACATATACGTAATACCAGGTATTAAAGACTTCACACTATATTGTGTATGATGTATTCTTTTAGCAACAGTTACCCATCCACGAGAATTTCTAGGTGTGTTGTTTCCTGAAAGAGTTTCCCTAGAGAAAACTTCTACTTGATATCCTAATATTGAAGACGATCCGATTTTATTGTTTTGATTCCAAATAAGGGTTACACTTGTTTCTGTTATATTAAATATTTGTGGCTTTGTAGGTGGCCCCGGTAATGCAGAAGTATCTGCAGCTCTAAAAAAATGAATATTGGGATTTATAGGGCTATCTACAGTTAAAACACCGCTCCAAACATATTTCCCTTGAGGCGAAGAAGCAACACATGTGTATGTACCACTGTCATCCTTATCCAAATCTTTTAAAATAAGTGTGCCATCATTTGATACATTTCTTCTATAGTTTTGTATCAATGCTTTCCCTTCAAAATACCAAGCGATGATTGGTTCAGGTGTGCCAATAGCCGAACACGGAAAAACTGCCATCGATTTTATAGGTAATGTTTGGTTAGAAGGACCATTAGTTATGATTGGTGGAGGGCGATCATCATCCGAAGTTACGGTTAGCTTCCCTCTTATGAATGAACTGCCAGCCAAGTTGACCGCGGAACAAACTATCGTGCTTCCACTATCGTTCTTATTCGTATCGTTAATTGTAAGTATTGTAATGCCATTAGCAACTGACGCAGCATGATATTTGCCTTTTGACATGCCTGGAAGTATAATTGTCCGGTTCCCTTCCATACTCCAGAATATAGTAGGTTCAGGTTTGCCAGAAGATGTGCAAGTAAATGTTACTGCTGAACCGCTTTCAATAATCACACTATTTGGCTTTAAGTTTATTGTTGGTGGATCTAAAAATAAAAATAACAAACTATTCAGTAACGTTTGTTAAAAATCAATATAACTGAAATATAGCTCAAAAAAAAGTACCGTAGACGGTCAAGTAGCCACTTGCACTCACTGCGCCAACTGAATTATCGGCTTCACACGTATATTCTCCCTCGTCTCCTAAAACGATATTGTCTAGTCTGAGACTTCTATCGTCTAAAACTTTCACGCGACCGAGGGGCATGTTTCCACCGCCTGCTGTACGTCGCCATAGAACATCAGGGAGGGGGTCTCCACCCACTCGGCATTGGAATGTTACGCTGCCCCCAGTCTCAGCAACTACATCATCAGGCCCAGCAATCAAATACGGCTTAACTGTTTAAATAAAAACAGAAATAAATAATCTTTACTATATTTTAGTATATTATGCATGTAAGTAAAAGCTATAAAATGTGTTCAAACTAATTAAAAAAATTATATTCTTAATAAACATCGATAAAGTAAACGAGTTTCAAAAGAAATAGAACTTGATATTGTACAAACATGACAAGAATATGTAAAAGTACTTACTGTGTATTTTTAATGTAGCTATGGTAGATTCCCTAGTTCCAGCTGCATTCCGCGCAATACACTGATACCTACCATTATCAGTTTGTCTAGCATCTTGTATAACAAGACTTCCACCGTCGACTAGGTGCATCCTGAAATAGAGATTAATCGTGAAATAATACAGAAAAAATTTAATAATGGTTTTAAACCGTGTTCATAAAGTACGACGTTACAAAAGTTATTTAAATATAGGGCGGAATAATTGCAAAGGAAATTAACATTCAATAAAGGGTCCAGTAAGTCAGAACTATTCAGATTTTTACTTAATTGCTTGTCAAGCTCTTCAAATATCCCCTACTCTGGCGTTATTATTGTCTTCTTTAGCGTACTAGAAATCCATAAGATTTTATCTTACAACTATACAAATACTTTGTTTGCAATTCACGTAGAATGAAATTGAATTTTAAATATCTATTTTATAATTCTTTTTTAATGCAAAATTGCGGAAAAGTAATAGGTATTCATACCGAAATGTCCGTCAATTACCTAATATACAATTGTGTACAAAAGAAATCACTGCTATGCATAAATAATATAGTCAGTTGAAAGCCATCGAAATATTTTTTTAAACTTTTTTTTTTAGAAATTTTGACCATTAAAAATCAGTATAATATGCATGCAGTCCGCATAGAATTGTGTAAACATAATATGATTGATAAAATAAAGCGTAGCAAAACATATCTTTACTCACCTTGTGTCACCGTCAAAGTGAAGTATTTGTCCATTTTTTTTCCAATACACTGAAGGTTCTGGAGACCCTCTTGGTGGAGAACATTCTAATATCACAGTTTCACCCTGAGCCGTTTGCGTTGTAACAGGCTCTAGACGAAACTCTTCGCGAAGTACTGCACACCAATAAATGATTAAACTTATAATAAAAATTAAAACAATGCAGATAAAATAAAATAAAATAATTACCAGCAACATGCAACGTAGCATTTCTGCTTCTAGCGGTTCCGTAAGGATTTGTTGCTTCACACCAATATACTCCAGCATCTGAGTGCGCCCTACCATGCGTGGCTCTTAGAAAGAATAAGTCTCCAGCTGGTAATAGGCTTCGATGGGTATCGGAAACAACTAGCGTTCCACTTTTGTACCATCTTATTGTTGGTGAGGGTGAACCACCAGCTCTGCAGTTTAATGTGGCAGGCTGATGCCTCGCTACGGTGACGTCTACGGGCTGCTCTATGATGTACGGTGCTTCCCCGCTGCCTACATAATCATCGTTAATGCCGCCTTGAGCTGGACCTACAAAAAAGTTTATACGAGTTAATAAAATATTTTAAATTTTGTAGCGGTATAAATCTGTTGCTGGACATGGCCCTACCTAACCTAGTAATAAGCTCTGTTTTCTAATAATATTTTTTTCTATAAAACCCCCCATTGATACCAAAAAATTATATATCAATGAAAACCCCTTATATACAAACGCCTTATATTAGTATAGTATATGGGATATGGATATATCCTGAGCTCTGATATTATCTCATGTAAAAGATAAGATTAATATGGTATCAGATGTAGCATAACATAGTGCAGAAAAATTACATAATTAATAAACGTAACATTAAATTCCTGATTTAATATAGTTTTAGGAGTAATTAACAACCTGTTCTTTTATCTAAGTCAGCAGAAGAAGAATATTCTAGACGTGGCGGCAAAATAGAATCCACTATTCCAACAGTTCCAGTTTTTAATGGAATCATTAAAGACTATAAAGCAATGCTGCATACAAAATAATGAATCATAAACACCGACTCTGTACCAAAAAATACCCTAAAGAAGAATCGATTGTTAGAACCCCAATATTTTACTATGTTTATAGAGAAAGGCGCAGATGTTAGTTTTTGACACTTGAATTGATGTATGTTCTTTGTTGTGTCCAAAGCTATTATTATACCGTCGAAAATCGATCCTTACGAAAAAAATATCGATTTACCCAAAAATCAACCATTTGCAAAAGTTTGCGACTCAATATTCGATGGCCGCGTTGATGTACAAAATCAATAGCGATTACTCTTTTGTGCAAAATAATTGTGTTTATTTATTCACGTGTCCCAACATTGTGAATGCGGTACGTTACTAGGCCTAATCTATAATTGAATCTCCGTTTGATGTGCTATCGTTTCTTTTTTACAGATAATACAATACATAGGAATGATTATTTTTGCATAAAACAATTTTACGCAAGATGATAATTAAAAAAATTACAAACATATATTTTAATAAATAATAATTGTTTAAGCTGTTGCTGACCGTATGGGGAAGCTCAAGGTCATTCAGCGGGACGGAGAGAGGGCTATTCTCGGAGTTTCTCTGCATAATATTCTTCGTAACGAAGATATCTATAGTAGAACCAGAGTAACCCACATAGCCCAGTCGGGTCAATTCGGATCAGTAATCTGAAGCGGTCATATATGAATAGAGTTATAAGTCTAAGAACTGACAACCGATGGAGAAGAAAGTTTTCTGAGAGGCAGCCTCGTACCGGTGAGTGAAGTGTTGGGTGGCCTCCCACTAGATGGAATGACAACCTGGTAAGAAATGCAGAAAGTCGATGGATGCAGGCGGCTTAGGTCCGCGCTTTCTGCCATTCCGTGGAGGAGGTCTATGTTCAGCTGTGGACATGTGATAGGCTGTAATGATGATGATGATGATGATGATGACAAAGTAATTAAGTCATAGTAGGAAGGACGAGTGGGTGCGTACATATATAGCATTTTAATTTCCTTTCCTTCTAACGTAGTTTATAGTTTTGAACAATATTTGAAATTGGTGTAGATCATCATAAAATCAAAATTATAATAACGTTTTACTAAACAGACATCTAACCACTGCAAAGAACGAAAACATTCTTAGAAGACTCCGATGTATATAAAATATTGTTTATGTTGATCGCGATACGTGACTTTATCGGTCATAAAACTTACTTTATTGCATAGTTGCGACTTTGAATCCAATCGATTATTGGATATAAGATGAAAGAATATTATATCCTTTCGAGCAAGTTTTATTTGAAATGTATATATATATCTGTATCTATATTTATTAGAAATTATATCTATCAATATATTGTATCGTTAAAATTACATGAAAGTCTATTTATAAGCGTCGCGACAGCATACGAACTATGAACAAAGCGTTCGCTGTAAATTACACTGTATACGAACAACCCGGGAAGACTCAACCAACCAACCAACTTCAAATAAAGAATACTATAGAAAAGTTGTCATCTCTGTAGACTAAGAAGTCTTTATACCAGAACGGAATACTGCAGTGCATGCATAGCTTTTTGGCGGCAAAAATTATACTTTCCCAGACTGCCAGTTCTCTCACCGAGTAATTTATTAACGATTAATTTTAATACAATATTCTAAAGTGTGTTGTATAATATGTTTCAAAGTGTACAGTACAGCTATAGTACCTACTTATCGTAAATTTCACAGTACACGAGCAGCCCAGGTTCGATCGCAGGCTAATAAGGCAACTGTTAATTGCAATTTTAAGTACTGATTTTTGTGTTATAGAGAAATATCGTGTAAATATGTGGAAAAACCTGCATATGTAAAAATTTTAATAAATTATATTTTCTGAGGCCTATGCTCAGCACTGGACGTATTTCGGCTGCAAGCTTACTTACTTCCTTTTTGTTTGGAAAATGCTTTAAAAATATCTAAAATATTTTAAATTCTGATATGTATAAAAGAAGAGAGAAATAAATTACTTTCAACATAAAGTAGAAAACTACCAATAACATTACTGTTACGAAGTTGAAACGCCAAAGGGAGTGATTTTTAATTCACACACGAATAGTTAGCTCCTATTGTTCAAAAATCTTTGTCGAAAAAAGTTTGCAAGGGTACGTCATGTCCCCCTGCTAATTTATACTTCTAGCACATGTTGACACGCGTCGCGAAAAAAAAAAAATAAAAAATAGTTTATAGAGAACACGGATTTCACATTTTCACATTCGTTTGAAATATAGTTCAACAGCTTCATAAACATCAGGTTTATGTTATTCACGTTGATAGCGTTAACAAAAATTGGTCACAAGCGTATGATAAAATAAATTTAGGTGAGAATTATGGTTTATATTGGTGTAAGATGTCTCTCCTTTGATTCAAAAGGATTCCGAATTAGGTTTGGTTTGTGATATATCATTTTGTCGACTTTGCTACATCATCAAAGGAGTAGCCGAATCTTTGATCAATATACCTTAGTATGTTACACGAAAATTTACTTGAAAGAGGTAGTCATTTGAATTTATTGCAGCCAATAATTGTCACCCTTTGTAACTTTATAGTAATTTACGGGAGAAATCTCTAATTCTAATAATTTCAAAAAGATTATAATTGCATCCCAAGAGAACCAATCATGATTTTTCGAGTTTAGAACACGTGTTCGCTTTTGGGACCCCTCCATGCAATCTGATGCTAACCTATAATTACGCGTACATTGATTTCGTATATAAAATTATTACGTACCGTATATTTCATATAAATGGAGGACACTACGATGGAATCTTTACTCTAATTTACAAAACCAGTACCTTTATATGTTTTGTTAAGTAGTAATGATATTAATATGCTTTCTTTAAATCTCCGGCAACGGGCACGAAATGTCACGGTTAATAAAATGGCACTTAAGATTTTACGATGCAAAAAATAAAACATCCATGTCACACATGTGTTAAGAATTAGCTGGCCCTGTGCAACGGATGGAAAGATTAGGTTAATTTGAATTTCGTGAGTTATAATGTTTGTCTTGTAAGACGTTCTTCTAATGTAGAGACAAATTGTTGACGCAGTATCGACTTTCATAGGTTCCGACTCACCTAAACGAAATACGGTTGAGCTGTTTACGCGAGTCAACAATATCTTGCAAACTGAATCAGCTGCTCCTTTCATGTTACATTCGATATTGAACTGTACGCCATTTCGATATGCATTGTGTTCAAAACTATTGGCAAAGTTTTTAAAGCTGGGGCCATTTTTCCAATACAGTTTGCGGAAACGCATTTGCGACATTTGTGACATTTCTTAAAGGTTTGTTTTTATAGAGACGGCGCGTGGGCAGTTGTAACAACATGTCGACATGATACTGCTTTACGATACCCGTGCTTGACGTGTGCTATTTCTGTTTGTACAAATAAAGTTTTAATGGAAAAGTTATACCAGTAAGGGTTTCATTTACATTTTAAATATAATTATAAAAAGAATAACCATTTAAAAATCATCTTATTCAAAATAACTCATTTTGCTGACTCAATGAATTGACTTAATTATTTGCAAGTTTTAGTAGGCTTATTGTTATTGCCTATAGAGAATATTGTGAACGCAAACGAATCTCTTTATTCGCTTCACTGACAATCGCTACTAAATCTTATTAAGATTTATCGACGAGCAAATAAAAGCGTATAGTTTGCAAACTAAAAGCCCTTGATCAAAGCGCTTTTAGTTCGTAAACGATTTTTGAGATAGCCCAGAATGATAACATTTTTAATGGATAACATAATACTCTTATATGGTGAACATTCGCGAATTATTCAATGGTCATCAAAATCTCGTGAGAAAATTAAAATAAAGCGAATGAATTCTTTACCTTTTTTTAGTTTGTATTCAAATAAAAAATATATTGAGATCCCATGAAGTGTTATATTTTATGTTGTAAGGTTTCCACGTGTCACAGTCGTAGTTTTGTTTGTAGTCAGATCAGTGAGATACGGACCATTTTTCAAACTTGAATACAATGACGTTCAATATTCCGCCTATTGTAAGTACCCGGAGCCATTGATTCTGTTTATTTTTATTATTCCTTTTTATCGCATTTTACGCAGCATCCATCACGCATTGATACAAAAGATAGGCGTCGTTTAACATTAGCCTAACTTCTTTACGCTTTGATAACCGCCCGTGGTGTGCGGCCTTTTTATTAACTCATATTCATGTATACTGCATTACACAGTTTAAAATAATTACATAACTGTGACATCGCCTGCTAGGGGAATGAGGATCTTCAAAGCGACGATATTCATATTATGCTCTAAACGCTCTTGATGGTAAAATATGTGCAATAGACAGATGCGGCAGTTAATGTACGCATGTGTGTTTTGTTAACTTAATGAGCTCTGTCAGTAAGTAACTATTGCTTTTACGCTATTTATTAGACCCAAGGGAGCAGTTAATGCTTTAATCAATTCGAACTCAAAACACGGTTACTTTATTTTTCAAATAATTTTTAATGAAATAGACGCAATTTGTGGCATTAAATTATTATGTAATAAACAACGTATAACTTCAAACTGTGAAAGAAGTTTTATATATTGACGACAATGTTACATGTTACGCACAGTAATAAATAATTAAAATGAACTTATAATCGACAGATAGAGTACATAAATTAATACAATATTATAGATTAATCATGTATGATATCATTATAAATTATTATTTTATAAATTTATAAGCCTAACGCCTCAGTAATTAAGTCTGAGTCGCGCTTTCATCTTCGGCTGCATTACCACTTACTATCAGCCCACCTGATATTAAATGGTGATGCAGCCAAAGCTTACTACTACTACTATCGCAATAGTATTTAAACACTGGCTTCTAATTGGTAGAAAATATTTATGCGTGACAATTAAGGCAAATCCCTCCAAAAACGAGAGAAGCCTGTGATATGACCAGTAGTGAAATTTTAGAAGCGGAAGAAGAAGATCTCAGTAGACATCGTTAGGTGGGTCGAGCGGTTTACGGTTTCGGTATGTGCGAAAACCCTAATACAAAAACGCATAATTTTCGATGTGATTTTCGTACATACAGGAACTGCCACTGAGTTTCTGCATTACGCCTTAACCTAATATATACATATAATATATAGATAGCTCTCCTCTCAAAATTCAAGCAATGTAAGTAATTAATCCCCTAGACGCTATTAATGTTAACGGTAAGCTTCCGTCTGATGGTGAAGAACACACTGCATATTTTATGAGCAGGATCAAGTTGGTTTTCTACAATAGTTATTGCTGATAGAAACTATAAAAATCAATGGAATCAACGTAAAATCATCCTTTAATTTTTTAACTTAGTAAAGCCACGCTGCAGCTATTTTATGGTTCCAGAACAAACGAGTCGGCTCATTCGGGGAAGGCTCACGCTGTCACAGAATACCAGTATAAAGCAGAATGTTGTGTTTCATAGAGAGAGTGTAGAGAACCGGAGACCCCTTTTACTGGTAATTCTATCTTCATCCTCAGTAGTGACAACGAATCTAAATGTTAATTCTAAATCGAGTAATAGTTGTCTATGTGCCACAGAATGCAATTACCAACAGGTGGACTATATGCTCGTTTAGCACCCCTATTCCATAAAAAGTTATCTTTCTATCATCAGTTACACTAATAGAAACTACCATCACCAATAATATTATAATTAATGAAATCAATGTAAAGTCATTTACTATATGTTTGCCATTAGCGATAACAATTGTAGCAAGTTCAGTTAACCAATGCAGCACCTCACAGTAAGTGGGTACTGCAGCCCTTGGACACCTGCAACTAACTTATAACAAAGAACTCTACAGATGCGTTGTCACCTTTTTTTATATAATAAGGGTGACAAACGAGCACACAGTCCCTCTAACGGTAATTGGTTGCTGTGGCCCATAGACATCACGTCATTGATTACGAATCAAAATGCAGAAGCGTTGTCACCCGTGAGGACTAAGTTGGAATGCCTCGTTTCCAGTAAAAAGGGGTCTCCGGTTCTCTTCACTCACCATACGAAACACAGCAGCGTCAAGCTGCTATTTTACGCTGGTATTCTATGTGAGCGTGCTACAAACGAAATAGTTAAGAAAGTAGTATCTACCCAGATGGCCTGTTAGGCAGAAAACGAGTCCTACCACATAGTAAATAACTTGTAACTTATATTCTGTTCCTTATCTCAGCTGTACGGAGCTGTTTATGCAAATTAATCACTTTTAGCAGTAAGATATTTCCCAAACCGTCCGTCACGGCTATCAATGAACAAAATGGACTAGTGAAGATTACGGCGTCATTTTTCTCTTCATGTATTATTATAAAAAGATTATTTTTACTCTTTTTTACTATTTAACAAAATTAAAGAGCTATATTGTGTGATCCAAATTTATAAAAAGATAATAATAGTTAACAAATCGACTTCTTAAACTTGATCTAAATAATATAAGAGTTTAAAAACCTTGAACAACACGCATTGCTTATGAGATGTGACGATTAAGATAATTATTTTGTTTTACCCTGGTGATTCTTTTTTTTTATTCATATATAAAGGGCTTTGTCGCTGATGCGATTATGCCGCCCTGGTAGTTACAAAAAAATCTTAAATATAATTACTAACAAATAAATTTATTATGTTTACTAGTTACTTAATCTCTTATTAACTAACAAATACAGTTTATTGGCATCATCTGATAACGGGTCGGATAAAATACTATTACTACTACCAATTAAGGACAAATGTAAATTACAATTTGCTCATTCTCTTGAGTTTTGGGCACATTCTATCAAAATGTGATAAACTTTGGTGATTCTTATCAGGCTACAATAATAAAGTTATTAAACTATACCGTCACAATTTGGTGAAAATTACATAAAAAGATTTCGTTACATAGATATATAGATAGATACACGCGAAGCTAATATAAGCGTGTTAAATATGTTATGTTTTCATCTGATTTATGTAACCAAGTTAGTGATAAATTGAGGTAATTGGAAGGACACATTTTGGAATACGTTAAATGGGGTCTATAGTATATTTAAGATGGTACGACGAGGCACTAAATATCGAATAGTGTAGGGGAATGTCACCCCACTGGAGGGTGAGGATCGAGCTATTAGCACTGGTTGAACCCTGACTCCTCCGACCAATCGTAAATATACGTAACGTTACGTAAACATAATTATCTTATCTTGTTCCACGAGTTTGACTGGAAAACATTTATGTATTTATTTAAGCTGTTTTATCGAGTATTTAAGTTTGTACTATACCTATAACCTTCGCGCAAGTGCATTTAATAATTTGACAAAGTTTTAACGCAATCTGATGAACGGTATGACTGTGCAGCAAATACGAACAATCAAACATAATTTTTTGTATATTAGAACATTAGTGTAATTATCAAAATTGAATGATCCATTCATTCATTTATTGTTTAAACGAATTTTAATAATGTTATTTTTTATATAAGCACGGCTGACGGACACATATATACTCAATTTCATCTATCAGTGCGTATCTTTACATATTAAATTTGTATAAATTCCTCCAGATAGAAACAAGATCTGTCAAGTCCCCATCTGCGCGGGACTAGGTTACAGTCCATGCGTATCCGTACAGTGTATGCGTAAGCACATTTGCACTCTATTTCCCACAACCCAGGAACATATAATCATCAGTAGCACTTACTACCAATAGATCTACGACCAATAGGCAATCAAAAGCGTTTACGTTATTTAGAAAATGGTGTTTTTTTAAAGTGAAGGTAACTACAATACAGTACATATGATACCTGCAACAAATTTCGATAGCGATGTAGGTATAGGGCCTCACTGTACCTACACTATAGAGTACTGTGATGGAATGCCTCCTAACCCGTAATAATTTACTATAAATCTTGACTTTATAAGAATCTAAAAATAAGGTAGGTCCTTCTCAACCAACCTTAACGATACTACAGTCTCTCTTAAATACTTCAGACTGGAACACAACAGCGAAAGCAGTGCTCCTCAGAATCAGACATCTTACAATAATTTAAAAATAAAACTTTTGTACAACCGACTTCAATATAAATTATTAAGAATAACTCAAAAAAAATTGGCCCCACCTTGATCAAATTTATATGAGACCACATGTAAAGCACCAGCTTTCAAATAAAAAAGGAATTATCGAAATCAGTTCACCCAGTAAAAAGTTATGAAGTGACACACATAAAAAAACATACAGTCAAATTGAGTACCGTCTACTTTTTGAAGTCGGTAGAAAAAATTAGCTCTAAGCTCTAACTCTTCTTAATGTGCTCAAAAATGTGATTTTCCAATATTGAAGTTTCTATCAATCAGTTTAAAGTGAAATTTCAATTTTTGGTATAAAAATATAATAAAACTTGTTTTAATAGTGATTCAATTGTATGAATGCTTTTTCAAAAAAAGAAACTTACCTAAGCAAATGAGGCCTATTAGCGACGTCACCACAGCTAGCGTGTCCATTAGTATAGCCTATTGCCACATGTTTTGACAGCATACGAACTCCCAAACAGGCTCGTCGAAACCAATGTACATTTTTCGTTTTTATATTATATCTGAAAAAAAAAACAGAATAGTTTTTAATGGTTATTTATTACATATTGGCATACGGGGAATTATTAAACGTGTCTTATCTAGCCAGTAGCTTGAGAGTAACTTACATAAAATAAACTAAAATAACAAAATAGGATTAATAATATACAATATATTTGCAACAAATATATTGGTAGTATAGTTGTAGCACGAATGAGTCGGTTCGACCGTGGAAGGACCACGCTCTCACAGATTACCAGCGTAAAATAGCAGCTTAACACTGCTCTGTGTTTCGTATGGTGAGTGTAGAGAACCGGAGACCTTTTACTGGAAAAGAGGCAATCCATCTTAGTCCTCACGGCTGACAACGCATCTGCTTACTGATTCGCAAATGAGGATAGATGTTGACATTGTGCTCGTTTGTCACCCTATCCTATAAAAAAATGCATTCATTTTTAAGTCCGATATATTTTGTTTGTGGTTGATGTTTGACCCTACATAAGCCTAGTTTCAGCATCAAAATATACTTATAGTATGTGTACGTAATGATGTATGACTGTATGAGTGACAATACAGTAATTTCATGAAAATGATCTGTTCTAACTAGAATCATCTAAATTCGTAATCAATGCGTTTTGTTAAAGTTTTTTTTAATTAAAAATTATATTATCAATAATAATTGATTCAGTCAGTGTACAAACAAGGTTAAAATCACGAGAAAAATAACATGTAACCTAATCTATCGTACATTTGCAACACAAAAATAACCTTAATAATCTTGTTTTAACTATTTATCTAATTCTTAATTTTTTAAAATTCCCATCTTGAATCTAAAACAATGAATCCGATATTTGGAAATTCAAATTTCAACACATCTTCGCGTTTTGTGGTATATAGAGTCCGATTATTCCGTTTTTAAAATTTTGTCTGTGTGAGTATGTGGTTCCGTACTTTTTGTCTTGTATATTTCGAGAAGGATTGATTATAATTTATATGATTTTCTCTAAAACAATTTCATTATACGTTTATTGCCATAAATAGTTTAGTTTTAAAACAATCGAATGAACAGTTTGTAGTATGTATCTCTACGTTATAGAGCCATGCTGCAACTATATTAGTAGTATAGTTGTAGCACGAATGGGTCGGCTCGACCGGGGAGGGACCACGCCCTCACAGAATACCAGTGTAAAATAGCAGCTTAGCAGTGCTGTGTCTCGTATGGTGAGTGTAGAGAAGCGGAGACCTTTTTTACTGGAAAAGAGGCATTCAATCTTAGTCCTCACGAGTGACAACGCATCTGCATTTTGATTCTTAATTGAGGATAGATGTGGATGTCTATGGGTCACAGCAAACTCTTACCATCAGGTGGACTGTGTGCTCGTTTGTCACCCTATTCTAAAAAAATATCAATAATTAAAGATTGAAAAAATTGCATTAAAACCCATTTTTAAAAATAAAAAGATCTAGAAATCAAATAAAGATTTTTTTTGTTTATTGAAATCTCGTTAAAACATTATTCTTTACACATATTTTTAATTTAATTCATAAAAAAGTATAGCAGTATATCAATAAATTTTGTTAATTAAACTTGCATAGAGTAGTTTCAATTAAACGTGAAATTTGATTATTTATTCGTTTACTCAATAACTGCATCAGTTAACTTTAACGATACTGCATTGAAACAGTAATTGTACTAATGTACTATCTGCGGCCAGTTATAATTAACCTGTTTAATTGAAAATATATTTTCCATCTAAAAATATTATTTTGCAAGAACATTTTATTTGAAAGTTGGCATTTTTAATTCATAGTCATCATTACAGTTTATCAAAAGCCCAATTCTGAACATGGCCTGTGTCATAGATTGCTTGGTATCCACATATACGCCTATTAGTTATGATTATATACCCTATGATTATATAGATCATATCTGCTATAGTTGCCATGCTTGGCATGCGGATTGGCAACCGCAGTTTTTTATTATTTAATTGTTATTAAGAAGACGCTGATGCCCATCCTATTTTGCCCATTTATTGTAAAATGTGTAACAGGACGTGCATAATGCTAAATACAGCAGCCTCATAATGCGGTTTTACGTTGGCATTCATATATAGTTGGTGTTAATATATAGACATGTAATTATCTTCTAACGCCGAGAATAGCTCGATCGCCCAGGTAGGTACTATTTATTATTAATATTTTTAATCGTTTTACTCACTCCAGAAATCGTAGTTTTATTCTCTCATGATATGTATGTATTTATTATTGTAAAATTCTAACATTAGTTGTTCACAGATCACAATAGTGACACGTGTACGAAGTGTGTAGTATTAAAAATGACGTTTCCTTATTGCCTCAACTAAAATCAATATGCATAATTGAAAACCTATAGTTCCAAAATTAAAGGCGTAAGTAACGCGTCCTGTATATTAGGAGTGGACTGGCGGCTTCATTGTCTACATGTAATAGTAAACGTTATGTGATCACTAGTTTATACGTCTGCGGGTATTAATTAAAATTAGGGATAGCAACAATCACTTAAAATATATACTTTATATTCACTATAACAAAAATATAGGTTAAAGTAGCACACGTCCCCACCTAATATTACTTTGCCCCTTTCAAATGTTTCGATTTCAACTACTCTCAATATAAACTTCCGTTACCACTGTGTGGGATACACTACTCTTATTAGAGTTAATAAAATAATACTGTTCTATAACCTTACATATAATATTACACAGTGTTTTACTAACATAAGCAAGTTTAGAAATTTTTAAAACTTTATTGTTTAATCCACATTTTAGCACAACTTCCTTAATAAAGCAAGGTATTCATACTTTAAATTGTAAGTAACATAAACACTCACGCCTGTCACCCAGAGGGGTAGGCAGAGATTATGGACTTCCATTTGGCACGATCCTGACACACCTCTCTCGCTTCCTCCACATCCATATACCTACTCATACACGCTCGTCGGTTAAAGGTACTCTTGATATGGCCCATCTTTAATATATCTTATTGTAAGTAAATGTGATTGAAATAAAAAATAATATATTTTTATAAATAAATAGCAAACCCACATACAAACCACAGCTGTGCATCGGTATGCTTGCTTTTCTAAGAGCGTTTTAGGCAAGGTAGTCGTAACGCTACCACAATGCCCCACATATTATCTTGTAATTTTTTTAATTTCTCAGGCATGTTCTTCATTCGTGCTCCTCCGGCAACCAAGTTCAGTAACTCGGGTATTATGAAATTTAGGACGAGCACTTTGCCCTGAGCTATGATGGCTTAAAAGACTGAATTTTAATATGGGTATTTAAAGATTTTATGAATCGATATATCGATAGCCTAGAAGACAAACCTGTACATTTGTAATAAGAAACTTGAGGTACGAGAAAAGAATCAAAGTTGCTTATCTACCCATGATGAGCTTTAAACCACTTTATCTATGAGTATTGAAATTCACACATACTAAATTTTTTATAATGTTAGGTAATTGATATCTAAAAGCTAAAATTGGTACCTAATTTAGATGACAATTTAGGTGGAATGTTTAAAGATATTTTTTTTATATATATTTATTTTAATTTTCAATAATTGGGTACATAATAATTGTAAATCATATGCTATACCTATACACAAATGCACTAAGTGGACAAGTGAATAACAAAATAATGATCAAAAGAAAAAAATCATCCTGCTAAGTATTTCCCAGTACTTTTTATAGTTGAGAACAATTCTTTAAAAGTAATTGTATAACATAAATACCCTAACAATTAGTTTGTTAGTTTAGCAAAAGTATAAGATACGTTACACTACTCAGCTTTACATACTAATGGGTCAAACTTTAAAGTTTATATAAAGTGCTTTCCTGAAAAATTATAAACTTTGTAATTTATACATTTATCTTCTAGACCGTCGATATAAAGTTTATGTACTTAGCACAGAATATATAAACTGAGTTTTTAATGGGTAATGAAGTAAAAAATATTTGTAATATTCTGTAATATTTTCTTTACTGCCGAAAACGCATTGATTAAGGTTTATAATCGGCACTTAACTTCGGTACTTTGAAAGTCATGGGCCAGGTCCCTAAACCAACACATTCCACGGCTAACGCGCATATTTAAAAGCATGAATCATGTTCATATTAGCACGAGATTTTTTAAAAAAAAATTCTAGTAATGCTATTAAACATTACTAATATTCCCTTTAACCACTTCTGGTAAGCTTAAAACGCTTCTGTTAGAAGTGGTTCACGACAGTAGTCGAATTGCGGGTTCGAACCCACGACCTTTCGAGTTCGCGGTCCGTGCCCTGCCATTAGGCTACTGACGCTTCAAATGAAGTTTTAATGAGATATTTTAGTTAATGTACACATACATATTATTTTTGAAGACACGTGTGTCTTCAAAAATAACATTAACTGCTGTATAAATGCCTGTCTCATAGATTGCGCCATAGGGAGGATTTTGCCATAGTTGCCACGCTTGGCAGGCGGATTGGTAATCGCAATTTTTTTATTATTTTCAGTCTTTATCAGGAAGATGCTGCTGCTGCTAACTCCTGCTTCAGTTTCCCTCTGTCACCTCTTACGACACCCACGGACGATATGGGATAGTGTGTACATGAGATTAATAAAATAAAATAATATGTATGAATAGTAAACAAATTGTTAAAAAAGGTAATTGTAAATGAATTTTATGTATACCTAAGGAATCCTTTTAAGAAATTATTATCACGGCCCCTCGTCCACGGTAAAAAATTAGATCAAATTATCTTTATAACGAGACGCAGCGGTAGCCGTTTGAGATAAGATATAAGCGGCACGTGTTATAAATATAAGAAAGATTGTGAGACATGTAATAAATATTTGCTTGAGAAGGATTATGATAAGTTAAACTACTATGTTTAGGCTATGAAAATTTGCAATGCGGAAAATAATATGACTAATAAATTGTAAAAGGGAAATGCAACGTGGTAGAGCTCCGATGCAGTGCTTTTTTTTTTCATAATTTTAGTACTTACTTATTTTCTGAGAATAAACAATATTAATTTTAAATTAATTTAATAGCATCACAACTGCCTGTACGCACGCGGTAGCGACTAACGTTGCATTTTATCTTAGTCATCAGGAGTGAGAACACATCTTTATCATTATTCTTAATTGGTTTCGATATTAGTGCCCATAGGCCATTACGACCACTTGCCACAAGTTGACTGTGTGCTCGGCACCTTAATTTGTACTTCATGTAGGAAGGAATTATTTACTTTTTTATTTACCATTTTAATTTACAACACATATCATGTACATGAACAATTGACAATGAAACAATGCTCTAGTTAAGCTTTATTTATGATTTTAGATGCATATCAGTGCGTGGTGCGGCCCCTTACTAGATGGAGTTGTCTCAGGACCGTGCTTTGTGGCATTCCTTGGGAGAGCGCTATGTTCAGCAATGGACTTGTGAAGGACTGAAATGGTAATGATGATAATGATGATGAGTGCGTAAGTGGTCTAACTATAAGTTGAGCATGATTTTGGGTTGGTTCCGGTGTCACTTCAAAAGTGTCTGTCTGTCTTTCTTTGTTGTCTTCGTTTGCCACTAATATACGGGTATTATAGCGGAAGTCATTGGGTGTTCATATTGGCTCCGTCAGGGGTTTTGAGCCTAGAACCTAACCACTACACCAATTATAATAATTACAGGCATATCGAAATAGATAAATGAAAATAGTTTCCTGATTATTTTCTGCCTAATCAGCTATTAGCGTCGTAGTTCATTATTCCGAATATATTACGGTCTATTGAAACTTAATTATTTGGATTGGAAATTAATCTAATCTAAATTTGAAAACAATGTCGAAATTTTACAGCTAAATGATTCTTATAATAAATTAATATTGATGTAATAAATTGACCAAATAATTATTGGCTTGGTCACCCACGGTGAAGTAAGAGGTACGCACATGGATGGCCCGACGTGGCCATTCTGAGTGGGCTCAGCAAGAGTTCACTTTTAATGTGAGTTGGTAGACTGTGGTGAGAGGGTTGTCCTGTCCCCCTACCGCCGCAGCCGAGGTGGAGCCGCGAATGAAGTTAGTTGTTGTGTTGTGTTAGTATGAAGAAACGCCATGCGGCATATCCTCCGCGACTCTGGCGGAGCCACGCCAGTCGTGGTGTGAGCAAGTTTGAGGAAAAACGAGCACTCGGAAGACCAGTCTTCCGAGTGCTCGTTATTCCTGGCCCCACGGCCTCCGCTCATCGCACACTGAGGGATTCGTTGCGCAGGTGAAGTTGGATGCCGCAGAGGAAAGCGCGCCTTGTATTTTGGTGCGCCTGATCTGATATATAGAAGGGGAGGATTCGTCCTCTCCAGAAAAGGAGTCGCTATGAGACGACTGACACTGGTGGGGTTGCGGATGTGTGCAAAATGTGTGGCTCTGCCAATATGCGACGAAGGTGTTACACAATGGGCTTTTAGTCAGTGCGAGTCCAAAATAATTCGTCTCTGCCCCCGCGAGGCAAGTATGCGTAGGTACTTCCCCATATAAAAAAGCGTTAAACGCGCAAGATAACATCAGTTACTGCAGTCGCATATCCGCTTGCCAAGCATTGACCTAGTAGGTCATTGTTACCAAACGTTGCAGTTGTGGCATTTTCTTTTACCGTAAGGCAGGCCCATGTCTAGCAAAAGACTGTTAAGGACTAATAAAGAAAGAAAATAAAGAATAAAAAGAACTGTATTTGTACGTGTCAAACTGAAGTAACGAACGAACTTAGAGTGCATCCAGCAGTCAACTTCAAACAAAAACAGCTATAAATGCGTTTTTAGTTCTGAGGACCAAGATGGAATGCCTGAAACGGCCTGTAATCATATTATATCTAACATACATCATCATTATATAACCCAAGGAATGCCACAAAAACGGTCCTGAGCCACCTGCATCCAACGACTTCCTGCATGTCTTACCAAGTCCCAAGGCCCAATTTCCCCCCCCCCCCCTCACCAACATGGTAGTGGAATTAAATAAAAGACTACCCCAGGAGGGTACCGGCGCCCCTGGAGAATCCCTCGCTGAGCATCCACGACCAAACTACTTCACTCCTAAGCGTGGGTGCTCAGGCTGCCCCACGTATTTTCAGGTGGGGGGGGGGCAAAATTCCGCTCGCGACTAGTACTGGCCCATACAGGACGACTCACTGGCCCATGCCGCAAAGCAGAAAGCCGATCTGTTGAGCTCTCTCTTTGTGTCCAACTCGACTCTAGATGACGGGTGGAACACACCGCCGACCATCCCGCGATGTGAGTGCTCCATGCCGGATGTGCGGTTTACACAGCGCTCGGTTCGCAAAGCACTCTTCTCCCTGGACGTCAGCAAGTCAAGTGGGCCCGATGGAGTCCCTCCCATTGTGCTGAAGACGTGTGCTCCAGAGTTGGCACCCACCGGTTTTAACGCGTCTTTTCCGGTACTTCTACTCCCAAAGCGTAGTCCCGAACTCATGAAAGACAGCTTTGGTCCACCCGATCCCTAAAAAAGGCAATCGCTCAGACCTGTCCAACTACAGGCCTATCACCATCACCTCCTTGTTCTCCAAAATAATGGAATCCATTATGAACTACCAGCTCATGAGGTACATTGAGGATCACCAGCTGATTAGTGACCGCCAGTATGGTATTCGTCGGGGTCGATCAGCTGTTGATCTTCTAGTCTATCTGACTCATAGATGGGCGGAGGCAGTAGAGTCCAAGGGGGAGGCATTAGCCGTTAGTTTGGACATAGCGAAGGCCTTCGATCGGGTCTAGCACAAAGCGCTTCTTTCAAAACTTCCTTTCTATGGGCTTTCCGAGAAATTGTGCAAATGGATCACCAGTTTCCTTGCTGATCGGAGCATCAAGGTCTATCAACGCTGGTGTTCCACAAGGCTGCGTGCTATCAACAACGCTGTTTCTCCTGCATATCAATGATATGTTGCTAAATAGTAGCATTCATTGCTATGCGGACGACAGCACTGGTGATGCATTATATACCGACCGTGCCAATATTTCTCGGGAAAACGTCGCCGAGTACCGGGAGAAACTTGTGTCTGAAGTCGAGTCTTTGCTTAACAAAGTCTTCAGTTCAGTCCCCAGAAGACACAAGTTTGCACGTTTACCGCTAAAAAGAACCCCTTTGTCGTATCTCCTCAGTTTCAAGGCACCCCCCTTGCTGCCTCAGCTAGTATCGGAACCCTTGGCGTATCATATCGAATAGTGTGCAGTTTCGTGGTCACTTGGAAGCGAAGGCCAAATTGGCCTCTAAAAAGCTTGGCGTGCTCAGCAGAGTGGGACAGTATTTCATGCCGGCACATCGCTTACAACTTTACAAAGCGTAAGTTTGGCTCCACATGGAATACTGTTCTCATCTCTGGGCCGGGGCACTCCAGTGCCAGCTCCTTCCACTTGACCGCATCCAGAGCAGAGCGGTTCGAATCGTCAACGACCGAGTTCTTTTTTATCGGCTCGATACACTGGCACTGCGTAGAGATGTTACATCTCTTTGAGTATTTTATCGCATCTATCATGGGGAGTGCTCTGAGGAATTGTTCGTACTAATTCCAGCCGCTCAATTTCACCATCGCACATCGTGACAAAACTCACGTTACCATCCATACCATCTGGATGATTGGCGGTCCACCACTGTGCGATTTAGAAGAAGTTTTTCCCCTCGTACAACTTCCTTGTGGAATCAATTACCACCAGCGAATTTTCCGGACCGATACGACTTAGGAACCTTCAAGAAAAGAGCTTACACCTTTCTAAAAGGCCGGCAATGCATCTGCAATTCCCCTGGTGTTGCGGTCGTTCATGGGCGGCGGTAGTCACTTGACATCAGGTGAGCCGCATGCTCGTTTGCCCCCTCTTCTATAAAAAAAGTCGTCACTCCATCTAGTAGGGGTCGCCCTACACTTCGCCTACCGGTACAATACTGCCACTCGAGAACTTTTTTCTCCATTGTTTGTCTGTTCTGCGAGCTATATGGCCGGCCCACTGCCACCTCAGCTTACAAAGCGGGCTATGTTGGTCACTTTGGTTCTACTGCTGATAACCTCATTTCTACGGTTATCACGCAAAGAAACCTCAAGCATAGCCCTCTCCATAACTCGCTGAGTGACCTTGAGCGTCCTCATATGGCCAGCAGTAAAGAATCACGTCTCAGATCCATAAGTCATCACTGGCAACACGCATAGGTTGTACAATCTCGTTTTCAGGTTTTGAGGTATATGTACATGACGAAAAGATGTGTCGTAATTTCCCGAACACTACCCAGCCGAGTTGAATCCGTCAATTGACCTCTCTATCATACATATTACTACGTATTTTCTGCCTACCGTTTGGGCAGGTATCACCCTGTTATATATTTCTGATGCCTGATGTATTCCGTTTTAAAGGTTATATTCGTCATTTTACTTACAGTACTTTACAGAGCCAGTATTATTACAGATTGAGAGGCATTCCATCTTAGTTCTCAGTGGTCAAAACGCATCTGTAGCCTTCATTGCTTAAAGTTGGTTGCAGGTAGGTGGGCTGTAACCACATACCAAATTTTGAAAAAAAAATACAATAATATTTTAATACGTTGACGTCACCTAAGTAATAGTTCATTCAATAAAGTTTTACATTTTTATTGAAAACTAGCTGTTCCCCGCTATGGGTTTTAATTTTTTGCGCGGAACCCTAATTATTTTTCTAAAATTAAAGTAGCCTAAGTTACTTCGTATAACATCAGCTATCTGCCAGTGAAAGTCCGGTCAAAATCGGTCCAGCTGTTTCGGAGATTAGCCGGAACAAACAAACAGACAGATAGACAGAAAGCCAGACAGACAAAAAATGTAAAAATCGTGTTTTTGTTATAAGTACCGTATAATATACTTTCATATGCATATTGTAAAAAGCTGTTATTTTGACATTACAAACAGACACTTAAATTTTATTTATTTGTATAGATTAATTAATATAAAATTTAAATAAATATCAGAGTGTTTTTATAATATTTTAGCAGATTTACGTTTCATTTTTTTATAGGATAGTGTGGACAACAAGCACACAGTCCACCTGATGTGACCCATAGACATCCACATCTATCATCAATAAAGATTCAAAATGCAGATGCGTTGTCACCTGTGAGGACTAAGATGGAATATCTCTCTTCTAGTAAAAAGGGTCTCCGGTTCTCCACACTCACCATACGAAACACAGCTGCTATTTTACGCTGGTATTCTGTGAGAGCGTGGTCCTTCCCCATTCGAGCCGACCCATTCGTGCTACAACTATACTACTAATATAGCTGCAGCATGGCTCTACCACTATTAACCACTATTAACTAATAACAATTTTTTTTCTTTGACATAATATAGTGTTTACGTTTTTTGATTACTTAGCACAAGTTGTTGATGATAATGACGGGTCGAAAATAAACAAATCCCTATAAGTCCTTACATACCTACATCAAATTGAACTTACAGTGGTTCTCACGGTGCACACATGCGACTAGCAACTAAACGGTTAACCAAAACAAACGTGGCCAAGGTTAAGTTTATAATTTATTGCCACTTGAGCGACGACAGGGCACCAGTTACCCAAAAAAAAAACATATCGCTCGATATAAACAATGAGCTCTTTCGATGGAGGAGACCGTCGCGCCATCGGTACACAGAAATGACGTAGATTTAGGTACATACATATTGCGTATATGGAACGGAGCTTAATTGGAGCCGACGGTAAAAGTATGGCGTTGTTTTAAAGCTTTCAGCGTTTTAACAGCCTGAGTTTTAAAATTGTCATCCGAAATTTATATTTAGGTATACTTTTTTCGTCCATTTTACCTTTTGCCATTCGAGTATACGTGTTAAATTCAATTGTCAGTTTTATTAAAAATCAAAATATGTGTTAAGCACCAAAGTAGAAATTTCTTGTACTAACAACAACATCGTTAGTAACGTAGGGACACTCGAAGACATAATAAGAATGTTGACTTTTTACTTTCAAGGTGCGGCCAGAGATAACTTTAGCAAATGCACTAAGCATTAAGCTTCATGGTGTTTATTTTTCACACAGTGCTGCGTCAACATAGTTTATTAACATTTGAAGATTGTGTGTTGAGTTGATTAATATTATAGCGGGCAAGTAAAATATATGGCAGTGATACCACGTAAATATTCAAAAGAGTTTGTGAAACCAGAAAAGATTTTGTGTAATTTCCCGCGCAATATTTGCTTGTCTTCAGCTTTATAAGGCAACTGTCACCGGCGTATGAATTACGAGGAACGCATGTAAAAGGTTTAACGAAGTTTTTGTTACAGTAAATACAGAAATCCTACGTTAAAATCAGACGCGGTTGAGTATGTTATTACAAAAATAAATGAAAACATACTTCTGAATAACATTTGTTTTGACGTAGGCTAGTATATTTACGCCACGGCGTTAAGGGCAAGTGTCGACGCGTATTAGACCCACACAAAGAGCGATTGATTATTCGGGTCTTTTAAAATATGAACGAAGCTCTACTTTTAGAATTGATTAATTGTGCCTTGCGACGCGGAGATCTTTGTTTTATCTAAAGTCTATTTTAGGATTCATGTATCACAATTACTGTTATTTTTAAATGAAGGAAATCATACGATCTCAAGCAAGGGCGTTGGATTATTGCCACCATTCTTATTCCACTGTATAATTTATGTATAGTATGATAAAAAGGGAAAGTTACAGCATATATACCTACGTTTTACATCTGGGTACAGTGCACGGTACAATCATCCTCTTTAGTCGTAATCACATCCCTGTAGAGCAATTATGCTGTTCTAGTGGGTGTTACTCAGCAGGCTTAATATATCCTTGAAATATTTAATTCCTTATTTATGCAGGTCTTAAATTTTAATGTATCGGACATATATTAAAAGCTAATATTATAATATTAAAACGTCCGGATGAGAGTTCGACGATTATATCTATTTATTTATTTATTTATTCACAAATTGCGTTACATGTGACTTAGAGACTAAACAAAACATGCAAGTTCTAACAATCACATGCACCTCGAAAGGCATAGCAATGAACAGGAGAGGGGCAGACACATAAAAATTATTTTTCCTCAATGTATTCATTAATTGAATAATAACTTTTTTAAATATGTATATCTTTTAAAGATCTAATGAATTTATTAATATTTGTTTCGGCTTTTATGTATTCCGGCAAATTATTATAAATTTTTATGGACATCGGGTAAGGACCTGTACTGTGTAATTTTAATTTAGATTTTGGTTGCAAAAGGTTATTCTTATAGCGAGGTACGTTGTGTCGGGGCGCGTCTATGATTTTGGTGTAAAAACTTGGGTGTCTTTTTACAAATTTACATATTTCTAATATATATAGGCACGGTAATGTTAGAATTTTGAGACTTTGAAAGTGAGGTTTGCAGCTTTCTCTTTGTTTGATATTTGCAAGTACGCGTATACATTTTTTTTGTAAAATAAAAAGTTCGTGTGATTCTACACTGTTGCCCCACAGTATGACGCCGTAGTTTAGCCACGCTTGAGCGTAGGCGTGATGGGCTGTCACTGCCGTTTTTAAGTTTGTAGATTTTTTTAATTCTCTTAAAGCATATATAAATTGTGATAATTTTAACTTATTTTTTTGAATATGTGATTTAAAATTAACATTCGGATCTATATTTATACCCAACAAAGAAAAATTTGGAACACATTCTAATTTTGTTTGATTACATGTATAATTTATATCTAGTTAGTGTTTTTGTCGTGGTCTGAATTGTATTAATTCAGTTTTTTTGAAATTGACTTCTAAATTATGATAGCTTAGCCATTGTTTTACTTTGTTTATAATTATATCGATTCTTTCATTAAGTTTGGTACCATTGATATAAGGAAACACAACGGAAAAATCGTCGGCAAACATCACACAAAGCTCATCAATAATCTTGGGGAGGTCATTGATGTGAATAAGGAAGAGGACACATCCGAGTACGGACCCCTGAGGGATAGAGTCCCGCACCGGCTGGGCCCTCGACCTGACACATGTTATGGTTTTTGAATCTTGATCTACATTTTCTATTTCGACGTACTATGAACGATTGTTGAGAAAAGAAGCAAACCACTTATGAGCTACACCACGGATACCAATGTCATAAAGTTTATTTAAGAGAATGTCATATTTAATTCTTTCATATGCTTTTGTCGTGTCAAATAAAATTTCTATTGCGTATTTCTGATCGTTTAATATGTTCAAGACTTCATTAAAATATTTAAATGCGGCCAGGGTTGTCGAGCGGCTTTTTCTAAAACCATTTTGGGCGTCGTTTAAAATATTGTACGTTTCACAAAATGAGTATAATCGTTTTAACATAGCTCTTTCAAAAATTTTTGAAATTACGTGTAAGAGTGCAATGGGTCGGTAGTTATTGGGGTCCGTTCTTTTGTCTTTTTTATGTATTGGCTTTATAATAGCAATTTTTAGTAGGTCAGGGAATACTCCTTCAGAAAAGGATTGATTTATAATTAAAGTTAACGACGAAACTATTTCTTCGGCACATTTTTTAATAAGAGTGGACGGCAGCTCATCAACACCGAAGCAAGATTTTAATTTTTGTTGTCGCACCAATGACATTATCAATCATCGATGTTTAGCCATGAGTGTTTGTGTTTATCTAATTACCAATTAATCTTAAGTTATAAAAATGTATTGCATATCTGACAAGACCGGGAAATCCTATTTTGAGCTCGATTACGTATGCGATTCACAACACAACTCTTTCTTTAAGAGCCCGTAATAATACTATTCTGTACATGATCCTCTTTTGTTACCGAAGGGAATTGCCATCATTTATTATATATTCGATCGCAGTACCTATTATATTAACATAATAGTTACAGTACAGCAGTTAATTAGATTTTAGACTTATTTTTATGTAATGACTTATGTATGTAATACGTTTTTCGTTGCGTGTGTTACCAAAAATTGCACAAGTTTTTACCAAAGTTCCCGACAAAGCATTACCCATCTCTAACAATGCTTTATTTTTGTTCGTGCGGTCTCAACTGACAGTTCGCGTGATGTATTAGTCTCGGGTAGAGGATTATTTTTACCCATTTCATGAAGTTTGCATGCATCTATTGTATACACCGGAAGCGGCATCACAAAGCAGCTATAAGAGATTATTGTCGAGGGTGAATTTCGGAGCCTGTGAATGGTATTAGGTTTGTTTACAATTAGAATTTGGTGCTAATAATTGGTGCTTTACTTATAATATGTATTATCAACTATCGAAAATCGCTTGTCATCAATATATTGAACTACAAAATTGAAACGATCTAATATTTTCTGGATGACATTCTTTAAATTTATGTTGAATTTCAAATTAGATTCAGCAATTAACACAATTCTTATTTTACTATGGAATAGTAATATTCTAATAATATTATTGAATTTGAGAAATTATTTACATTTCGTTACATTGATAAGTTTTTATATTATGTCCCATCGATCTGTTTACCATGATCATGCATGCTGCATACCTTTACCTTTTTGATTATTTTACCGCGAATTTTTAAGAGTATTTACATCCCCAACTACATTTAAGAATTATTTGTGGTTACGCTAGGGTAATTTAAGAGGAGATTACGCTTTTAGTTACAATTTTTTTTTAAATTTCTTTAATAATAAATTTAAGTTTAACGAATCGAAGTTAAATTTAAAAGATAAAAAGGACAGAATTATTGGGATACTTTTAAATTAAATTTTCTTCACCATTCGCCTACATTACTCATTCTGAATCTTCCCTGCAAATTTGGCTGGTTATTGCAAAACATCCCTGTATATGCTATATGTATGTATATTTAAATATGTGATGTGTATGTATGTACTATATATATAAATATATGTACATTTATGTATTATGTTTCGCATTTGCCAACAAATGTCTTTAGCACCCTGTGTTGACTGGCCAGAGAATACCCTATGGCATTAAGTCCACCCTATGTACCCTTTTTAAATAAAAATAAAATAAAAAATAATTACGTCGACTATCATAAACGTAAAATGAAAGCATAAAAATATGCACCACAATATGGGCCACCTCTACTGAGAGGGTTTTGGGTCTGGAAAGAACCCGCCGAGCTGCCGCAAACTGAGTATGAGTATTTTCAGGTAAGGTGTACTCGTTGGTAAGCGGTAATGACTCTGAATAATTTCACAAAAAATAATAATGATGTTTATTTATACAGTTGACACATTACGCCTGTTTCTTTAATGAAATGAAGTGATACACGAATGTCAGGCGGTATAAATAGGTGAAAAATTGTTGTACTTAGAAGTCCTACCACCTAGTTATTAGTTTAGATTTACAATTTAAAACAGGGCCTGGCCATAATGTTAATGCAAATAAATTTAAATGTATGGTTATGTGGTAGAGCCACGCTGTAGCATAGTTGGGTCAGCTCGAGCAGGGAAAGAGTAGATACACTCGCACCGAATACAAGCGTAACATCAATATAATACTTTAGTTTTTAGTGTGTTAATTGATGAGAACCCGATACACTTTTACGTCTAAAAAAAGCATTCTATCTTATAGTCCTCATGGGTGACAAGTCTGTACTTTGATTCATAATCTAAATACAGATGAGTCAAATTAATCAAGGATAGATGTATGTGTTTATTGGCTACAGCATCCACTTACTATCAGTTACACTTATCATCAGATGAACTGATAGCTCGTTTGTCATTCCACTTTAATATAACAACGATTATGATGATCATCAATATAATACGCCTCTTATAAGAGTGACAGTAAATACATAATAGATTAATTTATGAACCCTTCGATGTATGATAAACTTGTCTAATTAATAATACTGATAACCTTCGGATTATATGTTATGTTATCGCACAGAAATACTTTATCATAGGAAATAACTAAAAACATTAATGATTAATTATAATTTAACCATCATATTACTGCATTGTTTGTAGATTTACTCATTTTAATAATAATCAAATCCAATTAACAAATACACAAAAGTTGATGTTTTCCAAACCAGAGAAAACTAATAATTTATGTTTTTGCACACTCGTGTTTCCAAAAAGCCTTGAACTCGCAACTGAGTAACACTAGTGACTAGTGCTTGAGATGCGCTGACATAAAACGGTCATAGTAACCTTATGTGAAACAACAGAGCTGCAAAGAGTTGAACTGGGTTAATTTTCTCTTTTAATATCATCCATTACAGCTTATCAAAGTCCACTGCTTAACATAGGACTCTCTCATAGATTGCAACAAAGGAAGGATTTTGCCATAGTTGCCACGCTTGACAGGCGGGTTGGCAGCTGCAGTTTTTTATTATTTTAAGTTGTTATGAGGAAGATGTTGCTGCCCATTTTATATTTAAGGTTTCCCTCTAATTTCATATTCGAACTAGTCGTCCATGAAAAATCTACATACCATGAGGTCATATTCAGACAGCTGCCTATTTAAATCTCACTGGACCGTCAATAAAACTCCGAATAATTTAACTCCCGCCGACAGTGGGCGAAGTGTCAAATTTTCCACGCCATTAAGTGACCCTTCAACTTTTTTGGGTTTTCAAATTCAGAATTTATTATTTATTTCATTGTGAGTTAGGTAAGTAAAACATTTTATACTTACTTTTCTATTTATATACATGTCCTAAAAATATTTTATTTTTTATTTTAAATTGAATGAAAATTTAAAATTAATATCACCCGATTCAAAATATTTTTTTAAGGTTCTTGTTACGAAATATTAGAATAGAATAGAATAGAATAGAATATTTTTTTATTCAATATACATTACATGTGTAATTCTTATTGAAAGTCATTTTTTACTTTACCACTGGTTCGAAAAAAACCCTCTGTCCTGGGAAGAACCAGCAAGAAACCCAGCGGGACTTTTTTTTAAATAAATTTTACAATATAAATGATTACGAACTATTTACAAAATTTATTTTAGAAACTGCTTGGAAGCGATCACCTCATTCCCAGGGGTTATTATCAACCATGTATTCATTTATACTATAATAACCCTTTTTATACAGTTTCAGCTTAATAAAACATTTAAACTTGGTAATAGACAGAACCTGTACACTTTCCGGGACCTTGTTGTAATAGCGTATACATTGCCCCAAGAATGAATTACTGACTCTGTGGAGTCGAGAAACTGGTATCACTAGCTTGTGTTTGTTCCTAGTGTTTACAGAATGTATATCACTTCTTTTACTAAAACTATCTTTGTTTTTGTGAACATACATTAAATTTTCGTAAATATACTGAGAGGCCAAAGTTAATACATTAATTTCTTTAAATTTATCTCTAAGAGACTCTCTCGGTTTTAGATTGTAAATAGCTCTAATAGCCCTCTTCTGTAAAACAAAAATAGTTTCTGAATCAGCCGCATTTCCCCATAGCAAAATCCCATAAGACATTATGCTATGAAAATAACTAAAATAAACTAATCTAGCTGTCTCGACACTAGTGAGACCTCTAATCTTTTTTACAGCATAGGCTGCAGAACTTAGTCTGCTTGCTAATTTGGATATATGGGGGCCCCACTGGAGCTTTGCGTCAAGAGTGATGCCAAGAAAAACAGTGGATACAACAGGGCTCAATTCCTCCCCATTTAAAAACACATTGGTATTCAGATTTTGAACATTCTTTGTTGTAAATTTAACACAATTAGTTTTATTTCCGTTCAAATGCAGATTATTAACGTTAAACCAATGCACTAATTTTGATATAGCATTATTCACTTCGTCACATTTAAATGATTGACGTTTAAGTTTAAAAATCAAGGAAGTATCATCAGCAAATAATACTATATCATGACTATCCCCTACAAGGTGAGGTAAGTCATTAATATACACCAGAAACAGGAATGGGCCGAGAATCGAGCCCTGAGGTACACCCATTAGTACAGGTGACCCGGAAGAACTTTTACCATTGATAATAACCTTCTGTTTTCTATTACTTAAATATGAAATAATAAGTTTAAGCGCTGTGTTCTTGACACCATAGTACTGTAGCTTCCTTATTAATGTCTCATGGTGAACACAGTCGAAGGCCTTGGAAAGGTCACAAAATATACCCAAAGCATCCTCTGAATTCTCCCATGCACAAAAAATATGTTTAATAAGCTCAACTCCAGCGTCAGTTGTCGAGCGACCCCTTGTAAAACCGAATTGATTATTATGTAGCAATTTATTAATATTAAAGAAACTTAACATCTGATCTAAAATAATTTTTTCAAAAATTTTACTTAATGTTGGTAGTACAGAAATTGTTCTAAAATTGGCGGGGTCTAATGTACTACCAGATTTAAATATAGGTATGACTTTACTATGTTTCATTAAATCAGGAAAGACACCAGATTCGACGCTTATATTAAATATAGTGGCTAGATATGGTGCTAATGTATCTATTATAGATAAAATAACTTTAACGGAAATCCCCCATAAGTCTGCCGTTTTCTTAACCTCAATAGTTTTAAAATATTTAACGATATCTTTTGGCAGTACCCTATGGAATTTAAAAGTATTTGAACAAGCCTTTACATTTTGTTTGAGCAATGATTCGGCGACAGTAGGAGAAGAATTTAATGATTTTGTTGTCAAAAAAGGAACATCAGTAAAATGTTTCTCAAAAGCCATAGCAACTTCTTGATCAGATCGCGTTAAATTATTGTTAATATTCAATTGAAAATCCGAGTTGCGCGGTTTGACCTTGCCCGTTTCACTATTTATTATTCTCCAGGTCATTTTAATTTTGTCGGATGCAGTTTTAATTTTGTTGCTTAAATGTAAAGCCTTAGCAGTGGAGCACACTTTTTTAAATATTTTAGAATATGTTTTTACATAATCTCTAAATATAACACTACTATTATATGATCTTTCATCATAAAGCTCGTATAACCTTCGCCTACTTTTATAAATTCCTACTGTCGCCCATTCATTAAATGATTTGCGACTGTTAAAAGAGAAAGTTTTAGAAGTAAATATTCTACTAAATTCACAACGTATAATTTCAAATAATGTAGCATACAAATAATTAGCACTATTTTTAAACGAAAGTGATGGAAGTCTTTTTATTATATTACTTCTATTTTATTATTGAAAACCAATGGTCCCTTAGTGTGCTGAGTGCAAGTATTATTGTTTGTTATGGGTTTCCCTTTGATTATATACATGGGGTTTATAATAATTAAATATAAATAAATTGTTGCAAAAAATTATTAGTGATACTACAAATGGATTAAGTAAATGAATTTCTCGAGTTTGAATTACGTTTCATGCGTTTATTTTTAACCAACTGTTTCTTTGATGCGACGTGCCAATGCTATGAACGCGGCGAAAGTGTGGTTACATTTGTTTTGGTTGTACGAAGCTTTAGCCACCACTATTAAACAGCATTAATGTTGCACAATGTTTGACCAAATGTTTCTACTATCGAACCACGCGCGCTATCATAATATTGACCCTCTTATCCGCAACGAGACTGCGTCGTGGTGCATTAAGACTTACAAGTGTGAGCACCTCTTTTTATTTACTTACACCATTAGCAAGCACTTAATAGTGTAAGCTAAACATGCGGTATTAAAATAATATTTGAGCAATCGGCGTCGATGCAGCAAGTCAAAATCAAACAATGAATTTCTTCTATCAAAACCTCATTATACACTGAAGCAACCTTTTTTTTTTGCGCAACCGGCTTCTAAATCGGTCCGTTAAAAGTCATTTATTTAGGACTGCTTTTTGTTGAAAAGGATAAAATTAAACACAAAGAGTGACCATGTAACAATTAAGGCGCTGTTAGAGATAAAAAATGTCACCCTCGTAAAGGCTCTTTACGGGTGCAGTGGCTAAAAAAGAGGACGGTTTTTATCACCTGGGTTGAAGTCACAAAATGTTTATCACCACTCTACGACATGTTGATTTATGCTTTTACCCCACAGCCGACGGTCGACTGAAGTGAATTAGATTGTTTAATTGCTCATTTATTTTAAAAGATAATGCCTGTAACTGAGTTGAGAGTTTTAGGTCACTGAAGCAGAACACCGATGATAAATTAAAATTACTTTTGATACTGGCAACATCGTTTCATAATCTTTTAAACTGACGGTTATAAAGCTCAACAAATTTCCCTATAAATTTAAAATCCAAATTCAAACGCGCATCAATTGTTGATCTATCTAGAGATTTATTACTCGTAATTACTATGGAGCACAGTATCTCATGCATTATGGATTAAACTCAAGATATATGACGTGTTTTAAGACAAAAGATATAAAAGAAGACCTAAAAAACGTTGCTAATGACCGGCTTACACTTCTTTTGAGCCCACCCGAGACGTAAAAATTAAAGGCTTATCTTAAATTATGCTTAATTGAAGGGTCTAAAAAGAGCAGATTGAATTTCAAAACTCAAGATTGATGATCTTCGAAAGAAATAGTGTTACCGATAATAGTTTATATTAACTCTGATACATTTATTAAACAAATTACTTAGGGACGTTTGAAAGACGCGACTACAATCGACGTTGTAAGTAATGGTTTAGATAATAATGTTGTAACGATAGATAGCAGCCGTAGCTAAAATGACAAATTATAATTAGACTTTTATTAACAAGTAGAAGACGACTTGAAAGAACTTATAACAATAAAAAAAATTACGCATTATAACCTCTTTTTTTCTCCTAATTTATATAGGGGCACTTCTAAACACGCATACACGCTCGTCGGTTAAAGTTAATGTATAAACTATTTAATAAGAACTGATTCATTTGAATCAACTGAAGTAACTGAATAGTTCCACAATTGATGAATATATCGTATCTCAATTCGAGCATATTATGTTTTTTGAGCTATGTTTTTTGCATGTAGTATGTTATTCATAACATACTACATGCAAAAAAACATAGCTCGAATTGAGATCCATCTCTTTTCTTTGTTCGGCTATATACCTAGTTTTAATGTAAATCTATATTTGTTTTATATAATCTTTTGTTCTTTCTTTTAATGTAAATTCAAAGTAGTAAATGAAAATACCTCTACAAAGAAAATATACCTAACTATATTCCATATATTAGCAGTACTAAGTACCTATTTCATAACGAGTCTTTGGTCATTATTCTGTGATTTAGGATTTTAATGTAACTAGTGTGAACAATGGATAAAAGTAAATTAATAACTTTAATCTTGTTGTACTGTGATAGCTTTCTTAAAAAAAAAACGTTAACTCCACACTAGAATTTTCTCTTTTATCGATGAGGCAGTTTGATGAAGTACACAAAGACAAATATTCAGATGTGGAATAATTATTTGCGGGTCATACAAATTATATTGATGCGTGTGTGTGGCAGTCAAATCCAACGGCCTCAGCGTCATAACTTAATGCTAATACACTGCACCCTGGAGCCGTCAAATTGCTCCCATAGTTTTATAACATACGCGACTCATCGAATACGCGAAAGTTAGAACGAGGGGGTGCCTTTCCGTCAGCAAACTCGCTTGTGTCATTATAACGTCACCTGCGAAGTTGATAACAAAAAGTTGTTGCTTTACAGTATGAAAAAATAAATTAAAATACAATGAGAGGTTAAAACACGAAAGATTTTAATAAAGAAATATTTTTGGTTCTTAACCTATTTATGAACAATTATTTAGTATCCCTAATTATACAGCAATACATATTTTGAGTTTACAACTGGTTAAACTATGGTAACTAATAAACTGCAGCAAGACTGGGTCAGATCGACCGGGAAAACAGTACGCTTGCACAGACTATCACCGTGAAATAGCAGTGACCAGAACTAAAGAAGTAATTATTTATACTTATTACTAGCTATTTCGGCAGATGTCGTTCTGCTTGTTCCGACGACCCTTTGTCCTATAAAAATTCTTAAATTTGCAAAAATAAATCTTGAGGATCACTTATTGGGATAAAAACTATCCTACCTCTCAAATTGGAGCAAGCAATACATATTTACAAAATTTCATTGAAATCAATTCAGTTATTTAGGAGGAGCAGGCAATATGAAATTTCATCATTCATGACGTTTCATCATAGTTCTTAAGTATATTACATGATAAAAGTTATGCATGCTTTAGCATGGCTTGTAGGTGAAGACATCAATCTAAAGTAAAAATAGTAACAACCTATAAAATCCCACGGTTGCATAGGCCTCTTCAATATTATTGTCTGTACCTAGTAACAGCATGATTAATTTATTACACGTTGCCCACGATATGAGATTTAAGGCGTGGGCTGAGCTATCAGGGCTTACAAAACATCTGGATTTCTTTATCGTGTCAGCTAATAACAGTACTCCACGTCAATAGTATTGTGTTCAAAATCTAAATCAGGTCAACATTTGCGTGAAACATAAATAGTTGGTTTTCTGAGATCAGTGATCTCTGTCACTGTTTCCTAGCTTACCTGACATTATCGTGTACGCGTTATATCAGGAACGGATAGACAAGTTTTTCATCTTTATATTAGTATAGTTATTCTATTTCACGATGCTTTCACTTTGGTTGTTGTTAGCCGTGCACATACAGATGAACAGACGAACGCCCGCAGCCTACGCACCCTAACGCAATGTGTATGTACACGGCGAACAACAACCAAAGTCAAACTTTCATCGTGTAATAAAATAATTACATCCAACCGTAAAGTGGCAGTGTAAGAATATTCACTACCCCATACCGTGAGTGTCGTAAGAGGCGACAGAGGGAATATGAAACAGGAGATGGGCTACAGCATCTTCGTGATAACAACTCAAAATAATAAAGAACTGCGGTTACCAATCCGTTTATCAAGTACGGCAACTAAGGAAAATATCCCTCCTATAAGGCGATCTATGTGGGAGTCCTATGTTCAGCAATGGGCTTTAATAGGGTGTAACGGTATTAGTACATTCATTTGTTGCTCTATAATATCTTCTACGCTGTTTCCGGCTTTAATATTGACAATATTCGGAAGTTTTTGTCATAGTAAAATCAAAAAAAAATATATAAAAAATTGGGTTGGGCAACATCATCGCAAAATTTATACGAGCGCTTATCGTATGATCGTACGTATGACGACACGTCGGCGCCTAGCGCTGGCGACTTCGTCGGCTCCTTATTAAAAATTAAACAAAACATTATCAGACATATTTATGTTTTCATTTTGAGAAAGAACTGTTGAGTCGGTTTATTCCACTTTTTCCCCCACCAACTGTCCCACTGGTGGGACAAAGTGGACTCTTTGAGATTAGTTCGTCTACTTTTCCCCACTAGGGCTGGCATAAGCAAATTCTAAGATCTAGAAGCATATTGTTTACATATTGTTTATAACATTTTTGTAGTTATCTACAGAAATCACAGCCAACGATCCTCTTCAAAGATCCTCTTAAAAATACTACTAATATAAATGACGCAATATTTGTTGCAAATATTGAAATAACAAACGAGTAAAATGAAACATTTGGATAATAAATAACAAGTAAATTGCTTTCATAACAAATTTATAATAATTAAACATATGAAAATGTATAAAAGCACAGATTTATAAAAAATTTGCAAAACAAATTACCTAATACATATAATTATTTAATATATTAACAATATAACGCATAGAATTACATTATTGCTTATAACATTTTTGGACTTAACACGAAAATCACAGAAAAAGTAAAAAATAGATTTGCTAAATAAAGGAAATCACAGATATAGAATAAATAAACCTCTTACAATACAGATTTTCAACGATTTACATTTTAAGAAGTATGTAAATCTATAACTTAAGTATGTTAATTACAATTATTTAATTGTGATGATTTGTTTTCTTTTGTTTGAAAACACTTCTAGATCTTAGAATTTGATTATGCCAGCCCTAGTGGGGAAAAGTGGACGAGGTTTATTTTAACAGTGTAATTTGTACCACCAAGAAAAGATTAGTGGGGAAAAGTAGGCGAACTAATCTCAATGAGTCCACTTTGTTACATCAGTGGGACATTTGGTGGGAAAAAGTAGAATAAACCGTTGAGTCAGCTTTTGCTCGGATACAGCCAGCTTTTATGAAAGAAAGAAAATTAATACTAACTTTGTTATCTACTTATTCACATAAGAATTCCGTGCAGACTTTTTAACTAGATATTGCTCACTGGTATAAGCTCATATCCGCCAACCTGCGGTTGAGTTGAGTAGCTGGCACTTATCGGCAAAGTTTATGTATTTGACACGGCGTCGTTCATCTACATTCTACAAGCATCTTATTAGTAAATGTATCTCACTAACGAATTATGCAATAAACTTTCTTCTCTTCTTTTTCCACAGTGAGATAGAAGAAAAGAAGTGACTCAAAGATTTAGGAGTGCTGCTACTGTTGTTAATTTACTTTATTCAATTCAAAATAATTTTTTTAAATAATATGAAGACGAGAACACCTCCATAGGTCACAATAATTAACTTTTATAGGTATATAAAGAGGTTTCAAATTTTGCCAAGTTACAGATTCTACGATTTTACGTAGTAGAGCCATGCTGCAGCTATATTACTGGTATAGTTATATTACGAATGGGTCGGCTCGACCGGGTAGGGCCACGCTCCCACACAATACCAGCGTAAAATAGCAGCTAAACGCTGCTGTGTTTCGTATGGTGAGTGTAGAGAACCGGAGACACTTTTTACTGGAAACGAGGCATTCCATCTTAGGCCTCACGGGTGACAACGCATCTGCATTTTGATACGTAACCGAGGATAGATGTAGATGTCTATGGGCCACAGCAACCACTTACCTCGTATAAAAAAAAAAAATAGATCATAAACTGATAATAGGAACCCAACCATCCGATATTGATATCTTTGTTTTTCCTTATATGGGGATTGATTCACCGCACTGTCTCTTTCTGTAGTATTAATAGCTGTTATATAGTATCAGTGTAACAGTTATTTCTTTTACGGAAATACTAACTGTGAAGATGAGGCAACTAAAAATTATTATTTTATCAGCACAATTAGACTTTGTAAATACAATATTAACTTTTGAAACACGATCCAATCAGTATTCAAAGCTCTGATTTCACAACGTATAACGTTAAATTTCGATTTAGTGGCATCGTTTCATTATTTACGAGTCACGAAATTGACATCGTAATATTTATGGCACTGGTAATTAGAAGACATTTGCATTTTGTGTTCTTTATGATCGAAGAAATTTTCATTTAAAAAAGTTTTAGCTGAATGTTAAAGGAAACAATAAAACTGATTAAATATATTTCGGAGTTTGTTGGAGTTAACTCCTTAATAATCGTATCATAAATAGCGCACGGTTTAAAAAATAGATGGGTAATGTTATCAGTGATTGTTAAATAATTCTTATTATGAGTCATTAAAATAATAATTGTGTAATTATCGTTTTGTATTTATAATATTATTTTTTAATTATAAATATAAAATAGATTATATGTCATTGTATTGTCATAATAACTATCATAGATAATTTTCTCAGTTATTTTAACTTAGAATTTGGGAGATTTGTAAAGAATATTATATAAGTATTTTCATTTGCTAAACAATTATAATTAATTGACTTATCAGTAATATTTATAACAGTGGTTTACTTATTTTCATATTACTTTTATAATGTATTTGGATTTTATAATTCTTACACTTTCGAACTGTTGCATCCAAACTGAACCTACAGTTTGGATAGATAGTAGGGGTAGCTACAACCATTGTGTGATATTATTTAAACGATTGCAATAATGATTGAGGGACTTTTCTTGCTGTAAAATTAGTAAAGGAAACAACTAACAATCAGGCGTATTTATTATTCCTTTCTGCGACTCCTGTAATATCAGTCAAATCAAGCGTTAACAAAAACATAGCGTGTATTATAAGTCATATATTTTTATGTAATATAATTTATGTAATATAACTTATCAAATCATTATAAATAAAGTTCGTTTACTTCCTTTGCCTATTGCATATATTGTAAGACAATCGTTTTTCAGGAGTAAACTCCAGTCACGCTTCGGAGCTGACACGCACAATTTTTTTTACCTAATGTAAACCAGTAACTGGATGAAATTCCATCTAATTGTAAATGGTTCCGTAGCAGAAAATGGTAAAACGCAAATGGCAAGTTTGCATGAATAATGTTTCATTGACAACGTCAAAAACTACTGGTTATTATTAAAAATTATCGACCTCGCGACATATTAGGGTCAGTTCACACAGAGACGCGACGCGACTCTTGCACGCTGCGCCGACTGACGAAGCACCGCTGAGTCATCTCGAAGCGCAGCGCGGCGTTGCGGGACGCCACGCGGCATTTTAGAATTATCTAAATAAAATATGTGAGTATCTCTTTGTGTAGTATATAAAACTATATTTTGTATGACTATCGTAAAAAGTGTCGCGTCGCGTCACGTATCGATGTGAACTGACCACGGAGTGAACTGACCCTTAGGGCGTGTTCCGACGACACGCACCCGCTACGCGCGTCAGCACCCGCGTGTATCTTCGCTTTGAAATTTGTTGCATATAATTTGAGTCTTATGACAAATCAATAAATTTGAAATTGCATTGATGCATGCACGTTGATAACGTTCAACCGCACACGCCTCGCCCACGCCTCGCCCACGCCATGCGCCCGCCACGCGCTCGCCTCGTTCCCGCTCCGCCCTGATCCCGCGCTCACCCCGCACACGCGCTTTTTATACAATTTCAGATTTATTGATTTGTCATAAGACTCAAATTATATGCAACAAATTTCATAGCGAGTTAGGCGCGGGTGCTGACGCGCGTGGCGTGCCCGTAGCGGGTGCGTGTCGTGGGAACGCGCCCTTATAGTGCCTTAATGTACAGTTCATTATTATTGTAGAAAGTAGAAGAGGTATTTTTACGCTAGACGTATACTAACAAGACCGGCGACGGGTTCAGCTTCAAAAGTGCGAGACGTCAATCTGGTATTGCGATCGTCAATCAACCTGCCAAAGGTGACGATCCACTCAAATTCTTAACAGTAAACAGAGAAAGTCTTTAGAATAAGGGTGAAAATCGAGCACACAGTCTACCATGGTAAGTGGATGCTGTGACCCGTAGAGACATCTACATCTATTCTCGATTAAGAATCAAAACTCAGATTCGTTGTCGTCCCTCAGGATTAAGATGGAATGCCTCATTATCAGTTAAAGGGTTCTCCGGTTCTCTAAACGCATCATACGAAACACAGCGGCATTAAGCTGCTATTTTTTGCTAGTATTCTATGAGAGCGTGTTCCTACTCTGGTCGAGCCGACCCATTCGTGCTACAACCATAATTATAGCTTCAACGAGACTACCACGTCAAAAAATATATTCTTATAAAGAAATTAACTTTCACGGGATAATGACAAAAAAATGGAAAGGATTTTTGTGTATAGTTACAGATTTTGCCGTATTTTAACTTAGTTTTCATAGTTTACAACTAATTGTTAGTTTACAGTTGATTGCAGTACTCCCATTCGCTGTAATAGTGAAACTCTCTCAGGGGCTATATTAGTCCATTTTAATATGGGAGTAAGGGTGACAAACGAGAACACAGTTCACTGGATGGTAAGTCAATTCCTATCATAGAAAGTTACATCTACCATCAATCAAGAATCAGAAAAATGTAGATATTGTAGGAGAAGGTCTAAGATAGAATATCTTGGTCGTCAGTAAAAAGGGTTATCTGGTTCTCTGCATTAGAAAAAGCAGCAGTATTCTGCGTTTTAGACGGTACCTATTCCATCCGATTGCGATTCTATACTAGTCTAACCGAACTATTTATGCTGCAGCCAAAATACAGTTGCATCGTGATCCTGCCACGTCAAGTTAGAAATTGATTAAAAAAAATTGGTAAAAATATAAACAGAACACATTATTCATAAATAAAAATTAAAAACAACAACGTTTTGGAAATGAGATAATTATAAAACAAAAAGCCGCTATATTTAAGTCGCTAGGCCCTGTGCACAATGGTTTATTGTTTCCAAAAACCTAAACAATGCCTGCAGTGTTCGCCCATTACACTCCTAATTCCCACTAAATCCTCTAAACAGAGCCGTCTGAGTGGCAATCCGTGAATTTCAATAACAATAAACCTTCTATAGGAAACTGTATCTAAAAAGAAACAGTTTCCTATTGACTAAACAAAAAATTGGTATAGCACTTAAAGAGAGAAATTTTAAAGAATAAACTCTTTCTTTAGGAATGTTTGCACTAATTAAATTTTTATTACGGCTTTAAACATTCTAAGATATTTACGTCTAAACTTGAGATAATACAGCTAATAGCGTTAAGTTAAGCAAACAGAAATCGTTATTACTTAATGAAAGAAACTTATTTCGGTTAAAAATTCTAATTTGGAATGAAATGTTAGTTTCTATTTAATTTAGAACAAAATTTATTTCAAATCTGGCGTCCACTTACCATCAGGTGGGCTGTGTGCAGATTGTCACCCTAAGTATTTAAAAAAAAAATAAAAAAAAAACTATAAAAGTACAAAGCTGAACATAGACTTTCACCTATAGATTGCTTCGCATTTTATATATAGATTTTTATCATATTTAGTGATAGAAATTATACAAGAGATTAATAGATTTTGCCATAGTTGTCACGCGTGCCAGGAGAGTTGTCAACTGCAGTTTTTTTTTTGAGTTAAATCACAAAGATACTACTGGTCATATCCTATTTAAGTTACCTCTATCGCCTTTTACGACTCCCATGGGACGATAGGGTAGTCGATTATTTCACACCGCCACTACACTGCTTATTATTAATCTTATTTTTCTATAGATAAAACGGCTCGATAGCGCAGTGACTAAGTGTTTGGCTGCCGCGCCGTGGACTACAAGTTTGAATCCCGCACATGAAAACTGTTTGTTTCACCTATAAATAATTAAATGGTCTGTACACCTGTCCATATGTGTAGTTTACGGTTACACCGTTGCAGCCTATTAAAGACCACTGCTGAACATAGGCCATACTCCAGATATTGCATCATAGGGGGATATTTGACATATTTGCCAAGATTGCCAAGTGGATTGGCAACCACAGTTTTTTATTTTAAGTCGTTATTAGGAAGATACTGCTGTCCATAACCTGATTTGTTTCTTGGTTTTTTGTAGTGGATAATCTTACACTGCCACTACACGATGTGTAGTTTACAAATATTTTTTTTTAAAAAAACTACAAAATTGTCACACTGTCACCATCAAAAACCTCAATCATTCAAGATTGCGATTTCATGTGGGCGGGAATGAGACAGTTAATTCTAATTACGGCGGTATTGTGTAGCGAAATTTTATTGCTATCTCATTGGCGCGCTCATTACGATGGCCGATGTAGTAATTGTGCTCCATTGTGCCCTATTCCGCAGATGCCATTTTTCTGCGAAGCGTGTGAATCTGGAACGAGGGGACAGACTAATTCCCGTGAAGTTTCCGTTAACTTCCCGAACGAAACGAGCGACGGTCTCGAAACTGACTTCTATAATGTTTGATACGACCGACTGATAAAAATTAACTGTATGGGGCGGCTTATTTCATTAGAAAATATATTTTGGAAATCATAAATAGTACTTATTCCCAATATATAGAAGTAATACAAGCTGCTAATAACTTATTTCTCGTTTGGTATTGCTTTATGGATGACAAAATAAATGGATGCCATTATTGTGGGTTTATTTCAGTTTGAACACACGTCGCCCTTTTAGACAACTACTGATGGACTCCTAAAATTTCATCGCGGCCTGTCGGAGCGATTAACGCTCTGACAGCTAATTTATATACTCAACTTACCGTTCTATTCTTGGAGAAACATGCTATAGGGTATAGACTACTTAGAAGTGACAAAAGATTTAACTTTCGCTTGATTTTTATTTAATTTTAGCCGAAATATTGTTTATAAAGAAAGAATGGACGAAAAAATTAATGTGAATTTTATTAATACTTATTAACAAAAACCTATTCATAGATAAATACATATTTTACAATTACAACATAAAAGTAAAGTTACTTTACTTTTTCTTGCTGCTTAATACATATATCTTTTATTTCTGAGGCGGATTTTGGAGCAGTGAAGAATTCACTGCGCTACCTCGACACGTGTTGGTGGACTTCATTTTTGTCCTCGTAATGTTTTGCAACATGGAAGTTTCCTCATGGGTTTGTTCATAAAAAAAAAAAAACTAACAATTTCAAAGAACGGTATAGACGGCACGGATAGAGCGCTGTTTATTTGCTTACTTCGAATACTTATGAAATATGGATCACTACTATCATCATCATTATCACAAGTCCACTGCTAAACTTAGGACTGCCCCAAGAAATCACACAATCCACGGTCCTAACAACATCCGTTCATCGTCTTCCTGCATCTCTTACTGAGCCCTCATTTCATTTCGTGGGGAATCCCTTCACTGCTTACTATCGGTTGCTAGCTTGCACTTCAGCTTACTGATCCGTTAAGTTATGTCAATAACTATAATTTTACTGCGGATGTTCTCATTACGAAGGAATATGCATTAATATATTGTATGTATGTACAGATATACAGATACAGTATATACAGATATTTAGCTAAAGTAATAAAAGCCTACACAGCAAAATCGTTACTATAATGAAATCAATGCTAATGCATTGTACACCACATACTAGGACATTATGGGAATAAAACTGACAGCTGCACGAGAATTACACGTCATTGGCCCTTCCATGGCATTACGCTCCGCTATAAAATATTTTAATTCTATATGATAAACTAAGTCAGGAGTGTACTTTCGACAAAATTTAACAAGTTTAATCGTTTTTTTTAACATAATAAATTAACAATAACCTTAATATTAATTAACTTATGAACAATAAAAATGTTTATTTCACAGTTCATCAATAAATTGCCTCTTCTGATAGACTGTCACAGCAATCAACATTGTTTCAAACGCTTGCATGAGACGCACATATTGAACAAGAAACCACTCTACGCTAAATTTGGAAGCAATTATGGGAATGGTCTAACCTTGACAAATAATGGAGTACAAATTTGTCAAACTACTTACCCCGTTCAATTTATTTCTTAAAATTTTAAAGTTCTTCAAACTTGAAATAAAAATCGTGTAAGTGCATGCTGTGCACATTAAGTTTTTCAATTTATTTCTTAAAATTTTAAATTTCTTAAAACTTGAAATAAAAATCGTGTAAGTGAATGCTGTGCACGTTAAGTTTTATTTCACCACTCCCGAATCATTAATCTGAAGTTTTAACCTCAAACTCAAATCACTCACACAAAAACTGTTCACAATTTTGGCTCGGTACACTTCTCTTAAGTACACAGATAGCCTAGTAGATTTTGGAATAAATTTTAAGGTATTCTCTCGGAATGAAAAGGTGTGCCTACAGTGGTTATCATACCTTGCACAATTAAAAGAAAAAAAATACTGAAGATGGGATCCTACCAGATACGTTGTTCTTATTAGGATATTTAAAACTCACGTTGTTATATCATTAATTAAAAGACATTATGTCAAATTGCAAACATCTACGTAAAACTACTTAGAAAATATTTTAACCGGGGACCCTTTTTACTGGAAAAGAGGCATTCCATCTTAGTCTTCACGGGTGACAACGCATCTGCATTTTGATTCTATATTGAGGATAGATGTGGATGTCTATGGGTCACAGCAACTACTTACCATCAGGTGGACTGTGTGCTCGTTTGTCACCCTATCCTATAAAAAAAAAGAAAAATGCTGTGACAGATAAATATCGAGGTGTTTCATTTTGTTGTTAATTTCGCATAGAACACTTAAAAGAACATGAAGTACTTATTACTTATTTCCTCTAGTTTAATAGTAATATTTATAGGGAATAATGAATGATATTAGAGCAGTAATTATTTTGTGAAACCTATACTTGCCGATTCTTGTTAATGTATTGGTTACGGTAACCAACTTCCCATTTTTAAATCATGGATAATGGGTTTACGTGGTAGAGCCATGCTGCGGCTACATTAATAGTATAGTTGTAGCACGAATGGGTCGGCTCGACCGGGGAAGGACCACGCTCTAACAGAATACCAGCGTAAAATAGCAGCTTAATGCTGCTGTGTTTCGTATTGTGAATGTAGAGAACCGGAGACCTTTTTAACGGAAAAGAGGCATTCCATTTTAGTCCTCACGGCTGACAACGCATCTGCATTTTAATTCGCAAACGGAGATAGATGTAGATTTCTACGGGCCACAGCAACCACTTACCATCAGGTGGACTGTGTGCTCGTTTGTCACCCTTATACTATTTAAAAAAATGGAATTATTACATTTATATAATCTTATAACAAGTATACTTAAAGTACGAACTTACTAAAAATCACTTAACACCGTTAAAGGCTACATAAATTTTGTAAAAATCGTAATCCCAGACATACCCTAAAAGCTTGGCAGACTACATCGCACGCTCATAAATTACACAGTGACGATATACGAAAATAGCGTAGCACCCCAACGTCATGGGAACGAACCATCTCGACCCCAGTTAAATGCCTCCAAATTTGTCGTTCGTATTCGAATCAAAACATTGAAAGTAACACGTCGTAAGTAATTGCGATTAGAAACGCCCGTTCAATAAACAATTTATAAGGCTAAAGAAACATTAAGAAAAATGACAAATGAATCAGGCACGCCATGAAATCTGTTGAGTAAATTGGAAAGAAGCGGAATGTTCAACAATGAGAAAAGGACACAGCCGGAGGCAGCACAGATTTTTCCCTGTTATCTCAAACAACAATGGCAGTAAGCTTCAATACTACACAGAAGACTGCTCGTCGTCTTTTGTGCTATTAATTATTCTGCGGATAGAATAATTAGGCTTAATTATCGTGAAATAGGGTCCGCAAATAAATTTCTTGTATTCTCTCTCTTTCACAAGAATCAAGCTCTTTGTTTTGATATAATTTTATTTTAAATTATAATTTTTTATTAAGTTGGGCATAATATTTCTATGCTTTTTGTATTTTATAAGCTATAATGATTTATTTTAACATAAATATATTTGGATTATATGTAATGGCCATTTAAAAACACAAAGAAATAAAAGTTCTACATTTTTCATACTCAGATTATGCAATACAAGATGTTCAAAATGTGCGCTTACGTGTTATTTACTTCAAACTATAATAAATAATAATCTATCTGTGGGTAGTTAAAATTTTTCTTGTACTCTGTACCGTGTATTACATTTATTGCCTCAACTATTTTAATTAACGATTAAAGAAATAACAAAAATGTATTAAATGTTTATCGTTCGTAGTAAATGCGAAGTATTAAGTATGATGATATGTATTTTGCACTTTCAGTCTCAAACACATCGGTCATTCTTTGATGGTTTCCCGCGCAGTCTAAGAGGCGCTCAATCGTGAACATCAACAACATGGATTCATGATACCAAACTCCATCAATCAGAATTTACGCGTAGTCGTGCTGATAATGTATCGCCAACAACCCAACATTTAATTGGTGATGGATTGCCTAGTAACCCCGACAAGCGAATTTCATTGGCGAATATCATATTTCGCTTACCGAATATATTTCATTCTCTCCAACCGTGCATATATTCGATACGGATTTATTATTTTCGCTTTAACGTTTTGCCCTCTTTAATGTTCGGAAACGATAGGTAAAATGACGGAAGAAACGCAAAGCGGTAATAGGGGAAAATTGTTCTTTATTCGATTTTGATAGACTTGATGATAGGTTAAGGCCTCGCTGTCATATAGAATTCTAAGTTCAAAAAGTGATACGAATCCTATTGTTTTAAGTTTTCAAAAAGTCTTATCTTAAATTTCAATCTAGTTGGGTGCTCCTTGTAACAAGTGGAAACAAAAAAGTTATAATATTTACAAATCTTATCTCAAACTCACAAGAATTTACTACTGAAGTTGAATTTTAGTAAAATCTGTTTAGTTTTTGATAAGCGTCTTAGTGTAAACAAAGTTTGAACGAAGAGCTGCTGCTTAAAACAAACATAAAATATAACGCCTGTCGCCCAAAAGGTAGGCAGTGTCTATAGACTTCCATTTGACATCTCTCGCTTCCCTTACATCATACATGGTCGTCGGTGAAGAATACTTTTAATTTGACTCGTCTTCAAAGTCTCGCCAAATCGGTCGATAAACTTCCATATAGGGTGTCTCTTCATGATTCTGCCACTCACTCGGCAGCGTTAATTTTCATAGTCACACATTCCTGACTTGTTTTTTCTACATGTCCAAACCACTAAAGTATTCCTTTTTGCAATCCTGGTCATAACATCTTCTTGTAAACCATACTTTTCCCTTATTCTCTTTACTCAATCTCCTATACTGTTTGCATAAAAAGACCACTGCCGAAGATAAACCTACCCTATATATTGCCTCAGCGGGGAGATTTTGCCACAGCTTGGTAAGCGGGTTGGCAACGACAGAACGGTTTTTATTTTCAGTTGTTAGATTGTCTGATTCAGTTTTTTGCTGTCGCCTCTTACAACACCCATGAAATGAAATAGGGTAGTGGATATTCTTACGCCGCCACTATACGGCATAACTAAAGAATTAAATGTCGACAAAGGTATTTCTATAGATCCAACACACACACACACACACACACACACACACACACACACACACACACACACACACAAACACACAAAAAAACACACACACACGCACACACACACACACACACACACATCCACATCTCAGCAGCATAATATCCTTTTTACGCTGGTAGTGCAATAATTGTTCCCGGTCTAGCTAACCTTAGCGGTCTATCTATCACATAGATAACCCAAGGAATGATAGAGGTTAGTGGATTTTCTTACACCGTCACTACACAGTGAAACTAAAAGAACTTTTTATAGGATAAGGTGACAAACGAGCACACAGTCCACCTGATGGCAAATGATTGTTGTGACCCATAGACATCCACATCTATCCTCAATAAAGAATCAAAATGCAGATGCGTTGTCACCCGTGTGGACTAAGATGGAATGCGTCTTTTCCAGTGAAAAGGGTCTCCGGTTCTCTACACTCACCATACGAAACACAGCAGTGTTGAGCTGCTATTTTACGCTGGTATTCTGTGAAAGCATGGTCCTTCCCCGGTCGAGTTGACCCATTCGTGCTACAACTATACTACTAATATAGCTGCAGCATGGCTCTAACACGTAAATAATTAATTAAACGTCGACAAATTAATTTCTATATATTCTGTAGTTTAAGCAATATCCCAGCGCTTAATTCAATCGTGGCCAGCAGTTGCCGTAAAACAACCCTGTACAGAGTGTATATAGGCATTTACAAAGTCTAAAAATACACAGAAATCTTTTTGGCTTTTGACAAAAAAAGTTAACATTTAAAATGAATAAATAACATACTTAAAGTTGTATTTTTAAAGTGTTATTAGCTGTGGTATAATTTTCATTTCTCAACAACCTATTATCACTTCGTTTATTTGATTTGAAACAGCAATTTGTATTAACTTCGCTGTCTGAAATACCCATTTAGTTTGGAAGCTGTAATTTAATTTATAGACATATTCGATATCACCTCCATACGAACGTTAAAAAGCGATCGCCCACATACCAATCACCGATTCGATAAGACTGCTGATTCTCAATATTTACGAGTCTCGGCGGTAGCGTTGCACAAAGAATTAAAATTCATTGTCTCTTATCCTGAAAAGGAAAGATAAGCGGAGGTCACAAAATATCTTCGCTTTATCTGAATAACAAGAATAGGCTTTTAGGGTAAGGGTACGACTGATACCAAAGTTAGGGAATAATAATGTAACCTCTTTGAATTGTAGAATGGTACAATTCATCTAAAATTGATCAATTTGCTTTAAAGCTTACATTTGAAATTGGATCAGATACGCCGAAATTTGGAGATGTAAAGAAATATTTTTATAGCGATGATCAATGAGGATTTATATACTCTATTAGACGATTTTCTGAGGATTTTATAGCCTACAATGTTTTGATATTTTTTTTTTATTTCTAACTTATTATCTACAAGAATATAGACATCTTTCATATAAAGCGACTTTGTAGTACTTTTAAAAAATTTCGAATCATTGCAAAACTATAGAAATGATGTATATTGAGGAAAATATTATTTTATAAAAATTGAACATAATATGTAGAATGGTTATGGGAAAACAGAAACGCGAATCATATAGGTAATTGGTTCGATAAAATATCGTCCGATCCGGCCAGGTTCGACAAGTCATAATATTTGAGGTTCAACCTCATGTACATGCGTTGTTTTTTAACCGACTTCTAAAAGGTAGAGATACTCAACGCGACTGTATTGTTTATGTGTGTTATTTCATAACATTTTTCTACGTAAACCGATTTTTATGATTCTTTTTTATTTGAAATCTGGTGCTTTTCATATAGTCCCATATTATGAATTTGGTCAAGGTATGTCCAGTAGTTTTTGAGTTATCTTTAATAATTTATATTTAAGTCGGTTGTACAATTTTTTTTTATTTTATCACTTGTTCTTAGATTCTCCCTCGCTTTAGTCTATAGTTCTCGCTTTAATACTTATTTACGCGACAATTGAGGAGAGCGATTATACCTACATACCGTAGGTACTGCAAGGGGTCTAATGTGCAGTATTTTCGTAAACATGAGAAAGTGCAGTGGTTTGTTGTTTTGAAAGATGCTGATTTTTTTTTTATTGTGGTTAGAAAATGTAAATACGCTAGTAAAAATAATTGCCTTAATATATTAAATCCTTCCCACTACGATTGGTGAAGCCCAGATACGTCAGTGGACTTTTTTTTCAAGTGGTAGACATATATAACCAGAGGTCGCTTTTACTGGAAAAGGCATTTTATCTTAGTCCGCAGGGGTGACAACATATCTATATTTTGATCCTTTGGGGATCTATATGGGTGTCTTTGGGCCCCAGCATTCACTTACCAATCGGGTAGACTGTGTCCTCTCTCATTATAATCGAAATGGTATGTCACTATGATCCACCAATTGTAACACTGCCACAATATCTAAGAATGGATCTATCACATCAACATAACTGTTTTAATTACATCTGATGTTTAACATAGCAAATAAAATATGTATATTTAGTAAGTTTTAATGCATCTTATAATGAAAAATAAGATTAAATTTGCATGTTTACGGAATTAACGCAAGGAGCAAGTTTACGACCGTACTGCTTTCCCGTTCATTTCGCAAACAACGACGAAGAACATAAATAAGCAGCGTGACCTATGTAGAGCATGGTTCGTGTGGTGTAAATATGCGCATATTTGTATATAAAGTATTGTATGTTAAACGGGTTCTTACAAATAGCGCTATGAGATGGGATGCATCCGTTCGGTTACCGATGACCTCTGGCGACACCGCAGTATTAAGGCGACAGGATTTGAGGCATTAACCGTTGTCTCCCATTGAGAATGTCGTACCAGATTGAATATAGAACAGTACTATTCGTTTAAGAAATTGAATTCTTAGGTATTTTAGAAATAAAGGTACATGTTATAACTTTCGTTAGTTTTACAAATATATTCTTTGCACTTTTTGATATCCTACGTTTAGTTTGAAAAATGCGACAGGTAGTTTTTATACAATTAACATGACAAACGAGCACACAATTCTCCCGATGTTATGTGGCCCATCAAAATACTGAGGCGTTGTCACTCTTGAGAACTAAGTTAGAGTTTCACTCGTTTCAGTAAAATAGGCTGAAGCATTATCTGATGTTAGCTATGGCTGAGGTTCACAGGGAAAACACAAATATTGAATAAATTGCATACTGTGAGGACCTCTAACTTTTTGGGTTTAGTAAGTAATCGGAATAAATATAAGTAAGCAACGATATGAGTAGGTCTTTAATAACATTTACGTAAGATTGGGAGTTGTATGTTTGTTTTCTTATCACTATGGTAAGATTAAAGATGCTTTTTTTTATGAAATGAAGATGTTACATTATTTATTTGTTTAAACTTTATTGAACCTTTCAGCAGTATAGGATCAAAAGGTGGACTTAATGTTAAAATTATTATCTACGAGTCAACTTAGGGCAGTGACAAAACTACGTAAGCAATTACAAAGATCTAATATATATAAACGTTATATAAAAGAAAACATATACACAAATATATGTATATATTATAAGAACCATTTATATGATAACATTAATGATGACGGATCCTAGCAGTTATGAAGCAATTTGACAAAATGAGCCCGAACATTGGAAATTTATTACAAGTATGTCTTCATCATTATGACATTTTATTAGCTTTCCTTAAGCAAATAAATATCACTCGTAGCTAAATAGAGTACAGGTTTTGTTACAAAGCTGAGTTTTTTAAAGTAATGTAGCTTATTCGAATGTGAAATATTCATTCCCATCTAAATTAAAACAATAAATTTTGTATCGTTGGAAAAAGTAAAAAGTAAACAAACCAAGTTCATTTTTTTTAATCTGTCGAAGCGCAAGTAAATGCAACACCAACTAAATGTATCGAATAACACGGTTACAAGAACTAATGTTTCTATTTGTAACTTCGGATGTTTCCGGCTTTTTACTTGGGCGGTTTAAGGCGTAGAGCAATTAAAAGAAGATTTGTTGGGCAATATTAGAATTGTTACTGCATAAACGTTACTTTTGGAGGCGTAATATGAAATGAATTTACATTTAAAACCCATTTGTGACATTACAGATGTAAAGATTCCAAAGTTGTAGTTCTAAAATATATTTTTAATTTTCAATATTATCAGTATTTAAAAAAAAACAATAATAATTGAAGTTGAAAATGATGATTATATTTTGTCATTAGGTCTTCAATTTTTTCTTGACCATTACGGAGCTCTTCAACGACGAAGACTTTTACTTGGTTCCATTACTTTAAGGGCATCAACAATCATCATTACAGCCCAACACGAGACCAGTGGACCCAACAAAGGCCTCCCCACGGAATGTCACGAAACACGATCCGGATCCTCCTATATCCATCGACTTGCTGCATCTCCTACCAGGTCATTCTATCTAGTTACCGGAACGAGGCTTTACGAACGAAAAACTTTCTTACTCGTAGTTATCTGTTTTTCGAGCTATATCGAGTATATATATAGTGGGCATAATATAGTACGGCAGTTAGGAATGACCACGTCCTATGTCAACGTTTACGGCAATACAAAGACACGTATGTTTCATAGCACAGTGTACAATTATTATCACCAATACTTTGCTTTCTGTACCAGACAATGTTTATTGTCTTCATTTTCATCAAACTATAATAATCCACTGTTATCAACCTCTTCCGAGGGTCAGGCGAGTTACCGACCACGATAACATACGTCTCGTACCTTTGAGGCTGCTTGCTACTCGTGACGTTGCTACGGTCTGGATACTGTAGGTCTGATTATACCACCGGATTATACCATCATTTATCGGAAGCCATAAGACTTTTCTGATAATTAGTAATAATAATGATTTCCAGACCGAACTTTAGCCACGGCGGCCAGCCTCAACAGAGACTAACCATCGGCGCAGGACAGGATTATAGTGCCCAAGTGTATGCGCAAGCAGAGCTGCACTCTCTATTCCCTTACTCTCATAGTCCGATGGGACGGTAATCCAACACGACCGGAGATAGATCAGGCGCAGGATCAACGGCTTTACGTGCTTTTTGAGGCACGGGGGTGAGACAACGCCTACTTGCTATCTCCGGGCAGCTACTAAGAATATATTGATGGAAAAACACTATAAGTAATTTTTTGGCCCGACCCGGGATTCAAACCCGGGTCCTCGTGATCAGCAGCCGCACTACTACAACCACTAGACCAATGAGGCAGTTATAATTAATAGTCAAGTAGGAACAGCTTAAGAGATTTTGACATAAAACCGTTTTGCCATAAAATGATAAAATCCTTATTATGACCCGATAGATAGAGGAACGATTACCTCAAGTAACCGGTGACGAAAATCAGCGTCGGAGGTTCGAGAAGTAGAAGCGTGGTAATCTATATAATACATTTAAATAAATTTTAGGTCTGTCTGTCATATTAAAATAACTGACTTCTATTATGTGCAGGGAGTTATTGATCAGTCATTGATATTGAGCATGCTATTAAGACATAAACAATAATTTAAACAAAAATTATTTCCGTCTCTATCTTTTCGTCTCTATATCTATGTACGCTAATGTACAAAATGGCTGAACCGATTGTGATGAAACTTTTTGAACAGATAGAATGCAATACCAGGAGGATTCTAGTCTATTACTAATACGAAAAACATATTTTTTTAAAACCAATAATTTATAAAAGCAAGCGAAACTGGGGGTTATATATATATACATGTATAATATGCTCTAAGCTTTGTGACTTGGCTGGTTCCAAACGTGAGAAACAAAACTTTTTTTTATATAGGATAAGAGTGACAAACAACCACACAGTCCACCTGATGTTAAGTGGCTGCTGTGGCCCATAGACATCTGCATCTATCTTCGTTTGCGAATTAAAATGCAGATGCGTTGTCACCCGTGAGGACTAAGATGGAATGCCTCGTTTCCAGTAAAAAGGGTCTCCGGTTCTCTACACTCACTATATGAAACATAGCAGCGTTAAGCTGCTATTTTACGCTGGTATTCTGTGAGAGCGTGGTCCTTCCCCGGTCGTGCCGACCCATTCGTGCTATAACCATAATATAGCTGCAGCATGGCTCTACCACGTTTTAAACTAGAAAAGTTTACCCGAAATTAAGAATTTAATATTGCGTCATTGACATATTTTACAGACATAAATTGCGCACGGACAATCAACCAGTCCCGAAACAGTTCATTGTAGACCACACAAATACTTACTGCGTAGGGGAATAGAACCTGAAGCAGCGCCTCAACCAAACCGCAACTACTTAGCCACTACGCTGCCGATGCCGAAAAATCAATATCAATAGACTTACTAGTATTATTGGCCTTAATAAATATTGACGACATAATAATATTTATATATTGTATATACCTTTTAACCAAATATAGAAAAGTATTACACGCTCATAATATATTCAATAAGCATAACATAAACCCACCTGATAGTTTTTTAACAAAGCCAACGTTTGTTACATATTTACGATTCCACAAAGCGATTCAATGAGCCTCCATCTAGTTTATTCAATATACAAACGTAATACAATAATACTTGTTAAATTATTCACCACACTGCGATAATATTATATTGATGACGAGGCTGTCACCGTAAGTGAGCCCGCAATATTTCTATAATACTCGTATCATTACAGTTGATTGATAAAATATTTAGCTGAGGATCGTCCACTAATATAAATTAAAAATAGAAATTAATAAATTGAGCAAGTTTTATGTACATTAATATAATAATTTCGAATGGCATGTATTTCCAAAAATTTCAACTGTGCAGGAGACAATATACATATAATTTAAATATCTACAAGTGTAAGCTTAGAAAGGGGTACTAATTCATCCTGGTTTCCCAGCCTGGACATATCACAGCTGCAAATTTAAGAGTACAGGGGCTTTTATTCGTCCTAATCTATTTTTACCCATATCTATAATGAAGGCTTATGATGTTAGCGACACAGAGATTATTTTTGAAAAGCCCGACTCAAGAACCAACAATAATTTTGTGTATACAATTCGCAATAACGCGATCGATGATCGACAGATGCCATAAGCTTACCATACAAAAGATAAAAGTATTTAAAAGTAGTATCTTCGTGAAAATTATATAAGTGTTCATGCAAAACAAACAGAATGTTTTTGAACCTCCTCTATTTTTGCAATAGGGATAGCGATATGCTGCATATTAGGAGAAAGGTGCACACGCTATAAAGTGAAAACACTCACATTCAAAATTCCTTTCTACGTAGTGAAACTATGCTAAAGGCGTGGAGCGTACGGTAGTCTTGTTATTTAAGGAAGTCGGCAATACTCTAATAAAGAACCATAGAGAGATCTATTTTTAAACCGCATCTAGGTGCTGTTTTAGAGAGCATGCAGATTGACTACTTTCAGTCTCCCGGACAAGCAGATTTTCGAAAACGCTTTAGTACTATAAACTATATACACATAAATTTCGGAAAATTGTACAAAATACCTAGGAGAACAATCTGCCACATTTTCATTCGTATGTGGACAATTATGAAACCTTTGATTCCGTCTTAATTTGGGCGGTGCTACGACTCCTACAGCAGTACTATATAGACATGGATTTGCCGACGATATAGTAAATATGGCAGAATCGCTGAAGGACGTCAGTAGTGTCTAGCCGTATAAGGAAGATCATGTTGCTCAGCGGGCTTTAGAGAGGGCTATACTTAGAGTTTGTCTTCCTGATAGACTTCAAACTGATACAGATACCTGCAAAAGAATGAAAGAGTAACCGACATAACCCAATGGGTCACCGTTGGGTTATGTTGGTTACACTCTAGTAAGCTGAAGTTGCAGTGGATCAGCTGTATAGCTCAGAGAATTTACAACCGATGGGGAAGATTATTTTCAATCATTATCATCATTATATGATGATGATGATGATTGAATATTAAAAAAAAAACCAAACTTGTTTATTTTCAAGTTGCGATGTTGTTATTTAAGTAAGGTGACAAACAAGCTCACCGGATGTTATTTAAGTAAGGAAACAGTCCACCGGATGGATGAGTGGATGCTGAGACCTATCCATAGACTAGTCTAGTCTATTAATGGTTAAGAAAGAAAATATATGCATCGTTGATAATAAAAAGGATCCCCGTTTCATGTCATTCACTATACAACTGAGCTTTATATTCTATTTCACGCTGGTAGTCTGTGCAAGAGTGGTCTCTCCTCGGTTTAGCTGACCCATTCTTACTACAGCCGTAATATATCTAAAGCGTGGTTCTATTGCATAGGTAACAGTCCACGCTTTTGCCACCTAATTTATTTGAAATGTAGAAATAGAAGTTAGGTAGTTCGCATACATTGGGTTTGCAGTATAATGCATTTGTCAAAATGTGTCCTAAAAGAAGTAAAGTTAACGAATTTCACATCCGCTTCTAGTAACGTTAGCAACACTACATCAAATAGCTAAATCAGTTTTAATTTAGAATGTGATTACGGAATCTTTATTTATTACAAATTGGGCTCGTTGAATGGAATTTTTTAAAATAAATGTCCTAGTTTTAATATCATCAACCGTTAATCATAGGATATCTTTTCACCGCTGCACAGTATATATTTTCGCTAATTCATCGCTTCTCCCCGGCATTCGTAAGTGGCGAACGGCTCACCCGGAAGTCGTTTTTTCTTTTCTAAAACTTTTGAGAGCCTTGCAAAATGTCTTCGAAGGAGACTTTTCGCCCTTAAGTACATTTTGACATCGCTTTTGTACATATTTTTTTTAGAATAGCACAGCACTTAAAATCGCTCTTGTGCCGTTCCGTCGCCTATCATATTTACATAAGTGTTGGTAACGGTAAGATTTTGAGTTGTACAATAATATTACAATATTATTAACATATTACATACAATATTATATGTTATATAAATATGCAATTTTCATATATTGAAGAATAAATTATAAGGATATCCTATTGTGCATTTTGTTCCTATTTTTACTAGTACAAAATTAATTTTATTCCATTTAATGTTACATTTTTTATATTCCAAAGTTTATCGTATTAACAAAACATATAGGTTACTTTATTATGCTTTCATTAACTAGTATAACAAATTTAAATGCTATTTTTATGTTACCATATATTATTTTAATATATATTATGTACAATGACGATATTATAGTACTATTTATTACGTTATTGGTTATATATTCTTGAAAATAAAACATATTGATTTTTAATTTAAAGTATTAAAACTATTTATAAAAAAATACTTACATTGTTAAAATATTCTATTTACAACAATTTTGTATAACCATCACAATTTTCACAAAAACTCACTCAAAGTAAAATGTATATGAAAGTCACCTGCGTAAATTAAAGATTCGAATTTCGCGCCATGTAATCTAAAACAGATACGTCCTTCCGCATCAAAAACTGGAAGGCAACTAGCGCGTGGGTCTGGCTCCCGGTCTAGACGTAGCCCGATGGGCGGTGGGGTGCGGGGTTGAGGGGTGGTTTCGCGAGGGCAAATCAACCCCGGCGAGCATTTGCCCAGAGAACGATCGAGCTTTAACATCAATAAGGAAGTATCCGATTACGTAAAAGGATAATACTGACAAATTTAAAGGGTCTATATTATAAACGTTTTTATTTTGAGATACATCATGTTACGTATTAGAACAACTTTATACAATTGTGAGCCGTGGTAGCTCGGGGCAAGACGCTCACCATAAATTTTACAGTGCACGAGTAGCCCGAGTTTGATCCTAGTCAGCATCACTGAAAATGAGGATAGGTATTATATTTACCAGGTGGTATATTATAAAAAATATTTTAAGAAAAAAATATAATTTCTAAAAATTATAAATTATAATAATTAAAATTATAATTACTTGGATAACGTATTGTAAGGGTAACCTTGCACTAGGGCGCTAACTATATGTTTGTCGAGCATTCTCTGAAATATGAGGAGATCAGTTCCCAGGGGTAGAACATTTGTTGGTTTTTATTTTACTTATTAAGTTTTTTACTTATGAAATTTGAGGTAAATAAAATGAATGATGAATATAACTAATTTAGTTACATAATATTAAATTAATTAATATATATAAAGTCGATTTGAAGAGTATTTTACGAGTAGATTTAATTGGTGGCTTATGCGTTTTTATCTATATATATATATATATATATATATATATATATATACAGATAAAACGATATTATATATATATATATAATTATATATATATATATATATATATATATATATATATATATATATATAATTGCATTTTAATTAATCATCAATGATGATGCATAACACATAAATGTTCCTGGGCCACCTATTAACTTCCTAAAAATCTCACCAGGTCGTCACTCCATATAGTGAGGGGCCGCGCTACGCCTACATAAAAATTTCGAGGCTGGCCCTCCAAAAGCTATCTTCTATATCGATTACCGGTTTCTATTCTCGTACGTTCGTAAAAGTAAAAGTAAGTTGCAGTCTATATACGTCCCACTGCTGGGCACAAACCCCTCTCACTTCTGAGAGAGTTTTAGAGTAAGGAAATGTTCGCCGGGCAGCCCCAATGCGTGTTGGCTGACTTTACCTATGTCTTCAAAAATTTTTTTTTTATTTCTCAGAGATACAGGTTTCTTCATGATGTTTTTTCCCCGCCGAGCACGTGGAAAATCAGCATTCAAAATTTGCAATTAACAATTACATTGGTCCAGCGGGGATCGAACTGGGGTTGCTCGCGTACTGTAAAATTTACACCGTGTGCTAAGCTCCTGAGCTACCACGGCACTCATGTATGTTCGTATAAAACCATAATACACGATAGAGCAAAATTTTTCATTAGATGTTTTTAAAATAATGCGTATTGTAAAACTTAACTTTTTTATATAGAACATGGTATCAAACGAGCACACAGTCCGCCTGATATTAAGTGGATATTGTGACCCATGAACATTTACATCTTTCGATTAAGGATCATAATGCGGATGTGTTGCCACCACTGAGGACTAAGATGATATGCCTCGTTTCCACTAAAAATGGTCTCCGATTCTTTACACCCACCATACGAAACATAACAGAATTGAGCTGCTTTTTTACGCTGGTATTCTCTGGGAGCGTGGTCATACCCCGGTCGAGCCGACCCATTTGTCCTACAACTATACTACTAATATAGCTGCAGCATGGCTCTACCACTGGTAAGTTGGCGGTGCTTTTATTCACTTATTAGTGCGCTATAAAAGTAATATACCAAATTTAATTAGAGCGAGAAATGTGACTGTCAAGTCGACAGTAAAATCCAATTTATCTCTCTTAATATGATCAATTTAAATAGCATCGACTTTGCATTATATGTCTCAGTAAAATAATGACGTTTTACATATATAAAAGTACTAAGCACTATTAGTCTCTTAGAAGCAAATCACGTTCCGACTCACCGCTGAAGTTTTCAACACGATTTTAAGTTTACAAGTTAAGATTTTGCTTTATATTTTTCTATTTGTTGTTTTGGTTTTAAACTCTGTAGGTTTTAATTTTTTTTATATAAAACTCACGTAATATTCGAAGTGACAATTCGTCTGATGGTAAATGACTACTGCAGTACATGCCTACCTGCAAGCAACTTCAATCAAAGAAGGTGGTGAAGTCATTGTCACCCCTGAGAACAAAGTGAAGTGTCTCACAGTAGGCCAGAACACAGTAATGCAAGCAATTTAAAAGCAAAAAATAATAATACTAAAATATAATAATTTAAAATAAGCAAAAAGTAATAAAAAGAATAGGTAAGAGGGGGTTACCTACCCAGACTCAGGCTGAAAATGAGTCCTACCACATATTAATCGCAGTAGTACCTAGAAAGGTTCTCGAGTGGAAGCCTCGTACTTGCAAGTACAGTTTTGGGCGACCCCGCATGAAACACGCAGGCAGTCGTTGGAAACACTTGGCTATGGACCGTGGTTTATTTCAATCTATGGGGAATGCCTATGTTCAACAGTGGACTTGTGATGGGCTGCAAGTGGTTGTAGCCTACTAGAAAAAAATACTGATGAATTTCTATCTACCCTAGAAATAAAGGGATCTCATTAATTGCATTAAAATGTAATTAAGAACCTGAAATAACTGCCATTCAAAACATGTAATAAACATCGGCGCACAAAACGCATGAGTGAACAGTTGATGTTTAATACACGAGTCTATTTGCGCTAGATTGGGATAGCTATTAAGCTCGGAGTTCTATTAATAAAATATCTGCATTGCCTGTGCAATGTGTAGATTAATCTGTATCGATCTAGTCTAAATTTACTTCACAGCATAATCAGAAGATAAAATAACTGGTCAAGATTAATTTAATTTGATAATCATAGATGTAGTGATGGTGAAAGAATATCTACCACCCAATATCAGCCCGTTGGTGACGTTAGTGGCGACGAAAGGAAGCAAATCAGGAGAGGGCAGCACTGTCTTCGTAACAACAATTTAAAAAAATCCGCGACTCTATTCATTCTTATTAAAACCCGACTATATTCTAATGTACTCCGCTAAAGCACTAAGATGATGATGACCTTAAGCAATGTTATTGCTAAAAAGCAAAATTATAAACCTTAATTACATATTATTTTACTAGCTGTTCACCGCGACTTCGCACGCGTGTAATTTAGGGTTTTAATTATGTTGCGCGGAACCCTAATTCTTTTTCTTTAATATGTAGCCTAAGTTACTCCTTATAATATCTGCTATCTACCAGTGAAAGTCCCGTCGAAATCGGTCCAACCGTTTCGGAGATTAGCCTGAACAAACAGACAGACGGACAGACAGACAGACAAAATTTTTAAAAATTGTGTTTTTGTTATAAGTACCGTATATACTTTCATATGCGTTTAGTAAAAAGCTGTTATTTTGACATTACAAACAGACAGTTCAATTTTATTTATTTGTATTTGTATAGATATAGATTATCAACTCATTTAATTCACTGATCGACATGATTTACTACGCTTGGCAACCGAATCGACGATCGCGGTACCAGACGTATCGCCATATGACGCTGCCCGGTTTCGGTGTTTTATGATTGGCGCTAACAAAATGATTATTCCGACACTCGGAAGCCACAAGATCTTTTGACATTTTCTATAGCCGTCTCTTACAGTACCCACGGGACAAAACGGGCCGAAGGGTTCTCTTAATTTACGTCATGTTACGTATGTAAAAAAGATGGAATGTCTCATTATATATGTATATCATCTGGCATAAGATCGAAAGTAGGATTGAAGGCATGCGAAATGGGAACATTACAAAACAACCAGAACCTAAAACTAAATAATTGTTCACAAAATGTAAGATAATTACTAATTAAACGTGTTAAAACCACGCTGCAGCTATATTAATTATATAGTTGTAGCACAAATTGGTCGGCTCGACCGGGGAAGGGCCACGCTCTCACAGAATACCAGCGTAAAATAGCAGCTTAATGCTGCTGTGTTTCGTATGGTGAGTGTAGAGAACTGAATACCCTTTTTACTGGAAAAGAAGCATTCCATCTTAGTCCTCACGGCTGACAGCGCATCTGTATTTTGATTCGCAAACGAGGATAGATGTCTATGGGTCACAGCAACCACTTACCATCAGGTGGGATGTGTGCTGACTTGTCACCCTTATCCTATAAAAATATGACCAATAGTAAAATATTTCTATATATAAAAAAGATGAAATATTTGAACTAAAACTTGAAATATGTTGCCTTATCTGTTTATAAGTATTTTCTGTGTTATCATTCGTGTTCATATAGTGGCAGTGTAAGATTATCCACTATCCCATATCGTTCCGTGGGTGTCATAAGAGTCGACATAGAGAAACTGAAATAAGAAATGGACAGACATCTTCCTAATAACAACTCGAAATAATTAAAAACCGCAAGCAAAATCCCTCCTATGTGGCAATCTATATTCAGCAGTGGACTTTTATAGGGTATAATGGATGGATGGATCTGTTTTATCACTTGTCAAATGCTTTGAGTATTTACTGTCGTAAACAAGGAGCACGTCATGACATTTCATATCGGTTATGTCCTGTAAGAAGTTACTGTTATGAATGTAGGAATTATAGCTTATAACATTTGGAAGATTAGATGCGGGTAAAATGACAAATTGATACTCACTCTAGGCGTGACGTTTTAATACCCATACTGTTTAAAGTGGCACTGAATAATAGAGTCGTAGTGATGCGGCAGAATTTCATACCGGTACTTTCATAGATGCTTATGTTCAAGTTACCTTCCTTGAGATTCTTATAGGATTTTAAATAGATATCTAATGGACATATTTGTAATGATTTTAATTTAAAATACGAGTAAATCGTAATGACTTACAATTATAAAAGTAAAATTGAAGTGTATGTCTGTAATATCCAAATAATTGGCTTCTATCAAGCTTAGGGGTGTATATGCCCGGTAATTTAAAAAAAATATATCAAAATTAAAAGCAAAATCTATTTAATAAAAAAAAAGAAACGTTTAAATCTATTTTGGCCGTTTTAGAGAAATCGGTGCACATACATAAAAAATACACATGTCGAATATATATCTCCTCCTTCTCTGTAGAAGTCGATTAAAAATAAAACGTGTAATATTGTAATATACATCATTTAATGAATTTCTTGAAAATGCATTGACTATGTAAGATTATCTATAAGTTTTTTGAGTTGTAATTAATATACACCTTTTTCGGATTGTTAAAACTACTTACTTTAACATGATTTTCCAATTTCAAATGCAATAAATATTGGCAATTTCATTTGTATTGACTTTGTTTTACAATGACAATTATTTCTGTAGGGCAAACAAAACTATTCCCATGCAGGAGTTAAACAGCCGCTTGCTGCGTCGCAACTAAAAGCTTAGCCCTGCGGCCATCAAAAACAATTACAAAGGAACTTCTTTATTTGGGTTTTCAGAAAAACTTTTCACGTAACCTCTTCATCTGTCTTGTTTGTCTTACTGTCAAAGTATACGTAGAAATGACACGTTACTCCGAAAGTTTGCACGTTGAACTAATTTTCAGGGAACTGCAGTTAATCCTCGGCGTCAAGTTAAGCTCACAAAATCTTCCGACGAGATAGAGCTTTTGGTTGTTTGCTGGCCGTCGGCGCCGCTCTACACTACGTTTATGGTTCTGATAGCATGTTTACACTGCAAGAATGAAGCCTTCTTGCAATGTAAACATGTCTGCAGCAGGTATAATAAAAAAAAAATAATATTAATGAAAACAAATTGGATTGTTGCTCGACTAAAATAAGATTTAAAAATAAAGAAATTGTAAAACCCATTTTTTTAATATATTATTTTTATGTTTTGATATATTATTATTATGTTCAGCAGTGGACTTGTGAAGGGCTGTAATGATGATGATGATTTTTATATAAGTAAGGGTTTGACATACGGGTACACCATTTGATGACATGGATCAAAAAACACCTTTTCGTTTTTAATCAAGGTGCCTATATACCAGGATATGATATACGGTTTAAGAAGAACTTTATTATTTCAAAGAATTTTACATTCACTTTTTGAGACTTATATATCTATAGCTTAATATAAATTTGGTTTGGGCTATTCGTACAATGCAACAATGCAAATTATAATTTAAACTACCGAAAAATACAAAATGTAGGTGGTTGTAAAAAGTTTCTAGCGACAGTGATGGCTCACTTTGTGCAAATTCGACCGCCGACTTCTTTGCGCCGATTACATACATAAGCATTACTGGATGTGACTCGCACAGTAGAGTGATACAGTTGATTAGATTCAATAGTTTAGAGAGAAAAAAAGTCTGATTAAGTGTCGGTTATAATAATTTATATATTTAGTAAAATTTGTAATATTTATATTATTTATTATTTCTGAATAACTTAAATAATTGGTATTTTTAGAGTGTAAGAAGGAAATAATCTATTACTATAGTATACGAGTAGAAAGAACCAGATAGACTCTTTTCTACCTAAGAATCCGTCAGATAGGAACTACCCTCTTAACTATTTTTGCACTGTTTTCCGGTCTGAAGGCTAAAGAAAGCCTGTATAAAGAAAGCCTGTGAGGCATTAAAAAATCTCAGTTCACAAAATAATAAAACAATAAACAGTTATTAACACGCCTCGCGTGTATCTATTTATCTTTTTAACAGAATGTTTTAATGTAATTTTAACCAACTTGTAGACGGCCGATTGATTTCAAAATTTGCATAATGACAATACAGTAATTGAATAACTTTATACAAGTATCCTAGTCAGGATTACACACAAAGATAAATTAAAATAATTACACACTTTATATTAGCTTGACCTGTGTGTATGTATTAATGTAATGGAATTTTGTAATTCAGTTTTCATCCACTTCTAGAACTTTGAATGACTTAAAATTTTTTTTGCAGACGTATTAAGAATCCAGGACAGTACAATAATTTCATGAATTATTTCCTGACTAGGATCATCACAGCTCATGGTCAATGCATGTAATGTGTTAGAAATATTTATTATGACAAAAGTTAGCTTGGATGCTTGTAACACTTATAATTTTCTTTTCCACTACGTTATGTTGATATGGACTCCGGTAACAAACTTCTAAGTACTATTGGTAATTATGAACTAGGCGGGCGCATACTATTCTAACTAGCAAGTGTTTAAAAAACGAAATATTAATCATTATAACATTCGATTAAAGGATTTGACAATGTGACAGATTTTTAAGGGAATTCACAACCTAAAATCACGAACTGAAAATCTTCTGTTGATTCTTTGTGTTGATCTGTTGAACAAATATTGACTTTGATTTGTATTTGAATCCAGGGCGTCACCGTAGTCAGTACTCCAACACGATTTATCGAATTCATTTCATTTCATTATGGCAAGAAATCTATTAAATATAACGAAATTAAAAATATATTAATTTCATCAATAAATATGTCCTTTATGTACAATAGAATATATTTTACATACATACATACACACAAGTAAGTTTAGATTACATATTACAACTGGGAACAAACTAACTGTGTGATTTACAAATTGTACATTTACGGGGAAAAATAGTCCGTGGACAACACATTCGTTTTCCTCGTTGTTTGATGACATTGCTGCTGTAAATTGTTGACACGGTTCATGTATATTTGTACTTTGTCAATTCATTATAGATATAAAATATAAAAAATATTCCTTTTTTTTTTCAAACATACAAAAGAGGTTCTTAATTAAGATGGGTTCCTCTTTTGTATAGATCTGTTATACTAACTATATAACTATTTAGTGTAAAATGCACTGTTGCAAGAATTTATAATTATGAAACTTTTTATATTAATAATTTAAAGCTTACCTTACAGTTGAAAAGTTGTGGTGATTTTTTTCGTATAGAATAAGGGTGACAAACGATCACACAGTAAACCTGATTAAATGGATGTTGCGCTCATAGACATCTACATTTATCGTGGATAAAGAATCAAAATACAGATGTGATGTCACCCCTTAGGACTAAGATGGAATGCTTCGTTTTCAGTAAAATGGTCTCCGGTTCACTACACTCACGATATGAAACAAAGCAGCATTAAGCTGCTATTTTACGCTGGTATTCTGTCAGAGCGTGGTCACCACCATATTATAGGTGCAGCGTGGCTCTACAACAAAATTAAATTAATTCCGTAGTAAATCAATTAAGATGGTTTACATCTAGGGATGTGTTTGAACTTACTCCTTAAAACATCCATTATAAACTCGGCTCTTGAAGTAACTACTCGCTACCAAGCTTCCTCTTAAGTGTATTTGTTCATTATGCAATAAAAAGTAAGATTAAGTAAAATTTTAACTGAGTTTATACATTACAAACAACATTATATACATTGTATTATTTACAGATGATAGATAGGGATAAATATGTGTTACCAAAGCTTCAAACTAAAACTGAATTCAAAATGTTACTTTGAAAATTGTGTACGCTTTTTAATACAATGAGGGTGCAAAACGAGCACACAGTCCACCTGATGGAATGTGAATGCTGTGGAAAATATTCATATCAACTCATCCTCGATGCGTTATCACCCTTGAGAACTAAGATAGAATGGCTCATTGCCAGTAAATAGGTGCTTCGGTGTTTTACACTCACCAAAGGAAACACAGCAGCATTCAGCTATTCTGTAAGAGTATGACCGAGCCATTCGTGCTGCAACCATAGTATAACTGCAGCGTGTCTTTACCATGTTGAAATTAATAAAGTTGTAAGTAATGATAATTGCGAATAACCTAATATGCACGAAGTATAAAGTTAACGGCACATTATTCGTCATTTGCCAACACCGCAACGCAATATAAGTCATGGTTAATTCCTTTACACGTACAGGCAAGCGCTTAAAATTTTAAATACCTAGCACAAGCAAAATATTATTTCAGAAATAAAAATGAATCTTTCTAATCCACTTTCATTGCTGATTGTACGACGTTAATTCTGCAATAAAGCGCTGGAAATTTCACACAATTCACATGGGGAACGTGCTATGCAAATTCACACAATCACAAACGGCTGTAACTCTAATGTACATACACTAACATGTTGCAATTGATAGAGATAGGATGCATCGTACGGCACGTCCTGTGCTATCGTACAATTGGGAATTACACAGAAATATTACCATGTTGTAAATATAATAGTGTTTTTAGAATTATTCTGAGAACGTTTTGGAGTGCATAGGGTACTTTATCTGCGTCACTTTTTTATACGTACAAGGCCAAATAACGAACACACAGTTCATATGATAGTGAGTGGATGCTACGTTTTATAAACACCTATATTCGTCCTCAGTTAAGAAGCAAAATGCAGATGCTGTCATTACTACTCCTGAGGACGTAGATGAAATGCTTCGTTACTAGAAAAAATTACTCAGTTTCTCTTCACTTAACCAAACCAACCATAGCACTAGCAGCATTGTATTTCATGGAACGTTTAGGTACTTGCCGAACACCAACAAATAGGCACGAGTACGAACATATAAACGCCTTGTTCGGGTTTGCTCGCTGCCTGGACCGAGTATTTGCCTGTTCTCCACTCGATGTCGGTTTTTAGCCCGAATCAAAGGATTGTTTGTGTGTATTGGTACCGGTGTTACATTCACGTCATTATTCAGTGGATCCGTGAACTATCATTATAATTTTGTTGGCCAATCTACCGTTATAATTTTCACTAATACTATTCTTTGACAAAATGTATAATAAAATATGTATAACTATGTACTCGGTTCAGCTGAAATTAAGAATATTGAAAACTACTTTTCTGTGTTCTATTTATTATTAACTATTCATAGTACAGCCGTCTTTTCTTCTTTTTCCATTTAAAATATTATTGAGTCGGTAAATTTAAGTAGATACTATGTCGTGGCAACGAGACGTACGTCATCAATGTATAAAAAATGTACGTTGAATGGATACAAACGAATATCTAATTGCGTCGCACTCGTCTACGATTACCGCCAGTTGTTCGGCGAGTCGACCTTCCGACAATCTAAACATTGCATCAGGTGTAATATGAGAACTACCATCTAGTAGCAGTATTACCACCTAGAAAAGCCTTCGTAGTGCTAATGTTTCTCTCCATTCCCAGCTCATTATATCTATTATATATAGCTATTATATCTATGTTTTTATGCCATAAATTGTTTATAAAAGCCATGTTCGTCAATCGGCTGAGGGGCATGTCATAGTATAATCTAATGTATAATTTTCATACACTGGCAGTTGTTGCTTTCTTTTATTTTTACATTTCACTAATGTGGGTCTTGACTGGGTAAAGGTTTTCCACATTTCTCTACAACTGACCACCAACAATTATTTTTCTAAGCCGAATTTCACGCTGCGCGGGAGCTAATGTCCGTAACGAAGCTAATAATATAATATCGGTTTTAAGACATTGACGGCCTTACTCGTAAAATTATAATACAAAATGGAAACCACTTTTACCACGTTTCAAGTGCTGAGATATACATATTTATTTGAAATTTAAAGTCTCTAGCTCATCGGAAAATTTGTTTAAAATAAATTGCAAAATTTGTACCGAAAAAACAAGAAAGCCAGTTTATATAAAACGTGGTAAAAATCGATAATCCTCTCTCTTTTCACTTAAGTTTTATATCTATAGAGACAATTGATACTTAAGTAAGCGTTATTAAAATATTATAAGTAAGGCCAGCTAAAATAAATAAATAATTTGCCTGCATTTGTCCTTTGAACAGAAGAATGTTTTCATGCCATCAACTTTGCTTAAATTCCATACCGTACCAACGAACACTATTTAAATTCGTTTACACAGGCAGGGTAGCGTCTGCCTGGTTTTGCTAGAATAATATAAATTATCTGCTGATAATATAACTTAACATCTGGCTACGTAACACAAAAAGGGAAATTTTAAAAGGAAGATTTGAAATATTCACGGGAATATGTTTCGAGTAGAATTTTGTATATTTTATATGTTACTTTATATTTATAAGCCCTTCGTAGCTGTGGAAGTGGTTTTCACTTGAATTTGAGAGCTTTGCCCTTGAGATGTCTCATTCGAAACGAAAATAAATGGACAAATTGAGTGAAGGCGTAGACTTACAACCATAATTTGACTAGATAAGGTTTCATATAAGTCTTCCATTTCTTCATATTCGCAATAGTTTTCATGTATCTCAGAGATTTATTATGGCTGTAGTAGATAGTAGAAACATATTTTATAGAAAAAGAGTGACAATATAGTATTCCACCTGCTGGTAAGTGGATACTGTGGCCCATAAACATCTACATCTATCCTCGATTAAGAATAGAAATAAAGACGTGTTGTCATACCTGAAAACAAAGATGGAATGCCTCGTTTCCAGTAAAAAGGGTCTCCGGTTTCCTTTCTCCACATTTCTTCCACAGTCTCCATCTAGCTGCTATTTTACGCTGGTATTCTGTGAGAGCGTATTCCTTCCCCAGTCGAGCCAACCCATTGTCCTACAACCATAATATAGCTTCAGCATGGCTTCATCTCGTATAAAATCTACCACACCTAACACTATACGACATTGCTTACGGAAGTTGACAACTACTGGCATCCCTTTATCATTCACAGATTCTGAAATTCTTCTTCGACAACTCGTAAAGGTTCACTGCTGGATATCTCCCGTTTTAAGGAGGTTCAGCATATTCCTAATCAGCCTACGGGGATGCGAAAAGCGTGGACAGTCAGATCTACTCATATTGTAATGTCGGTTAATTAATAAAGTTTCTAAATCTACTTCCTCCTGTGTATCACAGCTGTACATTTAATTTTATTTTAATACAGTGTACATGCTGGCTTACAGCATGCCAAAACAAGAAACTTATTAAAAAGGTCAAAAAATTAAAAAATGCATGTCCAATAATTCAAATAAATTAAAAAATTATAAAATACATGCCAAATAGATTAGATGTAAGATAGATTAAGCAAAATGTCATTGTCAAATTAACTATTTAATATATTACAATATGTCAAAATTAGATGTCAAAAATAGAAGGGCTTTGTTACATAGGTATCTACCATTGTGAGAAGGATTTTCTGAAATAGCTTAGCTTCGCAGTCAGACCAGAGATCGCCAAACTGGATGTCTCGCACCTTTGACGCTTCTCTTCTCCGATGTCAGTCAGGGTTCATTAAATCTGGCATATATTACATGGTATACCGCCATTCAGATAGAGACCTTTCTGGCTTTACGCGATTTCACCACAGTTCTTGGTAGTAACGAAAAAAACCTTTATTGGGATAAAACGGAGAATATATCACGCAATAAGCTCAATCGTCCTCTGAAAAATAAGAGAAGGCCTCATTGTGAGACGACTACTGGCTGTAAATTCTCTACCCTAAAAAAATATTGAAGTTTCACAAATATTGGCTGCAACTAATATCTGCCGAATTTCGCCTGATGAAAACTCTGGGTTTCATGAATCCTGTCGTTTAACCAAGAATAATAATTTGAAATACGCGTCAATGTGTCATTGCTAAAAATCATTACAAAGATTGGTAATATTATCTTCGTGTTAATGTTATCATGCTTCGGTTTTTTGGCTAGTAGAGTTCCTGTACTGCCTAGAACACCGAAAGTTTTTATTTTTATTGCTAAACAGTACCAACTGCTGTTGGGTTTCAGAAAGATTATAAAAATAAAACGTAAGACCAATTGATGGCAACGCATCTGTAGCTTAATTTAAAGTTGGCTCCAGGGATCCATAGGGTGCAGTGACTTCTCATCGTCAAGTGAACATGTAAGGTTGACACTAGTGTTATATAAGCACAATATTTTGTTCCATTCATATCAACTACTTTTTATTCTTACCAATATTAAGTACAAACCCTTTTATTAACTTCCCGATAGCCACATCCCTTAAGTGTTTACAAGATATTCTGGAATCACTCCAAGGTTGCACTACCTACCTCATTAACGTAGTAGTGTTAATGCCGAATGTCCGTGAAATCTTTTAGAGGGCACTTCACTAGGTACGTTTTAATTCTGTCTCTTTATTGCTTGCTTCGTTAAAGCTAAGAGGTTATTTGGCTGAGTGGTAAAAGCAGGACTATTTAGTTCATTGTTCCAAATTGAAATTGCGTGCTTACCGTATTCTGACGATTTCACTAGTAATGTTAATTTGTATTTTGATATAAATAATTTCAATGTTCTTTTTTTTTATAGGATCGGGTGACAAACGAGCACACAGTCCGCCTGATGGTAAGTGGTTACTGTGACCCATAGACATCTACATCTATCCTCAATAAAGACTCAAGATGCAGATGCGTTGTCACCCGTGAGGACTAAGATGGAATGCCTCTTTGCCAGTAAAAAGGGTCTCCGGTTCTCTACACTCACCATACGAAACACAGCAGTGTTAAGCTGCTATTTTACGCTGGTTTTCTGTGAGAGCGTGGTCCTACCCTGGTCGAGACGACCCATTCGTGCTACAACCATAATATAGCTGCAGCATGGCTCTACCACGTAAAATTCTACTCTTACCAAATTCTTGACATACAAATGAACTTACCGGCTTAATGGTAACTGGCCACTGAAGTCCATCTTATACCCAACTTCAAACAAAGGTAGCTGTACCTTACAGATGCTGTGTCACCTCTGATGATTAAGATGAAATGCCTCTCAACCTGTAATTACACTGGTTATCTATACGTGGTGGAGCCATGCTGCAGCTATATTAGTAGTAAAATTGAAGCACGAGTGGGTCGGCTCGATCGGGAAAGGACCACGCTCTCACAGAATACCAGCGTAAAACGGCAGCTTGATACTTCTATGTTTCGTATGGTGAGTGTAGAGAACCGGAGAGCCATTTTACTGGAAAATAAGCATTCCATCTTAGGCCTCACGAGTGACGACGCATCTGCATTTTGATTTTTTATTGGGGATAAATGTAGATGTCTATGGGTCACAGTAACCACTTACCATCAGGTGAACTGTGTGCGCGTTTGTCACCCTATCCTATAAAAAAAGCACTTCAAGCCGAAGCAGAGAAGTGCAAGTGCTGCTGTTTGGTGGCAGAAATAGGTAGGGGGAGCCAAGGACGATCCATACGGACTCCTAGCAAGAAAAGTAAATAAAGTAGTCCTACCTCTTAGTACATAGTAGTAGTACTAGTTTACTTGCTAAATCTCATATTATAGTTATAAATAATAATAATAATAATACGAGAAAAAAATATTTATTGTTTTATTGTTTCTCAATACATTGTCATGCATTACATAAATTGAGGTAGCTCCAGTAAGTTATAAAATACTTGTATTGGAACTATCTCGTTGCTTCCCTTAAAGCTAATTTACAGTATTGAGACCAATCCATACAAAATAAAAGAAAAATAAAATTCAGAAGTAAAAAAGATAGTGGACAGCTAAAAAGTATGTGTGTATGTGTGTGTGTGTGTGTGTGTGTGTGTGTGTGTGTGCGCGCGCACGCGTTTTACTTAGCGGCTTATTGAACTAAAAGTGTATGACATTAAAGAATTCATTGACATTAGGCTTTAATTTTTTTTTATAGAGGACGGGGTAAACGAATATGTGGCTCACCTGATGGTAAGTGGCTACTGCCACCCATGAACAACTGCAACACCAGGGGAATTGCAGATGCGTTGCCGGCCTTTATAAAATGAGTAGGCTCTTTTCTTGGAGGTCCCTAAGTCGTATCGGGCCGGAAAAATCGCTGGTGGTAATCGATTCCACAAGGAAGTTGTGCGAGGAAGAAAACGTCTTTTAAATCGCACAGTGGTGGACCGCCAATCATCCAGATGGTATGGATGGTATCGCGAGTTTTGTCTAAGTGAATAATATATTTGAACCTTTTAGAAATAAATCTTACCTGACATGTATGTAACATAAAGTTAAATTTGCATGCTAATTATAAGCAAAACATGTGAACTTATTTTACTCTACCACGCACAAATACCATGTTTTAAGCAAATAAAGAAATTATTACTACTATTATCATACAAATTTTTTATATTTCTTTTCTTCTTTGAGAGTTTGAAGCGTAGCTTGAGCGGCATCAGCAGTGAATATGGTTTCTTTCAATACATTAAAATAAAAAAATCAATTCATTGTACGCTTATTCCAAGCTCTTATTTTACTCAAAATCTACTACCTTAGTACGTTAAAAAGTGTAGGTTCAAAAATAATAATTAAAAAGTTGGAATGGCAATGGTTCTTATACTTAACTTACATTGAGGACATTAATTACAATTCGCTATAAATTAAATAGATGTGTGTGTCTCCATGATGTTTTTCATCGTGACTATTTATTTCTTTATATTGTAGTAGGTAAATGTCGCACCGTATTTTGGTTCGTTGGATAACCTCTATAAAAATATTCAGCTGCCGCCAACAAAAGGCTGTTTCAGATGGTCAGCTCATTGTTCAACATCGACTTCATACAATAAGCGACATCACAGATCATCCGCCCCTAGACAACAATACAACGTCGGTCTTGTAAAACGTTATAGAATCGATCATAAAATGTATTTAGGCAATAAAAGTATTCATTCGACTGGAAAGGATTTATTATGGAACGAAATTATAACGTCTGTGGTGATCAAAGAGTTTAATTAAAATATTTTCATTTATGTGTGGTGGCAGCGTAAGACAATCCACCCCATCATAACTAAAAAGATACACGTGGTAGAGCCATGCTACAGCTATATTAGTAGTACAGTTGTAGCACGAATGGGTTGGCTCGACCGGGGAAGGACCACACTCTCACAGAAAAGTACCAGCGTAAAATAGCAGTTTAACACTGCTGTGTTTCGTATGGTGAGTGTAGAGGAACGGAGACCCTTTTTCTAGAAAAGAGGCATTCTATCTTAGACCTCACGGGTGAAAACGCATCTGCATTTTGATTCTTTATTGAGGATAAATGTAGAAGTCTATGGATCACAGCAACCACTTAACATCAGGTGGACTGTGTGCTCGTTTGTCACCCTATCCTTAAAAAAAAAACTAAAAAAATCGTTTAACCTCCCATATATGGCGATTAAGCAATTCCGTATATTTTCCGGTTATTTTCCAATAACCGGTCAAATATGCAGAGAAGGTTCAGAATAAACTAGGCAAATGGTGAAGAAAAATTAATTAAAAAAATCTCAAACATTCTGTCCTATTTATCTTTTAAATTCAAAATGCGTGGTGAAGCATTACTTTAACTGATATTACTGCGCACGCACACATATTATTTAGGGTCGATCGGTAGGCAAAAACGTTGTTGCCCATAAATCACATTCCATTTGGGATATAAAAGTAGATTGGAAATAAAAGTAGAAGCCTTATTTACTCGTATAAACCTTAGTTACTTCAAAAACTACAATAACAGTAAATCATTATTTACACATTTGAACTAAAGTTTAAAATTTGATTACTCTTTGAAAAATAACCCTGAATATATGTATATATATATAATATCAGATGCAAAAGACCTAAAACAGTGGCGGGGAGTAGCATCAAAAGCATACATAGCGATCGAGACAAATACAGCCTTAAGAAGAGATCAATCTGTAGCTTGATCAAGCTGTAGCTTATTTGCGGACTGTTTTTTTTTTTGAATATGAAAGTTAATTGATATGAATACTCAAAATTTTCTAGCAAAGAGAGGTACAAAGAAGAAATAAAGATTGCTTACATCGCTATCTACAAGAAGCCTTAAGATCTTTCTGGTAAATCGTATAATCAACTTTTACGATGTCCACTGCATGAAAAGGATTGATGATGTAGGTAACGCCAAACATTGCTTAATATTTTATTAATATAATTTTAAAAATAAGAGGAAAACCACTAAAAATAATTTTGAATTTAGCTTTGTTATATATTTTTATTTTATTTATGCCGTATTTTAATTACAATAGAAAGTTTTTATCTGTTACAAGTTTACAAAGATTTCATTTACTAGTACGAACAAAAAATTGAATTGTTGATGCGTGCGACATCTTTACATTCATGTGTGGGTGATTTGAATTCACGTTACACCTTCGAGTAGGTAGACGTCGTTTTATTTTGACAAACGGACCAGAGTCCGCTTTGTTGTTTTTAACGCAATATATCAACGGCTGACACGTAATTTTGGGACAAAAAACTGAATGTCTGTTTGTGAATAAAGCTTTTTCCGTGGAATTGTAACATAAACGTAAAATTTACACAATAACGAAATATTCAATCGTTTGCTTTTTAAATAAAAGAGTAGCCGTATACTTCTATACGATTAAACTCTGATTCACCTGGTTGAAAAAGTGTAGTACTTAAAAGTTAAAGTTACATTCTAGAACCTCCCACGGCTGGAATAAGGAATTGTCCGCCGCGCTGCCCCAATACGTGTTGGCAAACTTCACATGTCTTTGAAAAATGTTTTCTTATTTCTCAGGCATACAGGTTTCCTCGCGATGTTTTCCTCCACCGCCGAGGACGTGGTAAATCAACACTTAAAATTGCAGTTAACAAAGTCATTGGTGCCAGCGGAGATCGAACCCGGGGTGCTCGCATACTGTGAAATTTAAAGCGAACGCTTAGCGCTTGAGCTACCACAGCTTTTTTATACTTACTTGACGTACGCACGCAAGTTTGTTATTAAAAAATTACCTTAAAATATAAGAAGATATTAATAGACTTTATTTTACGCATACTTAATTGATAGAATTGATTTCTTAGATATATATTATTAATGCTGCCGTGTTAAAGATTTTACACGTCACCAGTAGAATTTCAATGCATAGGACCACCCGCCAACGTACTAACGATGTCATTCGCCTGACAATACTAGTGGCACAATACAAAAATAACGACCTTCCCAGACTCCATGCCATTGATACTGATGTTAGCTAAACATCAAAAAACAAAAGACGAATATAAATCACACCCCGTGCCCCATATATTCCCGACAAATGCCAGTTAACATTAACAAAGCAATGTAATGCAATCTTGCACCTTGTTGTATTTAACTTAAGGTTCCTAATCAGGCAAAGTTAAAACTATGCGGGTTAGCCTAAGTTGTTAGAACGCTTACTACTTCCACGGAAACAATAGTCGCTCTCGGACATCGTTAAAGTTAAAACTTTACAATGTCTATAATATAATCATTGTCCATTGTTGCGTATTCGATTCTCAAAAGTACATTATGGGTGTTAAATACTTATGTTATTCAATGTAGGTGGACATTGTGGACTGGGACGACATAATATTTTTACCGCGACCCGTGGCGAATTGATTATTCAAAAGACGCTCCGGGACGGTTCTTCGAAAGTACTTTTTGCAATCATAATTTTTACCTTCCTTGCAGCGCTAAATGCTGTCGTTGCAGGTACTTTGCATTGATAATGTTCTTTAAGATGAGAATACGACTGGAATCAAAGAACTTGTGAACGTTTTTCAGGGCCTTGAGGTTTTTTTTTTACTTTATGCGACGATAGAGTTTTGCATAGATAAAATCTGTCTTGTGATAAACGAAAAATTATTTAACCGTCTTATTCGTTGATGAATTATTTAGTAACAAATTATGTAGTTAGTTTAATTTGTGAACGCTGAGTTTTCGTGTATAGAGCAAGTTAATGTTTGAAAAGAAGAAGTAATTTACAATGTTTTAATATGTTTAGATCAGGGTTGAGCTATAAACAAAGCTAGGTACCTGCTGCTACCAATGCAATTGTTAATTACAACTTTAATACCAGGTTACACAAAATATCGCATTTCGGACTTTTTAACCGACTTCAAAAAGGTGGAGGTTCTCAATTCGAGTGTTTTTTTTATAGTATAGGGTGACAAACGAGCACACAGTCCACCTGATGGTAAGTGGTTGCTGTGAACCATAGACATCTACATTTATCCTCGTTTCCGAATCAAAATGCAGATGCGTTGCCACCCATGAGGACTAAGGTGGAATGCCTCGTTTCCAGTAAAAAAAGGGTCTCCGGTTCTCTACACTCACCATACGAAACACAGCAGTGTTAAGCTGCTATTTGACGCTGGTATTCTGTGAAAGCGTGGTCGTTCCCCGGTCGAGCTGACCCATTCGTGCTACAGCTATACTACTAAATACTAATATAGCTGCAGCATGGCTCTACCACGTCTAAAAGAGTGTGTGTTTTCTACGCGATATATTCGCAGAATTTGAACCAATTTTGATGATTCTTTTAAATAGATTATTCTTCAAGTGTGGTGCTATATATGTTTGGAGTCCAAACATATATAGTACCATCCAAACTTTGGAGAATAAATTTCACCCCTAAGGGTACCAAATATATAATATACTTTTTATATAATATACTTTTTTAGCAATTTGAAGTCGGATTTTACTCTTTGTAAAAGTTATAATTATATAACTATAATTGTAAAAAATGTGTGCATCCATCAAATACTTAATTAAATTCTTAATCGATCGATTGCTAAAATTGCCAGGAAAAAACATTGATTTCGGCTTCTCGTTTTTTAAGCGAAGACCATATAATATTTTTATATATTATATGAAAAGCACATTATTGAATTAAATTCTTCATCGGCTACATTTATATTGAAATACTTTTATTTACTTAATAGCCGTGTCCCACGGTTTCACTCGCGTATATCACCTGTCTGAGCCGCACGACTTGACAGAACATCTAGTTCAAGCATTTTAGATAGCAATATATGGAAAAATTGGCAAAATTATTTGAGTACTTTTATCTAGCGGCATATGTACTTTTTAGAGCGAAGTTAAATGTTATCCACTATACCTCCCCTTCCTGGGTGAGCGTCACCACCCCCCACCTGGCACCCCGGAAAGTGTCCCGAAGCCCGGTTTTTTTTTTGAGTTTATTTAGTTTGAAGGAATATGTCTTAAAGTATTTTATCAAGGATCATTTCGTACTTACACACTTTTTATGTACCGTGAACTATTTTCTTGAAATTTTCTTGAAAACTGGAAATAACTGCAATACGGGATACTTTTTGAGGCGTTGGAGGTGAAGGTCACCGGAGAGAGGGAGGAAGGGTGGATACAATTTAACTTCGCTCTATAACGTACATATGCCGATAGATAAAAAGTACTCCACTAGTTTTGCCAATTTTTTAACTAAAATATTGAACTAACCTCGCTCATAGTACCGTTTACTGCTGGTTTCCTCGGTGCTCGTTGTGCGGATAGAGTTTATGCAAGGTTCGCGCGCCGAGCCGAGTGTTGGATTATTTAAATTTTTCATTATCTCTTAAACTATGCATCCTAATAACATGCTATAAAAAGCAAAGTAGATCTTTATAAAATTGTCTTGTTGATGATGTAACTTTCGCTCGTAAGAATAATATGCCATGCCTAATAATAATGCTCAATCAAATCGGACTAGTAATTCCAGAGATTAGCGTGTTTAAACAAACAAAAAAGAAACAAAAATCTCTTCCGCTTTATTATACTAGTATAGATAATAATAAAAAAAAATCAAATAATTTATTCTAATTAACTTTGTCCACCAAATGTCGCACACTTACTTAGTGCTGAACAAATATGCATACTGTTAAGAAGGGAGGAAATCCTCACCTAGAGTGCTGTGCTGATTTACCACATAGGTACTGAGTCTTAAAATATTTCGATATTTCGCCAATTCAGCGCGACGGATGACCTACTGTTTAATAAAAGAAGCCCTGTACCCAGCAATATGACGTTAAAAGGTTTGATAATTATTTTTTTAAATAAAAAAACAAGAATAACAACAAATTAATTTTGTATAATTTTGCACCACAATTATATTGCCTTATGATTTTAGAATATTCCCAAAGATTAACAATTTTTCGAATTTGCACTCGCAGCCTATGCAATACCTTTAAAGTGTCAATCTTCATATACGAATTACAAACAATCGGCCTCAGCCCCAAGGCCAATTAACTTCACTAATTCGCCCCGCTCAAGTTTAGACCGTATTTAGTCAAGAGAAAGTTGGATGGATACTCGCTTGGACAATTTGCAGACGCGGAGCGTTCGTGGTAATCAAATTGCCGCCTTCACGTTTAGTTGGCGTCGCCTTGACATTCCTAAATGCATTTTGTATGTTACGAATTATCGTCAGCTGTTAATTATGTTCGCAGGTATTTAAATTGATTTGTCAAATTTCCGTCATTTTGTGTAAGTTTAAGTTGTAAGTTGTATTTAGAATTTCGAAAATTTGGTTTATTTATTTAAGTAGTACTTCGATCGCTTTAAATTGCGAATTGTTGGATTTATTTATTGGTGATTATTGGATTAAGCTGTATTAACATCATTAGTTTTAACAAATAAAAAGTTGAGTTGGTAGGATCAATTAGTTAATATTAAAGGCACTGTTTTGAAATTGTAAACGGTTAGGTTAATAAGCTTCGCTGGCGACAGCCTTGGTTAAAAGCTTGGAAAATTCATACTCCTTTTAAATAAAAATTTGTAATAAGCTGATGTGTTTAGGAAATAAGCACCAGCGATAAATTTCGCAGTAGCTGAGCTAAAGTATAACAATGATTTTTTTTAATTACATTTTGAAGAGTGCGGCGGACTTTTCTCTTTTCAGCCCCCCTCCCCCCTCCCGAAATTTCAGGACGTCTGCAATGGGCCTTGCTACTTTAATTTTAATGCATCAAGTTCCATTGGAGACCTCGCATTGCAACTGGTAAAGGGAGCCGGTGGTGTTTTTAAGGAATAGGAGCAATGCTGTTGAAATAACTAATACAGACCAAGCTCTCATGATAGTAGTAGTTCACGATAGTAGTCAAATTGCGGATTCGAACCCTTGACTTATTCTGGTTCGCAGTTTTCACCTATAAGCTATTGACGCTTCCAAAGTTATGAGCAATTTATGTTAAGTCTACTCAACTTGTTAGATGTCTATACTCACTAGTAAAATAATAAGATGACAATGGTCATGAAAACGATGACAATTAAAATACTAAAAGCTTTTCATACTGACATTAAAGCCTGCCCGTTGACTGCCGCTATTTGTTTCACTTACCAGTACCTGTCAGTACTTGAGTTCAATTCTACGTAACGGCCAGTGATGCTGCATGTTAAGATGGCAAATCTAATTAATCTAGATTGACAAAAGCCTTATATACTCGTTTCGGATAGAATTAGTTGACGCAGACAAAATGGGATAAAATTTGTCTGCGTCTGTCTTTTTTCCTAGTTATAACGTAACCATGAAAGACGCCAAGAGAACCAGGCAAATTTTTCTTTATTGTTCCTAACTGTTGTAATATATGTATCTAACTAGCGGTCCGCCTCGGCTTCGCACGGGTGTTTTCTTGATCTCGGCAACAACGCCATCTACCGGGTCTAATTGTGAATTTTTTACGTGGTAGAGCCATGCTTCAGCTATATTCTACTAATATATAGTTGTAGCATGATTAGGTCGGCTCGACCGGGGAAGGACCACGCTCTCACAAAATACCAGCGTAAAATAGCAGCTTAACATTGCTGTGTTTCGTATGGTGAATGTAGGGAACCTGTCCTCACGAGTGAAAACGCATCTGCATTTTGATTCTTTATTGAGGATAAATGTAGATGTCTATGGGCCACAGCAACCACTAACCATCAGGTGAACTGTGTGCTCGTTTGTCACTCGATTCTATAAAGAAAAACTATCTAGGGACCTATTCTAACACATACAAAAAAATTTTGAATTTTATCGAGACAAACAGAAAGCAATTGATTTTTAGATACTTACAAAGATTTATTTCTTTTTAACGCCCTTGCAATGCCCTCTGTCGGTGGAATTTTTTGGCCAAGTAGTTTGAAAATGTGATTTTTTTTTAAATAAACGCCCCCGCAACCACCCTTGCGGTTAGAATTTCATAAAATCCGTTCTTAGCTAATCTACTTGGCAAAATGAATATTCCTTCCAAATTTCAAGTCTCTAGGCCTCATGGTTTCTGAAAGGGTCCAACAGACAGGGGTCAACTGGTGAGTGACTTTCTACACCAAGAAACTGATATCACACCACGTTGGGTTCGGGTACAACGAGGTGGGTGTGACCCTTGAGAAGGTGTGCCACTCATAGTCAGTCTGTCGCCCTTTCTTAAAAGAAAGGTTAGACAACTAAGATTACGGGTCCTTATGGAGTGGTCCCGATCTTGACGTCAGGTGAAGTGAACTGTAATGGTTATGAAGGTGCAGTAGGAAATAAAACATCAATTTTATCTTCGTAATTTCCCCATAAGAGTACAACATTGAAACTTTCACTACTTTTCCTATCACTTTCCCCTACTGTCTTCTCTCTTGATTTTAAATGTAAAACTGGTAGCTGGTCCCGGACGAATTTCCGTACGTTGTCCTCTGCGTGTATGCTATTTAGCACTCAGCGGGTCTTGGGCCACGGGGCATACCCCATTGCCCGGAATCTCCTCGCGGTACATTACTATGTACCGGTCGTGGGAGCCGTTATGGCGTTGTAAGTAACACTGCGGTCTGGGGTTCAGTTCCCCGGTCGCTGCAAAGTTAGCCTATCCGCGGCATTGAGGGTTGTTACTCCAATCTCTAATCACTATGGAGAGGAGTTCTCTTGGTAGAGGTCATCCGTCAGGGTGCCGAGCATGTAAGGGTGCGATGTTATTTAGTTGGTCATGTGACCCGTTGTCAGAACGGTCGAATATGTCGCGCGCCAGCCGGACCATGAATTTTTGGATGCTCTCCATCTTCAAATTGGCCGCGATGACGTCATTCCGGACGTAGCGACCTACACTGACGATGGTTCGTATAGTTAGGTTCTGTTGGGCTTGCAGCCGCTGTCTCTACCATTCGCTTAGAAGTGCGTACCTGGCCGGAGCAGCGTAGGTGATCTTTGGTCTGTTGTAAAGTTTGTAGATTTTCAGCTTGGTGTTCATTGGGAACTTGGATGCCAGGACGGGACGGAGCATCGTCCGCACATATCTGGCATTACGGACGACGATGTCGACGTGCGCGGTCATACGCAGCATCCTATCTATCCAGCACCCAAGATAGGTCACAGCCTTCTCACACGTTATCTCCAGGCCTCTTAGCGTCGACGGGGGCGATAAGTTCCTGTAGCGGCGGATCTTCTGGACGAGGTGAAGTAGGTGCTATAGTCCGCATATAGCGCCAGCTCTACGTCTTCCTACCATTTGCGTAGGTGTCCTGCCAGCGTTGAGATGTTATTTGTCTAACCCGCCTACAGAATCGGTGAAATAAAGCTTCCCTGTGGTACGCCAGCTCTTATGGGTTTTACTGCGGATTCGGCATGTTCGACACAGACGTAGAAGCTCCGGTCGGCTAAAAATGACGCCACTAGCCACAGCATAGCCAGAGGGACACTCGTTTTTTGTATCATCTTGAAGAGTAGTCCAGAGTACCACACCTTGTAGAACCACTCTCCTGGAAGCGGAGGCGCGAGCGACGGCAGGAACTCCCGTACGCGGCGCTCTTTCTGGGCATGAAGCTCCATGTACTCCGCACTTGCTGGGTTCGGCATAAATTGCCCCTCGATATGCTTGGCTAGGATATCCGCTCTACCTTTGGCTTCGTAACAACGCCCGCCCGCGTTGTTGATCAGCGGGCAGACGGGGGGCTGGTCTTAGTTAGCTGCCGGTTCAATTTGTAGAGTGACGCTTCTATATGCGTCGCTCCCAGGCCTTTCCTCTGTGGGCCTGGATTGCAACTGGACAGCTTATCCGTCAGTTTCTTTAGTTGAGTCTTTATTCTCGGGCAGCGAGTGCGTGCCCAGAGCTTCCTCAGAGCTTGTTATTGGGTGAGCTGCGCACGTAACTCTCGCGGCAGATCGTCTCTACGATTGGTTAGAGGGACGATCGTAGAGGCCGCGTTGAAGGCTTTTTGGATGGTTGTTGATATTCTGGTAGCAGCGGCCTCTATGTTGTCCGCTTAGTTAATTGGAGTGTATACTGAAGGTCTCTCCTGCAATTGTTGCTGCCAGAGCCTTCAGTCAATCTTGGTGTTAAAAGCTCTGGGCAGCGTAGTCATCGCCTTGGGGCTAAGGGGTAATTAGAATTGGGAGGTGCTGTGAGCTCGGTCGTACAGCACCTCTACCACTGTTCGGGCAGTTGACGTTCCTAGCGAGCATGATGTTCAAATACATCCGGACTTCTCCTGTGGTCAGCTGATTTTTTTGAGGTGAGCTGAGCGTCTTTGTAGAGTTCACGACCCGGCGGGGTGATCATTCTGGATGCCTGGGGATCCATCCCGCCACCCGATCACTAGAACCGCTGTGCCTCTATAGGTGGTTACTGGAGCATTGACTTCGTCCCTCCTGTATATGTGATAGTTGGGCATCTCGATATGCGTAGATGGTCTCAACTTTGTCTCTCCCAGCAAGATAATATGTAGGTCCTGATGTTGAGCGACAGTGCAGAGTTCATGGAGCTTCTACTGGATACCGTCCGAGTTCCGGTAGAGCAGGCGCAGATTCATGTTACTCACCTCCGTAGTGCCGAGTCAGTATTTATGCAAGCGCTCTCATCACTGCAGTAATTGGGTCGGCTCCAGCTCTGATGTTAGCCAAGACCTGGCTGCCAACCTCGATGGTGATGCCAACCAGCCTCTAGATTGCGTCCATGGTGCTTTGGTTGGCTGTTGGCTGTCTAGGTGTTGTAGTTGATACTGGTCTCGGCTGGGCTTTAGTCTCATTCCTTACGGTAGAGCGCGCTCTATGAGTAGAGTGGGCTCTATTTTCTGATAGAGCCCTTTCTGGCGCTCTACCGTCTGTGGTGATCCTTATTTCCTTATTGGTAACCCGCGCCTGTGAGGCTATCTTTACCGCTGGGGTTGGGGTAGAGGTTGCTGCCTAAGGAGGAGGCTGCACCTTCTTCTTCTTTCTCCCCCGCTTCCTCTTCTTGAAGGGCTGACGCTCTGTGGCGTCGTTAGCGGGGGGCTGTAGAGCCACCCCGGTGATTGCCCTTGTTGTTACGGGTTCTACCATTTCCATTGGTATTACGGGTGACGGGGGGGGGGGTTGCTTCGATGGGGACGGTGATTTAGGTGGCGCATTGTGGACCCCAGTTGGGACTGTCCTATCTATTTTCCCTACCTAGCGAGCCGACAGCGATATGACGCGCGACGCGGTTAGTGGGAAGGGTGACTGCAACGCTTAGGTGCACTGCCTACCGCTTTCGCAATAAAAAGGTTGTGGGAAGTGCTAGGTTAGCACTCGTCGGGTGGAAAGATAGATACTGGCAAATTCTTCCACTCCTTTGCTGTACGCATTACAAAAGACGAAGCAAACCGTTTGATTTTAATGCGTAGATGTCGACAACAAATGGATGAAGACCTGTCGACCGTCTTGTTGTCCGATGATGGAAAGGGGAGGGAAGAATTAAAGCGTGTAATTACTGCGCACACACGAAATGCATCCTATAGAATAACGAGAGACTGGATGGATACTCTGCGCCTCTGCTCGAGGCTAACAAGATTGGTTTCAACCAAATCATGGTCACCAATGAGCCTCTTAGCACGTCTCTCCACTGAGTCCAATGCTGCCAGGTGGCATTTTGCAGCACCAGCCCATATGTGACAGCAGTACTCCATGCACGACCGGACTTGCGCTGTATATAAAGTAAGAAGCTGCCCCGGCGTGAACTACCGCCGCACCCTTGCAAGGACAGCAAGTTTCCTTGCGGCTGCTTTGGCTCTGGACTCAATGTACCGCCCATATTGAATAAAACTACTTTTACGGATTTTATCGCGTTTAATTAAGTTATTTTATATTTCCGACGAATCGGTCGGGAATATAATATAATAAATGTGTAGTGTTCGCGTAAATATAAGAAATCATTATGTGAACCGCCCATAGTTGAGGTTCGGAGAAAATTCAAATCCTAACAACTGAAGGCGGTCAGTGTACTCCAAGGATACATTCCGGAAAGTAGGAGCCAAGATGAGCGGGCTCCTTTTAGCGTTAAAAAGACACGCTTGTATTTTGGAGGCGTTAAATCTCATGAGATTGGCATCGCCCCATTCGGAGACTGCCTGTAGTGTGAGACTTACAGGCTCAACCATAGCCTCTCTTTCAGACTGGATTTGATCCCGACTGACCCGGGCGCTTGTTTGGTATCTCTCCACAACTGTGCTGTCGACAGCATACCCATAGATACCGATAATGAGCAGATCATTTATATGCCGCAGGAAGAGAGTTGCGGAGAGAACGGACCCCTGAGAAACACCGGCGTTAGTCACCACAGTATCGAATGAGCAGCCCGGAGAGATCCCCCGACGATCCGGAGAGACAGTTTACTCAGAAAGTTCTTCATCCAGACGATCAGGCTAGGGGATAAGCCGTACGCTGAAAGCTTGCCCAATAGACTAGCGTGCCAAATCCTGTCAAAGGCCTACGAGACATCGAGGGCAACAGCAAGTGCTACACCACTGCTTTCGAGGGCTTCGCCCCATATGTGAGTGGCATATGCTAGAAGGTCCCCAGTTGATCGATTTCGGCGAAACCCGTACTGGCGATCACTGAGGAGATCATCTTGCTCTTGGTATGCCATAAGGTGGGCGTTCAATATACGTTCCATAATCTTGCAGAGTATGGAAGTAATTGAAATTGGCCGATAGTTGGCAGGGTCGACACGGCTACTTTTCTTAGGCACAGGCTGCACATTGGCCAGCTTCCAAGATTTAGGCACTATAGTCTTGAATGAGAGGCGGAACAAGCGTGTCAACACAGCACTTACCTTACATCGTTATCACATAAAGACATATTAAGTACTTATTTCTTCACATATTACTGAAACTTTCACACATTGATAAAGTTTGTTTTTTATTTTTATAGTACATTTTTTTTAATTCCATACAACATAAACAACCAATCTGTGCACAACCCTTATCATATTAGTAGGAGGCTATTGCTTTCTTTGCCTAAATAACAACTATCTCTGTTTATTACGTAAAATTGTTTGTTTATCTAGCCATTATGTATTGTTGCGCGTTACAATTATTGCATGGTACATGGCGACATTAGTTACCACTAGCGCCTTTGAGTATCGAGTAGCAGAAGTAGGAGAGTCAAGATCCTTCTAGAAATTTCCATGGAAGAACTTTCTAGAACTATCGATACCTAGTCAGTCGGGACCGGTATGTGCTAGATCATTCTAGATGTTTCTAGAGTAGAAGGTTCTGGAAAGTATCGGAGGCCCTATATAAGGCCGGTATAGACCGCGACCTAGTCAGTGTTCAGTTGGCGATATAAGGGAATACTTCGAAGCGATACAACTGCGAACTAATGTGATCAGTAGTACAATTGTGTTTTGTTATTAGTGTGGTTTTAAGTTATAATTAGTGTTCTGTAGTTAAAGAGTCAATTTTGATAATTAACTCGGTAGTTTTTAACTGTCTCGAACCCCAAACTCGTAACGATTCGTGTCAGAGGTGGGATCAAATGACGCCGATTTTATTTAAAGACGACACGGAGGGTATCTATACCAAAAGTCAACGCCAACAGGAGACGGACCAGAGACGATTTGGTGGTGCAATGTCGAAGCCGTCGAAGGGCCAGATGCTGACCACGGAGGCCGGCCCGGAGGACGGCATCCGCGACCTTGAATTCAGAGCTGCTGCGAGGCTCGGGAACCACGAGACACTTAAGGACGCCTTGGCCGATCTACTGGAGTTGGAAGCTGTGTGGCAGGATCATCGTTCCCTTCGCTTCAGGGAGATTGTAGTAGCTACAGTTCGCGACCGCAATAAAGGATACGGCCCTAGCTGCTACCGCCGTGGGGAAAGGGGCTGCTGCAGCCTAAGTGAACTGTAGAAAGGGGAGGTGATCTATCTCAAGTAGGTAGTTCAGTTAACAGCACCGCCCAGCAGCAGCAGCAGGGAAACGAGTAAAAACCAAGAATGCGTAATAAAATAAACACAGGAGAATATTTGCCTATCCGTCAGCACCCAAGAAGATTGCCGGTAGCAAAAAGTGAAGTAAAGTGAAAAGGAAGTGTAAACCATGATTGGAGCAATGGTGAAGGATGGTGTTACTATAACTTCATCTAGTCTATGGTGTTCACCTGTGGTTCTGGTACAGAAGCAGGACGGCAGCATGTGGTTCTATGTTGACTACCGCTGTCTGAACGATGTTACGAAGAAGGACAGCTATCCCCTGCCAAGAATTGATGACTTGCTGGACATACTTGCAGGAGTAAAGTAGTTTAGCACGCTGGACCTGAAAAGTGGCTACTGGCAGGTTGAAATAGACACCAAAGACAGGGAGAAAAATACATTCTCGACAGGAAAGGTTCTGTGGCAATTTAAAGTCATGCCGTTTGGATTGTGCAATGCTCCAGCAACGTTTGAAAGGTTGATGGGGCTGGTACCTACCGGGCCAATTGGCGATGCCTGTCTGGTCTACTCGGATGATATCATCATCGTAGGCCGTACGTTTGAGGAACACCTTCAAAACCTGGAACGCGTGCTCATGAATATCCAGAGTGCCAACCTCAAGTTGAGTCCGAAGAAATGTTCACTAATCAAATTGAAAGTTAGCTTTTTGGAGTATGTAGTGTCGGAAGAAAGTATCCGCACGGATCCAGAGAAAATTGCCTATGTCAAGGATTGGCCAGTTCCAAAAGACAAGACGCAGATTAGAGAATATTTGGGTTTGTGCTCCTATTATCAGCGATTTGTGAAGAATTTTGCAGATATAGCCAAACCTCTGCACAAGCTAACCAAGGAGAAGCGACATATCTGCTGGGATGAAAGTTGCGATATCGCATTCCAGGAGCTCAAGGACCTTCTGTGCAAAACACCTATTTAGGAGTACCCTGATGCGGACAAGGAATTTATATAGTTTAATGATATAGGACTCGGCGGTGTGTTGTCTCAACGAAATGGTGATCAAGAGGTTGTGATAGCGTACTTTAACAAGTCTTTGTCAAAGCCGGAAAGGAACTATTGTGTCACAAGACGGGAATAGCTTGATGTGGTTAAGCCGTTGCAGCATTTTAGCAAATATCTTCTGGGGCGGAAATTTCACTTACAAACTGACCATGCTGCACTGAAATGGCTATTGCAGTTCAAAATCCATAAGCACAAGTTGCGAGGTAGATTCAACTACTGCAGCAATACCACTTTGTGATCGAAAATCAAACCGGGAAATCACATGGCAACACAGATTCATTTTTAAGAAGACCTTGTCTTGAAGATTGCAAGCATTTTTCTAGAGAAGAGGGTAAGGAAGTGGTATCTGTGAGGATGCTCAGGGCAGAACAGCTCAGCAATGAGCACGAAGATTCATACATCAAGCCGATTCTGGAATGGATGAAGGCCAGTGCTTCTAATCCCAAGTGGAGCGACGTCTCAGCGATGAGTTCGACCAGGAAAAGCTATTGCGCCAAATGGGAAATCTTGCTGATTCAGGATGGAGTCATGTCCTGTAAATGGGAAAATGGTCGGGGAAACAGTTGTCATTTTGTAAATGGTTGTTTTTTTTATATAGAAGATGTGGCAAACGTGGCTTACCTGATGATAAGTGACTACCGTCACCCATGAATAACTGAAACATCAGGGGAATTTCAGATGCATTGCCGGCCTTTTAAAAAGGTGGAAATTCTTTTCTTAAAGGTCCCTACGTCGTATCGGTCCGGAAAAATCGCCGGTGGGAAACAATTTCACAGAGAAGTTGTACGAGGAAGAAAACTTCTAGTAAAATGCACAGTCGTGGACCACCAAGCATCCAAATAGTGAGGATAGTATCGTGAAATTTGACGCAATTTGCGTTCGTGAAATTTGGCGGCTGGAATTAATCCGAACAATTTCTCAGAGCACTCCCCGTAGTAAATCCGATAGAAAATGCAAAGGGATGCAACATCCCTATGCAGCTCCAGTGTATCGAGCCGATCAGAAAAAACTCGATCGTCGATGATTCGAAACGCTTTGCGTTGGATGCGGTCAAGTGGAAGGAGCTGGCACTGGGGTACCCCGTCCCAGAGATGAGAACAGTATTCCGTGTGAGGCCGAACTTGCGCTTTGTAAAGCTGCAAGCGATGTGCCGGCATAAAATATTGTCTCAATCTTCTGAGCACGCCAAGCTTTTTAGAGGGCAATTTGGCCTTCTCTTTCTTTCCCTATAGCTAAAGTACCGGATGTTCTACAGCTGTACCATAATGGTTGTTCGGGAGGGCATCTGGGAGTTACACGAGCTCTACTGAAGATCCGAGAAAGGTTTTACTGGGTCCACTGTCGTGACGATGTTTAGGACTGGTGTCGCAAATGTAGAAGTTGTACGACTGTAAAGGGATTTCAGACTCGTAGTAGAGGTGAATTGAAATTGTAAAATGTTGATTCATCATGGGAGGTTAGCCCTTGACGTTTCGGGTCTGTTTTCGGAAAGTGAATGTGGTAACAAGTATTTCATGTTTGTGATGGATTACTTCACTAAGTGGCCAGAAGTCTTCGCCATTCCAAATCAAGAAGCTTCAACAGCTGCAAATAAACTAGTTCAAGAATTCTTCTGTCTTTTTTGAGTATCTTTAGAGGTTTGTAAGCGATCACGGAAGGAATTTTTAGTCTCAAATATTCCAGGAAACTTGCCGAGATATGGGTACTCATAAAACAAGAACAACTTCTTACCACATACAATCTGATGGAATGGTAGAATGATTTAATCAGACATTGGAGAGGTTTCTAGCAAAAGTTGTTGAAAATCGGCAACGAGACAGGGACAAGCACATACAACCGTTTTTATTATCATGTAGAAGCGATGTTCACAAAACTACATCAGTGACACTAACTTTTGCAAACTTCGAAAGAGAATTACGGCTGCCTGCAGACCTGATCACCAGAATACCACCTGATGACCTGATTATTATGCAAATGACTTGCGGAACAAAATGAATAACATTTATGAGCATGTCAGACAATCGAGATAGCAAATGTCTGAAAACATTAAAACCCGGTATGACCGCAAAATGTACAACAAAGGGTTCGACGAAGGTTCATTATTGTAGTTGCACAATAAATCTCCTAAGCTTCAAGCTAAACGGTACTGACCGTACCTGATTGTGATAAGGATCAATGACGTAACCTACCGGATAAGAAAGGTGCAAGAGGTACTCCTAAGATCGTCTATGTGGATCGACTGGCGCGTTATTATGGAGTCAATAATGCTCGGGACGAGCATGTCTTAAGAGGGGGCAGTGTTGCGTGCCACAATTAACGCATGTTACATGGCGACACTAGTTAACACTAGCGCCCTCTAGTATCGAGTAGCAGAACTAGGAGAGTCAACATTCGTCTAGAAATTTCCATGGAAGAACTCTCTAGAACTATCGACACCTACTCAGTCGAGACCGGTATGTACTCGAACATTCTAGATGTTTCTATAGTAGAAGGTTCTGGAAATTATCTGAGGCCTTATATAAGGCCGGTATAGACCGCAACCCAGTCGTGTTGAGTTGGAGATAAAAGCGAATACTTCGAAGCGATACAACTGCGAACTAAAGTGATCAGTAGTACAGTTATGTTTTTGTTATTAGCGTGGTTTTGAATAGTAACTAGTGTTCTATAATTAAAGTTCAATTTTGATAAATCACTCGGCAATTTTTAACTGTCTCGAACCCCAAGCTCGAAATAGTATCTTATCTCTTATCATAAGAATGAAGTATATTTTTATCTAAAATAAGTATCTAATTTAATACAAGACTTTTATCCGTATTACATAGCCGATTGCTATGTAACACATGCCTCTAAATTAATCTATAAACAAACTTTTGTGAAATTAACTATCGACCGGGGAATCGAACCCTGAACTTTCGTTTGACAATTATATTGAATCTATTTACTTTTAACGTAGATTACCTTATTATTTGGAATGCTTTATATATCTTATAGCAATAATTTTAAAATAAATATGTTTCAAAAAAAATATATTTTTCAAATGACGAACTAGTTTTTGAGCGCGTCGCCAACAGTTTCAGAGATATCGTGATGAGTCAGTACATATGTGAGAATTTCTTATATATAATATATAGATAATTAAACCTAAAGCTTAAAAATAAGCCATGTAGTAGTAATCGAAGGGAATCTGGAACCCCGTGGGTGTAGACAGAGAGAAATAATAACGAAACTGGAACATACTACGACTTCTTGCATCTTTTACCACGTCTTGAATCCACCTAGTGGGTGACCATACGGTTACTAAAATAAAATAAATATAAGCATAATAAATATAAGAAAGTTGAAAAATTTTTCTGGTTGAAGTAAAATATTAGATATATATGTAATTGAAAATATAATAAATTAACGTATCTAAAGTGTGTTGAATCTTGTATTGTGGGAACCCCTCAATCTTAACGCCATTAGTACTCATCGCATGACAAAACAAATTAACACATCATTCAATTTTCCCTCTCCCAAACACACGTTACGAGAGGATACATTTGCAAAATTTTCATAAGGCAGATTAATATGTCTATATTTATACGAATATTTTTTTTTTGCAAAATTTATGTTATTATACATTTGTAGCACTATTTCTTTTTTTTTATAGGATAGGGTGACAAAAGAGCACACAGTCCACCTGATGGTAAGTGGTTGCTGTGGCCCATAGACATCTACATTTATCCTCGTTTGCGAATCAAAATTCAGATGCGTTGTCACCCGTGAGGACTAAGATAGAATGCCTCTTTTCCAGTAAAAAGGGTCTCCGGTTCTCTACACTCACCATACGAAACATAGCAGCATGAAGCTAATTTCTACTGACTAATAACACAAATCCATTTCTTTATATTGAAATTGCATACAAAATAATTTTCATTTTCCTGTCTTCTATATACTTTTTCGATCTTATTCATTCAAATCCGAAAAAACGAGGTTAATAGCATTCTCTAAACTAAAGCGTTGATTAAATTTTACAATCGATAATGCGCTTATGGTTTTACCTTTGAATAAAATATTTTTCGATTTCATCTATTCACACATACAGAACAACACGCTTTGTTATCCCAAAAGGAGTAGGCAGTGCTCAAAGAGACAGACAACGTTTAGCCATAAAATATGGGTTTAGATGGGAAGTTGTGAAAGAAGTGACAGAGTAGTCAAGCTCATCTCCTACACAATCACAAACCCAATATCCCAGTAGTCGCCTTTAGCGACATGTCATGGGACAATCCCACATATGTTCCACATGGACATGGGACCAAGACCAACATGGGGCAGCTATATCATGCTCAACAATGAAACGAAGTTGTACGATGCAAATAACAAGATTTTGCAAGGAATGTGGAAACTACGAATGTTTTGCGAGACCGTTTTATAAATTATTACAATTGGGGATAAAAACTTATGTTACGGAACTGTCTATAGAATAAAATACGCTTGAGTACTTAATTAGTTGGTTCTGTTTTTGATTTTATAATTTCTTTGCAGCTCTTTAAATAAATTTATTAGGATATTAGAAAATTTATATTTAGGTATAAGAACAAAATTCACAGTAAAAGTTTATCCTTGAGGGACTATGCTAGAAGTTCCAATACTAATAATTATAATTAATAACAAAATTTCCGATTGGATGAGTTATGTGGTAACATTAAAATCACTTCATAGAAATTGACATAAAAGTTAAAATTCAGGAAATTAACTATTCACTCTTAATTTTTTTGCACACTTGCAAACAAATTTCGTGAGAAAACCTTGAGAGTAATAGTTGCAACCTAATCTGCGAAGTATATTAGGAAATTTTTGTATCGCGTGCGAAGGGCGTGCTCCAACAGACACGGGCGCGCCACACACGCGATCGTTTCTTGGCGGGGAGGCAGAATAGGAAAACCGAACTGATAATTTACTGGCACGCTTTCCTATACAATATACATATGAATATGAAATCTTGTTGGTTTTAACGTTGTTCCAAGAATACAGCGTGGATTAAAAATGAACGTTGCTTTGGCAAATCAAATAATATAGAAGTAAATATCAAGCTTTTCAGTGTTTCGCCTAAATATTCTAATAATGACCACATTAATGGAAATTAATCACAAGTGAACTGTGGTTTGTTCAGTTCTTGGGTTTCATGTCTAGGTGAAATAAAGATTTTTTCACTTCTGTATTCTACTCGTATTTTGCACACTAAACCGTTTACTGTTTTCGTTCACATATATATTATAATACGATTACATCACATTCAATCGGAAATTTTGTCCTTTTACCCAAAATTGTAATATTCTTAGTCTCATATTATGACCTATTTAATTAATTTCTATGAATAAATATCGCAAGAAACGTTATGGCTTCCGATTCATGCGGTAAAACTACATTGTACTACGATCGTCAATATTTCAGCGAAGGGTGTCGATTAAGGCAATTCTTGGTATGATATATTTATATAGGATAAGGTGACAAACGAGCACATATTCTATCTACCTGATGGTAAGTGGGTGCTGTGACCCATAGACATCTACATCTATCCTCAATAAAGAATCAAAATACAGATGCGTTGTCACCCATGAGAACTAAAATGGAATGCCTCTTTTCCAGTGAAAAGGGTCTCCGGTTCTCTACACTGATCATACGAAACAGCTGCTATTTTACGCTAGTATTCTGTGAGAGTGTGGTCCTTCCCCAGTCGGGCCGACCCATTCATGCTACAACTATACTACTAATATAGCTGCAGCATGGCTCTACTACATATAAATGAACGGACGGTATGAAAGTTTCCAATATCCGCAATAACGAAAAGGCACTCTTTGATGTTAAATTATAATTAATTATTTAACATGCTATTTTAAGTCATGGACGTATAAATAAGGCGGACAGAATTTTGTTGAGAAAGGAATGATGCACTGTAATGGCGGCGGTTCAAGTATGTTTGCGTGTTATATAGGGTTGTCATGTGAAACAAAATTTCCCCATTTTTTTTTTATAAAACAATCTGTCAAAATATAACATAACTTTGACGAAATACCAATTTATTATTACGTAACTAATATAAATAACACATTTGACGATTAAAAAAATCTACGAATTTGAGATTTAGATTTTGATTGGAATCGAATTATTCTATTTCAATCAATTTCGATTTAAATTAATTTTATTATAAACATTATAATATACAAAAGTTGTATTATATTATTGGAACGAAATATATAACAAATAAACATATTATAGGTAACCAAAAAATTAATATAAAACTAATTTAAAATATATTATTTTAGAATTAGTATGAAAACATTTAGAAATAGCATGGTAGCGATCACCTCATTCTCAGGGGTTATTATCAATCATGTACTCTTTAGTAGTATACTAATAATCCTTACTAAACAATTTTCACTTGGTAAAAATTTTATATTTTTATAGATAAGGCCTGCATATTTTCTGGGACTTTGTTGTGAAAGCGTATACATGAAGAAGTTACTGACTCTTTTGAGTCGATTAACTGGTATAACTAACTTGTGCTTGTTCTTAGTATTTACAGAATGTACATCACTAAATACAAATTCATACATTAAATTTTCGTAAATATACTGAGAAGCCAAAGGTAATATATATATTTATTTCTTTAAATTTTCTGCAAGTGTAATTTGTACTTATTATTTATGACAATAAGTCATAAATAATTACCATAATTTACTCATTTTCATAACAAATAACAATGTTAAAAACCTTTTTGTTGAATAATTTTTTAAACAATACTGTCTTTTACTTTCGAAGTTTCTTGAAATCCCCTCTAATTTAGAAATATGGTGAAATTGAATCGCCAAATATTTTTCTGCTATATATTTAGTAAGACTTATCGTGTGCTCTATCCCTGCGAATATGTGCTCAAATTCCAAGCTTACAAAAATCCTGTCATTGGCAATAAACTTTTCTAATATTTTTGTAAGTATATACTTTTGTTGCCTTTCATTGTACATTGTAATGTTTTCCTTAATAATCTTTCGTACAAACATTTTGCAGGTATAACAAATATTAAATTAATCGTTAGATGGAAAACGTAAACCTCTTAAATTAATTTTTTTATGAAAGAAATGCCTTTCTACAGTATACAAAGACGCGGTGCATTTTTGGCATTTTTTTGTTGCATAATAAGCAATGCTACTCGCCAGATATCTTCTTATTAACTTACGATAGTCATTATGTGATTCTACCCCTAGTCGCTTAGCTAGGTCATCATCTTCTTCAGTAATTTCATTTAAAAATGATAATGAATCACAAATACTATCATCATCGTCTTCGTGACGGTATGATAGTGTAGTGGAATCGATTATTTGAATAGCCGAAGTGCAATTAAGTACAGATACTTGTTCCAAAGGAACACAATTTTCTGTAGTTAAGCACTTAATTTCTAGATGTGCCAGCAATTTTCCGTAGCAACTTATGAATTGTCTGACATTAGGGTTGTTATTAAAAACTACCTTGCATTCGAATACAAGAAAAAGTATTTCTAAATGATCCTGACTTAGTTTGAAGGTTGGCAGGTACATTTTTTTTTTCATTATATATATATTTTTCATATAAATATTTTAAGCTTTCTGTATTTATTAAAGTGCCAAGGAAAGCTGTTTTGCACTTAGCTCTTATTAAAGATATATGACACCGAGTAATAACAAATGTTATCCTCCCATCTCGCTTTACTTTTCTTTTGCTGGAATAATTCATTTCTAATTTTGATATGTATTTTTGATTCGTTATGAGATTTATATACTAAACAGTCCAATTTTCAGGAAATGGTAACATAGTAAAAAATAAAATAACGATTAATGGACTATGGCCAAAAAATGCATATAACCGCATTATAATCGATCGGGTACTTTTTCAGAAAAATTGTAACAAAAAAGTGCACATAAAATAACATTCAGAGGTTGTTGGGCAAACATATATACCGTATCCGTGCCAACGTGGGTAAAATATCAATTTCCCAAATTTCGGGTAATTTTCCCTATAAATAATTAACAATACTAATCACGTGACTCATGTTTTGTTTTCTAAAAATAGCATTTTAATTTAATACAAAAAAAATTCTCAAATAAGTGATTATAATTACTGACACACCTATGAAAGGTGATTCCTTGATGTTTCTTGATAAAATCACTATGATTTTTACAAACTTTAACGACGCAAGACGGCATATTGAGTTTTTACTTACGTTAACTACTTCACGCGGACAACTTTTGTTGCGTAATGGCGGGCGCTAGACTTATTATTAGTGTGAATGTGTGCGTGACCCCTTGTACGTACAAGAGAGCTGTCTTATTATGGGTGCCTCGGTGAGTTGTATAGCGAGATTCAGTCCGCCTTATTTATACGTCCATGTTTTCAATTTATAACTTAGTACAGAAACTGAGTGGCGAGCGTGTAGGAGCGACAAACACACGTTCTTGTATTACAGTGTTCTAAGTGGTAGTCGCTCAAATAGTACGCCGCTATTTCAGACGTCCCGCATAATGGTGACGATTTGAGTAAAGACAGAGACAGGAGACCGAGATGAGTGACAGAGACGGGAGACTGTGACAAATGTCTCCATCTCTAGTAATGTACTATACGTCGAGACCAAGACGCAAGGCTGAGACAACGAGCACTGTCCGATGGGTTTAGCGTAAAGCAATTGTTAGACAAGCGTGTGCTGGATAGTTATAAAAAGTCGTTTAATTTCGATTTTTATCTCTGTATATGTCAAGCTGAAAATTAATTAGCGCAGGTTGATATATTATATCCAACAAAATGTATCAGTCACTTCATCAGAAAACGTTATCACTTTTCACTATTTTGCAAATGATTTTTGAGCGAGATGCACGATTCTACCGATACGCTGTCTTCTGGCCCACGTTGCGATCTCCAGTTTCAGTCTCGCTTACAAACTGAATATATACGAAAGCCTAACGTCAAGAAGCGGTTTCGGTCCCTGCTTTTATTACATAATATATTGTACCTATACATTTTAAATATATTCAACAATACCTTCCGTGTTAAACTAAACACGATACATTATTGTGTCGCGTAAGTTATTGAAATTTTATTTAATTTCAAATTATATTTACCTCTTAAAGTGAATTAATTTACAATTTTGACATAAAGCCAAAAACATCACACTATTTTGGACTCCGACACGGTTGAGTAAACCTTATTACGAAAACTACCAAAATAAAAGTTCCTGTAATAAATTGCTATTGTGGCTCATATTTCTAGGAGAGTACAATCCATTAAGATCGCCGCGTATAATAATGTTTGGCAGTTTGTCAAATCGCAATTCCGTAATAGATACACTCTATAGATGCGACAACGGTTGTGAGTAAATAAATTGTTCTGTAGGCTTAAGTTCGATTGAAAAGAGCTAAAATTAAGTTGCATTCGCTTAAATTACACATTTTAATGCATGTGTTTGTAAGGTTTTTGCAAATTTTCTTCTGTTGAGTATTTTTTTTATACTTCAATAGTACATATAAGTTTATGTGTACTTCAACAATAAGTAAAATGATTTAAGTTTCGGTGAATACTTATGCAAAATTAAAGCATCCTAGATCCTAGTTATGTCCCACTGCTGGGTATTGATCTCATCAATTTTCAGAGAAAGTTTCGTAGCGGCGTAGTTCCCGCAATGCCTATTAGTGGACTTTAAATTTTTTTATTTATTTATTTATTTATTTATTTAGGCTTACCAACTAAACACATACAAAACATTATTATTAAACATTTGCAGTTAAACAAAATTATACTATATATGTATTTAACTTAAAGGTATGCACAAAATTTCAACATGAAACTTAAAATTAGTTATGAAATTAACAGATAATAAAATATGATATAAACACAAAGACTATTCTATGCAATTAAAACAGGTAAAGTTATAATTTGGTAGAGAGCTTAACATTGTATAATTTAAAGTTTTAATTTTCAGTTTGAGTGTAGTATAGAAATATTTTCTTTTTTAAGGAACCCAGACTATCACTAAAGAGATCTATATTACATTTACCGAATATATCATTGTATTTTCTCATCATAGAACATAGAGGAGAGTTGTTACCATAATTTTTGCTATTGAAATTTACACTAAAGGGACTAAAATTACACAACCATGCTGAAATTCTGGGCACCTTCAAGTTAATTTGTGATAGGAGGGATGGACAATCCACTTTATTATTAAGTAATTTATGTAAAAGGCTTATAGATAGTGTGCGGGACAAGAGAAAAACAAATAGTGATACATAAATAAGACAAAAACATTTATATTAATGGAATAAATATTATAGTTAGTTTGTACTTAGATAGGATAAACATTTATATTAATAGAGATTATAGTTTAGATAGGATATAAGCATTTTATGTTAAGAAAATAATAGTGTAGAGCTTATATTTGTGTAATAAAATTAGTTGGTCACTTTGTATAACAGAACTAGCTTAAGGTAAACAATGTAAACAATGACTCAGTAAGATATAGAACTAGCTTAAGACAAACAATGTAACGGGACTCAGCATCGTCACTTGCTCTGTCACGCCTCGCGCTGATTGGTCGACGCCATTTGTACGATGCGTCGGCCGTATCCATTGACCCAGCCCGAGGCGGTATAAAAGAGGGGCGATTTTCGTCGTTCGACACAGTCGGCGGCCAGCTACCTCAAGGAAAACACCAAATATAGAAGAAAGAAAAATATCGCAGCGGTTTTATTCTCCACCAATCCAGCACACAAATGTGCCTGTAGGGCACATTTAATGGTCCTTCGAGCCGGATCTTGTGGGGAATGATTACCTGAAGAAAAATAATTAAGAAGACTCCTCGGAAATCGTTTTTCAAGACTCAAGATTATTCGAAGAAAAAGTCAGCTGACAGCATGGCCGTTACGCGCTCTGAGGGAAGGGGCAGCAAGCCGTCGTCGTCCAAGGCTACCACCTCGGCGACCGGTACCATCAGTGCGGAAGCCAGTACGGAATCAACAGCTACAGGGACGACCGCCACGGAGACTTCGGAGTATACAGACACCTCCGCGGCGACTGATCCATCCACCGTGACTTCCGCCACCGCAGCGACCACTTCGTCCGCCGCCACCTCAGCCTCAGCCGCAACCGCCGCCCCCGCCACGCACCCCGCCAGCGCCGTCGCTCCTTCCGTAACACCATCCGCGGCGACGACACTAACTGCGGGTGCGAAGGCCAAACAGCTGATGAAGCCGCCCGCTACTGTCACCAGAGCAACTCACCGAGAAACAGAAACTTCTACAGTGAAGCGAGCCATAAGAAGCACCGCCGGTCCATCAAAGCAAACCGGGCTACAGGAACCCCGCCCGCCCAGCAAGAAGGGAGGTGGAGGGGGATCTACACACAGTAGAACGAAGCAGCTCAAGCTTGCAAAGGCGAAAGAAGATTTACTACGCCTTCAAGTGGAATTAGCCGCAGCACGCCTTGCTGCCTTAGAAAGGGAAGACTCAGAAGAGGAGGAGGAAGAAGAAGATGACGCATCCCTCTACTCAAGATCAGAAGTCAATACAAGAGTGGACGACTGGTTGGAGAATCAAGTGAATCGCCCGGTGTTAGCAATCACCAACGAACCTCACCATGCCATAGAAGAACCAACAGCCGCCCACGCAGAAGAACCAAGGCACGAAGAAACACATCAGTCACCGGCGGGAGGTCAAACTGACGTAGCCCTCCTGGCTGAAGCCATCACTCGGGCTGTCAGCGCCGCCCAACGACCTAAGTTCGTCGAGTTACCATTCTTCAGTGGGTCTCATCAGGAATGGCTACCCTTTCGCGCCGCCTACTACGAGACAGAAGCGACATTCAGCGTAGTTGAAAATACGAATCGACTCAGAAGAAACTTGAAAGGGAAGGCCAAGGAAGCAGTTGAAGGCCTACTTATGACCAACGCACACCCGGCTGAAGTAATGAAGACTTTGGAGTCAAGATTTGGAAGACCAGAGTCAATAGCCATGCTGGAGATGGAGACGCTTAGAGGTCTGCCGCGCCTTACTGAGTCACCAAGAGACATATGCATATTCGCCACCAAGATCTCCAACGTAGTGGCGACACTGAAGACTTTGGGTTGTTTTAACTACATGTACAATCCTGAACTCGCGAAGACAATAGTAGACAAACTGACGCCAACTCTGCGTTATAGGTACTACGACTTCTCAGCCATGCAGCCACGTGAAGACCCTTGCCTCATCAAGATAGAGAAGTTCTTCAAAAGGGAAGCAGAACTGTGTGGACCCTACGCGCTGCCCGAACAGATGACACCGCCTATTACAGCCGCACCACAAAGGAAGACTCAAAGGATCAACAACGTGACTGAGAAGACATACATACCAAGATGCGTCGTATGTGAAGATACGGGGCACACCAACGCCACAGAATGTGAACAATTCAAGAAGTTAGATGCAAATGCAAGATGGGACATGGCCAAGTCCAAGCGCCTCTGCTTCAGGTGTCTTCGCTATAGGAACAAGACACAACACTGCCGACCCAAGCCATGTAATGTCAACAGCTGCAAGTACTCTCACCACAAGATGCTGCATTACGAAAAGAAGTCAGAAGATTCAGAAGCAAAAGAAAATCAAGGGGCAACAGAGGTCATCAACTTAACCTGGACCGTCAAGAAGCAATCATATTTAAAAATCCTACCGATCCAGGTCAAAGGACCAAAAGGAGCTGTCAACACCTTCGCGTTGATGGACGACGGCTCAACAGTCACGCTCGTCGACGATAGTATAGTAACAAGCGTCGGAGCAACGGGCCCCATAGACCCACTGAAGATAGAAACCATCAACGACAAGAAAGTATCGGAGTCAGCATCGAGGAGAGTCACCATCAAACTAAAGGGGCTCAACGATCATGAAGAACAAATACAAGCACGCACAGTGAAGAACCTGCAAGTCTCATCTCAACGGGTCCCACAGGATCTAGTGGAGGAGTGTCAACACCTCTCTGATATCCAAGGACATCTCACATATGCAAACGCCAAGCCACGAGTGCTGATCGGACAAGATAACTGGCATCTTCTGCTGACATCGGAAGTAAGAAAAGGAGACAAGAACCACCCAGTGGCATCTCTCACGCCACTAGGTTGGGTATTCCACGGCAGCCAGACACGAAGCTTCGGACGGAACATCGATTTCGTGTCACACATCGTAGAAGATCCAGAGGAGAATCTAGAAGACCTCGTGAAGCGATACTTCGAGATGGACGCACTTTGTATAAAGCCCAAGAGACCGAAGACTGATCCAGAAGAACAAGCACTTCGTATCTTGGAAAGGACCACGACGAAGACAGAAGAAGGAAGATTCCAGACCGGTCTTCTCTGGCGCAAAGACGATGTCAAGTTACCAGACAATTACGAAAACTCGCTGAAGAGGCTCTTCAACATAGAAAAGAAGATCGATCGTGACCCCACGTTAAAGAAGAAATACGTGGAACAAATGAACGCTCTCGTCGCAAAGGGGTACGCCGAACCCGCCCCAAAACAGAAGACAACTGACAAAACTTGGTACCTACCTCACTTTGCAGTAGTCAACCCAATGAAACCGGAGAAATTACGGGTGGTACACGATGCCGCAGCCAAGACCAAAGGGGTGGCACTTAATGACATGCTACTCAAAGGGCCCGACCTACTACAATCGCTACCAGGTGTCGTCATGCGCTTCCGACAACACATGATCGCGGTTACGACGGACATCAAAGAGATGTTCATGCAAGTCAAGTTGCGAGAACAAGACAGGGACGCACTGCGGTACCTATGGCGTGGGATTCGACGAGACAACCAACCTCCGGAAGAGTACAGAATGACATCATTAATTTTCGGAGCATCGAGTTCGCCTTCGACAGCAATATACGTCAAGAACCTAAACGCCAAACAGCACGGGGAAACTCACCCAGAAGCCGCAGCGGCCATCATAATGAAGCATTACGTCGACGACTACTTGGACAGCTTCAGAACCCTCGAAGATGCCAAACGCATCACGAAGAGTGTACGAGCCGTGCACATGAAAGCCAGCTTCGAGTTGAAACAGTGGAAATCAAACTCAGCATCACTCCTAGAAACACTTGGAGAAGACAGCCAGACAGAAGACATGGAACTCTACAAAACAGAAGAAAAGATGGAACGAGTTCTGGGTGTTGTTTGGAAGATCCACTCGGACGAACTCACCTTCAACCTCAACTTAGCCAGAATACCCTCAACACTCCTAGAAGGGAAGCAGCCGACGAAAAGGGAAGCACTGAGAATAGTGATGTCGCTCTTCGACCCGCTCGGATTCGCCTCGCCTATCACCATCAGGGCAAAACAACTCCTCCAGGAAGTCTGGCGTAGAGGAACAGCATGGGACGACAAGATCGACGAAGACCTGGCAGAGCAGTGGAAAATGTGGATGGAGCATCTGGAAGGCCTCCACGAAATAGCAATCCCGCGACAATATCTTCACTACAGTGACGCGGCCTCCCTAGAACTCCACGTCTTCAGCGATGCCAGCGAGTCAGCTTATTCTGCGGTCCTCTTTTGGAGAGCTGTAACAGCAGTAGGCGAGGTCCACCTATCCCTTATTGTGGCGAAAGCAAAGGTGGCACCGTTAAAACTGACGTCCATCCCAAGATTGGAGCTACAGGCAGCAGTCATGGGCACCAGGCTCGCAGAAACAGTAGTCGAAGAACACGAGAGGAAACCTGACCGCAAAGTATTCTGGACAGACAGCAAGACAATACTAACCAGGATAAGGACAGGGTCACGTTCATATAAGCCCTACGTGGCTCACCGTCTAGCAGCAATAGAAGAGAGTTCCAAAGTTAACGACTGGCGCTGGGTTCCGACAAAGCTGAACGTGGCGGACGACACCACACGAGACGTACCAGCAGCATTTAATAAAGAACATCGATGGTTCAAAGGGCCTGACTTCTTATACCTAACAGAAGACTTCTGGCCGACAGAAACCACAAGAGCAACAGCGGAAGAACCTTCCGACGAAGAAAGGACACATTACGTGAGCAACAAAAGAAGATTGAGGCTTGCCGAAGGTCTACCTGATCCAGCGAAGTTCTCCAACTGGGACCGACTCCGATACTCAACCGCACGTGTTCTACAGTTCATTCAACTCTGCAGAAACACCAAACAGAGAGTCAACTACAAACGAACAAAGAAGAATAAAGAGGCTGATCCCACTTGGAAAAAGAACAAAGCTACAGTGAAATATCAGGCGCACATGACGACAAAGAAGCGGTCGCCAGAAGACATAAAGCCGCTAATGGTCTCAGCCGAGCTGCTTAAGACAGCTGAAGAGCTGCTGATGCGATCCTCCCAAGAAGAATCCTTTGCGGAAGAAATAGACAGCCTAAACAGCGGGAAGCCGATCAATAAGGAGAGCCGCCTTCGCCAGCTCAGCGTCGAGTCAATAAACGGCACACTACGACTTAGAAGTCGTATTCGAGCAGTCTGCGACATGGAGGAAAAATTCAAGAACCCGTTGATAATTGACGGTGATCATCACACAGTCAAGCTCTGGGTGCAGGCTATACATCGGCAACTCCATCACGCCGGTGTAGAAGCCACAGTTAACGAGTGCCGGCAGCAGTATTGGGTACTGAGACTGCGCCCTATCGTACGCACAATACTACGAAAATGCCTATTCTGCAGAATGAAGACGCAAGTACCGCCGCATCCGAGAACCGGGGACCTGCCAACGTGTCGCTTAGCTCACCACAAGCGCCCCTTCACCTACACCGAGGTGGACTATTTCGGACCTCTTTCGGTGACCGTCGGACGAACTCGACAAAAGAGATATGTGGCCATTTTTACATGTCTCACTACGCGAGCCATACATCTAGAAGTTGCCGGCTCACTTAGCGCTGACTCTGCGGTAATGGCCATAAGGCGAATGATCGCACGGCGAGGCTGCCCGACAGAAATATGGTCTGTGTTATTATTCACAATTTTGGATATCTTTAGGTCATCTGCGTATAATTCAAATTCGGAGTTACGGATACAGTGCTTAATATCATCGATAAACATAATAAAAAGTAATGGGCCAAGGTGCGAGCCTTGTGGAACTCCAGACGTTGGGATAATTTCTCTAGAAACAAAACCGCTAATGACTACTCTTTGTGTTCGATCTGTGAGATATGAAGCAAACCAATCTAATAAGCATCCATGTATGCCAAATAATGTGTGCAGTTTGTTGATTAGAACTGAATGATTTACTGTGTCAAACGCTTTACTAAAGTCATACAACAATCTACTTCATTCCCTGAGCTCATTCTAGTAAGTGTTCTGTCAACAAATGTAATAAGATTGGATGTAGTAGAGTGATTTTTAAAAAATCCGTGTTGTTGATCAGCTATAATATGTTTTATATGCCAAGTCAAATAAGGACAAATTAACGATTCAAAAACTTTACCTAAATCTGGAAGAATACTAATAGGTCTGTATTCCCCATGGAGAAAGCAGACTTTGGTATTTCCATTTTGTTTATATGTAAACTAATATCAATAGGTTTATATACTAATTCAAAATTTTCTGCAAACAGGTCGGAAATTTTTTCTCCATTATTAGCTTCTTTGTCTCCAAATTTCATATTAGACGGTATACAACCATTATTCTTACGTTTATTTTTTATATGAGTCCAAAAGTACTTGGGGTATTTAATCACGCTGTCAACAACATTTTCAATGTATCTGTCATAACATTTTTTGATTAATGTTTTAGTCCTAACTTTTAAGATATTGTATTCAAATTTATCTAAATCATTCCTGTACTTTTTAAACTTTTAGACAACGGCACCAACCTGAAGGCAGCCGATAAGGAACTACGACAGGCGGTCGACGCAGCGACCGCAGAAGAAGCAGCAAAAAGGACTATCTCCTGGCGCTACATCCCGCCTGGAGCTCCATTTATGGGCGGAGCCTGGGAGCGAATGGTTCGCTCCGTCAAGACCGCTCTTATCGCGACGTTGCACGAACGTCATCCGACGGAGGAAGTCCTCACGACACTACTGGTAGAAGTGGAATACACCGTCAACAGCCGACCGCTGACTCACGTCTCAGTCAGTCCAGAGGATCCCGAAGCTCTCACTCCTAACCACTTCTTGTTGGGAGGACCGGGACGAGTACCACAGCTAGGCACTTTCACCGAACGAGACGCCCTCTCACGGTCAAGTTGGCGAGCTGCGCAGAGGCTAGCCGACACCTTCTGGTTACGCTGGGTGAAGGAGTACCTCCCTGAGCTTCAACACCGGCGGGAGCCCCACGGACGAGGCCAAGAAGCACGCGTCGACGACCTCGTACAGATCGTCGATCCCAACCTGCCTCGCAACGTGTGGATACGAGGAAGAGTCATCGCTACATATCCGGGTCCCGACAACGTCGTGCGGACTGTGGACGTGCTAACTAAGGGAGGTGTCCTACGCCGGCCAGTAAGGAAGCTTGTGATCCTGCCTCTATCTACGGACGTCGAGCCCGCACCGGAAGCTGATGCGACGCGGTCGCACGGCGGGAGTGATGTGCGGGACAAGAGAAAAACAAATAGTGATACATAAATAAGACAAAAACATTTATATTAATGGAATAAATATTATAGTTAGTTTGTACTTAGATAGGATAAACATTTATATTAATAGAGATTATAGTTTAGATAGGATATAAGCATTTTATGTTAAGAAAATAATAGTGTAGAGCTTATATTTGTGTAATAAAATTAGTTGGTCACTTTGTATAACAGAACTAGCTTAAGGTAAACAATGTAAACAATGACTCAGTAAGATATAGAACTAGCTTAAGACAAACAATGTAACGGGACTCAGCATCGTCACTTGCTCTGTCACGCCTCGCGCTGATTGGTCGACGCCATTTGTACGATGCGTCGGCCGTATCCATTGACCCAGCCCGAGGCGGTATAAAAGAGGGGCGATTTTCGTCGTTCGACACAATCGGCGGTCAGCTACCTCAAGGAAAACACCAAATATAGAAGAAAGAAAAATATCGCAGCGGTTTTATTCTCCACTAATCCAGCACACAAATGTGCCTGTAGGGCACAGATAGCAAATTCTTTCGCTGCTCCAATGATAAAATTTCGAAATGCGCTAATCTTTCAGAGTATCTGCGAATTGTACGATGAACGCCACTTACATAAGATATTTTATTTAAAAATCTTTTTTGGATTCTTTCTATACGCTAAATATTGTTTTGATAAGACGGGTACCATACGACTGAACAATAATCAACATGACTGCGAACCAGTGCAAAATAGAGAACTTTTAACGCTAAAACCGACTTAAAATCTTTGGTGTTTCTGAAAATAAAAGCTAACATTCTTAATGATTTGTGTATGGTATTGTTAATGTGGTTAGTAAATCGCATCTGAGTGTCAATAGCAATGCCTAAGTCCTTCACTTCATCTACTTTCGCTAAATCTACACCATTTATATTGTAACTACTATTATATTTGTTAAATTTTCGAGAGAATTTAATGTGATAGCATTTATTTGTATTGAGAGACATTTTATTTTGCCGGCACCATTCTGTAATTCTATCTATATCCTCTTGAAGTTGAATTTGGTCTGTGTTATTATTCACAATTTTGGATATCTTTAGGTCATCTGCGTATAATTCAAATTCGGAGTTACGGATACAGTGCTTAATATCATCGATAAACATAATAAAAAGTAATGGGCCAAGGTGCGAGCCTTGTGGAACTCCAGACGTTGGGATAATTTCTCTAGAAACAAAACCGCTAATGACTACTCTTTGTGTTCGATCTGTGAGATATGAAGCAAACCAATCTAATAAGCATCCATGTATGCCAAATAATGTGTGCAGTTTGTTGATTAGAACCGAATGATTTACTGTGTCAAACGCTTTACTAAAGTCATACAACAATCTACTTCATTCCCTGAGCTCATTCTAGTAAGTGTTCTGTCAACAAATGTAATAAGATTGGATGTAGTAGAGTGATTTTTAAAAAATCCGTGTTGTTGATCAGCTATAATATGTTTTATATGCCAAGTCAAATAAGGACAAATTAACGATTCAAAAACTTTACCTAAAACTGGAAGAATACTAATAGGTCTGTAGTTGCAGATATTACTTTTATCGCCTGATTTATGTAATGGTATAATTATTGCATCCTTCCAACGTTTCGGAAATATACCTTCAGATAATGATCTATTAAAAATAATATGTAAAGGTATCGTGAGCTCTACTGCGCATTCCTTCAGAAACAAGGGGTGAATCCCATCACTTCCGGCGCCCTTAGTAATATCTAGAGCCTTTAAGCACTTCTCAATACTGTCATTATTTAAATAAAGATTCCCCATGGAGAAAGCAGACTTTGGTATTTCCATTTTGTTTATATGTAAACTAATATCAATAGGTTTATATACTAATTCAAAATTTTCTGCAAACAGGTCGGAATTTTTTTCTCCATTATTAGCTTCTTTGTCTCCAAATTTCATATTAGACGGTATACAACCATTATTCTTACGTTTATTTTTTATATGAGTCCAAAAGTACATGGGGTATTTAATCACGCTGTCAACAACATTTTCAATGTATCTGTCATAACATTTTTTGATTAATGTTTTAGTCCTAACTTTTAAGATATTGTATTCAAATTTATCTAAATCATTCCTGTACTTTTTAAACTTTTGACGAGATTTTTCCTTTTCTCGTAATAGTTTTATGAGGTTTGTTGTATACCATGGAGGATATGATTTTTTGTTTTGTATGCGACATGGAACAAATTCAGTGATAACTTTTTTTATAATAGAGTAAAACTTCGATACAACTTCATCAACAGTCGAACAGTTTTGGAACTCCGAAGTCCAGTTAAGGTCAGATAAACGGGCTCGTATACTATCATAATTCGCTTAAACTTGTATTTAGGAGTTTGTCTTAGAGAGAGCATTTTTGCTTTACATAAAACTAAGTCTACTTCAATTGGGGGATGATATTTGTCTATTCGAGAAATTATACTGTTTGATTTTTTAACGGAAATATCACAGATTGTGTTACTCAGCACGAGGTCGAGAATTTTGCCCTGGTGATTAGAGATCTGACTATATTGCTTTAGATCATAACTAGACAAAAATTCTACGAATTCATAACCGAAGATATTATCGAAATTGCTGGGTTTAAGCGATGAATCTGCATTAGAAGGAGTCCAAACAATGTCACGCAGATTAAAATCTCCGAAAAGAAGAATATCATTGCATGTATTATTAATGACATTACCAGCATTTTCAGTAAAATGCTTGAGATGAGTTTGATTTAGAGGAGAACGTAAGTAAACTGAACAAACATAGATTCTATAGTTACCCAGCTCTAGGATTACCCATAAATCTTCACAACGAGATTCAAAATTTTGGTTTCTATAAGCACTAATTGACTTTTTCACAGCGATAGCAACACCACCTCCATCATTATTCTCATTAAAAGTGTTGGATGATCTGTCCCTCCTAAATACTTGATACCTACTATCGAAAATTTCACTATCAAATATACTATCGTTAAGCCAAGTCTCTGTTAATACGATTAAATCGAAATTGTTAGCGCTAACTTCCAAAAAGACATCAGGTAATTTAGTCCGTATACCGCGGATGTTTTGGTAATAAATGTTAAGAGTGAATTTTAAAACTAAAAACAATGACCGTTGCTAAAAAGATATAAAATCTAATTTAAAGATTTCAAAGTAAACTGGTGTAATATCACTTTTGCTGGATGTTCATCGTCTTTTCTAACAAAAATTCTTCCATTTCTTATCCATACATATTTGTAATTATTCTCTTTCGCCCAGATTCTCGTTGCAGCATGCAGTGATTTATTAGCTTGGGTGAGATGTTCACTGATGTAGACGGCTGATTCAACATCACCAAAGCCTAAAAGTTTGGTGTTCAATTTTGCTTTGGGATGAGACTTGTTATATTTGTATACAGCTGCAAGTAAGTTGTCGCGTTTTAATTTATTGACAAATCTGCATATAACTGTTTTGGGTACTTTTGAGGCTGGGTTTTGTTTTTGAACTCTATTACAGGCAACAATGTCAGTTTCTGTAAGAGGAAAACTAACTACTTTACTTTCTTAGACATGCGGGTTTTCTTATTATACGAAGCGACGATCAACCGCCGAGGCCGTTTCAATTAGTACTTAAAATTGACATTACGATATTTCTTTTTATATATTAAAATAATATATATATATATATATATATATATATATATATATATACACCACGCAGTCAGCGATATTTTGGTGGTGGCGCTATTACCGCGCCAGAATGAAATAGAAATCAAAATATTACTGAAAGATTCAGAATGAAACCCAGAGATATACCTCTAGGCAAAGCGTTTAGGTCGGAGTGCGACCAACCCTCTGTGTTGTATTACGGAGCTTTTGTTTGTATGTAAACGTGGTAGAGTCATACAGCAGTCGAGTGATGGCTGCAGCACAAATAGGTCCCGCTCCACGGGGTGAGGTCCATCCTCTCACAGAATGTATATGAACGGTATTGATGGTAGACGCTTGTGATTGGCAATTTTTCTCTCTTTTCTTTCTTTTATCTCTCTTTTCAAAAATAAAGACATATTGAACGCAAGTAAGCTTACAATAACTAAATAAGCATTTCAGGGACACGAAGTGAATTAGTCGGCATAATTGGAATCCCCAGGTTGCATTACTCTTTTAAAAATTAGAGGCTTCGTATATAACAGTGGGAGTTTAACAAACTGTAAACTAAACAAAAAACATGTGTGCAGTTCCTTTAAATGTCTAGAAACCTTCAAATGAAAGGAAATATAAAATGTAAAATAATTTTCACGGCAAATGATTTATTTAATTATAATAATTTTCAACCACAATTGCGACATAAAATGTAAGATATAAGTTTAATTTTATAGCAAATAAATGTACTATTTTTATTTTCAAAGATATATAGACTAAATTATAACGTAATAAATCTAATAAATCTGTTTTTCGAATATAATTGTAATAGCGCCATCTATTTTATTCTATAGATGAAGTCGTTTTATCGAACAAAAATTGATTAACTCTAAAGGTGATACGTAAAATAGACGCTAGATGGCCTAAACACGACTAACTTAATATAATATTAAATCTCATTCTCCCGTAGGCTAAATCCTATGTATATATATATGTCTCTTTTTAGTGTCACTTTTTCGTTTCGTCGCGTTTCACATCACAATGATTCTAAAGAAGTTTTCACTTTAAAAAAAATTCATTAACAAATTTCACCCTCACGGACAGGGAAAAAAGGTATTTACTGTTACTACAGCTATAGACAATATCCTAGTTGTTACATTGTGCTTATAATATTCCGTAGTTCACGCAAAAGGGTCAAAAAATAAATATAAAGTCGACGAACTAAAAAAATTATATCACATTTTAAAATCACGTTAATTCTTATAAATCTTACCTACAAATCTTACTGTCTTAGCACCGACTCCAGAATACGAAATTATTTAATTTCTCTTCGTTGTTTGAAGTCGGTTTATACATTTATTAGAAATTTAATTTGAAATATTGTTTTCTATAATGATTATAATGTACAATACTATATAATAAATGTTATTCTTTATTATTTATTTCAAATACAACTTACAAAAAATTAATTAGCACTCATTATTAATTACTAGTCTTAATGAAGGTCGCGTTTAATCTCTTATTTTTATTTTTTAATTTAGACTTTTTTATTTTAATAGCAATGGTAGCGTAGGGGCTAACTGGTCGTTGTAAAATTCACAGTACACGAGAAAGTAAAAAAAAAGTAAATTCACAGGTCCAACCCCCGACGGCACCAATAAAATTGTTAATATTTGAAGTGCTAATTTAGCACATGCTCTAAAGAATAACATCGTGATAAATGTGGATGCATGAAAAATTTAAGACGTAAATTAACTAAGGGCATTGGGGCAGCGCGGCGGTTACTTATAGGAAGTATCTGCTGCGTGCTTTAACCCACTTAGAAATGAGAGGAGGTCTACTGCGCTAAGCTGTGGGACGTATGTAGGATTTTACTGTACTTTTATAATTTCCGAATTACAAATCAGCTTACAGTCCATTTGGTAACAAGTGACTATTGCAGTGCGTGAACAGAGGTGTACACGCACTGTAATCGCCACTTCTTTGCTTAAAGATTCTTTGGTTATATCTTTAAACAAAGAAGGCGACAGAGGATGCGTTTTTTAAATAAAGAAACGAAATTCGTTTAACACTTTAAATATATTTTTGGATGTTTTATAATATACAAGTAAACTACTTAAGTAACAATATAATTTACGTTATAAATGAACGTGGGTCGTATATGTTTATAGGTGATAATGCATTTTGTGATATCCTTTGTAACTTTCAGTTATCTGTTCTATCGCCGCTTCATTGTACTGGTTGAAAAGAATATTTAAAAATCGACTGACTCTTCCAAATACAAAGGGCGACGGTTGATTTTCGAGCGATATTACTTATATAGGTTGAATTTAACAGTTTACGAAGATCTCCCAAAAACGACAATAGATTTGAATGACTTTATTACTTATGTCCGTCTATATTGTCACATATCTAAAAAGCGTAGGAGTAATTTATGTTCCGTTTTTTTTGTTCTTCGTTGTTGAACAAGTGATTGAGTTTTTATTTCCAAATACTTAGTCAATTCTACAAAAAAAAAGACGACAGTGTAAAGTCTAATGGTAGGTTTCGGACCGTGAATTCAAAATGTCATGGGTTCGAATCCACTATCGACTACTGTGATGAACTACTCCTAACACAAGCATTTTAAGCTTACCTGGTGTAGGTAATTGGTTAACGTTGGTACAGGAATAGATGAATGTTTTGCTACTATCTTTTAAAAATGAAAGAAAGAAAAAAAGAATTAAAAAAAAAATTCTAATTGCGTTCGAATAAAATTTATTATCTGTGTATATAAAGAAAATAACTTATATTTTATCAAATTACTTTTTTATAAATTGCACATATGATGCAAATTTTGTAGAGAATTATTATATTATAATATTTATAGCATATTTATGAAATATTAAATTATTCTGCATGGTTAAATAAACGAAAGATCGAAAATAAAAATGTAAAAAGTTTAATCGTCCTAAATGTAAAAATAATATATTTTAACTTACCGTTCTATATATCCTTGGAAAGAAAAATAAGATCAGTCACTCAATGTCAATATTCACAGCGCACTAAATCACTTGAAACTGTTGCCTGAAAAACATCGTAAAGCAGTATCGCACAGATCGCTGTGGGCGCAATAGCAGGAGACCGCTCTAGCGTGTAGCTTTCCCGGCAATCAAACCGTTACTGAGGGGAGGGTCAAAACCTCCCAAAGGCTTCCCGATAACAGACGCGCGCATCTCATACCTTAAGCACTCATACATACGTAGTTGTATGAATTGTGTATTCATAAAATTTTACCGGGTGCAAAATCAAAAGCAGGTAGGAAATATCACAGCGCCACGGCTTCTAAAGAATGCAAGTTAAGTTTATATTAATCTAATCATTAACACAAATCATAGATAAATTTACGTAGCAATAAGTACTATGTAGAAGAGTCACTGCATCTATATTATAGCTGTAGAACGAATGGACCGGCTCGACCGGGGAAGAACCACGCTCTCATAAAATACCAACGCTAAATAGCAGCTTAATGCTGTTGTATTTCGTATGGTGAGTGTAGATAAACAGAGACCCTTTATAATGGAAACGAGGCATTCAATCTTAGGCCTCAAGAGTGACAACGCATCGCTATTTTTATCCTTAATCGAGGATAAATGTACATCTCTATGAGCTACAGCATCCACTTACAATCAGGTGGACCGTGTGCTCGTTTGTCACCCACATTCTATAAAAAATACGTAATAATAATGTCCCCCTGAGCGAATTTTGGTCAGAGTAGCCAGTTTAAATGGAGATTAGATATCTGCGCACGAGTTTTTTGGATCACTTGTACTCTATAATACTGTTGTGCGCAAGCACAGGTGTAGTCTCTATTCTCTCACTCTAACAGTCCGATGGAACATCAATTCAAAATGACCGGAGAGAGATCAGGCACAGGATGAACGTCTTTTTTTTAGCAGATCCCCTCACAATTGAAGCGAGTAATCATTGTGCGTGTTTGCAGATGTACAGTATATTATATACATGATGCGTCCGATTCCCCGTTCTTTTAGTGATTATACGGCCTGAGGCGTCCAAATTGCAGAAAAAGAATCCCACAAACACAGTGTTATCCGCTTGATATCACCTTAAGACCTTAATACTGCTGTGTTTCTTATGATGAGTGTAGAGAACCAGACACTTTTCACTGGGGATGAGGCATTCCATCTTAGACCTCAGGGTTGACAACGCTTCTCCATTTTGATGCCTATTCGAAGATAGTCGTAGATGTAGATGTCTATGGACCATAGCGTCCACTTCCTACCACGTCCTACTAGTCTGTCCCATACATTCTATAAAAAATACGTAATAATATGAAGATGGATATAGATGTATATGGGCCACAGCATCCACTTACCATCAGATGGATTGTGTGCTTGTTTGTTCTCTTCATTCTATAACAAAATACGTAATAATAATGTGCCCCAGATCGAATTTTTGTTACGGTAGCCTAGGTAGACTAAACGGAGAATAGAATAGATCTGCACACGATAATATTATAGAGCACAAGTAGGTACGCCATCATAGGTGTACTCTCTATTCTCTCACTCTCACTGTCCGATGGGACGGCATTTCAAAACGACCGGAGAGAGATCAGGCACAGGACCAACGTCTTTTTAATAGCAGAGGGGGCAAACGAGCATGCGGCTCACCTGATGGAAAGCGTCGACTGCCGCACATGAACAACTGCAACACCAGTGGAATTGCAGGTGCGTTGCAGGCCTTTTAAAAGGAGTAAGCTCGTTTCTTGAAGGTCCCCAAATCGTGTCGGTCCGGAAAAAATCGCCGGTTGTAAACAATTCCACAAAGTAGTCGTGCTAGAAAGAAAATTTCTAGCAAATCGCACAGTAGTGACCGCCAAGCATCGAGATGATGTGGATGGTAACGTAAGTTTTGTCGCTATGTGCGTTGATGAAATTTGGCGGCTGAAATTGGTCCGAATAATTCTTCAGAGCACTCCCCGTGTTCAATAGGATAGAAAATGATGAAAAATGAAAAAGGGATGCAACATCTCTTCGGAATGCCAGTAAGCCGAGCCGATCGGAAAGATTTGAGCTGCTCTGCGCTGGTTTCGGTCAAATGGAAGGAGCTGGCAATGGGGTGCCTCAGCCCAGAGATGGCAACAGTACTCCATGGGGTCAAACATGCGCCTTGTAAAGTTGCAAGCGGTGTGCCGGCATGAAACACTGTCCCGCTCTGCTGCGCACGCCAAGCAATTTAAGACGTTAATTTATCATGGTGCTTAAATGTAAACATAGTAAGACCAGTCTGTCTGATAAATGAAAAAAAAATCAAGGGTATTAACACATCTTTGCATTGGAACGGCGTTGCGAATATACCTGCTACAAAACTCTGTAATTGTTAGGAGACCTACATATGATCAGCCATGAGACACATGTATGTCGTTACTTTCCTATTAGTAAATACATCTTATATAATATAAATATATATTTCAACAGTGGTAGAGCTACGCATGGGCCGGATCGAAGCGAGGTGGTACCGCGACCTCACAGAAAACCAGCGTGAAGTAGAGATTTACCTCTGCGTTTCGCTTGGTGAGTGCAGGTGGCCGGAGGCCCTTTTTACTGGAAATGAGGCATTCCATCTTAGTCCTCACGGGTGACAACGCATCTACATTTTGATTTGTAATAGAGTATAGATGTAGATGTCTATGGGCCGAAGCAACCACTTACCATCAAGTGGACTGTGTGCTCGTTTGTCACCCTTATCCTATAAAAAAAATCTTACTATAAAATAGTTCTGAATATATTTTAGGTATTTTGATTAATTTAGCGAAATTGAATACAAACATCTTACATTATCAAGTTAACGTACTGTGTGTTGACAATGTAAAAAAGTCACCACCCCACAAATGTACGGATGTTGTAAGTGACGTGAATCTCATAGCTTAATTGCGGTATAACCATTACGTTTACGCTAGACGTAAAATATCCAGACAAGCATCAAAGCCGCGAGACGTGTGAGCCATTCTGTCTGTCAGTTGAGACGATTATGGCAAATTCATTGTACCACGGATTAAGTTCTTGTCCAGCATTGGAGTTTTATGGTCTGATAAAAGAGAAGAAAAAGCATAATATCTATAATCGTGTATGGCGTCATGGCGGAGCAGGAATAATTTCAAATTATTTCAATTTATACAAATGTGAACTTTCGGTTTTCAAATCACAAATACTGTTCAAAAGTTCCTAAAACTATCTTAGTTGCAATGGAAACAAAACTCTTTGTGTTGGGAATTAAGTTTAAAATGCAAAGCGATAAAAATTCCTGCACCGCGACCGTGCTTTACATAAATAACTATGAATTTAGCAGATATCTATCTATATCAGGTTATATAAATTTTAAATTAAGTTATATAAATAAAATAAAGCTAAGCGATAAAATAAAAATAATTAGAAAACCACACGTCAAACAAACGAACCACCGTGCTTTGAATACAATCCTACAATCCTTCAGCTATGGATAGTGTTTGCGCAAATCGTCTAAATGTGGGAAATACATAATATTACCAGTTGTGAATCATAAACTTATTGGTGACAATTAGCACGATAACTAAATCTAAATAAATTTTATATAAAAATATTTTTTATGAATCTATTTCTCACGTGTAAAATATTTAAGTAAGACATTATTAAATCTCAAAGAGAATTAAAGGAAGCTTAACCCAATTAGATTTAAAGCTGAGAGGTTTATTAGTTCTGGATTAACCGCCAACAGATTTAAGCATACTCCTACAGTAAAATTATTCAACTGATTAGTTGAATAACTTAATTTTAATTTTTTACACGTGAGTAATACCTTTACCATTATAACATATTAAAGTCCACTGTTGTACATAAGCCTCCCCCATAGATTGCTTCATAGGGGGATATGTGTTATAGTTGCCACGTTTAGCAAGCGGGTTGACAACCACATTGTATTTTTAGTTTTTAGTCGTTATAAGGAAGATGCTGCTACCCATCTCCTGATTTGTTTCCCTCTGACGCCTCTTACGACACCCACGGGATGATATGGGGTAGTAGATATTCTTAAACTGACACACCTTAATAGATTCAGACAAAATTATGTCCCTATAATAATAAAGATCTATTCATTGTTGTCTGACGGTGAAGTAAGAGAAACCATCACCTTTCTAAAGATGAGTAAATTTCGTTAGGATCAAACAAATTTATCGGCATGCGATGGAAGGCAAAATTACTACAGAAAGTGCTAATTCTTATTCCATCAGAATTCATCTTAGTCTCGTACGGACGACATAAATATGTAGGTCACTCAATAAGTTTTGAGATATACAAAAGGTATTCTAGATACTATTAATATTTATTTTACATCTCTTCAAAATATTCTCCATCATGCTCTATACAGAGTTCCATTCGCCTAAACCAACTCTGTAAACACTTTTGCCAGTCTTGATCTGACAGGTCGGAAACCACTTCTTTGTAGGCACCCACGGATTCTTCGGTGCTTGAAAAAAACTTGCCTTTTATTTTTTCTTTGACTCTTGGGAACAAAAAGAAATCACAAGGAGCTAAGTCAGGGCTGTAGGGTGGGTAACTTAGAGTTTCAACATCAGATTCCTCAATAAATGCTTTTGTTTTAAGGGAGGTATGTGAAGAGGCGTTATCGTGATGCAGCATGATTCCCCGAAGCCCGGTCTTTGGTCTTCTCTCCCGCACAAATTGATAAGCTTTGGGTAACGCAACTGTAGTATAACATTTAAAATTGACTGACTTACAATTTTCCAGCACTGAAGTCGACAAATGTCCGCCCCGCGAAAAAAAAACTAGCCACCATTTTTTCTTGCCGACGTTGCGAAGTCTTTGCAGTTTTGTCGGTAACTGTTCTACTTAGTAGACCCATACCGATGATTGCCTTTTATTTTCCGGATTATATTGATAGATCCATGTCTCGTCACCAGTAACGTTTTCTGAAACACGCCTAGATGCCCCATTTTCAAAACGTAGACGCATTTCATGGCACCAATCCACACGAGTCTGTTTTTCGCTTTCGGAGAGCAAACGAGGTATCCATCGACAACAAAGTTTCCACACTTCAAGATGTTGATATAGGATGGTATGAATGCTCCCCAGCCTATAATGTCTATAATCTCTTCGATGTCCGTGTATGTGATTAGTGGGTCTTCTCGCAACAATATTTCAGTAGTCTATATATTTTCTGCCGTTACTGCTGTTTGCGGGGCCCCAGTTCTTTGTTCCTCTTTAAGATTTATTTTACCCCTTTTGAATTCAGCAAACCACCTAAAAATTGTGGCGAGTGATGGAGCTATGTCCCCTAATGCTGATTATAACCGTTGTAAGCTTAATTGTTCGGTTAAACCAAATTTAATATCATATTATATCATATCGTGCAAATGTTCACGGTTAAGATCCATCGTTTTAAAAGAAAAGCGCGGGAAGCGTTGCAGGAAAATTAATAGAACTTTGTTTTTCTTTTTTAATATTGAGCAAATGGCTTATGGAGTTCTATTTTATAATAAATTTGCTTTTTATAAAAATATAACACGGGTGCCTTCCATTTTTAAATTTCGAGCATCTCAAAACTTATTGAGTGACCTGCGTGGCACTAAAATTTCAATTAACCGTTCATTGGTGTGAGCGGGGATCGAACCCGGGTTGTTCGCGTTTTGTGAAATGTGCGGCGAGCACTTTATCCTTGAGCTACCAGGGTTAATTTGTGATTTTCACATTTTTTTGTTTTTGGCTGAAAATGACATGAAATGACTTTGAGTAAGGGGCCGAGAGAAATTTAAGAACTGTACTAATGACAGCTTCTGTGGGAAACTGGGAAATATTGCTTGAGGCCCAATGTGTCTGTAATATTTCTTTATAAGAAATGGTTTGTCTCGACCTGAAAAGGACCACACTCTCAAATAATACCAGTGTAAAATTCCAGCATTATTCTGCTATGTTTGTAAGTTGAGTGTTGTGTACCGGAAATATATTTTGCTGGTAAAAATATATTTCATCTAAGGCGTCATGCATGATAAGGTATCTCCATTTTGATTCTTAACCGGGAATAGACTTATTGTTCTATGGTCCATCCACTTACAATCATATATCCTATACTTACTATAATATCGCTTAAACAGTGTATTAATGAACAGTAAATACAATTCGCACGCATAAAAATTGATAAATATGCTACTCTGTATATTATCGGCACTAACGAAAAGGTAAACACCAAGTCCACACAACCATTGCGTGTATAGAAAAGATGGGTATTCGTATAGCGCAAAACTATTAATCTTCGTCCCTTCGTACACGCTTAATCCTCTACCTATGCTCCACAAAAAATTAACATCCTGTTACACACAATATTGTGCGGTAGAGTCGTGCATCACTGTAATTTTTCAAGGTATTCGTTTTCACTTATTTATAAGCAATTAATTATAATTCGATATTCTTGTTCGTTTTTTAAATTCTTAAAAAGTCTATTTGAATTTTACCCAGATAATATAAAGGCATGTTTAATTTAACTTGCGCTTTAGATGCAGCTACTCAGTACGGGTATCGATATTCTATACCTCGCAAGTATAAGTAAATCATTCGATTATTTAATGTCCAATAATTTTCCTGTAACGTTACATTCATTTCAAATTTATCGAGTAGAAAAATAATTCGATTTTTTAAATCGTTTCAAAGTCGACTATGCTTTGTCTGTCTTTCAGTTTCTGCTCGGTGGCTATCTGTGTACATGAAAATTGCGTGTACTTTCATTCGTGACAAGCAATCCATTTGCACCCGTTGGAACGTGTTTCAACCCGCTTACAGCATCAAGTTAGCTTTATCACCGTTATAAACGGTAGCACATTTGAACATTTACTATTTATGAAACAAAGTCTGTAAAACAAAACTGTTCGTAACTTTTTTTATTCAATACTTATTAGATACTATATATTCATAACGCATCCTCATACTTAGCACTACAAACGAAAGAATTGTGCGTTATTGGTTCGATCGGTTTCGTTTGCGAAATTGTGACATCAAAAATGAAGTTATTAGCCACCTTGAGAAGAAGGTTGATAATGACAAACTGAAGGCAATCGTGGAAGGGAATTCGTCTCAAACTACAGCTGATCTAGCGTTGGATTTTAATGTAATTGCCGAAATGATATCAGATATTTTGTGGCCAAGCGGTAAAATAAAGAAACTTATCAAATGGATTCCTCGCGTACTGAGTAACGCACAGCGAGAGGCCCACATGAAAGCTTGCATCATATTGATGAATCGCTGCTGCTGCGATGAGAAGTGCATCGCAAAAGACTATAGAATTAGACCTTCCCGAAAAGGCTTCCACTTCTTTGAATTTTAGATAACTTGTTGATAGGAAAAAATTTTAATTTACAAAAAGTTTATCAATTTTAGTGCAGCAGACTTCAATAGCAAGGCCAACAACAAAGTTCCCATAAAATTGTAAGAGTATAATATTTAATTGTTTAGGTCATTAAGTATATTTTGAATTATAGTTTTTTTTAACAAAATATTAAATCACAATTTCAGAATATTCAATTACGATTTCCTTTACCGCAGCTGCATCGTATTTTGTCAACAGGTGTGACAAGGCTTAACTGCTTTACTACGATGAATTTTGGGATCAATTTCATGAAGCTTACATATTCAGCACAATTAAGACTAAGACTGCTTTGGCAACTATAACAAATATTTTCCTTATGAGGCAATCTATGGAGACACCTATGTTCAGCAGTGGACTATGATATGTTGTAATGAATAAATGAATTAATGAATGAGGACTAAATGCATCGCTACTCGAGCAATCTCTGGTTCTCTACACTAACACATTTACCTTGTCTACATTTTATGATGGTATTATGTTAGAGTGTAGTATTTCTTCGGTTGACCTTTTTTTTATAGGATAAGGGTGACAAACGAGCACACAGTCCACCTGATGGTAAGTGGTTGCTGCGGCCCATAGATATCTACATCTATCCTCTGTTACAAATCAAAATGTAGATGCGTTGTCACCCGTGAGGACTAAGATGGAATGCCTCATTTCCAATAAAAAGGGCCTCCGGCCACCTGCACTCACCAAGCGAAACGCAGAGGTAAACCTCTACTTCACGCTGGTTTTCTGTGAGGTCGTGGTACTTCCCCGGTTCGAGCCGGCCCATCCGTGCGACAGCAAAAGCTGCCGCGTGGCTCTACCACTGTTAGAAACCTGGCCCCTAATAAAGTAAAAAAATAAAAACCAATACTTATGACATTGATAGAAAATCATTTTCATCATTTGTTCTATTTCTACTCTCAAGAATTACTCTAATTGTGTTCAAGAATCCGACTTAAGGAAAAGTTATCAAGATAAAAGAAATCCACTTAAAGCCCGTGGGATTACGATCAGGTGGAATTCTTTCGGATAAAAGTTTTCAAAATTTAAATCGAATCGGATAACAAATTTATTACTTTACCTCTAATGAATTAATTTTATAAATTACCAACTCATGAATTTTTAATTAACCGTCGTACAGACTAATTAATTAATAAAGTATTCATTTAAAAGAGGACCAGCAAAAAGGCTTAGAATCTATGAGCAAAGTTTATCGTAACGTGAAATTAAGGTGATTTCATCGAGAGCCATCGAAGGCTGAAAATTGGATATATAAACGTTTTAGTAAAGATTATACTTATCTTGTACTATGATATTAATATTATTCGATTATTTATGATTTCACCTATGCTCACTTACAAGCTCTCATGAATAGTCAAATACAGCAAAAAAAATGTATCAAATAAAAATTTCAGTCAATGTCAACATTTAAATGTAAATTACTAATAATCATAGATGAGTATAATACTAAAATGACATTAATTCGGTAAACTTTAATCTAATAACACGATATATACGGTCCATGTGGTCATACAACGCGGGATCTCGACGCCGCGCCGCCTCGACACCGCCACAACATCGCCACCACGGCGCTACGACTCAAGAAGGCGTCTTCCGTTGAAACTTTCATCGGGTCTGGTCCACGGAGCAAATACCAGACCACGAAGCAATGCAAAATACATTGTATTTGTTTCGTGGTCTGGTCAGTAAACGCAGCTGCATTTTACCCCAAGGAAAAGATAGAGGCCACTTAAACGCTACACTTACTTTTATACCTGTGGGCGCTATAGCCTAAAGTCTTCATAACTAAGTTGAAAGATGTTTCTGCTTAATTTCTATCAACCAATGTTGACATCAGTAATTTGTAGATTTATAAATTATTTTTACATGAACCTTTAAATATGTTAATTTTTAAATATGACATACAAAAATAACATACATCGGACTATATATATATATATATATATTTAATAGCGATTTTGTTCCTTTATCCACTGTCTTTTCTGACAGCTACAACTAAATTAAATCTGTTTATTTTTTTACACCATTTTGTAATTAATGTCGATAAATTACAACTAGAAATGTTTGAGACTTGTTATAAACAGAAATTAAATGAATTCCATCCTCAAACCCAGAATTTTTTAGATGGGTTTTCGAAGAACACCCTCTCTCGGTCAATATCAAGCAAGGTGAAAATTCGAAACAAATTGTGTTAAAATGTAATAAAGATTCGTTTCCCCCATAAAGTTTCCGACGAATTACGATGCAAATTGAATATTTAAGATTGATTTGGGACTCTTGGTGTCAAGCTGTCGCAGATGCATACTAAATGTGTTCATGTTTTGAAATTGATAATAATAACATCGTCACATAAAACCACTTCACATCACGTGGTAATAATGTAGGTACAATTAAGTAATAACGTTATTTAAAAAAAATCATTTCAAATTATTTAAAAAAATTAAAATATCAATAAAAAAATTTTTGCCAATTAGCATCGTACTTTGAAAATGGTCACGCCTTATATTAACTTTGTAAACGAGACGAATGCAAAAGCTTTTACGACGCGACCGAAATGTAAACGAAAGGAAGAGAAAAAATATAAAACGACTTTCATACTTAAATTCGAGGTAATTTGCATGATATTACCGCTCATCCAGTTCTGTCGAATTTCCGTATACAACAAACGGTAATAGGAAAAAATTTGGACTTTAATTTGTCATTTTGGATGCAGGAAATTTTAATTAGTTCAAAATGCGACTGCACAACTTTAAAAAAAGTTGGCTGTCCGATTCGCTTTAATGTTTTCGAAGTAAGATAAGTCTAGTCAACGTAGTAGTACTCTTCCCTCATAAATGAAGCGAATAATCATTGCGCGTGTTTACAGATGTACAGTATATATGTATACGTGATGTGTCCTATTCCCCGTTCTTTTAGTGACTAAACGGCTTGAGGCGTCCAATTTGTAGAAAAAGAATCCCACAAACACAGTGTTACCCGCTCGAGATCACACCGTTCACTATTTGAATTTTCTCCTGAGGGAGGGTGGAATCAATTTAAATTTTAACTCACACTTAATATCCCCTTGTTTGGTGTCTAAGTGGTGTATTTGAATCACCCTCTGTTTGAAAGGAATAATAAGTAGAGAAGACGCTACGTTGAGAATTTGCTGCAAATATAGAACGAAGCATGAAATGTTTTTGAATATTTATCATATGGGGGAAATGAAAATATAAGAAAGGTAGTCTGAAGTACGCGTCTGTATAAAAATTTCTAAAATGACTCTGTTCACCATAAGTTATTTTAATATAATGTACTTTGCGAAAATGTGTCAGTATATTTTTTCAAATCAGTAATTCATTAGGTCTAAGGTTAACTATGACATCGGTACGTTAAACGTCTCAGTTCCTAAGTGATCATGAATGCTGCAAAACATTCGAAATAGGAATGTCGAAATAAGTTCAAATGAATGAGATAAAAACCTTAAAATAAATTACATTAAATATTCATAAAATGTTCGCGTCAGTATTTCACTACATTATATTTACACATGAATTGCTATTGTATCTTCTACAGGTTTAAGATTTTAAAAGGTACTTTTACGGAGGTAATTCCATCTGACGCGATTTAGCTGTATCGCTATCAATCGGTAGCCACAAGCCTTAATATTATTGGGCATTCTCTTATTTGCCTCTTAACAAAAGCTGTGGTGGGTTGTCTTGTGCCGTCACTCGTCCAAGCCTACCCACATCACGTAAATCGAAAATAGGGTAGTGCACTAACCATTATTAGATATGGGAATTATCTTTTTTTTATAGAATTACGGTTACAAACGAGTACAAAGTCCACCTGATGGTAAATAGATGTTGTATCGCATATACATCTTGATTTATCCTCGATTAAGAATCAAAACGCAAATTTATACGTTCCAGTAAAAAGAATCTCCGGTTCTCTACATTTATAATACGAAACACATCAGCAATTAAGCTACTATTTTATTTTGGTGTTCCTACCCTGGTCGAGTCGACCCATTCATGTTACAACTACGCATTTTTAATTACTCAAGTGTTGCCGATATTCATGGATAGCAGTTGTCACTATTTTTTATAACAAAATGAAGAAGATTGCAGATGCATTCACACTTCTAAGAAATAAGCTGGAATTTATCCAAGGTGGTAATTATATTAATGTTCCATACCATCATCATCATCATCATTACAGCCTTTAATAAGTCCACTGCTGAACATAGGCCTCCCCCAAGGAATGCCACAAAGCACGGTCCTGAGCCACCTGCATCCATCGACTTCCTGCATATCTTACCAGGTCGTCACTCCATCTCGTGGAGGGTCGCCCTACACTTCGCCTACCGGTACGAGGCTGCCACTCAAGAACCTTTCTTCCCCATCGGTTGTCGGTTCTTCGAGCTATATGGCCGGCCCACTGCCACTTCAGCTTACTAATCCGTTGGGCTATGTCGGTTACTCTGGTTCTACTGCGGATATACTCATTTCTTAGTTTATCACGCAGAGAAACTCCGAGCATAGCCCTCTCCATAGCTCGCTGAGCGACCTTGAGCTTCCTCATACGGCCAGCAGTGAAGGACCACGTCTCAGATCCGTAAGTCATCACTGGCAACACGCACTGGTTGTACAATTTCGTTTTAAGGTTTTGAGGTATGTCTGACGAGAAGATGTGTTGTAGATTCCCGAACGCTGCCCAGCCGAGTTGAATCCGTCGATTGACCTCTCCGTCAAAGTTGGACTTATCTAGTCGGACTATTTGTCCCAGGTAAACATACTCGTCAAAAACTTTGAGCTTAGTGCTCCCAACAACTACCAGCATAGGTGTGACATGGACATTAAACATGATCTTTGTTTTGTCCATGTTCATCCTAAGACCTATTCTTTGGGAGACACTATTGAGGTCATTGAGCATGGTGCTTAGGTCCTCCAGCAATTCTGCCATAAGGACTATATCGTCGGCAAATCGAAGGTGAGTGATGTACTCTCCATTGATGTTAATACCGTATCCTTTCCAGTCCAGAAGCTTGAAAACGTCTTCCAATGCAGCGGTGAAGAGTTTCGGAGATATAACGTCACCCTGTCTTACACCTCTCTGCAATTGGATAGGTTTCGTACTCTGGTTCGTAGCTCTACTATACAAACACTTCAGCACTTCGATATACCGACAGTCAACTTGGCACCGCTGAAGGGACTGTAGCACCGCCCAAATTCTGACGGAATCAAAGGCTTTCTCATAGTCCATATACGCCAGACATAGTGGCAAATTGTACTCCTCGAACTTCTGTACAATTTGACGAAGGGTATATATGTGGTCTATGGTGCTAAAGCCTTTTCGGAAACCGGCTTGTTCGGGAGGCTGGAAGTCGTCAAGTCGGCGCGCGAGACGATTCGTAATGACTCTCGAAAACAGCACGTAGACGCAGCTCAGAAGGGAAATCGGTCTGTAGTTCTTCAAGAGAGCGTTGTCACCTCTCTTGAGGAACAAGACCACCGCACTTCTGCTCACGCCTCCGGTGTAATGCTACCATGGAGGACGGAACTAAAGAGCTTCTGAAGGACTTCAAGTACCGGCCTTCCACCCGCTTTCAGAAGCTCCGCTGTAATTCTATCCTCGCCTGGGGCCTTGCCGTTTTTAAGGTGCTGGAGAGTCATTCTAATCTCGCTCAGACTGACGTCCGGGATATCTTCGGATGCTCCATACCGTACACTATAGAATACTACAGTTCATGCATTGCTGGTTAGTGGTAGATATAGTCAAGAGAACGATACTTACCGATGAGGAAAAGGGAACTTTCCACCTGGTAATAAATGTTGGCAATATAAAATGAAAAATTTCTCCTTGAACTCCAGAAACATTGATATTTTTCATCTTAATAAGGTGGAAAAGGCTTTTTTTCGGAAAATGTAATGCATCTTAAGACCTCGTCTTGAGGAATCATTACAATTTTTGGTATATTTTTAGTATAGTGCACGTGATCTCACATTAGTGTGTGTGTTAGGTTAGCGCTCTTTTAACTTTACATTGCCATAATGTACATTTGCCACTTTTGTATGAGGATCTTTCTTTTACTTTTTATATACCAGTGCTTGACTATAATCCACTTGGTGGTAAGTGGCGATGAAGCCCTATATAGTAAATTACACTATCTTCACGAAAGAAAAGCCTAATCACTCTTGCTGGCAGGATATTCCATTAGCTTGTTTCTCATTATGTATATAATGACTTTCTAGGTTCAAAATAAAATATTTTAATCTATCCACAAAATTATATGGTTTCATTAAAAAATCTGCACTTATATTAAAAATAGATAAAGTTTGTGGCATTGAGACTTTTTTTGTTTGAAGGTAGTAATAAAGAACTTAAGAAGGTAGAAATAAGGAACTTTTTATCCAATTTTGCAGAATTGTTCACTTTTTTTATAGGATAAGGGTGTCAAACGAGCACACAGTCCATATGATCAAAATGCAGATACGTTGTCACCCATGAGGACTAAGATGTCATGCCTCGTTTCCAGTAAAAAGGATCTCTGGTTCTCTACACTCACCATACGAAACACAATAGCGTTAAGCTGATATTTTACGTTGGTATTCTGTGAGAGCGTGGTCCTTCCCTGGTCGAGCGGGCCCATTCGTGCTACAACTATACCTACTACTAATATAGCTGCAGCATGGCTCTACCACGTAAAAACTTGGAATCATTCGTCATAAAGTAGGTCTTAAAAAAATTCGAGATAAAATATAACAAATAAGAATCTAAGAACGCGAAGAACGTATTAGAAATTTCACACCGAATTAAGTATCAAGCTACGGCTATTTTATAGTAATAGATATTAAAAACTCAAAATAAAAATACTGATCTATTTAATGAAAACTTTAGAACCAACTTAAGAAACGATAAAAGTATAGATAATGCTAGTATTGACTTTATATTTCCTCCTAAGTAAGCCCGGGCCCTTAAGCCCGTGCACCTGAATTTACGGGTGCAATAATTTTTAACTAAACTTGGCACAAGTGAGGGTATAATCCTAAGTAAGATTAACAGCTGGTGTTGGTGAGGGAAGTAATTACAGGCATTAATGACAATCGATGGGGATCAACTTAAATGTATTGTTTCAAATTAAGTGGAAATCTTTCAAAAAGAGATTATTCAATGCAAAATTTAAATATTCTATAAATAGTACTGTTTATAAAACATATGATGATCATATCACATATCACAATGCTTATGGGCGTTTTAAATTGTCTATGACATAATATGTTAAATATGTTATAATTTACTTTGCTTGCTGATTCTAGGCTCAAATCCCAACTTGAGTTTACTTAAAGGGATTCATATACGATCGATATTTGAGCTTCTCTGCAAAGCATACCTTGTTCATTCACTCTGTCGGTTGTATGGGGGAGGAAAACGTACCGATGTTTAGGATACTACGATTTATTATTCTGCGCATAAAATCATCCGATATTCAATCATTTTCATTATTTACAGTCCAATAAGAATCCGCCGCCGCGCCACTGAACCTAGGCATGATGAATGGGGGACATTTATTGTCTAATAAGGGGTTATTTGAAATAGACGCCATTGACAACCGCATATATTGCATGCCTTAAGCGCAAATCGCGTAGGTATGTTCTACTAACGCCTAAAAATCAAGATTCCAACGTTTTGTCGCATGAAATCGTATCTAACAATCATATTGAATAATAGATTTTTTAATGCGCTTAAGGCATGCACAATTGGATTTACCAATAGTTTTTATTATTTTAAGTTATTCCTATTTCTTTGCTAAAGAACGATAAGGCGTGGTGGATTCTCTTACGCCACGAATTCATGGCGAAATCTGGTAGGTAAGCCAAACAAATTTAAATATACCGTTTGTTACTTGTGACTCATGAGATAAAAGGATATATCTTCTCATCCACACATTAGTATATTTTAATAGTTTTTATTTAAGCTTTTATCTAGATTGTTACTGACGAGGTAATATTTCTGCCCGCATAAAGCATGTGTCGATCTTTATCCGAGTAGATTCACGATTAAAACAGCTCGTACCTAACAAAAATAAATAAAGCGCTTGGAAATAATATAATTTTACTGCTAATATTGTGCCACCGCAAGTCGTACTACTGGGCACATGACTACTCCTATTTTTGAGAGTATTGGAGCGGGGAACAGTCCGCCACGCTACCCAAATTCATCTTATATACTCAACATTTCCTCGAAACGTTTTTAACTTCTCAGATGCGCGGATTTCCACGATCACTATGTTTAACTACTGAAACAAAATCAACTTTTATCAATTTTACGTGGTAGACCCATGTGTGTGTGTGTGTGTAGTATATTAGTAGTATAGTTGTAGCACGAATGGGTCGACTCGACCGGGGAAGAACCACGCTCTCACAGAATACCAGCGTAAAATAGCAGCTTAATGCTGCTGTGTTTCGTATGGTGAGTGTAGAGAACTGGAGACCCTTTTTACTGGAAAAGAGGTATTATATCTTAGTCCTCACGGGTGACAACGCATCTGCATTTTGATACGTTATTGAGGATAGATGTGGATGTCTATGAGTCACGGCAACCACTTGCCATCAGGTAGACTGTGTGCTCGTTTGTCACCCCATGCTATAAAAAAAACTTTTAAAATAACAACTTACATTTTAATTGTCACCGTAGTTTAACTGGCTTTATCCGATTTAAATATCTTTATTTGTCAATTAAAATACGCTGTATTATCAGCACTAGGAAAAACACGATTATGACATTATTAATTCTGAGTGAGATTTGACAGGGTAATAATATTATGGAGTTTCCGTAAAAATGCTAACAGACAGAATACTTATATAACTTTAATGGTCGTAATGATTGAGAATTATTTATTTTAGATTTCTTTCCGGTAATTTAAATTGAGTGAGAGCAGTTTTGTAAGAAATAATAATATTAAGTGAAAAATAATTCATTATATACCCGTTGTTTCGTAGTTTTATTTTGAGTAGTATATAATCCATTTAGTGACATCTTAATAGAACATACTACCTGATATCATCCCGTGGTTGTCATAAGAACCGACGAAATGAATTATAGAATACATGCATAGCAGCATCCTCCTATTAACAACACAAAATATTAAAAAAAAACTGTGAATACCAGCTCGTCTGCGTAGCGTGGATACTGTGCTAAATATCCAAAAATAGAAATAATATTCATCTGTGAATTATGATGGCCTGGAATGAATTAATTATGTAATAAAAGCTGATTGCAAAACTGAAATACTAAAATTATGACCATTCTGTTTTAAAATAGTTAGTTTCAATTACAGTATCTTGACGCCTTAACTTACCTTTAAAATATATTTAATACCTTAACTTACCTATAAAATATAATATATCTAACGGTGCGTATATATTATATAACATAACATGTTACAAACATTGTTATATAACAAGTTTCGAGAATTTTTCTCTAGTCAATAAACTATGTTTGTTTGGGACGAACCCAGTATCTGTGTTTTTTTTTCTTTTGTTATTTAATAGTACAAGAGTTGCTGCAGCAGCTAGCAAAACGTCTTCTCATGACGACATTGTGAAAAGCACTGCAGAACGACAAACGACAATATAACATTGTTACATTGCATTGTTATTCTAATGTGTACAGTATTGTTATATGTTGCAATGTTGAAAAACAATGTAACTTAATGAAGACGTGTTATAAAACAAAAGTTACACAACATGTTACTTAATCTATACGCACCCTTATACCTTAACTTACCTTTTAACCTTAAGTTTACAGCATATTAAAGTTCATTGCTAAACTAAAGTCACCGGATTAGGTTGATTCATAGGGAAGATATTTGCCATAGTTGCCATGCTTGGGTTGGCAATCACAGTTTTTATTTTTTATTTTTAGTCGTTGTTAGAAAGACGCTGCTGCCCATCTCCTGATTTGTTTCCCTCTGTCGCCTCTAACGACAGCCACTTGATAATATGATGTAATGAATATCCTTACACCGCCACTACACGGTACATAGCTTACCTCATATAAAATGAAATATAAAGGAAATACGACATATCAAAAGCCTTCTAAAAATTTTTATTTTCTTAAGATTGAAACGATGGGTGGGGAGTGAGGGCTACATCGGATAACATAATTATACTAATCGATGGTTCCACCTTTAAGGAACTTGTAGCTAGTGACTGAACATTTTGTTAACCGAATATATATGTATAATATATATAAGCGAAATACCACTGACTGACTGACACATCACGAGATCTCTAAGACTATACACCCGAATGACTTGAATTTTAGTATAGTTACTCATTTTCAATGTAGACGCTCACTAAGAACGGATTTTACAGTAGTCCTATCAAAAAAAAATAGGTTCCGTAATAAAATATTATCGTGCGCCTTGCGAAGCGAGCGGGTATCAGTTAGTATAAATATAATTTGAACATATTACGGGAACAATTTTACAACTGTTACATACAAATTAGAGTAGTTATCGTGCTTTGATTAAAAAATAAAATAGCTGTAGTATTATTGTTGGCGGTAGATAAGTTAAACAGTAAAACATGAACAGTTACAGGAAAATCGGTCAATAAAGAAGTTGCATTAATTGTTTTACCACAAATTAATATATAAATGAAAGAATAATTCTTTTAAAGTATATTAAAACATAACTTTGAATGAAAAAAGAAACCACTTGTGATTAGTTGTGATGTCATGTGAGTTAATGAACTATGTTGAGAAATCGCGTGCGTCACTCATAAATATTACGAGTATGATTACAAAGACAGATATGGCATGTTGTAAAAATCGGGAGTGTGTCGACGAGGGTTGCGTACCTTATACTCAGAATCACCAAACGGTATTCGCTGAAGGTCATACAGGTTTACGCACCAACCTCGGCACACCCCGATGAGGAGGTGGAGGAAATGTATGAGGATATCTCTAGAGCCATGCATTCCTCCAAAACCCAATATACGGTGTTAATGGGAGACTTCAATGCAAAACTAGGCACAAGAGAGAACGGTGACCTGAAAGTAGGGAAATTCGGAATAGGGCAACGGAACCCAAGGGGCCAGCAGCTGGCCGACTTCATGGAGAAAGAGGGACTCTTTATGATGAACTCTTTCTTCCAGAAGCAGCCCCACAGGAAGTGGACCTGGTCGAGCCCCGACGGTTCGACAAAAAATGAGATTGACTTCATTATGACGACCAGACGACAACTGTTCAGTGATGTCTCCGTGATCGCGAGGGTGAAGACTGGTAGCGATCCACGAATGGTTAGAGGCACACTGAACCTAAACGTTAAGTTGGAGAGGTCTCGTCTAATGAAGTCAACGCTCCGTCCCCCTCGTGCTTTGTTCCAAAGATCCGAAACCTTTCAGCTCGAGTTACAAAACCGTTTTCAGTGCCTAGAAGACTGCAATGAAGTGGACGATATGAATGACAAGCTCGTGGAAACTGTCCATGCGGTCGAAGCTAAGTTCTACAAGACCCGCCGCAGAAGAACACAAAAACTCTCCGATCACACTCTTAATCTCATGGCTGTTAGACGGGAGATGAAGCTACATTCTTCAACAGACTTGACAGCATACAGGCATCTGAACAGACAGATCTCCAAATGCATGCGGTGGGACTTACGCACTTTAACGGTGGTAGAGCCTTGCAGCAGCTTTTGCTGTTGCACGTATGGGCCGGCTCGAGCCGGGTTAGTACCACGACCTCACAGAATACCGGCGTGAAGTGGAAGCTCTGCTTCCGCGTTTCGTCTGGTGAGTGCAGGTGACCGGATGCCCAATTCCGCCCCCCCCCCATCAACATGGTAGCGGAATTACGTCATAAACTACCCCAGGAGGGTACCAGTACCCCTGGAGAATCCCTCGCTGAGCATCCACGACCATGCTATTCCACTCCTGAGCGTGGGTGCTCAGGCTGCCCCGCGTATTCTGGGAGGGCAAAATTCCGCTCAACACAATAACTGCTCGGGGCAAACTGAGCAACAAGACCAAGGCGACCCCTGCCACGCTATCCGTGAATTTCTGCAACATCAGGGGACTTCACTCGAACCTAAACGCCGTCCACTACCATCTTGAGACGGCAAAGCCTGCCTTGCTCTTTCTGACCGAGACGCAGGTGTCCTCTCCGGCTGATACTTCGTATCTCTCCTACCCGGGGTACAAATTGGAGCACTCCTTTGTGCCTCGGGCTGGAGTTTGCGTGTATGTCAGAGAGGACATCTGTTCTCGACACCTCGGCAGTCTTGGAGGTTCGGACCTGTCCATCCTTTGGCTACGCGTAGACAGCGACGACCATCCGCGCGTCTACGTGTGCCTCTATAGGTCCCATAGCGGTAATGCCGAAACAGACCAACTCATCGACCACGTCCAAATGGCTACAGATTCCTTGCTACAACAGGTCCCATCCGCAGAGATCGTGATCCTTGGCGATTTTAACGCCCACCACGCCGAATGGCTCGGTTCACGTTTAACCGATCATGCGGGGAGATCTGTTTATGACTTTGCCTTGGCATATGGTTTGACACAACTGGTTACATCGCCTACGCGGATTCCAGATGTTGAGGATCATACACCTTCCCTGTTGGACCTTCTGCTGACCTCTCATCCGGACGGATATCAGGTTTCCGTCGATGCCCCTCTTGGCTCTTCGGACCATTGTCTGATCCGGAGTGTGGTGCCACTCACGCTCCCCTCGCGGTTGCGTTCTGCAGGTTGCCGCCTTGTTTGGCATTACAGGTCGGCGGATTGGGACGGAATGCGGTCTTTCTTTGCTTCCTACCCATGGGGGCGGGTTTGCTTCTCGCCGGATGATCCCAGCGCTGTTGCTGACTCTGTCACTGATGTAGTGATACAGGGAATGGAACTATTTATTCCATCATCTGTGGTACCCATCGGAGGCATTTTAACAGTGGTAGAGCTACGCGGCAGCTTTTGCTGTCGCACGGATGGGCCGGCTCGAACCGGGGTAGTACCACGACCTCACAGAAAACCAGCGTGAAGTAGAGGTTTATCTCTGCGTTTCGCTTGGTGAGTGCAGGTGGCCGGAGGCCCTTTTTACTGGAAATGAGGCATCCATCTTAGTCCTCACGGGTGACAACGCATCTACATTTTGATTTGTAATAGAGGATAGATGTAGATGTCTATGGGCCGCAGCAACCACTTACCATCAGGTGGACTGTGTGCTCGTTTGTCACCCTTATCCTATAAAAAAAAAAGGCAGATCTCAGCCTTGGTTTGGTCGTTCCTGTAAGAATGCATTACGCAGTAAGCAGGAGTGTTATCAAGCCTGGGCTGCGGCTTCGGTGACTCGGGATGTAAACACCAGCACACTCAAAAAGAAGTATAACTTCGCCTCCAGGTCCTTCAAAAGAGTTATTGCCAAGGCAAAGTCAGAGCACATAGGCAGAATTGGCGAGAAACTAGTTCGCCTTCCTTCGGGAACCCGTGCATTCTGGTCTCTCGCCAAGGCTGTCCAAGGGAATTTCTGTAAGCCATCACTACCATCTCTGCACAGGGAGGACGACTCACTGGCCCACGACGCAAAAGAGAAGGCCGACCTTTTAGGCTCCCTTTTTGCGTCCAACTCGACTGTTGATGACGGGGGGAACACACCGCCGACCATCCCGCGGTGTGAGTGCTCCATGCGATTCTCACAGCGCTCGGTTCGCAGAGCACTCCTCTCCCTTGACATCCACAAGTCGAGTGGGCCTGACGGAATCCCCCCAATTGTGCTGAGGACGTGTGCTCCGGAGTTGGCACCGGTTTTAACGCGTCTTTTCCGGTACTCCTACTCCCTAGGCGTAGTCCCGAAATCATGGAAGACAGCTTTTGTCCACCCGATCCCTAAAAAAGGCGACCGCTCAGATCCGTCCAACTACAGGCCTATCGCTATCACCCCCTTGTTCTCCAAAATAATGGAATCCGTTGTAAACTGCCACCTCATGCGGTACCTTGAGGATCACCAGCTGACTAGTGACCGCCAGTACGGTTTTCGTCGGGGTCGATCAGCTGGTGATCTTCTGGTCTACTTAACTCATAGATGGGCGTTGGCAGTAGAGTCCAAGGGGGAGGCATTGGCCGTTAGTTTGGACATTGTGAAGGCCTTCGATCGGGTTTGGCACAAAGCGCTTCTTTCGAAGCTCCCTTCCTATGGGCTTCCCGAGAAATTATGCAATTGGATCACCAGCTTTCTTGCAGATCGGAGCATCAAGGTCGTTGTAGACGGTGCATGCTCCGACTACAAGCCTATTAACGCTGGTGTTCCACAAGGCTGCGTGCTATCACCAACGCTGTTTCTTCTGCATATCAATGATATGTTGCAAGCTGGTAGCATTCATTGCTATGCAGATGACAGCACTGGTGATGCTCTATACACCGGCCGTGCCAATATTTCTCGGGAAAACGTCACCGAGTACCGGAACAAACTTGTGTCTGAAGTCGAGTCTTTGCTGGACAAAGTCTCGGATTGGGGGCGACTAAATCTAGTCCAGTTTAATCCTCAGAAGACACAAGTTTGCGCGTTTACCGCTAAAAAGAACCCCTTTGTCGTATCTCCTCAGTTTCAAGGTACTCCCCTTGTTGCCTCAGCCAGTATCGGAATCCTCGGCGTCGACATATCGAGTAGCGTGCAGTTTCGTGGTCACTTGGAAGAGAAGGCCAAATTGGCCTCTAAAAATCTTGGCGTGCTCAGCAGAGCGGGACAGTATTTCATGCCGGCTCAACGCCTGCAACTTTACAAGGCGCAGGTTCGGCCTCACATGGAATACTGTTCCCATCTCTGGGCTGGGGCTCCCCAGTGCCAGCTTCTTCCACTTGACCGCATCCAGCGCAGAGCGGCTCGAATCGTCGACGACCGAGTCCTTTCCGATTGGCTCGACTCATTGGCACTGCGAAGAGATGTTGCATCTCTTAGCATTTTCTTTCGCATTTACCATAGGGAGTGCTCTGAGGAATTGTTCGGATTAATCCCAGCCGCCAAATTTCACGAACGCACATCGCGGCAGAACTCCCGATACCATCCACACCATCTGGATGATTGGCGGTCCACCACTGTGCGATTTAGAAGATGTTTTCTTCTTCGCACAACTTCCTTGTGGAATAGTTTACCACCAGCGATTTTTCCGGACCGATACGACTTAGGGACCTTCAAGAAAAGAGCCTACTCCTTTTTAAAAGGCCGGCAACGCATCTGCAATTCCCCTGGTGTTGCGGTTGTTCATGGGCGGCGGTAGTCACTTACCATCAGGTGAGCCGCATGCTCGTTTGCCCCCTCTCCTATAAAAAAAAAAACTTCAATACAGCTCGTATTGAAGAAGCGATCGAGCGGAACCAAGGCTCCAAAGTCTTTACCAAAGATCTGTCTGCCAGAAAGAGCCAACTGTCAAAGCTGAAGACAGAATGTGGCAGCATCGTTTCCGGGACACCTGAGATTTTGAGTGAGATTGAGAGGTTCTATGGGCAGTTGTACACGTCATCGTTGGAGCCACACGCAAGTGTGAGTAACGATCCAAGAGCGAGTCTCATCCGACACTATTCCGAAGATATCCCGGACGTCAGTCTGAGCGAGATTAGAATGGCTCTCCAGCACCTTAAAAACGGTAAGGCCCCAGGCGAGGATGGAATTACAGCGGAGCTTCTGATAGCGGGTGGAAAACCGGTTCTTGAAGTCCTTCAGAAGCTCTTTCATTCCGTCCTCCATGGTGGCATTACACCAGAGGCGTGGAGCAGAAGTGCGGTGGTCTTGTTCTTCAAGAAAGGCGACAACGCTCTCTTGAAGAACCACAGCCCGATTTCCCTTCTGAGCCGCGTCTACGTGCTGTTTTCGAGAGTCATTACGAATCGTCTCTCGCGCAGACTTGACGACTTCCAGCCTCCCGAACAAGCCGGTTTCCGAAAGGGCTTTAGCACCATAGACCACATACATACCCTTCGGCAAATTGTACAGAAGTCCGAAGAGTACAATTTGCCACTATGTCTGGCGTATGTGGACTATGAGAAAGCCTTTGATTCCGTCGAAATTTGAGCGGTGCTGCAGTCCCTTCAGCGGTGCCAAGTTGACTGTCGGTATATCGAGGTGTTGAAGTGTTTGTACAGTAGAGCAACGATGGCTATCCGAGTACAGAATCAGAGTACGAAACCTATCCAATTGCAGAGAGGTGTAAGACAGGGTGACGTCATATCCCCGAAACTCTTCACAGCTGCATTGGAAGACGTTTTCAAGCTTCTGGACTGGAAGGGATACGGTATCAACATCAATGGCGAGTACGTCACTCACCTTCGATTTGCCGACGATATAGTCCTTATGGCAGAATCGCTGGAGGACCTAAGCACTATGCTCAATGACCTCAATAGTGTTTCCCAACGGATAGGTCTTAAGATGAACATTGACAAAACAAAGATCATGTTTAATATCCATGTCACACCTATGCCGGTAGTTGTTGGGAGCACTAAGCTCGAAGTTGTTGACGAATATGTTTACCTGGGACAAATAGTCCGACTAGGTAAGTCCAACTTCGACCGAGAGGTCAATCGACGGATTCAACTCGGCTGGGCAGCGTTCGGGAAGCTACGACACATCTACTCGTCAGACATACCTCAAAACCTTAAAACGAAATTGTACAACCAGTGCGTGTTGCCAGTGATGACTTACGGAACTGAGACGTGGTCCTTCACTGCTGGCCGTATGAGAAAGCTCAAGGTCGCTCAGCGAGCTATGGAGAGGGCTATACTCGGAGTTTCTCTGCGTGATAAACTTAGGAATGAGGATATCCGCAGTAGAACCAGAGTAACCGACATAGCCCAACGGATTAGTAAGCTGAAGTGGCAGTGGGCCGGCCATATAGCTCGAAGAACCGACAACCGATGGGGAAGAAAGGTTCTCGAGTGGCGGCCTCGTACCGGTAGGCGAAGTGTAGGGCGTCCCCCCACGAGATGGAGTGACGACCTGGTAAGACATGCAGGAAGTCGATGGATGCAGGTGGCTCAGGACCGTGCTTTGTGGCATTCTTTGGGGGAGGCCTATGTTCAGCAGTGGACTTGTGAAGGGCTGTAATGATGATGATGATGATATGGCATTTAATGCCAAAGACTGTAGTTTACTACATGCACGGTGCGTCAGTTGTCTTCAATCATTTTTTTAATTGTTATTTGCCGTGATTGTCGCTGTAGTTATATTGACTAGGCCTTCATTTGCAGTTGTTTATATAAGTACGGAAATAACAGTTGTTGTAAAATAAACAAAACATTGTATTGAATTAAACGATCATTGTTCGCACCCATGAATGACATTGACTTAGATATTGAATATCGCAATTGGCCGTTTTGGGGATCCCTTAATAACAATATTATTCACAGAAATTTCTCAAAACGTGACAAACGACATTTAGTAACTGGGCTCACTAAGTCTATTAGACGTTTACAACATTAAATAGTCTTAAACATACAGTTAAATTGCAGCAATTATTTACAAGTGTGTTACAAATATTTTATAGAAGTACTCACAATATTAATATTCATTGTGCTTTAATAAATATAAAAACGTAATAGTTCATTACTCACTTTCTTAATTAAACTCAAGACATTCTTGTTATAACAGCTTTTTATGTAATAACTAGCTGTTCTCCGCGACTTCGAATTTGTTACGATTTCATTTCATGGGTTTTAATTATTTTGCGCGGAACACTAATTCTTTTACTAGAACAAAAATAGCCTCAATTACTCCTTATAACATCAGCTATCTGCCAGTAAAAATCCCGTCAAAAACGGTCCAACCGTTTCGGAGATTAGCCGGAATAAACAGATAGATTTTTTTAAATTGTTTTTGTTATAAGTTCCTGTTATTTTGACATTATAAACAGACTTCAAATTTATTTGTATGTCTAGATTGTATAGACTATAGATGACTACTGCATAGTGTCGACAGTACTCTCACCAACTGTAACTATGGCAATTTTCGATCGTCAATATACATAGAGTTGTAATAAATAGGCGAAAAATTAAATAGCTGCAATAATACTCTTTTGCATGTTATAGTCGATTATAAAGTTATAAATAACAAAGATATTGTTTTATTTGTCTATAAAGTTAAAGGAACATTAAAAACCATCAAAGAAGATGTAAATAAAATTGTAGGTAACAGGTAACAAACTGCCGTTAAAAGACCATGACAAGCTAAGTAAGTAAACAATGATATAAATGAAATTGTATTTCTTTAAAAAAAAAAACATTTATATTGCTGATGTTTGCATTTGCGTCTGTTACGTACCGGTGCTTACGTAATTGCCTAAATTACATGAATTCCGGGGGTAGGGATTCACGTCGGCTTCCCATTAAATAATCTTTGAAGGCTCCCTTCGTCATGCAGGAGGAAAGACAGTTATTTTATACCATTAAAAATATTAAATTGGAAGGTCATCGAAGATATACTAGTTTAAAATGAAAACTTAGTAAGTTCAAATAACGATGAATTGTTAAGGCTTAACACGAAAAAATAGTGGAAAGGTGAATAAGGGAGCAAGTCCTTTTCCTTAAAAATGTGATAAATGAAGAATAAGATTGCAAGAAGTACAAAATCTTTTATTACCACAATACATCGTACTATATAAAATAATAAGACAACAATTTATGTACTAATATGTATTGGGTTACAAAAACGATGATTTAAAATTAAAAATTTTATACGACGGAAATAAATATAAATTATAAAAATTACTCAAAAATGATTGGTCAGACCTTGATCTCCTTATAGGAGCACATGCAAAGCACCAGCTTTTAAATAAAAAAAGAATAATCGAAATCGGTTTACCCAGTAAAAAGTGATGAGGTAACATACATAAAAAAAACATACAGTCGAATTGAGAACCGTCTCCTTTTTGAAGTCGGTAGAAAAGAAGGAATCTCCTGAGCTATGCATGTCTCTTACACGTTCTGTCGGCTTCTCACGTGTTCGAGGTGTGCAATAACAGCAAAGTGTACTAGAGAGCCTTTTAAACCAAAAACTAATTTGTTTAGAGTTATTAAATTATTCCAATGTATTTTCTATTTTAAAATTACGCTGTCGTAGCTTTGATGACGCTATGATTGATTAGCTTGCGTCCCCAGGGCATATTTAGTCGGAAATTGTCTTTCGGTATTAGGAAATAATCTCATTAAGGTTCTACTTGCGTGCTGGTTGTGATCGATGTAAGTTCATTTTGTTTTCAAGAGTAAGAGTTTGCAGGAGTCATTTTAATTAGCAACGTAGCTATAATTGTAATATATTTGTATAATGGGTCGGATTTTCATGAGTTCAAATTCAAATAATACAAATAATATCTACAACGTGTGTGTGTGTGTGTGTGTGTGTGTTTGTGTGTGAGTGTGTGTGTGCGTGTGCGCGTGTTATAAGGAAAGATAATTCGTACAGCAAACAGTATGAATACATAATCATTTTTAAGAATACTGCTTTAATATCGTCTCTAATCGAGATACTCCTTTGATGAATACTGCCAAATTGACGACGTACGTACTTATGTCTCATTTTAAGGTTTTATTTAACTCCTAAAGGACAAAATCATGCCATCGCGTGAGTAAAAATCGATAAAAAACTAAAGGGATATTAATTTGTAGAGATATGAGCTTTTTGAATATCATTATCATCTTCATCACAGACTAAAGTCCATTGCTGAACATAGGCCTGCTCCATAGATGCCACGCTTGGCAGGTGGGGTGGCAACCGCAGTTGATCTTTGTGCTCATTTTTTACCTTTATCTATATAAAAAAGAACATACTCGTTGACGCCGCTATCACAAGATCTCCGTTGACTCCTGAGAAAAGAAGTAGGACATATATGCATTACAATGCAGCGTCAAATAGACATGAACTTTTGGAAAACAATTATACGGCAATACTTCTAAATTTAATTGATAGATATATCAATGTGCAGGACATTTAAAAGATAGGACGGCAGAGCGCACACATTTATTTATCCTAACCTGTTTTCATTCAAATTAACTTTGCGGTTGGCCCCGAATGAATATTTTTACAAATATTGACTCTGTCTTGTATTCAAAACCCCGAGATTCAGTATTCAGATTCACAAAGTTTCACCCAAGCAAAACATAAAATAAAGAAACGGGATATGACAAAATAGGTACTTAGGGTGGATGCCCCTAATATCAGCCATGCCCCTAATTCCAGTCTTTTCACCTTTTTACTTCGTAAATAAGATTTCTATTAGTCTTAACTACAAATATTGTAACCTAAAAAATTCTTCGTAACTAGAGGAAAGTATATTTAAAATATTACCTCACAGTTTTAAACCTAACAGTGTTAAATTAAAAATCAAAACACGTACGCGACTCAAAACGCTAATTTTCCTAATTTTTCGACAAGTTATGATCCCGGTAAAATTATGCTTACTTTACATTATCTCATATATAGGCTTTTTGATTTGTATGAATATGACTATAGACATAGTAATGCAGTTATTTTTGTTAAAATTTACAAGTTATTTATTTTCTTTTAGTGGAAATTAATGGGGCTGTAATTAGATATACGAAATGTATGGAGTGCACAATGTCAGCCGCCCGGCTGTTATTTGGTTTGACGTACCTAATAAGAAGTACCTAATTTCAGCCACGTAATATAAATCAGGGCTGTCATAAACTGGAATAAATAGCATTAATTAGATCATAACTTATTTTATAGTTAAGCGAGTTATGATCAATTCGTCTGTTTTAAAATTGGTTTTAGATTTTAAAGTTTAGCAAAAGATGTACTAGCTTTTCTATCTGACATTCGTCGTATATTAAGAAAACCTTATGTATTCAATTATTTTTTTGAGAAAGAAGAAGAAACAATCAATAAATATAATACATATACAAATATAGTACACAAGCAAAAACTATAACTTAGTAATACTAATTACAACTTAGAACATAAATGAAAAACTCATGATAAGGAAAGTGGCTTAGGACCAGGTTTGCGGCAGTTTATGGAGGAGGATGTTCCGTAGTGGACTTGTGTAAGGTTTGTAATGACGATGATGATTTGAAAACTTGGATGATTAAATTACTAGAAATCGATAAAATACATAATATTTTATCATAATTTGCTTTAATTTATTGAACAGCTTTAAACTAAAACAGTAAGTTAAGTAGTAAAACATTAAAATAAAATTATGTTGTCGTCTGCGTTTATACATATCCCATGCTTGTCACATGCAGATTCAAGATTAAAAGTTGTTGCGAATTTATTACTGTACCTTTAAAACTTACCTGCAATAGGTACTTACCAAAAACTCAAAAGGCACAACCCTATGCTATGCTAGCGTTAAGTACACAAAAGGACAATATTCGGTACAGGGTGGCTGGAATTTGAACCATAACGCCTTTTTTTGCTTAGTGTCGTTTTTAAAATTGTTCTTGAAATAATATGATTGTAAATAAATGTTCATTATATTATTAGATAAATAACCTATCGATTGAAGCAAATGTTTAAAAGTATTGTGCCCTAATTAAAATAGCAGAAATTTTTAAAGTTGAAATTAGCACTAAAAGGCTGGTAATAGGGGCATCCACCCTATATTATTTATAGTAGGAATAAAAAGACATGAATCAACTAAACCTACGTTTGAATATTTACGAACGACAAATGCAAAATTCTGTCACGGTACGATATCTGTAAAGCTAGAATGGATAACTTAGCTCATATTTTACTTTAAGTTTAGGTCAACTTAACACAACCTCATTACCAATAGTGGAAAGTGGCACAGCAATTTGCGGGTTTTTGTAATAACCGTGGTTATTTACTTTGTCAAACGATGTGTACTTTAAATTATGTTGCCATTAAGCGTTTCTTGCTAAAACTTTGCATGTTTTGTTTCAATCTAAAACAATGCTTTAGCAAAAAATATGATTGCATATTCAGTAGGGACTTTGATTTAAATTCCGGAAGTAATCTATAAATCGGTTAAAATATATGCTATTTTAACGGATTCTAAACAATTTAAACAAAAAAGGAGCAAAATAAATGACTGGGTACAGTGAATATATAATATATAAGTATATGTAAGTGCGCATTTTTCTACATTGTTTTCTTTATTTCTTTAATATATAGATATAATATTTACACATTACTGAGTCATTAAGCATTTCGTTAAACTTCCGGTATATGTCAAGCAGTGACAACTACATATGTTGTAACTTTAAGACATTTTCGTCTAATGTGTCTATTTATCTGTAGTAGAGCCATCCACAGCTATATAATGATGGTAGCACAAATGGGACGACTCAACCGGGGTAGGACCACGCTCTTACAGAATACCAGTATAAAATAGCAGATTAATGCTGCTGTGTTTCGTATTCGTCCAGTTATTCTATATAAGGAAATAAATAAAAATGTAAGTATAACACAGATAATGATTTCTTATATATATATATTCTTTATTCAATATAACACAGATTTTAAATAAAAAATTTCTTAGGTAACTAGAGTGCTTCAGGTGGGAAAAAAGTAGAAACTGGTAACATTTTTTAATTGCAATCACAAACAAATATAGAGGCTACCTGATTGTTAGTGATTAATGCAGACTTTGGTGCCATGGCTACTGCATACTTGCAACCAACTCCAAACAAAGAAGGCTGCGAACGTTGTTACCTCTGAGGACTAAGAGGGATTGTCCTTTTAGATCAGAATGTAGCACGGACACGCGAGGACAGAAGACGAGTCCTATCACATATGTGTGTCACAAGCCGTATCTTGTGAACTTGTTATCGTAGAAGTTTGAATTTTTTTACAACTCCAAGGGATCGTGGGCCTTAAAGATCATTATTTATTTCAAATTGATACCATTACCTCATGGAATAATTAAATTTATTTATGAATCTAAGCATCTAACCGATCCTGAGAAAGGAGCCTTCGTTGTAAAATAAATTACACGTGGTAGAGCCACGCTGCAGCTATATTAGTAGTATAGTTTTAGCACGAATGGGTCGGCTCGACCAGGGTAGGACCACACTCTCACAGAATACCAGCGTAAAATAGCAGCTTAGCGCTGCTGTGTTTCATATGGTGAGTGTAGAGAACCGGAGACCCTTTTTACAGCAAAAGAGGCATTCCATCTAAGTCCTCACGGGTAACAACGCATCAGCATTTTGATTTGTAATAGAGGATAGATGTAGATGTCTATGGGCTGCAGCAACCACTTATCATCAGGTGGACTGTGTGCTCGTTTGTCACCCTTATCCTATAAAGAAATAAAATTTATTATAAAAACTAAATGTATAAATTGACCAAAATTATTTTATATAATATTTTATAATCTTACACATAATATAAACACTTAAATTATAATCAATGATTAAACTATAAAAAAAAAATAACGGCATACATAATTTATTTAAGAAAATTACTAATATTATTATTATTAGCAACAAAGATACGAAGCAAATGGCAAAAATAAAACATTTGGCAGCAGCGAAATGAAAAAATGTATTGTTGTACAAGTTCTAGTTAACAAAGTTTGCGTTTCTGTTTGTTTCTAAACTCATACAATATAAACTTCTTAAATTATACTGTCAGATGTGAAATGTAAAAGAAATGCGTATGAGCGTAACATGACACAATTTCATTAAATATTCGATACAAAAAATTTTTTAGCTTTTTGTTTGCCACAGGGTGGCTGTATAGAAAATTTGTTGATTTTAAATTCCTAACCGTTGTTATGTGCGAGAAAAACTCTTTAAAACAATTATTAACTTTTCTACCTTCTAAGTACCAAACTGTGAGACATTTCATCTTAGGCGTTGATTGTGATAAGGCATCTGTTTTATTTGTTTAAAGTTGGTTGCAGGTGCCCATGTATTTTAGGAGGCACTTATTAGCAGGTGGAATAAGACTAAGAAGTAAGTTCGTTACTTAAAACACTGCACAAAGTCTACTCTGGCGATTGACTTCCAATGGGTCGTTCTGTGAATGAAATTCACGAGAATTAATGCCATCTTTACTTTGTCGATTTTTTTTATTAACAATTTGATAGGACTTTTTAAGAGTTGCATTTTGAGGTACCTAAGCCTGATAATAATAATATCCACGTTTAAAAAACCGGTAAAATTTTTTAAACGAAAACATTAAAAAAAATATAACGGTTTGTTTAAACGTGTTATAGTGTTTACATTTTTCTGGATATTATTATTATCAGGCTTAGGTACCTCAAAATGCAACTCTTAAAAAGTCCTATCAAATTGTTAATAAAAAAAAAAATCGACAAAGTAAAGATGGCATTAATTCTCGTGAATTTCATTCACAGAACGACCCATTGGAAGTCAATCGCCAGAGTAGACTCGAGAACGTTGTAGATGTCAGTTGGAATGAGAAATTCAGTGCTCAGGAGCGAATGCTATGAAAATAGGAATGTTAACGCCTCTTTAGAAGAAGCGTTAAATCTATTTATAGATGTTTATAGGCGATTGACATGTTCAGTGTATAAATTCACACACTGTAATTTAAAAATAATATTGAGTACATAAACTAATAAGAAGTGCTTGGTGGAATAATTCATAATAATTTTTGAAAGGTCAGTTACACTTATAACTAACGAAATACAATATAATTGGTGTAATTTTTTAGAAAAATAAAGATAGCAACAATTAAAGTAACGCTGTGCACAACCCATACATTGTAATTAAATATAATTTGAACATCAATGGTGCAGTGTTTTAATAATTGCTTTTATCTCTGTTGTTAATTAGAAAATCATTTTTGAAGTGCGATCCATTATTCATTTATTAAAATAAAAGGGAGCGACAATATTCTAAGGGTTAAGGTTACTGACTACAAAACTTTAAGGACGTGGGTTCAAATCTGCAATGCTAATCAAATTCGATTACTATCGCGAACCATTCCTGACTTTACTTAGTATCGTAAGCTTCCTGAAGTAGTTAACTATAAAAAAATAGAGAATGTTAGTATAAAACTTAATTTTAAGTTTTTGTGATGAATTGTATTGTAATTCCATAATATAACTTTATATATAAAAATAATAAACTTCAGTATTAGGAAAGTATCAATCTTTATATGTCCTTTTTTTTGTTTTAAATGGGGAAATGCCAAAGCATATCCGCCTCGCAGGGGCAAGGACAGGTTATGTCGGACTAGCACCGATTAAACCCTATGGTGTTCCAACTTCACCACATTCGCCGCCAACTGCAATTGGCAGGGCAACCGCAACGCTTTCGCACACATCCGCCCCAACGGTGCCAGCCGCCCTATAGCACCCCTTTTTCGACTACTCTTCCCCCATCTGCTTCTCAAGTAAGATGCACCAGACCACATTGCGTGCCTTCCTCTGCGGCCTCCAACTGCAATTGTGCAACAGACGCCCCCGTGTCCGATGCGCGAAGGGCATGGAGCCAGGAAAAACAAACACTCAGAAGTACTAGCCTTCCTGACAGCGGTGGATCTGATCTATGCCTTTAGTTCCCTTTCATTTTTAATAAGAGTTAAAATATTAATACAAAGAAAAACTGCATAACCTTATAATAATAATTCGTACCTTATCAGAGAGGGAGAGAGTGCTTTTAGCGTTAAGAAAACCTTTGGTGCTTATTCATGATGTGTGAGTTTTTTTTTTATAGGATAGAGTGACAAACGAGTACACAGTCTACCTGATAGTAAGTGTTTGCTGTGACTCATAGACATCTACATTTATCCTCAATAAAGAATCAAAATGCAGACGCGTCGTCACCCGTGAGGACTAAGATGGGATGCTTCTTTTCCAGTAAAATGGATCTCCGGTTCTCTGCACTCACCATACGAAACAAAGAAGTGTCAAGCTGCCATTTGATACTGGTATTCTGTGAGAGCGTGGTCCTTCCCCGGTCAAGCCAACCCATTTGTGCTACAACTATACTACTAACATAGCTGCAGCATGGCTCTACCACGTATAAAATTTTCATTCTTGCATATTAATAAATAAATAAAATATACACATTTCCAACAAATTTATTTCATATTTAAAAAAAATCTTACGACTCTAATTTTTATCTACTAACAATACGGCATTTTAGCCCTGGAAGTTAGTTTAAGGGTTAAACGAGGATGCAAATACACTCTGGGGTACGCAAATACGCTGACTAAGAAATGGCTTCGTTTAACCATTTTATTTGGCTGTCACTAGCATTGAAGGGATAGCCCTTTAAGGGGATAACGCTTTTTGTTAAGTCGGATATCCATTCGAGCTACTCGTATATTATGTTTCTATAATTTCGTTATTTATTTTCATTAATGACTGCCCGTCTAAAGCACTACTGAACTACACTGCTGAACACAGGACTTCTCCATACATTTATATTTACTATATTTGCTACGCTTGGCTAGCGGTTTGGTAACCATAGTTTTTTTATCGTTTTGAGCACATTTCCTGATTTATTTCTCTCTACCGCCTCATACGATATTCAGAGGATGATATAGGGTAGACTACCTGTAATTGCGGCGTAAGAGAACAAGAATCTACGTTAGTCAAGGCTGGCTTAATTTTTTTTAATAATTGTTCAAACTTAAGCTTCAAACACATTTGCATATGTATTGGTCTAAAATTACGAACACATTTATTATCATCGCTTTTGTATAATGGAACAATTGAGGCTTTCCATTTCTCAGTTCACGTTACGTGGGTATTTATAAGAAAACAGTAATAAATGTTTTGATAAAAATGTAAAAATATAAAAATGAAGAATGCTTATATGAAAAACAATCATTATCCTTGATTGACTTATAACATAAAGTGTATGATGAAGACGCGTGACGAAGCACAAGTTAGAGCTCCAAGAAAAGAACAAAATACTCGTATTTGATTCTGGGAACACCAACACAGGTGCGGAAAATTACCTAAAAATGTCCAGCGGTCTTCATAAATAATGATACGATAGAATGAGTCCCTGAAGCGAGAAACCTTGGTGTAATAATGGATCAGAAGCTGCGATTCGAAAAGCATATTTTTGACACTGCACGGATTTGCTTGGTTAAAAGTACTGTGTCACATTCGCAATTATCTAAGCCTGACTCTGCGTGTTAATTAATCTATGCGAGTCCTTCGTTCTCTCAAAATTCAACTATGCTGATTCCCTTATCTATCTGACCGCGACTTCTAGCACGTACCAAACAAATAATACAACGGATGCAGAACGCCTGCGCGCGCTTTTGCTTTAATATACCACCATATACACATGTAACATAATTCTATAACAAAGCAAATTTATTAAAAATGGACTTCCGCAGAATCCACAATTTGTCACTCTTTTCTTTAGTATAGTAAAAATACCAAAGAACCGATATACCTAGTCAGGTCATAAGTATTGTCACACAGTAAAAACTTTTCTTTTAGAATGCTGGCCACAAAAAAGTTTATTGAATTCGAATTTCCAATTGTTCATGAAAATAAAACTGTATACTTTTTAGAATTTTACTCATTTTTAAATATGGAGTGGACGCTTAAAGAAGACCGTGCTGCAGTTATTGCGTTGCGTCGTTGCGGTTACGCACCAATTCAAATTTTTGACATACTGAAAAATTTGAATATAACTAAAAGATTCATTTATCGTACCATCAAACGATACAATGAAGACTCTAGTGTAGATGACAGGTCAAGAAGTGGTCTCCCTCGGTCTGTTAGGACTCCAGCAGTGATAAAAGTTGTGAAGGCGCGAATTCAAAGAAATCCCAAACGTAAGCAGAAACTGTTGGCCCTTCAGATGGGGTTAAGCAGAACCACGGTGAAAAGGGTGTTAAATGAAGACTTAGGGCTTCGGGCATATTGAAGAAAAACAGGACATCGTTTGAATGCTCGTCTAATGGACCTGAGACTGAAGAGATGCCGCGCTTTGTTGAAGCGGTACGCGGGAAAAAGATATCGGGAAATTCTTTTTTCGGATGAAAAAATTTTTACCGTAGAAGAGAGCTACAACAAACAAAATGATAAGGTGTACGCACACAGTAGTGAAGAAGCGAGCAACCGTATTCCGCGGGTCCAACGAGGTCATTTTTCATCCTCGCTCATGGTATGGTTGGGAGTTTCTTATTGGGGCTAAACAGAGGTACATTTTTGTGAGAAAGGTGTAAAAACGAATGCAGTTGTGTATCAAAATACAGTCCTGACGAACCTTGTGGAAGCTGTTTCTTATACCATGTTCAATAACAGGCACTGGGTATTCCAACAAGATTCGGCGCCAGCTCAGAGCGAAGAGCACATAAGACTGGCTGGCGGCGCGTGAAATCGACTTCATCCGGCACGAAGACTGGCCCTCCTCCAGTCCAGATTTGAATCCGTTAGATTACAAGATATGGCAACACTTGGAGGAAAAGGCGTGCTCAAAGCCTCATCCCAATTTGGAGTCACTCAAGACATCCTTGATTAAGGCAGCCGCCGATATTATCATGGATCTCGTTCGTGCTGCGATAGACGACTGGCCGCGCAGATTGAAGGCCTGTATTCGAAATCATGGAGGTCATTTTGAATAAACTTTACTGTCATAAAAATCTATGTTTTGTTAAGTTCATTTTGGTATATAAATGGTTACATAATGAATAAACTTGTTTCAATTATTTTATATTAAACATGTGACAGAATTTATGACCTGACTAGGTATCTTAACAATAAACTTAATTGAGCCAAAGATCATAACAATAAATATAATTTTATATCAGTTGATCAAAAATTAGTATATCCTTTTTGACACTCTACTCCGTTTTGAGGTTGTTTTAAATAGGATGCAACAAACTTTTGGAATAGCTTGTCGCCTCCCTTGCATAATCTTGTAACAATTAACGGTAAATGTTGGTTAAAGACATAGACGTATCCAGTATCTAGTAATTAAAATGATTTAGTTTAGCTTTCCTTTCTATATGTCGGTAACCACCACAGGAGATCCCACTTCTGATCTCAGAAATACATCAGAGAAGCTTAATTGTTAAAAATAGTAAATGTGTGAGAGCGGATGTTCAACTTCTATTGCTAACGTAATTAATTATTGGAATTCGAAGTTCCTTGTAGGACGGTACGAATTAGGCGGATGGGGGATAGGCGAGAAAAAGTTTAAATTTTTTCCGTCACGACCGCTTCTGACATAGTGTAGACGGCCTTGGCGGTAGTGTTGCCCAAATGCAAGAACAAGACGAGACTTAGCAAGTCTTGGTCTTGGTCTGGCGCCAATACACCTGGTCTTGGTCTTGGTCTTGGTATTGCGCTCCGAGTCTTGGTCTTGGTCTTGGTCTTGCAGCAAGTCTCGCAAGTCTCGCAATGACCTATTAGCCTATTACTATTTATTAAACTTAACTTTAGATCTTAGAACAACTTAACAGAGTAGGTACATATTGAGCTTGAATTAACATAACCATAGTAAAGACCAACCATATTAATAAATGTCTAAACATTTAATGAGAAATTCGAAAAATCAACTGACACCGGGTGGGGTTTGAACCCACGACCTAAGCGATCCGTGCCGATGCTCCAACCAACTGAGTGTCCCACGGCCACGAGCGTCAGTTTCTTAATAAACGTTTACATTTAATAAGCTTACATGTGCTAAAACATGGTTAAACATACATTTAAAAACAAATTAATGGCAATAACCACACTGTATTTTAAATAACATTATCTCTCTAGAAAGAGATTGATGGACCCTCCCCATATACGAAATGGAATAAAAGAGTTATACAATATACCATTTATTTAAATAAAAAATAAAATACGATGCAAATTAAATTACTTCACAGTATGTATACAACAGCTTTGTCATTACTGTTACTTTATATTTTTTCTTTTGACAAAGCATTAATACAAAGTAACCATCTGGCTGACCCATCACTTAACCTATTTCTATGTTTTCTAATTACTAATGATGCTTTAGAAAATAATCTCTCAGCTGGTACTGAAGTTGCAGGTATTAAAAGAAAATCACGGGCCATCTTCGATAAAATCGGATATTTTGTCTCATGCGTCCTCCAACAGTCTAAAATGTCTTCCGAGATGACGGCTCTGGGTTTACCTAGGTACCCCTCCAACTCCTTAATAACTAAGCCTTGAAGACAAGATCCAGATCCATTATCATACATTTCAAGTGTTTTAAAAGTGCTATGGTGTCAACCATATTTATCAAATGTGTGACGACATATTCGAGCACTTTGTGTTTTAAAAACACACACTTGCAAAAGTCGAGATTTGCAGTGAACTTACTGAACATGTTTATCTTTTAGGTAATAATAATAACAATAATAGTAAGTAATTATTATAAATCCATATAGTTAATTTTATAATAATTACTTACTAGAATAAATTATTATGATACCTACCTATTATCTAATTACAAGATTTGCGAGATAATGTATTCGTGTCCATTCTGAGCACTCGGAAACTTATTTTATTCTTTGAAACATGTACTCTGTGGCGGCAATCAAACAGTGTCAAATGTAGTGCGTGTGGCGCGGCGGCGACGATTGTATGTGATATCAATAATAGCCGCCGGCACGAGTATCTTGACCTTGTACGTTCGAATAGCTGCACAATTTCTTTGACAGGTCAGTATCCGACCTTTGATGACGCCGACAACAAGACGCCGCGCACTATCAAAGTGCCGATGGTCAAAACTAGGGATGCACTCATTTTTCTTTTAATGGATATTTTCATTCGCTATGTATATTTATGGTATTGTTCTCATAGAGTCCCTAAGCGTATACCCGAACTCCTATACTCCCTGAAACGGCACTTAGTCCTAACTGCAAGACGCAAGAGTCTCGCAAGCTAAGTCTTGTTCTTGCGCAAATCTTGCACGGTTAGTCTTGGTCTTGGTCTTGCTAAAAAGAGGCGGTCTTGTTCTTGGTCTTGGTCTTGCAAAAATGCAAGAACAAGACCAAGACTGCAAGACCAAGACCGATTTTGGGCAACACTACTTGGCGGCTATAAGGAAGCGATATTGAATAATATCCATCTCGCACTTTCTCTTATCTTAACATGAAAGAAATATTATTTTATTTTTAAATGACGTTTCATTTTTATAGAAGCTAGTAATTCATTTATTTGTATTTGTCAATCAATAATAATATACTACGAAAGGAACTTTGTTTCAACCGAGTGTTCCACGACACTCACGCATGATTTTATCAGTAATAAGCTAATAAGACAGCGTAGCGTACTATACATTCAGTATAAAGCAATTACAGTTCGACGGTCAAGAGTACTCGGATTCCTAGACGTGCATGTATGAAGAAGATAATGAATCTGAAAGAAGCGAAAGAGGTATGTAAGGATCGTGACACTTGGCGATCTGTTCTCTCTGGCTACCCCGTTTGGGATTGTGCGTGAAGATAAGTAAGTAAGTACAGTTCGACCATATCGTAAGATTTCCCCGCCACAATTACACACTGGTGTAACGTGAAGGACATAATATCATGATTATGTCCTTCTATCATACTGTGTTATGCTCGGCATCTATGAGTATTGTATTTGACTGCGCACTTGTGAAGATCTCTTCACAAGTATGCAGTCGTATGCAACGTCGTGACAACCGTGATCTCGGACAAGTCTAAAGAAAAATTATTGTAGAGAGTAAAATTAATCTGCAGGCAGCCTTCCAGTTAGACGATGACGATTTTTAAGATTCAACGCCACTAAACCAAAAGCAGACCTCTTTACCACAAAAACTTACATCAAACTAACAACAAGTACAAGGCAATCGTAAGGAAACAAGGTGTAATTGAAGAGGTGTGGCGTTACTTTACGCTGGAGCTGTTTCTTCATTACATAAAGGGCTAGCTCAGCATGGAGTACTGCTGTCACTTGTCGCCTGATACTGCCTAATGACAATTAACAGCGTTGGACTCAATGGAGAAGCTCGTTAAGAGGCTTATTGTTAACCAAGTTTAGGTTAAAACCAGTCAAGTAATGGCGCTGAGGAGCCAGCCTCTCGGTGTTCTCTTAAATACATTCGAAATAAATACAGGAATAATATCATTTCATCACTCCCTTCCCTTTCCACCATCGGGCAAACATATGCTCAGCGAGACTCAATCGGGGTAGTACCACGCTCTCACAGCATACCAGCGTAAAATAGCAGCTTAATGTTGCTGTGTTTCGTATAGTGAGTGTAGAGAACCGGAGACCTTTTTTACTGGAAACGAGGTATTTTATCTTAGTCCTCAGGGATGACAACACATCTGCATTTTGATTATTAATTGAGGATGAATGTAGATGTCTATGGGCCACAGCATCCACTTACCATCTGGTAGGCTATGTGCTCGTTTGTCGTCCTATTCTATAAAAAAAAACTCCACCACTTAGTTATTAACATTTACATGCGACGTAAATATGAAAACAGAATTTTTACTGTATTTGTGAATCGCCATCATAAGTTTAAGTTCATGGAATTTAGCTTGAATTCAAATGTTCGAGCGCTAATACATATTTCGAAATGAATTTCCGCTTTAATATGCTTTCGAACTGTGAAACTCCCAATGTAAATTTCCGGTACCAACTAAATCAGTTAGTTTCTCGTACCCGTTTTATTACTAGCGCAGCTTTTAAGGGTGTTATTATAAATAATATGTGGCTCTTTTAAAATTATATACGCTTTATAATAAATAATGCCCACAATGTAACATTTGAAGAGTTTTGGTACCCATATTTACTTGTTTAAACAGCATGTGGAAACACTGAAATTGGTTTAGGTTAATACTTGGAATTACAACAAAGATATGAAGTTTCAAGCAGGTCATTTAAACTCAAAATTTACATTGGTAGTAATTTAATTTTAATGAATAGCAAATATAAGAGCTCTGAAAGCTTCATCCTAGCAAGTATACTTGCTAGGATGAAGCTTTCAGACTTTAAACATAATGCTACTCGTGCTCGTGCTATGCGTATAACTCATAAGGATAGATCCCAGATTAGATTTACCTTTTTGGGACTTGTTTTTACAATGTAGCTGTTTTTATAATAATCACAGCACGAATAGTTCAGCTCGACCGAGGAAGGTCAATGTTCAAACATAATAGATAATATAATTTATTGTGCTGCTGTGTTTCTTTTGGTGCCTACATAATCGAACACCGGAACCGGAGTATGTGACTAGAGTTTTTCTATTTTTATTTATTGATATTATGTGTCTTTAGTTTTTAACAAGTCCCTGATTACAAAAAAAAATCCGCCAAAGAATCTCAAGTATAATTTGTATTTTCTATTGCTCACAGAGCAAGTTCGACCCTGTTTAGAAGTCGGTTTACGTTTCGGCGTCAAAGATAGCTTTAAAAGTTACTGGTTGCAGATTCTTATTTTAAGATATTACATAAATATTTTCTTAGTTTTAAAAATAATTTTTTCAGTATTAAAATTCAGCAGTTAAATTAATGGGTTACGTAACGTTTGACACTATAAATTAATTGTTTGACTGTGAACAAAAGTTTGTAGTGCAGTCTCCACGACAATATACATATATTTGTGTTAAGCTTAGCATGAGAGAACAGTCTAATTAAAGATCTCGTAACAGCAACACGTCGCCGCATTGACACCCTTTCCAACATTACACGGCGACCCTGCTAGGAAGTGCGCTGCGACAATGGAAGCGCACCACCGCGCCGCACCGCTGCCTGCGAAAATATTACAGTTAAAAAATTGTTAACAAAAATAATTTAATTACAATTTATCAAATTGACTCAATAACCGATGTGACAAGAAAAACAGAAATTGAGCAATGGAAAGAGGCCACAATATTATTATTTAAGTAGATTAGAGTATCTATAGTCTATTAGAAAATGAAAAAAATATTATAGAAATACAAGTTCAACTTTAGAAGACAAATTTTTTGAAAATTTCAAGGATTTCGTCAAGATGTAAGAGTTCTAGAAGAATTTATGAAACTTAAGTCTAGCAAGTCAAGGCGATAATATTAAGAAAAAAGAATCCAAATAACACAATAAACATCTCATCAGGGTAATTTTTATCATTTAATTTTAATTTAATATATTCTTTCCACAATATATCCACAATGTAGTGCATTTTACTCACGCACTCAGTTATGTAGTCATTAAATCACTTCAATCAATCTTGTTACTATAGGTATAATAATGATTTAAGAGATTGAAGTCACTAAATGACTTAATAACTACTAACTAACGACTTAAATAATTAAGTGCTTGAGTAAAATGCACTTCAACTCTATTGTGGAAAGAAAATATTTTATAAGTAAATGTGTAAAAGTATGTAGAGTGCTACGAAACCATCTACAAGTAACAAGATGGTGACCTCGAACTTACTATGGGGTAGGGGGATCTGACCACCCGACCTACCCATAGAATATACCAATTTCGTAATATTGCATTTTTGTAAATTATATTCTTTTTAGACTTAATATTTTTATATGTTATAAAAAAAAAACAAATTCATTTATTTCTTTTTTTTTCTTATTTGTCAGTGGAAGGTGTAGTGTAGCTTCCACGACTATGCTCGTATATATATTTGTGCTAGGTTTAGAATAATAAAAGAGTCTAATTAAAGACCTAGTAACAGCAACACGTCGCCTCATTGACACAATTTCCAACATTACAAGTTTGTTACATTTGCTACATTTTACGTCGTTTAATTTATATATACAGAATAATAAATTATTGACGTTCTCTTACGTTGTAACTGTGCCAGTTTATACCATTTACAGAGTAACTATTGTATAATCATGCTATGACATTTTTTAATTGAAGTATAATATATTCGCTTCGTCAGATTTTGTTAGTCCACTGCTATAACTATGTTATGTATATTACAAAATTTAATTTGTTCTCGTTTAATTTAAAAATAAAAATAATAGTTAAAACCACAAATACTATTAAAACGTTTAAAGCTTCCCAGCGTTGTTTAATAGCCACATGTTTTATGTTTCTGACTGCTATTTACTTCTGCTTCCTATTTATTTTATTTATAATACTTTTATTCGCAAAACAATCTGGCGCAATTTCAGATCACTAAATTGCTTTTACCAAAACTAAACTTGGCATACACTGTGAAATTTTATTCTGCGAGTTATCAGAAATAGCTACGTTAGTCATTTGGATATGTCGGGAGATAAATTTTATGGCAATTAATATATAAGTTACAAAAAAGGTACTTAGTAACGTTAATGGTAATTTAATCGTGTAGTGGCCGTGTAAAAATAACTAATACCCCAAAAAATTTCGTGGGTGCCATAAGAAGCAACCGAGGGAATCAAAGCAGTAGATGGGCAGCAGCGTCTTAAATAAAAATAAAAATGGAAACTATGGCATATCCCTCCTATGACGGAGGCTGTAACGGAGCAGAACGGCGTGTTTTATCTAAAGACAGAGGATTGAACATGATGTCAGAGCATTCTTACTTTTACCTGCGATTTTGCACATTTGACCGTAATGAGAAATATAAGTAAATACGCATATTATATAGACAAACACAGTAATTAATTTATTTTCAGATCACAACCAATTATTTTGAAAGTTACTAAAACTAGCTCATTAAACAATCACAGGTGTATGTGACGTCTCGGTAGTGCAGTGGCTAAGCGTTATTATGTTGGGTCACAGGTTCAAATCCTGCAAGGAACTTTTTGTATGGCTTATATAATTTATCCGGGTCTGGATATTTATTCATGTGTATTATAGATGTAAGGCCTTTACGATACAGGAAAGAATCCGTTATAAACGCTAAAGGAAGTTTAAGGATTTACCAAAAATATACGTTACAAAGTGTGAAAACTGTGGAAAGCTGCTTTTACTCTTCTAGTACATGTGCAAACTCGGCACTGGATTTTAGTATCCGTACGATACACGTTATAAAATGAACATAAAAATGTTTGCCTCTAGCGGTATACACTGGGCTAAACTTAATCAGAGTCGAAATAAAAAATACACACTCATTGGTATTTGTTGACAAATAATAAAACCGTTCCGTGCATCTGAGCCGTGGTAGCTCAGATGGTTAGCGCGCGCTGTAAATTTGCGAGCAACCCGGGTTCGATCCCCGCCGGCACCAATGATTGTTAATTGCAATTTTAAGTGCTGATTTACCACGTGATCTACGGTGAAAGAAAACAACGTGAGAAAACCTGCATATCTGAGAAATAAGAAAAAAAAATATTTCGTGGATATGTGAACTTCGCCAACACGCATTGGGGCAGCGCGGCTTACATTTGATTGTCCTAAAACCCTCTCAGAAATGAGAGGAGACCTGTGCCCAGCAGTGGGATATAACAGGCTGTAACTTTAACTTTTAACTTAACGTTTGGTAATGGTACCGATGTGCTCTTAACTGATTATGATTTTGACCACTTCTGAATGCTATTGATAATGATTACCTTATTTAATGAAGTAAAGCTGACAAACGAGCACATAGTCCACCTGGTGAACCCTCGATTAAGGATCAGCAATAATATATAATTAGTACCTACATGAAATATAAATAATTAGTATATGGTTTTCTGTTTTAATAGTAATTTACTTGTTCGTTATGTGACTTTCTCGTGGATCTACGAGTAGTTAGTGGCCGTAAGCGCGACTACTGATTGACTTAGACCGCGGGTTCGAATCCGGGGTCTAGCTAAAAAAGTTTTTATGTCAAGCAATCCTAATTAGCGGAGAAAAGCAGCCTCACATCTGGAAGTTTACGGTACCTTATGCCTCGGAAAGCACATAAAGACGTTGGTCCTGCACCAAATCGCTCTTCCGTTGTGTGAGATTGCCTTTCTATCGGGCTTTAGAGTGTGAGGAAATAGAGAGTATACCTGCGCTTGAGCACACCAACCATAACCCTCCATAGAGACTGACCTCCGCGGTCGGAATTTGGTCTGTTTTGTTTTAATAAAGCTTAGATAATTGTTTATTAGGTAATTGTTTATTTTAATAAAGATATAGCCTATATTAACCTTTATTAAAATAAACAATTTTAAATTCAGATTTGAATGAAAACGGATCCTTTGTAACTGTAAAAAGTAAAATCAAATTTGTTACGACAGGTTAATACTTGTTTTACTGACTGCATAAATGTTTACGCGACCATACTTCAGTATATTAGTTACAAACTTCCTCCATTCAAAATGGACAAGCTCGAAACTCAGATAAGCTATTGCTAGCATACAAGGAGATCCAATTAAATTATCGCTGCTTCAAAGGCGGAATACATTATAGCATCCAAGCATTGACTGAGCATCGAGTATGGAAATCATTTACCCAAGCAACTTCAACTGAAACAAGCCCGCCCAAGTCAGGGAATATTAAATTGTTATGCATATGTGGCAAGTTAAGTAAAACAAATTACAACTATCGGTACATTAAATAAATAATATTAAGTACCTAACAACGTGAATATTATTTGAATAATTCCCTTTTATATACATTTCAAATTGTTTCAACATACAGTGTATTTCTATATATAAATTTTATACCTTATAAGAATAAAAACCATTTTTAGCTGCAGCGTATTATGACTGCATCACGAATGGATCAGACCAACCAGAGAAGGACCACGTTCGCACAGAATACCGGTATGAAATAGCATTTCTGTTTTGTATTGCGTGTGATATAAACTAGAGACCTAGAGAAAAAAAAATACTGGATATTGTCATAAGGTTCGACAATTGATGGATTTCTTTGAAAATTCTCTATATGGAAAGCAATAAATCGAACGTTGAGACCTATTAAAATAAATGGTCTATTTGCAGTATTTGCTATTTTCATAATGTTTTAGGAACACCTAGTGATCCACCACGGCTTCACACGGTTGATTTCTGGATCTCAACAACAACGCCATTTACCGAGTTCAATTGTGGATTCAAACCATTATCTAATCAACTTAATCACACACACACACACAACATTTCATCAAAATCGGTCACACACACACACACACACAGAGAAAAGAATTAAATAAAATACAATATGCATTGAATAAAACTACTTTTACAGCACCCGAAACGTCGGGTATTAATAAAAATAAGATAAATAAGTTAATAAAACGCGAAAAAATCCGTAAAAGTAGTTTTATTCAATGTGTAATGCTCGCGTAAATATAAGAAATCATTATACAATATGCATTTATTATACATGCAAATCTACCTCTTTAAATTATTTTGTCTATTGATAAAAATTGCATTGAAATCTGTTGCTTAGTTTTAAAGATCTAAGCGTACAGACGTCGAGAAGTTACTTTGTTTTATAACATGTAAGATTAATCTTGTTGATATATGATTGTTAATAACTACGGAATTTCTACGCGTTATTAAGGCTAAAACGCTTAGACTCTGCGATAATTTATTATTACTAAGCAATCATCACATTTTTAATAATAATTTGCCACCCTCTTTATTTCCCTGAAAATTGGAATGTCGGTCAGGTACCCACATTTGCCTGACTCACAAGACAAGGGTGAATTGGTGTATGATTCGCTAAGCCAGTGCTCTTCACCATCTTCGGCTGTATCTCCACTTAATAGTAGGTAGAATAGTAATAAAAAGTATAATATAATAATTAACGACTTTACTAAATATTCCATTTGAAATTAAGCTTCCTAAGTTCACCTGGTCTGTCATCACGTAATTCAAATATTGGAGAACCCATAATATTCATAAAGTGATAAAGCACGCCAAAAGTAATTACCAGCACCTTATCATAAATCATTAAATCTTTAAAAAAACCTAACAGATCTGAGATTTAAATATGATGAGGCAAATCTGATAGCACTATTATTCTGTTCAGTTTTTAGCTGACATCATATAAATGAGAAGATTTTCAATTCGATTGTATTTTCTTTTTTTGTATGTTATGCGATATCTTCGTCAATTGCGAGCCCATTTTAATGTTTTTTTTTTGAACTAAATAGGTTATACTTCTGTAAATTTTAAGACAATATTCTAGTAGTTATCCTTAGACTTTGATCACGTTATAATAATAAAACCCTACTGTTGGAGTCTTTACATCTTACTACAAAAATGGTTTATAATTATCCTCAACCTTTAACTTGAGGGTTTCAATGAAGAAGTCCCGTGAAATTAAATAAATTGTGGGGTAAGGATCTTTGCAGAAAATATCAAACTCAAACAAATACCAAACGTCTTTAAACCCGAGGCAATCAATAAACCACGTTTTGCAATAGTCATTTGTATTGTCTACTTGTTCAATTTATTTTTCATTTAAATATTAACAAAGAAAAATAATTTTGCCAAATTTAGTGAACAAGCTTATTATTTTTACGTTTTAAGTAAAAAAAAAATGTTCTGGCGACAAGTTAAAAGAAAAAAGTCAAACTTTACGGTTGTATTGCAAACTTTTAGAATTTATTTGCGGTAAGTTGAGCAATCCGACTTCGTCATTACGAAACTTTGTAAGGGCAAGTTTTAGTCAAAACGTGAAAAAAAGAAAATGGAACATTAATTATGCATAGTAAGAGATATTTCAATTACCAAATAATACATGACATGTATAATATAATATATAAATATATAATATATCCCAAAAGGCCTTGCAGAAAGTTTATTAAATATTGGAAGTAATAGATCGTGACTACAACGCCTTTTATCTATTCAAATACTAGCCAGAGTCCCCATTTGTAGAGTAAAGTTACAGGGACACAGTCCACCTGACTGTATATGGATGCTGAAGCCCATATAAATCTAAATCTATCCTTATTAAGAAACAAAATGTAGATGCGTTGTTACTCATGACAAATAATATAGAACACCTTGTTACTACTAAAAACGATGTTTTTATACTTACTATAAAAAATACAGCAACCAGTTGACACTGGTATTTTGTGAGAGCGTAGTCTTCCTCCAGTCAAACCAACCTATTCATACCGCAACCATAATAAAGTATATAATGTAGCTCTACCACGTTAAGAAAACAAGTGTTCCAGTTTAAATCGTAAGAAAGCCAATTTTTTAGAATATAGAAATGACTAATGAAATTACAATCTACCTAATGGAAAGTGGCTATAGCAAGTCATCTATTGATAGATTTTATTTTAAAGAATAAGAGTAACAAACGAGCACCCAGTCCACCTGATGATAAGTGAATACTGTGGCCTAGAGACATCTACATTTATCCTCCATTAAAAATCAAAATGCAAATGCGTTTTCACCCCTACGGACTTAGAAGACTTAGATATTATAATGCCCCGTAACCAGTAAAAAGGGTCTCCGGTTCTCTACACTCACTATACGAAACACAGCAGCATTGAGCTGCTATTATACCCTGGTATTCTGTGAGAGCGTGGTCCTTCCCCGGTCAAGCTTTAACTAACGTTTAATGACGTTTAACCAACGTATAATAATTTAACAAGCGTTAACTAAGCAACTTCAAATCTTTATCTGTTCTTCTTTGCATGCATCTTGCATTGTCACCTTTGGGGACTGAAACGGAAATTCGTCGGAAATAGGAAGTGGTGCGAGCAACTTTGAGAAGTCCCAGTACATAAATTTTGTGTTAAAGGTTCATTTTAGTGTTGCCGTGTTTAGAATATTACTTTTCAATTTTATTTATTAATATTATTTTACATGAGTTGAAAATGAAAAAAAATTGAGAGACACGGTCGCTAAATCGGGATATTGGGAGACAATAACCAAAATCAGTAGATCTCCCGATAAATCGGGAACTTTTGCCACTCTGGACGGAATATCTCACAGCATGTAATTATACTGGTTTTCTATCCCCTTTAAACCTTAACACAACAGTGCACGCACTGCTATTTGACGGCAGAAATAGGTATGAGACGGATTTCTAGATAGAAAATCAGTCATAGCTATTGTAATTAGTAAGTACAATTGTTTTGAGCAATAATTACAATTGTTGTGAGCCATTTCATCTATGCCTTTATTGATTACAAGGCACTAAGGTATGTAAATGGGTAATGTTTTCAAAAATCATAGACTAGAGATTCAAATGCGATGAAAACATAAAACTAATAAAGAAAAGAACTACTAATTTTGAAAAAAGAATTTCATTATTTTAAAATAAAACTCATTTGAAATTAGAATTCTTAGCCAAACAAAAATAATGTTGATTTGAAATGGCTAGTACTGCAGAACTGCAATTTCATTGGTAAAGAACTATTATTTTGGCTATTATTTAATAAATATAGATTTCGTCTTACAGATATACTAAAGGAAGAGATATGTACAAGTTATAGGTAATTTTAGAAGACATAAGAGTAAATATATACGTTATCTACTACCACTAATTTATAGTATATTCTTGTATTATTACTAACTAATGATTACTTGTATTTACGCTCATATAATTTTATTTTAAGCAGACCTTATATCAGACACACCGTTACCGTTACAGCCTGTCAAATGTCCACTGTTGAACAAAGACCACAGTTGCCAAGCTTGGCAGGTGGGTTGGCAACTACGGTTATTTATTTTTAGTTTTTACTACGAAGACAATGCTGCAAATCTGCTGGTTTGTTTCCCCTTTGTCGTCTCTTACGACACCTATGCATCATCATCATCATCATTACAGCCCTTCACAAGTCCACTGCTGAACATAGGCCTCCCCCAAAGAATGCCACAAAGCACGGTCCTGAGCCACCTGCATCCATCGACTTCCTGCATATCTTACCAGGTCGTCACTCCATCTAGTGGGGGGACGCCCTACACTTCGCCTGCCGGTACGAGGCTGCCACTCGAGAACCTTTCTTCCCCATCGGTTGTCGGTTCTTCGAGCTATATGGCCGGCCCATTGCCACTTCAGCTTACTAATCCGTTGGGCTATGTCGGTCACTCTAGTTCTACTGCGGATATCCTCATTTCTGAGTTTATCACGCAGAGAAACTCCGAGCATAGCCCTCTCCATAGCTCGCTGAGCGACCTTGAGCTTCCTCATACGGCCAGCAGTGAAGGACCACGTCTCAGTTCCGTATGTCATCACTGGCAACACGCACTGGGTGTACAGTCTCGTTTTCAAGTTTTGAGGTATACCTGACGAGAAGATGTGCCGTAATTTCCCGAACGCTGCCCAACCGAGTTGAGTCCGTCGATTGACCTCTCGGTCGAAGTTGGACTTACCTAGTCGGACTATTTGTCCCAGGTAAACATACTCGTCAACAACTTCGAGCTTAGTGTTCCCAACAACTACCGGCATAGGTGTGACATGGACATTAAACATGATCTTTGTTTTGTCCATGTTCATCTTAAGACCTATCCGTTGGGAAACACTATTGAGGTCATTGAGCATAGTGCTTATGTCCTCCAGTGATTCTGCCATAAGGACTATATCGTCGGCAAATCGAAGGTGAGTGATGTACTCGCCATTGATGTTGATACCGTATCCTTTCCAGTCCAGAAGCTTGAAAACATCTTCCAATGCAGCGGTAAAAAGTTTCGGGGATATGACGTCACCCTGTCTTACACCTCTCTGCAATTGGATAGGTTTCGTACTCTGGTTCTGTACTCGGATAGCCATCGTAGCCCTACTGTACAAGCACTTCAACACTTCGATATACCGACAGTCAACTTGGCATCGCTGAAGGGACTGCAGCACCGCCCAAATTTCGACGGAATCAAAGGCTTTCTCATAGTCCACATACGCCAGACATAGTGGCAAATTGTACTCCTGGGACTTCTGCACAATTTGCCGAAGGGTATGTATGTGGTCTATGGTGCTAAAGCCTTTTCGGAAACCGGCTTGTTCGGGAGGCTGGAAGTCGTCAAGTCTGCGCGCGAGACGATTCGTAATGACTCTCGAAAACAGCACGTAGACGCGGCTCAGAAGGGAAATCGGTCTGTAGTTCTTCAAGAGAGCGTTGTCGCCTTTCTTGAAGAACAAGACCACCGCACTTCTGCTCCACGCCTCCGGTGTAATGCCACCATGGAGGACGGAATTAAAGAGCTTCTGAAGGACTTCAAGTACCGGTCTTCCACCCGCTTTCAGAAGCTCCGCTGTAATTCCATCCTCGCCTGGGGCCTTCCGTTTTTAAGGTGCTGGAGAGCCATTCTAATCTCGCTCAGACTGACGTCCGGGATATCATCGGAATAATGTCGGATAAGACTCGCTCTTGGATCGTTACTCACACTTGCGTGCGGCTCCAACGATGACGTGTACAGCTGCCCATAGAACCTCTCAATCTCACTCAAAATCTCAACACCTATGGGGTAGTGGATATTCCTACATCGCCACTATACAGTGGAATCAGACACACAGAACAATTTTATTTGTTCGATTAATATATTGTAAAATAATTTCGTAAAATTGTCTTCATTAGAACAAAACTGAAAACACTTTTGTTAAAACCACAATAAACATATGCTTATAAATTTATGTAAGTTTTGTAGTCGTATTGTAATTCCCGGGAATTTGCGGAAATTCACTATAAGTTTTAGAATTCGCGTAGAACTTTAAGAAGTAGATAAAGCTAAGAGCGTGAAAACACACGCACTATTGTAATCCTCAAATAAGCTGGTATCATTAGATAGGACACGTGTCAAGGGAGATAGTTGAGAAAGATAGTTCTTTTGATAAACTACAATCGTTGTAGTCGGATATTGTATTTAAGATAGAGTTGTTTTGATTCTCTTTTTAATTAGTGATAATTTATTTTATACGCCAAAATTATGTAAAATAAACCAATCAATCAATTCATAGTAATGTTCAACAATCAAGATAAAATTTATATAATTAATTGAGAAACTGCTCTTTATTAATTTATGTAAGAAGACATTTGCGCATTTACGAGTAAAAATAGACACTATATGGAGATTTCTGACGTAAGTAATTAAAAAATATATAATAATAATAATTTCGTAAATATAGAAATGCAAATCTTAATTATTTTATTGGTCTGACATTTTTATTGTTTAAGCACTCCAGAAGTTAGAAACTTCCACCAGTAAATTTTACATTTAATCTAAACCTTAAATAAACTATATGAAATTTAACTACATTTCGTTACGAAACATCGCCGTGTGGCAGTGACTTTTGCAACTCCATTATCCCATTTCGTGCCATGGATGTCGTAAAATTCATCAGAAAGATCTTGTAACTTTAAATAGATTGCGGGATAACCATTTTATTTATGCCAAGCGTAGAATACAAAGAATGATGACGAAGACCAGCGTCAAAGGTACGAGACATCTGGTACTGCAATTGCGAATCCACGTGCTAAGCGTGATGATTAAAACACACCAGGGAGACACAGACACCCATGTTCAGAAGTGGACTTTTAAGGGATGATAAATAAAAAAAAGAATCACAAAACAATTAAGCAAGAATAATAATTTAATAAGATTATCATGGCTCCTTGAAACATTGTGGTATATTATAGTTAGGACTACGGAGCAATTAGCTCGTTCGTGTTCGTGTTAGGGTACTACGAGTACTCGTATATTTTTAAGTGTCACCTCTAACGCTATAAAACTTTTTCATTCTGCTTTTTTTATTTATTGAACAGTTCCAAATCTTACTTCTATAACGAATTGTATATTTAGCATTAACCGTGACGCTTTATCTGCAATATATAGATTTTAAAATGTTTTCCATATGAACGTAATAGTTTAGCATTATCTATCTCTATCTCTATTAAATATCCTAAAACTTATTTTGTTTACCATAACATCATTAATTAACATTATTAATTTCGAAATTTTATCTCATTATTTTAGCAATTATTTACTGGTATACTTTATACTTATTTTATATTTGTAAATAATTTACATGTTTCGTACTCTTTGATTTTGAAGTAATTACTCAAATCAATTAAGACAATTAATCATATAACTATTGTGTGTGAAAGTTATAAAGTTTGGTAGTCAGATTATTATTTCCGTGTATAAAAGTTTTAACAAAAGTGCCTGGTTTCGTTTTTAAAGAATCAAGCTGATAAAGTGGTTCTCGATACTTCTAAATTAGGAGTCCTTTATGTTAAAGTTAAGTAAAGTTATTCTATGTACGACCCTGGTAGAGGGGACAGGCCTCCTGTCATTTCTGAGAGAGTTTTAGGGCAAGAAAATGTCTGCCGCGCTCCCCCAATGCATGGCAGACTTGACATGTTTTCGGACGATGTTTTCCTTCGATGCCACCTTTAAATCTTTAATTAATAACTTTATTGGTGCTGGCGGGTATCTGACTCTTTGCTTATGTACATTAAAATTTACGGAGAGCACTTAGCCCACGGCTCACGGCGGCGCGGCTCCATTTTATGGAAATTGTTTTTTTTTATTTATTTGGATTTGTCATACTAGAAATCTAATGCTTTAGAACCTGTCTAATGTCTGGATATTGTAATAACAAAATACTCTAAATATTATGAAGATAACGAAAATGACAATAAATAGCGGCACATTCATAATTATATGTTTCTACTAGGTTTCACTAATTCTTTACCTAGTAAGCCCCAACCAATAATTAGTATCGATTTATTAAGCATAGTAAAGTGAAAAAGAGTTTTTTAAAAAACGTTACCCCCACACTAGGAATTTCTCCTGTATCGTGGAGGCAGTTTACAAACATAGATCGCAAGAGGACAAACATCCAGACCCTGAACAATTATTTGTAGGCCGGACATCTCGTTCAGGCCGCGGGTGCGAATTCCGTGCGGAATTCGAACCCGCGGCCCCCAGCGCACCAACTCCTTGCTAAGCCACTGCGTCACGGAGCTGTCGAAAAACATACGCTGGCAAAGTATTCTACTCCTTCGCTGTACGCATTACAATAAGCCGTTAGGTTCGGAACAGTGTTGTGTCATCCCTGTGTGTAATTCCTGTGTACACTCTTCAAAATTTATCCTGTAAGAAGAATCCCACCAAAAACATAAATGTGAAAATGGGGCCAATTTCGGTACTAACAACGTTTACGGTTTTAGGCTTCGCTGATACATATCAGATGAGATCTTAACAGGTGCATTACGTGTACTGGCTGCTCATGATAATATTCGAAGATATTGTAGCCTAATCAAGGAGGTCAAGGAGACAGACTGAAAACGCTAAAATTCATGCTTTCGAATATACCATTTCACTAATGTCTTGAACTACACCTAACACAGTGATTTTAGCTTACTCAGAAGTATTAGTAAAAGTATAATTTATATTTAAAAAAAAAATAGCATTTAAAAACAAAACGCTTTCTTTATTATAATAACTCTATTCAATCTTTTGGTGTTTGTCTCATAATTGTTATATCCATCCAAATTATAGGGCAGAAAGAGAAAAAAATACTTTCACAATCTACATGATGTATTAACGCCTTAAAAAGTATTGCAATCATAGTATAAGGTAGGGAAAACAATTTTTCAAATTATATTTTGTGAAAAACCCTTGCAAATTAAACAAACAAATCAAATATGCAAATAAGCCATGGTAAAAATAGAAGCCGTATGAAAAAAAAAAAACAAAAATGACGACATTCTTTTATAAATAGGAAAGTTTTCGAACCAAAACAGTTCACATTCACTTTCCAATTTTATCGCGAAAGCTCAGGTGAAAAAGTAAACAACAAAGTTGGTCTTGGACATTGGGCAACATTATTCATGTTTATCACTTCAGTGCCGGCCGTGCGACACCGCAATTAAAGGATATTCCCCGCGCTCACCAATCATCCTGTTTCCAAGAAAATAAAAAGAATTACAGCTATATCTACCTTTATATTGCCAAATTCATTTTTAATTACGGTTTCTACTCCAGACCGAGCCACTTTTGTAGAAAATGTTCGTTACTCATGAACGTAAAATGTATTTTTTCAGACGTAGTTTTCTGTCTAGTTGGTAAGGTATTGTCAGACCTAACTGATGGTTTGACGATCACAATGTTAGCGGGCTGGTCTTAAGGACTACAATTTAATCTTACATTGTCCTCGGCGACTTATATTACGCCACTACTCTCCCCCCGCAGCTATATCAGCAGTACGGCCTCGCCAAAGGGTTCATCACATTCTCTACTTAGCCTCGCTTCTATAAAAAAACCGTGACCGAGCCACGGCTGTTTAGCCACAAAAAGAAAGTAACCCGTTCGAGGGGGCGGTCATCTAAAATGTTCAGCAAGTCCTTTTTATAGAACTTGGTAATTGATAAAATGTTTATTCTATTAAAACCCCATATTTGGAAGGATTATAATAGGAAATGCAAAAAAATAACTGTCCGGGAATTTACGACTATGATAGATGCGTTTTACAAGATACCTTTCCCTATTCTCTCTCTTACTCGCTGATCCTGTGTGAAAATTTTGAGCGCCTACGCAAATAACTAACCTAAAAAACACCTAGTGTGCTAGAATTTTGTGCAAACAAAACTCTAAACTGATGCTTAAATAAGGTGTAGTATAACCGTCGATAACTTTTAACTCACATAGTTGCTTTCCCTACTAAAAAAGACACTTAATTTTTAAAGTAAAAGTTTTTTAAGCCCCTTATTTTTTTAATCTTAGTTTTACCTATATTTTGTATTGGTATATTTGTATAGTTAAAAATAAAATAAATCTATCACTGACATGTCAAGGCTTATTCGAATTCTATCGCAATTTTGTTTAAGTGGTAAAACATTCCACGTTTAATATTACGTTGCGTCATCGAATTTCAATTTTATGTAATACTTTGTGTACGCACTATTAAACAACTGAGGACCCTTTGCAGATACACTCATAGCCCACCCTTATCATCTGACATCAAAGAGTTTGTGGGGTGATGGATAAAGCTAGTTTCGGTGTGTCGGACACGTGCTACAATAGATAACACAACGAGATTTGCCGAAAAACATTAAATGATGGGAGGACTCAGGGGTCTTATTTCACGGTTGTTTTTAATCAGCTATTAGTTACAGTCTACTATAAATAAAACTGATATCTAAATGATTTGTTGCAAAAATAACATGAAATCCATGACATATTTATTTTAAAAGATCTTTTTATAAACGAACGTTTTTAATTGATAACGCCGCTGATACCATTTTATTCTTACGTCAGTCTTAATTCGATCTTGATTTTTCCTGTTCTTGATTAAATGCTTACTTATTTGTTGTTTATGTTACTATGAGTAACGTTGATTATAATCTGACAGCATTCCATGGAACATTATTAAAGCTACTCATTTCTGTTTCCTATAATAGCTATAGCATTTTTATACAAGTAGTAGTAACAAAGAAGCACACAATCCACCTGATAGTAAGTAAATGCTCTTATCCGTAGTCACCTACATTTATTATCGCTAATTTTGATCGACAACAACAACAACATTTTGAGACGATCTTTTAACACGAATTCTAACTGATGGAATAAATCCAACGCTGCTTTTACCGAATACCGAAACATGAAACTTTATTTACAAATTATAAAACCTATATAATCGAAATACTACATAAAGATATCATAAACACAGATAAAGCTTATATTTAGAAGTTAAGTAAACGGACCTTTATAGAGATAACCCCTTTTACTAGTCATTCACTTAACGTTACGCATCTGGGTTAATGCGTACTGACAATAGTGGAATTGGTAGTTTGGCTTCAGTTAGTCTTTTATCGATATACTGATTACTTACTGCTAGGCAATTATGTGAATGCTTTATTTAAATTTGGTTGCAAGTATAATACTTGAAAAATGTGAACAGTTATTAAAAAATAAAACAAAATTTAATAATCATTCCTGCGCGTACGCATCATAAAACGCGTGAAAATTGCTTAGTGTTTTGATTGAGAACTGTATACATAAAGTCACAATATGGCTGCTTTTATTACCATGAGTAATAGGGCGGTCGAGCTTCCCCGGGATAACATAATATAAGACATGAATAAACTTGGAAACTACAACGTTGCCTAATACAAACTTTCATTTAAATCGTGACAGCCTTCTTTGAGAAACTAAATTGCATTTGTTGTATTATTTTTACAATATATTGAATTATGATACAACAATTGCTCGCGAACATACCAAAATTCATCACCTCGTTGTCTGTCTATCACAAACGTTCTTCTCGGAGAATTGATAATAGAATCTTCACTTCATAATTTTTTTTTACAGTGAAAATATAAAATTTATTATTTACTTTATCACAGCGCCGCCTATCGGGTCCAGATATTGTGATTATTTTATGGCACCCAATTAACGTATTTACTAACAGACGCGCATAAGCGCATCTATAGTGAAACGTTAACGTCGGAACCCAAACTGGCTATCGGCCAAATCGGGACACACACGCGACAGATGCCTCTTGAGCCGAGTGGCAACTATCCTCTACAACAATTTTCCGATCTCATCCAATAGGCATATGGGATGGAATGCGGTGGGAAAATCAGCAGCCCTGCTTTCCTTCTTCAAAAGGACCAACCTCCGGCCATCTCTCAATGCTGTGGCGAATTTAGCACTCTTCAGATAGTCGGTAAAAAGCTGCCTAAACCTGTCCTCCAGTCGTAAGGCTTTAATTATTCTATACGCTATGTTTTAAACCCGATTTCAGAATGTGATTTTAGTTTTTGTAGTTCTTTGTAGTCGGCTTTTACTTTTTATTAAAAGTAAATATTTGGCTAAGGCGCAAGCTTTTGAATTCTAGCACAGCTATGAACATTTGTTTCAACAAAACAATTTTTTTATTGTGTTTATATGATCTCAGACGATCAAGTCGTTCAGAAGTTACGTCATCACTGACAGACGTAGCGTTGATTAAAAAACTACGAGTATAATATAAAACTATTACTATAAACTAATATAAAACTAAAACACTCCTTGTGCTTTCTCTTTAAATGCTTTACATACTTTTATTTACTGGGAAAGTATTGAAAAGAGAAAAATTCTTGCTATATAATACTTTCAAAAATAAGCCTGGAAGCAGCACTGGAATGTCTTTCGTGGATAATCTATAGAAAATTCTAAAGCGTATGGTATTAATAACTAGTTACTCAGAAAATTGGAAACTATATAAACGTATGTAGCCCAAAAAACTATCACCCCTGTGTTTTGTTACGTGGTAAAGCCATGCTGCAGCTATATTAATAATATAGTTGTGGCACGAATGGGTCGGCTCGACCGGGGAAGGACCACACTCTCACATAATACCAGCGTAAAATAGTAGCTTAATGCTACTGTGTTTCGTATGGTGAGTGTAGAGAACCGGAGACCCATTTTACTGGAAAAGAGGCATTCTATCTTAGTCCTCATGGCTGACAACGCAACTGCATTTTAATTCGCAAACGGAGATAGATTTAGGACATAGACATCTATGGGCCACAGCAACCATTTACCATCAGGTGGACTGTGTGCTCGTTTGTCACCCTCATTCTATAAAAAACCCATCGCAATTAAATGTCTAAGTTCACATGACGGTAGGTGGCTTCTGAAGTCTATGGGCACCCATCTTAAAACAAAAAGGCTAGAGCTACGCTTTCTCCTTTTAGGGCTAAGATGCAAGAGCTCACATCTTGTAATTGTACTGACTCTCTATATCCCTCACACCGTATCACAACAATCCACGCTCTGCTGTTTGGCAGTAGAAATGGGTAAGACGGTGGTACATACCCAAACGGACTTCTAGGCAGAAAGGGGACTACTACTAAGAGATAAATCTAAATTAGTTCGAACAAAAGATTATCCTACCAATTTTTTCTGCAAACAATTTTTTGGAACGAAGTTCCTTATCGGACGGTACGAATTTGGCGGATGGAGGCTAGGCGAGAAAAAGTGTAAGATTTTTCCGTTAGACCCTTTCTATAGTGCGAGCGAGATGGAATATCGATCTCCCTCGCACTTTTACTTATCTTGCCATGAAAGAAATATTATTTTAAATGACGCTTCATTTTAACAGACGCTTCATTTTCACAGACGCCAGTAATTCATTTATTTGTATTTGTTAATCAATAATATATACGTTTATCAATTATAATTTACTACGAAAGGAACTTCTTTCCAACTGAGTGTTCCACGACACTCACGAATGTTTTTTTATAAACTTAATTGACAAACGAACTTACAGCCCCCAATTAGATGTAAGCTATAATTCGTTTTTAATTAAGTGGCTACTACAGTCCAAGGACATCTGCAGCCGATTTCAAACAAAAAAGGATATAGTTGCGTGGTCACCTAAGGGCTAAGATGGTATGGGACTTGAATACCATTGGCTATTTTAACTTATTAAAATAATACGTATAAATTACCTCTGTTTTATTTTACCTCCAATAAGTATCAAATAAAAGTCAACCAGTGAAGTTAAAAAGAATATTGAGAGAAGTCAATTGTGTTGTGTATTTTAACGTTATTATTTTATTTTTTTATAGAATAAGACTGACAAACGAGCACACAGTTCACCTGATGGTTTTTCATTTGTGAATTAAAATGCAGATGCGTTGTCAGCCGTGAGGACTAAGATAGAATGCCTCTTTTCCAGTAAAAAATGTCTCCGGTTCTCTACACTCACCATACGAAATACAGCATCATTAAGCTGCTATTTTACGCTGGTATTATATAAATGGCCTTTAGACTTTTGAAGGAATTGAATTCGTAACTAGTCGTCGCTGCTTGTAACAAAAGAGTTGGATCTTATTTCACCCATATGATAAGTATAATATTCAAAAGCAAAAAAAATATTTTAACACCTGAATAATACAATTATTTCAAGCCAGTTCTTCAAAATTAGCGTATATTTAATTATCTACTTTCAAACAAATATTAGCGTTCAAAATCACTATTATTTAATTACAGTTAAGATAGAATAATATTCTGTTAATAGGGTCAGCAATTGTTACGGCGTAACTTGAAAATCGGAAATGCTGCTAAAGCTGTCAATGTGTTAAAATAGGCAATTACGATTGGAATCACGTAGCTGAGACGAGGCAACGCTATCTGTCTGAATGACACAAACGATCAATCGCTACAATTGCAACGTTTTGGGAAGTTTCTATATTATGTAGCCTCTTACTTGTTTAAAACTTATTGAATGCTGCTTGTTTAAAATCATAATATGTAAAATAATAATTGTAATTATAATGCCACGATACTTCATCATTCATCATTACAGCCCTTCACAAGTCCACTGCTGAACATAGGCCTCCCACAAAGCACGGTCCTGAGCCACCTGCATCCGTCGACTTCCTGCATATTTTACCAGGTCGTCACTCCATCTAGTGGCGGGACGCCCTACACTTCGTCCGCCGGTACGAGGCCGCCACTCGAGAACCTTTTTTCCTCATCGGTTGTCGGTTCTTCGAGCTATATGGCCGGCCCATTGCCACTTCAGCTTACTAATCCGTTGGGCTATGTCGGTCACTCTGATTCTACTGCGGATATCCTCATTTCTAAATTTATCACGCAGAGAAACCTCCGAGCATAGCCCCTCTCCATAGCTCGCTGACCAACCTTGAGCTTCCTCATGCGGCCAGCAGTGATGGACCACGTCTCAGTTCCATAGGTCACCATCAGCAACACGCACTGATTGTATAGTTTCGTTTTCAAGTTTTGAGGTATACCTGACGAGAAGATATGCCGTAATTTCCCAAACGCTGCCCAACCGAGTTGAATCCGTCGATTGACCTCTCGGTCGAAGTTGGACTTACCTAGTCGGACTATTTATCCCAGGTAAACATACTCGTCAACAACTTCGAGCTTAGTGCTCCCAACAACTACCGGCGATATTACTGATAATACTATACTTGTTAATGTTAATTTACGTGCTTGTGTATTAACAGCTCAAGAAAAAATTAAAATATAACTTGCATTTTTGAAAAATAAAAAATTCAAGGTAATTTTATATAATACTAACTGGTATTCGGTACGTTGCTGCCGCAGCAGAAATAATTGTGAAAATGTGGTTTTAAATTTGGAAGAGTTAAATTTTATAATTAAATGATTTTAAATTAGCAAGAGTATTACATTCATTGAATGAGATATAACTTTCAAATAAATTTGATTGTACGATACACCTAGTGTTAGTTAATTGTAGGTATGCCTATAACCTTCGAGCAAGTGCAAGTAATAAGTTGACAAAGTTTTACTGCAATCTGATGAACGGCATGCAATCACATAAAATACGAACAAACAAAAACTATTTTTATGTATTAGATAAGTGACAAGCAAGTACAGTCCACCTAATAGTATGTGTACGCTGCGACCCATAGACATCTATGTACATATATATATATATATGTACATAGATGTCGATCAATCGACAATCGTCAATCGACGGATTCAACTCGGTTGGGCAGCGTTTGGGAAATTACGGCACAACTTCACGTCAGGTATACCTCAAAACTTGAAAACGAAACTGCACAATCAGTGCGTGTTGTTGATGGTGACCTATTGAACTGAGACGTGGTCCTTCACTGCTGGCCGGATGAAGAAGCTCAAGGTCGGTCAGCGAGCTATGGAGAGGGCTATACTCGGAGGTTTCTCTGTGTGATAAATTTAGAAATTAGGATATCCGCAGTAGAATCAGAGTGACCGACATAGCCCAACGGATTAGTAAGCTGAAGTGGCAATGGGCCGGCCATATAGCTCGAAGAACCGACAACCGATGAGGAAAAAAGGTTCTCGAGTGGCGGCCTCGTACCGGCGGACGAAGTGTAGGGCGTTCCGCCACTAGATGGAGTGACGACCTGGTAAAATATCCAGGAAGTCGATGGATGCAGGTGGCTCAGGACCGTGCTTTGTGGCATTCTTTGGGGGAGGCCTATTTTCAGCAGTGGACTTGTGAAGGGCTGTAATGATGAATGATGAAGTATCGTGGCATTATAATTACAATTATTATTTTACATATTATGATTTTAAACAAGCAGCATTCAATAAGTTTTAAACAAGTAAGAGGCTACATAATATAGAAACTTTCCAAAACGTTGCAATTGTAGCGATTGATCGTTTGTGTCATTCAGACAGATAGCGTTGCCTCGTCTCAGCTACGTGATTCCAATCGTAATTGCCTATTTTAACACATTGACAGCTTTAGCAGCATTTCCGATTTTCAAGTTACGCCGTAACAATTGCTGACCCTATTAACAGAATATTATTCTATCTTAACTGTAATTAAATAATAGTGATTTTGAACGCTAATATTTGTTTGAAAGTAGATAATTAAATATACGCTAATTTTGAAGAACTGGCTTGAAATAATTGTATTATTCCGGTGTTAAAATATTTTTTTTGCTTTTGAATATTATACTTATCATATGGGTGAAATAAGATCCAACTCTTTTGTTACAAGCAGCGACGACTAGTTACGAATTCAATTCCTTCAAAAGTCTAAAGGCCATTTATAAAATACCAGCGTAAAATAGCAGCTTAATGATGCTGTGTTTCGTATGGTGAGTGTAGAGAACCGGAGACCTTTTTTACTGGAAAAGAGGCATTCTATCTTAGTCCTCACGGCTGATAACGCATCTGCATTTTAATTCACAAACGAAGAACCATCAGGTGAACTGTGTGCTCGTTTGTCAGTCTTATTCTATTAAAAAAAAATTACGTTAAAATTCACAACACAATTGACTTCTCTCAATATTCTTTTTAACTTCACTGGTTGACTTTTATTTGATACTTATTGGAGGTAAAATAAAAAAAAGAGGTAATTTATACGTATTATTTTAATAAGTTAAAATAGCCAATGGTATTTAAGTCCCATACCATCTTAGCCCTTAGGTGACCACGCAACTATATCCTTTTTTGTTTGAAATCGGCTGCAGATGTCCTTGGACTGTAGTAGCCACTTAATTAAAAACGACTTATAGCTTACATCTAATTGGGGGCTGTAAGTTCGTTTGTCAATTAAGTTTATAAAAAAACATTGGTGAGTGTCGTGGAACACTCAGTTGGAACGAAGTTCCTTTCGTAGTATATTATAATTGATAAACGTATATATTATTGATTAACAAATACAAATAAATGAATTACTGGCGTCTGTAAAAATGAAGCGTCTGTTAAAATGAAGCGTCATTTAAAATAATATTTCTTTCATGGCAAGATAAGTAAAAGTGCGAGGGAGATCGATACTCCATCTCGCTCGCACTATATAAAGGGTCTAACGGAAAAATCTTACACTTTTTCTCTACTAGCCTCCATCCGCCAAATTCGTACCGTCCGATAAGGAACTTCGTTCCAAAAAATTGTTTTCAGAAAAAATTGGTAGCATAATCTTTTGTTCGAACCAATTTAGATTTATCTCTTAGTAGTAGTCCCCTTTCTGCCTAGAAGTCTGTTTGGGTAGGTACCACCGTCTTACCCATTTCTACTGCCAAACAGCAGAGCGTGGATTGTTGTGATACGGTGTGAGGGATATATGCCATTTTTTGTATGTCACCTGTGAACATTTGAAGTCCGTATTTTTATTTCATACAGTGGTAATAATGTCCAAATTTAACGTGGAAGTGGCTTTTAATGAGTTGTCTAAGAAGATAGCAGAGTTAACAAAAATAATTACTGCGCAATCCGTGCTAATTGAGACGCAAAATAAGAAAATAGATGATCAAAAACAGCTGATCGAAAGTAATATTTTTGTAATTAGTGAGCAGAAGCGGGTAATTGAAAAATTGTTAGCTAAAATCGACGAACGGTTGGGCAGCGCTGAGAAAAGTTGCGATGCAGTTATCACTACCATGCCAATAACTCAAAGTGTGAAAGAGCTAGCAACATGTACAGAAAGCCCAGCGTTATCGGATCGTGAACGTCGAGCAACGGAACGTTCTCGGGCTAAGGGTACGACTACATTGCAGAAGCCGGAGCGTTTAAATACATCTACTAACTGTTTTAAAACAAATACAGATATCAATCAAACCTTAAATGAAGATTCAACCGATTGGAAAACCGTCGTTAATAAAAAGAAAGCAAGAAAAACTCAGCCTAAATTATTTCAAAAAGGAGGAAACACGCTCATTTCGTCGTTTCAAGCGGTTGAGAAAAAGAAATTTTTGCACGTTTGGTCACTTCACCCAGACACTTCTGAAGAAGCTATAGCTCAACATGTGCAGAGCATCTGTAGTTCAAAGGATATAAAAGTTGAAAAAATTATCCCTAAAACTAAAAGAGATTACGCGTCTTTTATGATAGGAGTTCCCGAATCGCAATTTGAGAAAGTTAATTGTACTGATTGCTGGCCAATAAACACTCAGTACAATGAATGGGTGTGGTTTCGAAACACCCAAAAAACAACAGCAAGTCGGTAATAACAAGACTAAACCTGTTCTGCTATATTATCAGAATGTACGGGGACTGAGAACAAAAACAGCAGATTTTTATACCAGTCTTTTGGATTCTTCGTGCGATATGTTTGCTATTACAGAGACAGGTCTCAATAGTTCAATACATAACGGTGAACTTTTTCCGCCAAACTACAAAATACTGCGATGTGATCGAGCAGATGGACGCAAACAAGGAGGCGTCCTCTTAGCTGCATCTTCCAGACTGGATTTGAAACGCGTTTCTGTAGCTAATGTGGACGCGGCTTTATTTGAGATTGTTTGTGCAACGGTGCATCGTAGCGAAAAATTTTTATTCTTTTGTTGTGTCGTTTATATACCGCCAAAATGTGATGTTAACGAATATATGTATTTATTTCATTTGATAGAAATGGAGTGTACTAAATATGACAAAGTATTAGTGATCGGTGATTTTAACATGCCTTCTTCGACATTAGAAATACAAAACTATTTTGGGTATGATACAGCATATTGTGGATTTCGTCAGGTAAATGAAGTGCTTAATATAAACAATCGCATTTTAGATTTGGTATTAACAACTTTGCCAGTAAGTGACGTGGAGGTATCACTATCTGGTGACTCTTTAGTTAATATTGACGAGCAGCACCCACCTCTGACCATAAAAATCACGGCAGTGGACGCGAGGAGTGGGCGATCCTCTTTCAGTATGACTGATGATAAACAGAATAATAATAATATATTAATTGAAAGCTCTAGTTGGAATTTTAGGAAATGTGACTTCTTCGAATTATATCATTTATTAAATTCAATTGACTGGAGTTCGTTATATCTGTTAGAGGATGCTAAATCCTCCTTGTCTTATTTCTACGATAATGTAAAAAATGAGATTAGTAAATGTGTGCCTTGGAAGAAACGTAAATTAAGTAATTATAATGCGAAGTATACTTACCCTGATTGGTATACAACTGATTTAATATTAGATATAAGGCTCAAATGGAAATATCATAAATTATTTAAAATAACAGGATCTCGAACGGATTATGAATCATTTTCACGGTATCGTGCAGTAGTTAAAAATAAAATAAGGTGTGCTTACGAGGCATATCAGTGTAGGGTACAAAATAATATAAAAGAGGATCCAAAAGCTTTTTGGAATTTCGTTAGGAGTAAACAGTCAAAACGTAATAGAACTCAAATTACGAAAGACGGGCAAGTGATTAGGGATGCGGACTGTGCAGAGTATTTTGCTTCATATTTTCATTCAATATATAGTAAGGAGCGGCCCACGTTAGATCCGAGAGAAGCGGAGCGAGTAGCGGCGCAAGCGTTGAGCTCAACACGCGTTCATATCGGGCGGATAAATGTGCAAGATGTTCGAGAAGCGCTCACACATCTTAAGCCCAAAAAGTCCGTGGGTCCAGATGGGATACCACCGTTCATTTTAAAAGATTGCTGTGCAGTGTTTGAATTGCCTCTTTTACATATTTTTAACCTGTGTTTAAAAGAAGGTTACTACCCGGACATATGGAAAGTGACTCGAGTGATTCCTGTGTTAAAGGGAGGGTCGGGTTCCAAGGTGGATGAATATCGACCGGTAGCCGTATTGTCTGCAGCCGCTAAGGTATTCGAGTCGATTATTTATAAATATGTTTATAATCAAGTGTACCCGCAGCTTACCGAAGCTCAGCATGGTTTTCGGTCAGGTCGAAGTACGGGGAGTAATTTAATGTCTTTTATGAATTATGTGGTGCCAGTAGTAGATGCTGGGAGCCAGGTTGACACCGCATATTTTGATTTTCAAAAAGCCTTTGATACCGTTGATAACGATATTTTGTTGGTAAAGTTTGCCGAGTTAGGTTTTACGCCTAGCTTACTAAATTTTTTTGCAAATTATCTTAGTGGACGTAGACAATACGTGGATTTTGGAGGTTTTGAGTCGCAACCGTACTGTATTTATTCTGGAGTGAGTCAAGGGAGCAATCTCGGTCCTTTATCATTTATGTTAATGGTTAATGATCTTCCTACGGTCATTGAGGAGGCACAGTGTTTGCTATTTGCCGACGATCTTAAAATTTATTTGAAAGTAAGCAATGCTTCTGACTGTCAAATTTTGCAAAGAGACATTGACAGAGTGGCACGGTGGGGTATAGAAAACAAATTGAGCTTAAATGTGAATAAATGTTGTGTCATGAGTTATGGTCGTGCAAAAGCCCCTCATAATTATGCTTACCAAATGAACGGCCTCGTAATCCCTCGAGTTACACACATTAGAGACTTAGGCGTCGAAATGGTCCCGGAACTTAATTTTCGTAACCACATTTTAAATATTTGTAAAAAAGCTTTTAGGAATCTCGGCTTTATCTTAAGGCAGTGCAGGGATTTCCGTAATGTAGTTACTATTAGAATTTTATATAATGCTCTCGTAAGAAGTCAACTTGAAACGAATGCCATTATTTGGAATCCACATGAAAGCAAATATAGTGTCATGATCGAAAAACTTCAAAATAAATTTACACGATTTTTATATTTCAAACAGTACGGAGTCTATCCTAGTTTTCCACTCATGTATCCGAGTCTATTTGTACTGGGTATGGTCGGTTACAGCCGCCTGAGTGTGAGGAGAGACATCGCGCTTATTAAATATGTGTGGAACGTATTACGTGGATGGATACATCACCCAGAAGTGCTCGCTGCGCTAAAGCTACGTGTACCTGATAATTACGTGTGTTCTCGTCGCCGCGCTCCGTTACTCTTCGTGCCCACTGCTAGGACGAAGTTGCTTCAGAATGCACCATTGACACATGCCATACACTACGTTAATATCATCTCACAGGATATTGACATATTTACATGTAGTCAGACGAAGTTCACAATTGCAGCATACAAATGCGTTGAAAATTGTAATTTTTTTTTTAATTAGTATTTTATTTTATAATCATGTTAATATTATTATTCATTATTTTATAGTCATTATTTATTAGTAATTAGTTTTCTTATATTTAGGTTAGTTATAGCATCGCATTGGTTAATATAACTGTAATGATGTTATAATTATGAAATAAATAAATAAATAAATAAATAAATAAATATAGAGAGTCAGTACAATTACAAGATGTGAGCTCTTGCATGTTAGCCCTAAGAGGAGAAAGCGTAGCTCTAGCCTTTTTGTTTTAAGATGGGTGCCCATAGACTTCAGAAGCCACCTACCGTCATGTGAACTTAGACATTTAATTGCGATGGGTTTTTTATAGAATGAGGGTGACAAACGAGCACACAGTCCACCTGATGGTAAATGGTTGCTGTGGCCCATAGATGTCTATGTCCTACATCTATCTCCGTTTTGCGAATTAAAATGCAGTTGCGTTGTCAGCCGTGAGGACTAAGATAGAATGCCTCTTTTCCAGTAAAATGGGTTTTCTCCGGTTCTCTACACTCACTATACGAAACACAGTAGCATTAAGCTGCTATTTTACGCTGGTATTCTGTGAGAGTGTGGTCCTTCTCCGGTCGAGACAACCCATTCGTGCTACAACTATACTATTAATATAGCTGCAACATGGCTTTACCACGTAACAAAACACACGGGTGATCGTTTTTGAGCTACATACGTTTATATGGTTTCCAATTTTCTAAGTTACTAATTATTAATACCGTACTCTTTAGAATTTTCTATAGATTAGCCACGAAAGACATTCCAGTGCTGTTTCCAGGCTTATTTTTGAGAGTATTATATATCAAGAAATTTTCTCCGAATCACATAAAATACGAACAAACAAAAACTATTTTTATGTATTAGATAAGTGACAAGCAAGTACAGTCCACCTAATAGTAAGTGTACGCTGCGACCCATAGACATCTATGTACATATATATATATATATATATATATATATATATATATATATATATATATATATATTCCCGATTAGGAATAAAAACGCATCTGCTGTCCCCTGAGAACTAAGACAGAATCCATCACTTTTAAAAGTTGGATTTCTGTGATAAAATAAGAATATTATTTAGACAAGAAAGACATACAACCAGAATAACAGATTTCGGAAACATAGAATTTTGAAATCGTTGACAAAACTCTGAACGAAATCTTTAATCAAATAATTTATTTTATTTCAAACACTTTTATATTATTAACGTTCATTCTTCCTACGGATGAAACGAAACTAATTTCGTCTTTCGTTTCAACGAAACTAATTAAACCTTGATCTCAATTATTTGGAGCTAACGAGACAGTTTCATTTTCCATTTTAAAATCCTGTTTCAAAAAAAAAGCAAAGAACTAACTATAGTTATTTCTGTGCTTTTAATATATTGTATTGTATAAAATATATTTTATTTTGTGTTCGTTAATTTTTCGAAATTGCCATTTTAATTATTAACATTATTCCACTCCCCTACCACGATCAAAATTGTATTGATGATACACAAATATTGGACATAAACAAACCTTTTTTATAAGTACAAATACTTATGTAACACTAAATCACTATTGTTAGTATATGCCATTAAATAACAACAGTATTCTAAATACAAATCTAAAATTAATGAAATTGTAATTAAAACGAAATATTTAGGTAGACATTAGTACTTTTTGTGTCACATCAAAGGCAAGGGATTAAGATAAAATAGAAATGCGTCCGCGACACGTGCCAGTATTTAAGAATACTTTAGTAGGCTGATACAGCTCAAGTGCATTGGTAATAGTGAACCTTATTTGCTGAAAATAAAGACTTTAATTGCTTTTTCATTTTAATGTGACTGTACAGTTTAACTAGGTTTTACGTGAGGGTTGACATTGCAACCAGACAGGACTATCAAGGGATTTACTTTGTACGAGGGTATCTCACACAAACAAGCATACAAAAGTAAACACAGTAGATTGCAAATGTTGAGTATCTATTCGTTTACGAATCATGTACTTAAAGAAGTAAGAGGATATGTTCATTTTAATTAACACTAGTTTCACAGACTGTGAACTTATTAGCGTTTTTTAGTATTATTGCACTGTATGTGCATGCTTAGCTTGCTTTATATTACTTTGATCTTAGTCATCTTTATTAGTCTATAAATATCTACTGCTGAACATGTGCCTTTTTGTTATGGGAAAGATTTGAACACAAACTTAACATGGCGTTTTTGCCAGGAAGCTTTTACAGCTTAAACATACTTAAGGCTCATGGCTTTGTGGTCGCGAGCAAATGAAAAGGGGTGACTGCTTTAATTTACTAGCACGAGGAAGGAGGGCACAGCAGATGTTATGTGTTTCTATTGACTTGACAGACAGATTGAAGATAGCAGTACAATGTTGACGCTTCTTTCGTCTTCGGTTTGTATACTTTACATTTAGCGTAAACGAGATGATCATGGTGGTGGATGGATGTAGTGATACGAGCAGGTTGGTACACATTTGGTGCCTCTGTCTAGCGTTTACACTTGTGGCAATGCTTAGTTTATGTATATATGCTGTAAGAATTCAAGTTCTTAAACAGACAAATTATGCTTTGTTTTTGGTATTTGGCTTAAAAACTATTAAAGCATAAATAAAATATTTTGTTGTATTAAAATATTTTTCACAACTAGATAATGTAGAAAAGGAAACAAAACACAAAATGGCATACAAAAATAAACAAAACTGAATGAATGAAATGTTTTAAGAAGTAAGTGTCATATGCTAGTGATTTATTAAAATGATAGAAGCAAACATTATAATATACGTATATAAGCGGCGCGACGAACTTTGACTAAATGCTCGGTCAAGCTTGTTTGAGCTTTACAAAAAGAAAAATAAAAATTTGGGCGATACAATTTTATTAAATTTTTTTGCTCTGTTTGGAGAAATTATATGTAGGTTTAAAAAAAACAGTAGTTTACATGATCACGTAAGTAAAAAGCATGAGACTCTTTTCATAAACTAAAGTGACAAATGAAGTTAGAGCCCACCTGATGTGGTTACGGCAGCTCATGGACCCCAGCAATCAACATCGAATAAAGAAGGCTATTATCTCTTTTTTTTAAACTGCAATTATCCAGGTAAGCTTAAATGCTTTTGTTAGGTGTAGACACCAGTCGAATGGCGGTTTCGAACCCATGACTATTGAGTCCGCTGTCTGCGCACTACGATAAGCCTATTATCGCCTCCGAGAATTCAGATGGAATGCATCAAAGCCTGTTGTTGGAATGAAGTTCCTTATCGAACAGTACGAATTTGACGGATGGGGGCTAGGCGAGAAAAAGTGTAAGATTTTTCCGTGACGACACCCTTTCTATAGAGCTAGCGAGATGGAATGATATCCATCTCCCTCGCACTTTTTCTTATTTTGCCATGAAAGAAATATTATTTTAAATGACGCTTCATTTTAATAGACACTAGTAATTTATTTATTTGTATTATTTATTTGTGTTAATCAATAATATAATACGTTTATCAATAATAAAATACAACGAAAGGAAATTCGTTCCAACCTAGTGTTCCACAACACTCACGAATGTTTTTTTTTGTCCCGGCTTTCAAAACTCTTCAGCCTAGAACACATCATTCAGTGAAAGCTGTTTAGCGGCAGTAATAGTTACGAGGAATGTACCTACACAGAGGGAAATAAATCCTCCATCCATCCATTACAGCCTATAAAAGTTCACTGCTGAACAGAGGCCTCATAGATTTCATCATGGGGGATTTAGCCGTATTGGCACAAGTGGGCTGGCAACCGCAATTTTTACTATTTTAAGTTGTTATCAGAATGATGCTGCTGCCCATCTCCGGTTTCATTTTCTCTCTGTACTCTGTACGACACCCTCGGAATGATATGGGGTAATGGATATTCTAACACCGCCCCTACACGGTTAGAAATCCTCCGTAAACAGTAGCTTATAAGTAGTAATGAGGCATTTCAGGGCTGTCAATGCATCTGCATTTCAATACTAAATCAGGGATGGACGTATGTATGTAGGTTTGTCCCTATGCAAACCATACGTAGGTCACTCAATAAGTTTTGAGATATACAAAAAGTATTCTAGATACTATTAATATTTATTTTACATCTTTTCAAAATATTCTCCATCATACTCTATACAAAGTTTCATTCGCCTAAACCAACTCTGAAAACACTTTTGCCAATCTTGATCTGACAGGTCGGAAATCGCTTCTTCGTAGGCAGCCACGGATTCTTCGGCGCTTGAAAAAAACTTGCCTTTTATTTTTTTTGACTCTTGGAAACAAAAAGAAATCACAAGGAGCTAAGTCAGGGCTGTAGGGTGGGTGACTTAGAGTTTCAACACCAGATTCCTCAATAAATGCTTTTGTTCCAAGGGAGGTATGTATGTGAAGAGGCGTTATCACGATACAGCATGATTCCCCGAGGCCCGGTCTTTGGTCTTCTCTCCCGCACAGCTTGAAAAGATTTGGGTAATGCAACTGTAGTATACTATTCAGAGTTGATTGACCTATAATTTTCCAGCATTGACGTCGACAAATGTCCGCTCCGTGAAAAAACTAGCCACCATTTTTTTGCAGACGTTGCGAGGTCTTTGCAGTTTTGGCGGTAACTGTCCTTCTGAGTAGACCCATACCAATGATTGCCTTTTATTTTCCGGATCATGTGGATAGATCCATGTCTCATCACCAGTAACGATTTCTGAAACACGTCTAGATACCCCGTTTTCAAAACGTAGACGCATTTCATGGCACCAACCCACACGAGTCTGATTTTCGCTTTCGGAGAGCAAACGAGGGATCCATCGAACCCAAAGCTTCCTCATTCCAACATGTTGATGTAGGATGGTATGAATGTTCCCCGAACTACTGCCTACATACAATCTTTTCGATGTCTATATATGTGATTCGTGGGTCTTCCCGCACCAACATTTCAGTAGTCCATACATTTTCTGTCGTTACTGCTGTTTGCGGGCCCTCGGTTCTATGGTCAATTTTAAAATTAATTTTACCCCTTTTGAATTCAACAAACCACCTAAAAATTGTTGCGCGTGATGGAGCTGAGTCCCCTAATGCTTTTAAAACTTGCGTTGTAAACTTAATTGTTCGGTTAAACCAAAATTAAAATTATAATATATCATAGCGCGCAAATGTTCACGGTTAAAATCCATCGTTTAAATGAAAAGCGCGGGAAGCGTTGCAGGAAAATTAATAGAACTTTAATTTTTTTTTATTATTGAGCAATTGGCGTATGGAGTTCTATTTTTAAATAAATTAGCTTTGTAGAAACATATAACACACACGGGTGCGTTCCATTTTTAAATTTCGATCATCTCAAAACTTATTGAGCAACCTACGTAGGTCTAATTATCATCATGTGAAATATGTGCTTATTTGTCATCATATTTACTGTCTCCACTGATGAAGGCCTCTCCCACAGATTGACTTAAAGCGGGAATATTTGCCATATTTGCGGCGATTGCCAAGCGGGTTGTTAGCGCTGCTGTCCATCTCCTATTTTATTTTACTCTGTCGCTTCTTACGACACCCACGGGACGATACGGACGGTGAATTAAAATTTACAGTATGCACTATTCCTTATCAGAAAAGATTATGCTAACAATTTGCAAACAAAAGTAGTAACAGTATTATTTTTATTGTAAAACATGAACTAATTTATAGTATAAAGTAAAAATGCTTAATTAAAAATAATAATACTGTAAGAGAAGAATTCTATAAATTCTTATAACTCATTTTCAAAAGAAGAAACAGATGGTTTTGATATTTTCCGGCATAAAAAAATTAAATACGAAAATGTCAAAGAACAGACAGTACAAAGTACCTGGCAGCGCTCAAGAGACCGGTTCTGTCAACAGAAGGCCTGGTTCTAAAAGAAAGTCATATACCGAACTACGGAATGAAAGTGTTCTCGTGAGTCAATCGTTGAGAAATCACAAATCTTTGTATTTAAACCTCAAGAATAACCTCAAAAAAGTAAGAAATGTGTAAATTAGTCTATGGACGATCAGAAAGAGACTTTTCTCTGCCAATATGCATATTCACCGCCAAGCCCGCGGCCCTAAATAACTCAGTGAGCACCGAGTTACCAAGCTAAGCGTCGCTCGAAATTATGTGTCATGGACTCAAAAAGTCTTGCATACGGTATTTTTGTCCGATGAAGCCAGTATATTTCCTTACGGTGAATACCGACTTCGGCAAATGCTACAAAAACGAGGAGAACAATTTGCAGGGGCATTTTTTTAAGAAATCACACCTTATTGTGGGGGTTCTGTTATGTTTTGGACAGAAATAAATTCGTTGGATCGTACAGAGTTTGTCTTCATCGGAAATGGCATAATATATTAGCTATAGCATATATTATGTAGTTTCCGTGAAGACATAGCATAACGGATTTATCGTCCACAAGTCTCTCGTTAACAACGTTATAATGATTGTGATTGTGGTATTCGTTGAAGGTCGTACAGGTTTATGCACCACCTTCCTGTATGATCTTGTTTGCGTCTAGATGAGGAGGTGAGGGAGATATATGAAGATATTTCTAAAGCCATGCATTCCTCCAAAACCCACTATACGTTGTTAATGGGAGACTTCAATGCAAAACTAGGCACAAGAGAGAATGTTGAGCGAGTAGGGAAATTTAGAATAGGGCAAAGGAACCCAAGAGGCCAGCAGTTGGTCGACTTCATGGAGCAAAAGGGACTCTTTATGATTAACTCTTTCTTCCAGAAGCGGCCCCACAGGAAGTGGACCTGGTCAAGCCCCGACTGTTCGACCAACAATGAGATTGACTTCATTATAACGACCAGAATGACAACTGTTCAGTGATGTCTCAGTGATTGCGAGAGTTAAAACTAGTAGCGATCGCCGAAAGGTTAGAGGCACACTGAACCTAAACGTTAAGTTGGAGAGGTCACATTGGTTTCGTCTAATGAAGTCAACGCTCCGTCCTCCTCGTGCTCTAATCCAAAGTCCCGAAACCTTTCAGCTCGAGTTACAAAAGCGTTTTCAGTGCCTTGAAGACTACAATGAAGTGGACTGCAATGATAAGCTCGTGGGAACTGTCCATGCGGTCGGAGCTAAATTCTACAAGAACCGCCGCAGAAGAACACAAAACTCTCCGATCACACTCTTAATCTCACGGCTGTGAGACGGGAAATGAAGGAAGTCTTCAACAGATTTGATTTGACATTTTACAGAATACAGGCAACTGAATAGACAGATCTCCAAATGCATGCAGCGGGACTTCAATACAGATTTTATTGAAGAAGCGATCGAGCGAAACTATGGATCTATGGGCAGGTGTACACGCCATCGTAGGAGCCACACGCAAGTGTGAGTAATGATCCAAGAGTGACTCTTTTCCGACACTATTCCGACGATATCGCAGACGTCAGTCTGAGCGAGATAACAATGGCTCTCCAGCACCTTAAAAACGGCAAAGCCCCAGGTGAGGATGGAATTACAGCGGAGCTTCTGAAAGCGGGTGAAAAACCCATACTTAAAGTCCTTCAGAAACTCTTTAATTCCGTCTATCATGGAGGCACTACTCCGGAGGCGTGGAGCAGAAGTACGGTGGTCTTGTTCTTCAACAAAGGTGACAATGCTCTCTTGAAGAATTACAGACCGATTTCCCTTCTGAGCCGCGTCTACGTGCTGTTTTTGAGAGTTATTACGAATCGTCTCGTAGTCGTACGTAGACTCGACGACTTCCAGCCTCCCGAACAAGTTGGTTTCCAAAGTGTCTTTAGTACCTTAGACGACATACACACCCTTCGGCAAATTGTACAGAATACAGAAGAGTAGAATCTGCCGCTTTGGGCGGTGCTACAGTCCCTTTAGCCATGCCAAGTTGACTGTCGGTATATCGAAGTGCTGAAGTGTTTGTACAGTAGGGCTACGATAGCCATCAGAGTACAGAACCAGAGTACGAAACCTATCCAACTGCAGAGAGGTGTAAGAAAGGGTAACTTTATATCCCTGAAACTCTTCACCGCTGCATTGGAAGACGTTTTCAAGCTACTGGACAGGAATGGATAATATAATAACATCAGTGGGAATATATCACTCACCTTCGATTTGCCGACGATATAGTCCTTATGGCAGACTCACTGGAGGACCTTAGCACTAAGCTCAACGATCTCAATAGCGTCTCCCATCGGATAGGTCTTAAGATGAACATGGTCAAAACAAAGATCATGTTAAATGTCACAATGTGAGGAGTTGTTGGGAGCACTAAGCTCGAAGTTGTAGACGAGTATGTCTACCTGGGTCAAATAGTCCAACTAGGTAAGTCCATCTTCGAACGAGAGGTCAATCGACGGATTCAACTCGGCTGTGCAGCGTTCTGAAAACGAGATTGTGCAACCAGTGCGTGTTGCCAATGATGACTTATGGATCTGAGACGTGGTCCTTCACTGCCAGCCATATGAGGATGCTCAAGGTCGCTCAGCGAGCTATGGATAGGGCTATGCTCGGGGTTTCTCTGCGTGATAAACTAAGAAATGAGGATATCCGCAATAGAACCAGAGTAACTGACGTAGCCCAACGGATTAGTAAGCTGAATTGGCAATGGGCCAGCCATATAGCTCGAGTAGGCGAAGTGGAGGGCGACTTCCCACTAGAAGGATCGACGACCTGCTAAGATATGCAGGAAGTCGATGGATGCAGGTGGCTCAGGACCGTGCTTTGTGGCATTCCTTGGAGGAGGCCTATGTTCAGCAATGGATTTGTGAAGGGCTATTATGAAGATGATGATGACATCTCGTGCGATTTTGAATCGTATATATGTTAGAGGTCTGAATTCGTCATTTGGGTTGGCCAGCTCGTAGTTCGGAACTAAATTCAAAACAGCATGTCTGGGATGTTCTGAAGCGATAAGTGAGATCAGTGCAGCTGGCGCCACAGACCATCAGCAAGCTAAAGAATGTGATTACCGCGGAGAAGTAACGTATTTCGAACGAATGCAAGCTATAACTTCAGCAAGAGGAGGTACACTCTATACTAAACTGTTATCTGCTTTAATTTTTTTGAAGAAAAAGCAAACAAAAAAAACGTGTTTCATTTTTACTTAGTAGGCAGTTACACTACTAGCGCTTTGAACATTACGAGTAACATTATTCTTAGTAATTTAATCAAAAGGTAACGATAAAACTGACGAAAACTATTTCTTGCTTATTAATTTACAAAATTCTGGGTATAAGACTACCTAAAATTATCAAACAATCTAATAGTAAATATAAAATTGATTCTAAGCTTAGGTTCCCGTTTTTTTCGTTTGCAAAAAAGTTTATCATAAATGTCTATACACATTTTACTGCTTTAGTAATGTTTATATTTCTCCAACTATGAGTCTGTTTACGGTGTTACCACACCAGTCGATCGATGATAGAATGAATAAGTCACCGTCGATTGAACTGTTTGTTTATTCGATAACCCACCCCGCTCCACTGATCGCTATTTAAAATGTCGTCTAGATGAAATAAGCGATCTATGGCCTTAAAAACGATCGCATCTAGAGTCTTTTGAGCAACAATAATGCGTCCTCTTCCGAATACATTTTAAAATATACTGATGATGAGTCTACAATCACGTCGATTAATTGTCGATCGATGAATAAACAACGTTTTATCGCTAGTATCTGTCGAACAGCTAAATCAAATCGATCGACGTCAATTGACGTCGATTAATGGCATCGATCGACGATCGATCGATTTGTGCGGTAACACCCTCAAGGATAAGTCTCGATGTGCATAAACTTTTAATTAGATTTCTATACAAGTAGACCACGTCGCTAAACGCTGCACGTAAGATGTTTCAATTTAACTTTTTGTTACTCGACTATCTCGGGACTTCAGCAAAGTAAGAAGTAGCTTTACGGCTTTCGCTCCATGCAACCGACCTAAGTGAATGTCTAGAGTGTTTTTGTACATGTAAATTTAAATGTCACATTATCACGTAACGTTTGCTGGAAATTTTATTCAGATCGTACTTGGTATGTCGTGTCACAGTAACATAATGTTACATTTTTTTAAATATATTTATTCTTTAAATACTATTCAACTATTAATAGTTTAGAGAAGGGTTCTTTACCTTTTGAAAAGATGAGCGGAAAAGTTTTTGTTGAAACATATGCCTGATTTACTAAAATCTCCTGCTTTATCCACATATTACTTAAATAATACCCCCAGACTGTATTTCGGTCACGGTGGTTATTCTCAACAGAGAATAGCCATTTAGTCCACGCAGGACAAGATTACAGTACCCGAGTGAACGCCCAAGTACAAGTACATGCTCAATTCCCTCACTTTCAAAGTCTGATGGAACGGTAATCCGACACGACCGGAGTGAGATAAGGCGCAGGACCAACGGGGTTACGTGCTTTCCGAGGCACGGGGCATAACACAACTCCGTGACTCCGGGCTGTTAATGAGAATTTCGACTAGACTTTTGGCCCAACCCGGGATTTGAAACCGGAACCAAATAATCAGCAGTCGCGTTTACAACTAGACAAACGAGGCAGTCAAACATAATAATTTACGATTTATGATTAGTTTACTATGAAATGTTTCACAACACGAATAAAATCGCGGGTATCATAAAATATAATGAAAGAAGACGCGCAATAAAATTTTCTACTTTGTGAAGCTTTGAAAATCTCTTTAGACGTCTGTGATAAATAGAGTTCATCTCAAACGTAGGTATTCGTATTAGGGATGTCCGATCTGAATCGATTTTCTGGAAGATCGATTCACGGCCATACGATCTGCCGATTTTTGAATCGATTCAAGGGTATGCCATCTTCACCCAGATTGATTCGTATGACTATAAGATCGTATGAAAAAATCGTATCAACTAAAACCTAAACATCAACCAAACAGTAACGTCCTAACGTATGAACTGATCTTTGCATACCTATCGTATTGCCGGGGAGGGGGGAGAATAACTAAAACAAAGTTCTTACTTTGTTTTACTGTCTTACCTAGTACCTACACATTAAATGAGAGTAGATTCGAGTTACATCTAAAACGGTAGTATATGAAATATGGAGATCAGTATGATAATATTTTGCTTATTTTATTATCAGGTACCTATGTTAGTGTTATAAGATCTTTCATTCTTTGTATTATTGCCATACGAAAAGTTGAACTGTTCTGTGAGCGTAAACTATTACTTTAAAATATTTTTAATATGGCCACGCCAACCAAATCAAACGCTTGGGCTTTCTTTTTATTAAATGTGACATGGGTGGACAATGTAAAATGTGTAAACAGATGGTTAAAAATGGTAGAAATACGACCAATTTAAAAATCATTTCAAGTCATCACATAGACACTTATTCTGAGCTAAGCAAAATGAAGAAAGTTCAACTACAGCAATTGCCGAAATTGTAAGAATCTATCTTCTATACAAATAAATAAAATTGAAGTGTCTGTTTGTAATGTCAAAATAACAGCTTTCTATATACGGTACTAATAGCTAAAAATAAATTAAAAAAAATCTGTCTGTCTGTTAGTTCGTCTGTCTGTCTGTCTGTTTGTTCCGGCTAATCTCAGAAACGGATGGGATGATTTTGACGGGAATTTCACTGGCAAATAACCCATGTTATTTGGAATAACTTACGCAGCATTTATTTGAAAAAAAAATTAAATGTAGATTAACTGGAATTCAAAATGTAAAACCTGTTTTATACTTTTCAAAAATGATTATTTGGAAAATCTCACTGGATACCGTAATAAGCATTGTTAAAATAAATAATTATGCATGCATACTGTGCTTTTCTTTATTTTTATAAAATTACGATACGATTTTCCGAGATCGAATAAGATCGATTCAATACAATACGATTAAATCTTGAATCGATTCACGAGGTTACGATTCATTACGATCCAGAAGATCGATTCAAAACAAAAAATCGGGCATCCCTAATTCGTATAAATGTGACGCGTCAAGAAAAACGATCTCAAGATGATTAATAACTTTTATCTTTTATTAATAAATGTTAGATATACTTGTTTTAATATTTTTTTTTCTTTGAAAAATATTGCGATTAGTTGCTAAAAATAAGTACGAAACAATAAAATATTGCTTTAAGATAGTTGAGCTATGAAGACTATTTTATGTTCGAAATTTCTTTGCGTTATAGACTTTTTAATACCCGCAGTACAACCAGAGTACCCGACATTTTTTTACACGAAGAAACACTTGGGCATACCTCACAGAATACCAGCGTAAAACAGCAGCTTACTGCTGCTGTGTTTTGTATGGTATGTGTAGAGAACCAGAGACCCTTTTTACTTGAGAAGAGGCATTCCATCTTATTCCTCACGGCTGACAACGCATCTGCATTTTGATTCACAAACGAGGATAAATGTAGATGTGTATGGGCCACAGCAACCACTACTTCTCCCCATCTCACACTCAAGTAAGGCGTACTAAAACACATGGCGCGACTTACTCTGTAGCCTCTAACTTCACCTGTGCCAAGGATTCCCCTATGGGGCCAGGAAAAATATGTATTCAGAAGCACCTAGCCTTCCCGACCCCCGTGGGGCATCTAGTATATGTCTCCGCTGCCAACCACGATTCGCCAGCGGGTGGAAGGGAGAGCGGCGGCTCGCAATACCGGCTCTCCACTACCCCCGAAGCCCCACCACGACTGCATCAACGGTGCAGCCCCGCCAGTCCTTTCCTCCACGAGAGTCATTTAATCAGTCAATCTTTTTAATATATGCTAATGTAGTTATGTAGTCATATATCAATCGCGTTAACCTTGAACATACCTACACAGCATACATTAACTCTCCCGCCTTTCACCAAGACAGCAATAGGCAGGCAGAGTCTTTGGACTTCAATTTATAACCATACAGCCTATAAAAATCCACTATTGAACTTAAGCTTCCCCCATAGATTGTCCCATAGGGCCATAGTCGTCATATTGCCATAGTTGCAACGCTCGCTATCAGCAAGTTGTTGCTACATATTTCCTTTTTCCCTCTGCGGCCTATTACAACACCCATGGGCCGATATGAGGTAGGGGATATTCTAAAACCACCACTATACGTCGTCTCGTGAACGCTTATATTTAGAACTACCCTTCGGCTGTAAAAATCACGATTTTCGGAAATAAGACTAATCTTAGTCGTAAACAATACAGGTAATATAGTATATAAAAAATGATATTATATAAAAAGTGTACGTGTAGATATTTAATTTCTAGTTGAAGCTTTTGATATTGTATAGTTAGTTTTAAAAATTTACTTTAAAAATTTGTAGCGATCAGCATACCTATTAAGTAGGAGTTATAGCAAAAAGAAAGTCAATTTATATTGAGCCTAGATATACATTAACGTCGAAATTTATCTTAAATATTTTAAGAGGAAATTTTTAAAAAAATTTATTAGAAAAATTTTAAAGGAAAGACAATAACAATGCCATGGTTTTCCTAAACGAAAGCGAACGGTATTATTTCTCGCTTTTTGTTCAAAGCCTTACCTGCGAAATCTCACTCCAGGGATACCATTTGTCATAACTACGTTGCCACGTAAAGCTTCAAATTTAAATAATATTTACCATTTTATGGAAATCGGCTTCATGAGGTTCTTTGTTTACCATTCGAAATATGAGTCGAATTGCGACTCACATTAAGTGCGTTAATGCTTTAAATGCAAAATTAAACTACTTGGATTTTAAAATTCTGTTTTTGTACAGATTACGGTCACGTTTTGTAATATAATAATGATATATCATGAAAAAAAGGATACTGGCCATAACTAATAACGGGGCTGCTTGGGCGTGCTTCTTATTCAGGTCAGTGCGGTCCGTAGCCTTATATGGGGCGCCTGCATTGTAGATCTAAAACCTACAGTCTACAGCGGAGAATGTCTATACGGATACGGATATCATGCGATGATACCGCACGATATCCTTGGAGGCGACAACAGTTCTGGCGCGTTTTCGACTCGTAGATATACTGGCGGATATGGCTCGACTCAACGAGGAGCGCTGTGTCTGCAGACGCGTTATTGGCGCTATCCTGCCGGTCTTCGAAGCCTGGATGCAGCGACGAGTAGGGGGACTTGCATACAGACTCACACAAATAATTAACCGGCACGGGTGCTTTGGTGATTATCTGTGTAAGATTGGACGCGAAGCGACGGCAAACTGTCGGCGGGACCAGAACCCCACGTCCCATACGCTTGCGGTTTGCCCGGCGTGGGAATGGGAGCGGACGATCCTAACGAGCCGGGTCAGTCGGAACCTCTACCTGCCAGCAGTCGTATCGGCGATGCTGGCCGATGGCTATAGCCACCTTCTGTGTCCGTAATGGTCCGGAAGGAGGCTCAAATCAAAAAATCGGATAAGGACAAACCCCACTCGGAGACGACGCCATCAAAACGTTCGTCACGGTCCTCCCCTTAAAGATGGTGTTCCCCTAGTAGAAACGGGGCCGCTGGGGTTGCAGGCAATTAGGGCGGGTGCCTGAATGCCCAGTAACGTAACCTCCCAGGAGAACGATGGCACGGAATTGGTCCCGAGACATCAAGATAGCACCGCGAGAGTGTTGGGGCAGTAAGTACTGCCCCCGGGACGTGCTTCCAATAAAGGAAAGCGAGAGAGTGGCCCCGGTTGCGTTCCGAACGGAGATCCCGGGACCCCTTGTATACGCTGATGGATCTACCGTAGGGTTTTAGCCGGTAGGAGTCCGGCATTACCTTCCCCCGCAGATAAAAGTATCCGTGAGGATTTTACTACGAATAAAAAGGTTACGTTATTTTATAAAAACATAACTTTTTTTCTTAGAATTAACTACTATTGTCAATATTAAGTTACATTACTTATTACTGTTATTTATTCTGTAGTTACAGCTGAACTGAGTAAGTGGCGCAAATAAGAGTCTCTGAGAGATGACTACATATTTGTGCCATTTGCTGTAGAGACTATCGGTCCGTGGCGTCCACGTGCGGTGAAGTTCCTAAAAGAACTCCATCCGCGGCTGGCCGTTGCTGCTGGTGATAAGAGGGCTGGTTCTTTTCTCGCTCAACGGCTAAGTATAGCCACTCAGTGGGGAAACAGTCAGCGTTCTTGGCACGATACGGCGGGGAGTAGGACTATATGATAATTAAGTTTCTAATTTTTTTAATTATTATAGTTTTTTTTTGGATACATTTAATTGTTATAATTATAATAACAAAATTAAGTTACATATTGTTTATTTACACAGGTTAATCTCGCGACAAGCTTTTATATCATATAAATTGTGCAATGAAACATATTGACGGACTTGAAAAGTTTATTTAAAAAAATATTATTAATTTATTTTTTATTTTTTAGTTATTGCTGGGCGTATTTCTAAGTCTGTTCATTTCATTTAATGCGTCATTGTTGGTTATTGATCGTCATTTTAGACCCGCCATCTTAGATTCGCAATCTTAGATTTTTTTATCGTCAGCAGTTCAACCACGTCCTTTTCCTTCCACCATCGAACTATCCCTAACCTTTGCTAAGATATAACTCTTTAAAATTGGTATCTTGTTTTTTGCCGTTTTGAATTTTTTTCCCATCGCTAGACTTTTCTGGTGTAGGTCGATAATAGCTAAGACACGACCCCGCCAAGAATTGCCGTTCCGTCAGGCAGTAGTACATCATCTCCTGGAAAAGCTGAACGCGGCCGTCATTTTATTAGTATTCTTCTCAGCGAACCCATACTTATATTTTACATCCATATCATGGGGGTGCATATATAAAATCACAGTCCGCCATCTTTTGGAGTCAACCACATTGGATTTAGAGTAACATCATTTCATTGTATTCTTCTCAGCAATCTCTTTCATTTGGTACCCATATCATAGGAGTGCATAAAAAATAACTAGTCCGCCATCTTGGGCAATCCGCCATACTAAATTTAAAATGACGTCATTTAGCTAACCATGCATTGTCTAAAATAAGCATGTGTGCAAAATTTGAGCTCAGTCGGTTGAGGATATCTACTATAAAATTCAGTTGCATCATTTGAACTTAAAAAACATAGGCTTTAAATTAAAAAATTTATCTATATATAATCTATGACAAATTTTTGGAGGAGCGAATCGAAATAAAAATACAAAATTAAATATCAAAGTTATTTTTTATATTCATATGCTCTTGAAATAGATCGTAATACAGTTGCGTTTTCAAATTTTCTTTTCCAGAAATAATTTTTAGTGAGCTTCAAGCCTGGAAACATCCAGAATACGTGTTCACAGGATATGACGGCGACTATTTCAAGCTGTTGGGAAATGCCTAAAATCATCAATTGATAGATTTAAATAGTAATAATTAATAAAAAATACTTAACTTTAATTTATAACACCTGAACTTAATATTTTTAACATAGTTCAGATTGTTTTCTCGAAGTTACGACAAATTAATTGTAGAATAGAATGACGCAGTTATTTTTATTAAAAGTGAAAATGGACAATGTAATATTTTAAGAATTTCCATACCAATAAAAGAAAGTCGATTACTTTGTACAAAAACTGAATCCGTAATAGCCATCCGATGGGAATCCATTACTCATTCGTTGTCAAAAAAGGTAATTTTAAGGAAATCATTATTCTGAATCAATGTTTGCTATTCAAAACCATTTTTATTTAAAAAAAATAATAATTTTTACATTATTATTGGAAATTAATAGCCATTCAATAAAAAATTTAACTATTCAAAAGCAAGTTGTATCCGTCAAGATAATATTGTATTTGGCTGTACCAATGCTGATGATGAATATTGTATTTAATAAGATTCTTTTAGAATTAGTTAAGATAAAGTAAAAAATAATATTTGTACTAAATATTTCTCCCTGGCAATGTTCTGTAAATTATTGTCCGGTTTATTTGATAAAACTGCCATATTAAATCACTAAAACAAAACACATGTATAAAATGCGTTGCTTTCCTGTAACGCTTTATTTTATGTTTCGTGGATAATGAGTTTCAATTTATTGGAATTTATTATCGTGACACTCTAAATTAACAAACACATTACAAATCATCAAATCAATAACGTAGCGTACGTGCTTAATGTGTATTGAAGCCGACCTAATTGGATTTGCAAACCAATTAGTGCTTAACATTCACCCCATTATCCATGAAACGTTCAATATATTGTAAAGTTACTTCTGTGATAGCCCTAGATGATATATATATATATATATATATATATATATATATATATATATATATATATATATATATATATATATATATATATATATATATTATCAACTCTATAAATTCCAGTTTTTAAATAACCTTCATACAATACTCGTCGAGTCATATAAATGGTTGTATAGCACAAATGGGGCAGTTCAACAGGGGAAGGATCACGCTCCACAGAGTAGCAGCGTGAAACAGCAGCTTAATACTGCTTCGTATAAAATGTGTTTCGTATGTTGAGTCTAGAAAACTGAAGACTTTTTTACTGGAATCGAGGCATTCCATCTTAGTCCTCAGGGGTGACGACGACGCATTTGCATTTTGATCCTTAATTGAGAATAGATGTAGATGTTTATGTGTCACAGCATCCAATTACCATCAAGTGGTTGTGAGCTCGTTCGTGACCCTTATTCAATAAAAAACACTACTATTAGAATAAAATTGATTTACATTATACACGTAATGTAATATGTTGTTATTTATCACAATGGCCATTAATTAGTAAGAAAAAATATATTACATAAAATTCATTCATTAATTGATAGGCTGTGATGAATATCACAGCCTATCAAATATCCATTAATCACCACGGACCTCCCCCATATAGAATATTGGCCATAATTTATTCGTTTGGCAAGGGTGTTGGCCACCGCATTTTTTATTATTTTGTGTTGCTATCGAGAAAACTGTGCTGCCCATCTTCTGTTTCACTTTCCTTTATTTGATTCTCTTACCCTGCCACTAAACGGCTCGTTTTTGTTATATTTCATAAATATATTAAATAGTTTCACATATTTTTGTATGATACTTCATCATCATTATCATTACAGCCATTCGCAAGGCTACTGCTGGACATAGGTCTCGCCCAAGGAACGCGACAAAGCATGGTCCTGTGCCACCTGCATTCATCGACTTCCTACATGTCTTACCAGGTCGTCACTCCATCTAGTGGCGGACCGCTCTACACTTCGCCTACCGGTACGAGGCTGCCACTCGAGAACATTTCTTCCCAACGGCTGTCGATTCTTCGAGCTATATGGCCGCCCCATTGCCACTGCAGCTTACAAACCGTTGGACTATGTCTGTCACTCTGGTTCTCCCGCGAATATCCTCATTTCTAAGTTTATCACGCAGAGAAACCCTAAGCATAGCCCTTTCCATAGCTCGGTGAGCGACTTTGAGCTCTCATATACGGCCAACAGTGATACCGCTTCTCAAATCTATAAGTCGTCACTGGCAACACGCACTGGTTGTACAATCCTGTTTTTAAGTTTTGAGGTAGGTGTACCTGACGAGATGATGTTCGTAATCATCGAACGCTGCCCAGTCGAACTACTTATATTTATATTTTTGTATATCCCTATTTATTACACTAACTTTAATAAAGAAAGTTAAAACCAAAAAAGTTGCTATAATCTTAATGTTTAAAGAAAATGTCTTGTGACCAGACGCTTATAAACAAGAAAACTACGTAAAAATTCCCAATTGACTGATCTATAATAAAAATTACATTTTTTGTTTATTGATTAAATAGCTTTCGTTAAATAGAATAATATTCATTCAGGTATTTGGATTATTTTAATAAATATATAACCCGATTTAAAAAAAAATATTATAAGAGTTCGAAATCAACAGATAAGCCTACAAACCAACTTATGGTGAATGTGAGTTGTGTGTGAATGTTAACTTAGGACCAAGATGTAATGCTTAATGGCATAGAGTACTTATACTAACTTAATTTGACTACTTGGTCGCTCTAGTGGTCGTAAGCGGGACTGCCGATCATGTGATCCCGGCTCGAGCCAAAATCAGTTATTGGGTTTTTCTATCAAGAAATTCTCAACGGCAGTCCAAAGTTGGCGATGTTTCACAACAATCCCTTGGCCCTGCGCCGTATCTCTATCCTGTCGTACGAGAGTGCCCTCCCATCGAATTACGAGAATAAGTGAATAGAGCATACATATGCTTGCACACACACTCGTGCACACACAGTCTCCGTTGAGACTGGCTGCAGTACCAGAAATATTGTATGGAGGACGTCATACTTGATCCCTTACAAATCAAACTGGAATACGAAGTAAATTATTATATTATTACTCTTATTAAGATTATTTACTCTTTTGATGAAAATCACTTTATATATTTTTGCTGAAATTAGAAAAAAAAGTTTTTATTTATTGAAATTACCAAATCACAATATTTGAGCAAAATTTAAATATAGCTAGAACATGTGTTTTTACCGTATCTGTATCCTCTGAATTCCCTCGGGTAGTGATGGTATATTGAGTTCATAAATGTGAATGCTAATGGGCCAGTCGTTTAAACAGCTAACTTGCAACGATGAAACTTCCGTTAGTCGCGTCATGTTTCTTCAATGCATTATATATATTATTAACTAAAGGCAGCCATGTTTTTCTTAATGATTATTTTGATTTTGTAGTACTCTTAACAGTGGTACAGCCAAGTGGTAGCTTTTGCTGTCGCACGGATGGGCCAGCTCGAACCGGTGTGGTACCACGACCTCACAGAATACCAGCGTGAAGTAGAGGTTTACCTCTGCGTTGCGCTTGGTGAGTGCAGGTGGCCGGAGGCCCAATCCCCCCCCCCCCCCCATCAACATGGTAGTGGAATTAAATAAAAGACTATCCCAGGAGGGTACCAGCACCCCTGGAGAATCCCTCGCTGAGCATCCACGACCAAACTACTTCACTCCTGAGCGTGTGTGCTCAGGCTGCCCCGCGTATTCTGGGGGGGCAAAATTCCGCTCGCGACTATTGCTGCTCGGGGCAAGCGGAGCAATACAACCAAGGCGACCCCTGTAACGCTATCCGTGAATTTTTGCAACATCAGGGGACTTCATTCCAACCTTAACGCTGTCCATTACCATCTAGAGACGGCGATGCCGGCTTTGCTCTTTTTAACCGAGACTCAGGTGTCCTCTCCGGCCGATACTTCATATCTCTCTTTCCCGGGGTACAAATTGGAACACTCCTTTGTGCCCCGGGCTGGAGTTTGCGTATACGTCAGAGAGGAAATCTGTTTTCAACGCCTCGGCAGTCTTGAAGGTACGGACCTGTCCATCCTATGGCTGCGCGTAGACAGCGACGACCATCCCCGCCTCTACGGGTGCCTCTATAGGTCCCATAGCGGTAATGCCGACACAGACCGACTCATCGACCACGTCCAAGTGGCTGCAGACTCCGAGCTACAACAGGTCCCATCCGCAGAGATCGTGATACTCGGTGATTTTAACGCCCACCACGCTGAATAGCTTGGTTCTCGTTTAACCGATCATCTGTCTATGACTTTGCTTTGGCATATGGTCTAACACAACTGGTTACTTCGCCTACGCAGATCCCAGATGTGGAAGACCATGTACCTTCCCTGTTGGACCTTCTGCTGACTTCTCATCCGGACGGATATCAGGTCTCCGTCGATGCTCCTCTGGGCTCTTCGGACCATTGTCTGATCCGGAGTACGGTGCCACTCACGCTCCAATTGCAGATGCGATCTGCAGCTTGCCGCCGTGTTTGGCACTATAGGTCAGCTGATTGGGACGGGATGCGGTCTTTTTTTGTATCCTACCCTTGGGGGCGGGTTTGCTTCTCGCCGGAAGATCCCGGCGTTGTTGCCGATTCTGTTGCTGATGTGGTACTTCAGGGTATGGAACTTTTTATTCCATCCTCTGTGGTGTTTATCGGTGGCAGATCCCAGCCATGGTTTGGTCGCTCCTGTAAAATAGCATCACGCTATAAGCAGGAGTGCTACCGGGCCTGAGCTGACGCATCAACGTCTTGGGATGTAAACACCAGCGCATTTAAAAAGAAGTATAACTCCGCCTCCAGGTCCTTCAAAAGCGTCAATGCCAAGGCAAGGTCTGAGCACATCGGCAGAATTGGCGAGAAGCTAGTTCGCCTTCCTTCGGGAACCCGTGCATTCTGGTCTCTCGCCAAGGCTATCCAAGGGAACTTCTGTCAGCCATCTCTTCCATCTCTGCACAGAGAGGACGACTCACTGGCCCATGCCGCTAAGGAGATTTGTTGAGCTCTCTTTTTGCGTCCAACTCGACTCTAGATGACGGGGGGAACACACCGCCGACCATACCGCGATGTGAGTGCTCCATACCGGATGTGCGGTTTACACAGCGCTCGGTTCGCAAAGCATTCTTCTCCCTGGACGTCAGCAAGTCGAGTGGGCCCGATGGAATCCCTCCCATTGTGCTGAAGACGTGTGCTCCGGAGTTGGCACCGGTTTTAACGCGTCTTTTCCGGTACTCCTACTCCCAAGGCGTAGTCCCGAATTCATGAAAGACAGCTTTAATCCACCCGATCCCTAAAAAAGGCGACCGCTCAGACCCGTCCAACTACAGGCCTATTGCCATCACCTCCTTGTTCTCCAAAATAATGGAATCCATTATAAACTGCCAGCTCATGAGCTACCTTGAGGATCACCAGCTGATTAGTGACCGCCAGTACGGTTTGGACATAGCGAAGGCCTTCGATCGGGTCTGGCACAAAGCGCTTCTTTCGAAGCTTCCTTCCTATGGACTTCCCGAGAAATTGTGCAAATGGATCACCAGTTTCCTTGCTAATCGGAGCATCAAGGTCGTAGTAGACGGTGCATGCTCTGATTTCAAGCTTATCAACGCTGGCGTTCCACAAGGCTGCGTGCTATTACCAACGCTGTTTCTCCTGCATATTGTAACGAACCCCCCCCCCATCTTTTTTCTTTTCTACTATATCCCACTTATACTTGTATTTCTTTAGAATCTATATCTGTAAGATATATAAATACATCTAATTTACGTGACCAGTATAACTTGATCTTTCTAAAGGTTTAAATATAGGCCGTTTAATAAATTTATGGCGTGATCGTCTTAGTTAGGACCCTTTTTTACGTTGTGTTTGTATAGTAACTTAGTTCTTTTAGGTGTATCTTGGAAGAATGAATATTCACGACAGCAATCGAAAGCTGTTGGTAGAGTCTTATAAGCTAAAGAACCCCGTTCACGAAGACAGAGCTCAAAAAGGTTAAGAACAATAAATTGTCCCTATTCCACTTGTATCTGGTTCACAACAGTCAATTCCTTATTAATTAATCCCTTCCCGCTTGGAAAAGGCTCACAATATTTATATCAAATACCAGTTACAAGGGCTTCGCTCTCCCACATTTTAAAAAAAATGTGGAGGAGGTACACGGCCCCACACACGCCGCGCACGGTGAGCGCCAACCATTTTAATGCGCTCCCCCCGAAGGGTACGCAAAGTTGGGAACTGGACCGTAGTCCACAGCAAAATAACTGGCGAACCAGTAAAAGAGGACTTGGCCCCTTGACAGTGCGTAAGCACAAACATCGACCGAAGTCGCGCATGTCAATGCGTGTAAACGCCATACAGAATTAGATCAAATCCAGCCACAGTGAATGTACGTCACACGGGTTAGGCAACAATAGGCACACTGACCATAAAAAGCCTTCCGTGAGCGCCACCACCTGCCAGACCGCCGTTCCTGCAGACGTGATGTAAGTGTAAGGCATCACCACCAATTGCATGGTCAGCACGGCCAATTGGCCGCAGAGCGTGTCATGAGTCTACCGCTCACCTCAAGGGTATGGGGTCCCACGTTGCGCGGCTTTCGGCCGCAGCCTTGAGAGCCTCCTCAGATTCTCCCTCCAGCTACCACCCGCATGAGGTCAACACATATGCTCCACCAACCAATACAATGGCAGATATAGCCAATAGGCAGTTATAAGATAATATTAATAATTCGCCATCAGAAAGGGTTTGTGTCACTGACGTTGAGTATATGCATTTTTCGATCATGTTTGTCTCACCCACCAACAAGTTGCCTTTAATCTCTCAAAGGTGGGAACTTTATAGAGATATATTATTAAGTTGTTATATAAAACATCATGGAGGGCAGACAGTCTGCAGCCCCGCAATGAAGGGACCCGACTTGGGCAAAGCTACTTAGGTTGTGAGTCAAACCAAGACGCAGAGAGCGCCATTGAGAATAGCGACCCGCCAAACAACCATCGTAGAGACGCAATGCTACAGAATGCAACAAGCATCAATACGACTATCGTCGGGCTTACACCATCCCAAGGTCCCCCATACAGTCCCAGCAGACATCACCACCCGCATACCTCCATCGACCAGAACCACAAGATGCATCAAATCAGGTGCAGCACACCCGCAGATCCATCACAAGACACAATACTGCAAGTAGCAGTAAGCATCAATGCAACTATCATACGGATGGCGCCCCCTCACAACACACCCACATGATCCCTATCGACTTTGGTAACAAAATTTGATAATGATGTTAACTAAAAATACCACTAACGTATCATAGTAGTACGGTACTAAGACGTCAGTAGCCAAAACTCCACGTATCATAGCGCTATTGCACTAAGACATGAAGTTGAGTATGCTTGCTGCACTTAAAAGTACTACCAAACACACTCACCCTAATCCGAAAGATAGCCGACGTATCATAACGCTATGCGCTAAGACGCCGCCCACAACCGGTAGGGGTGTGCGATGTCCACGGGCAAGTCGTATTGCTACAACAAACCCGCTTACCTCCGGCACTAAGATGATATGTCTAGGACACATCGGTTAGTGAGTCCAAGTTTACCTCGGTCTCAGAGGCTGCGAAGCAACCTACACGCCACTATAATAATCCTTTTCAAGTCCCATTTCTTTCAATATAATGCTTTTACATATTTGAGACCTTCCACATATTTGCTTTATTTCATAGACCATACTACTGTATGTCTTATTCATATGGGACTTCAAGTCATAACTCTGCTATCATAATGCTTATGCATCATAGAGACCTTCTATATTAATGCTTTGGTTCGTCAGACCTTACTATGTTAAGTCCCTAATATAGGACTAGTCATTGTGCAACCTTAGTACTAGCAGTCGGTCAGCCGACCACCCCATATATATGTACAACCTTGGGTATGTGTCTCCGACAACGCCCCAATATAAGGGAACATTACAAGAACACGTTCATTAACTTACTTAACTAACTTCATCAACTTAGAAAATTTTAATCCATTTTTTCTATTATATTACAAATGTTATTTATCTTTGTTATTGCAATATAATCGCCTTGTATTTATATGATTTGATATATTTTAAACATTTTAAGCAGGTTTTCAATAAATTTAGAGATTTTTTGAGACATTTTATGCGTTTACTAATATATATAATATTCAATATTCCAAATGGATATTTTTGAACTCTATGCTTATTATTTGCATTTTATTGTTTAAATTATAATTTCTATGACATTTTTAAATGTCTGTATAATGAATTTAATTATTATTTATTAATAATAATTATGAGGCGTCACAATCCACCCCCAAATTTTATGTTAATGATCCACATAGTGGAGTCGTTAATATAAAATTTTAGTATTTTGAGAGCATATACACTACACTCAAATAATTGTTTATATATCTGTTCTTTCCTCTTTTAATCTGTTACAATATGGCATATGTTATCAAATCCCCCTGCCCCAGGGAATGGCCGCCACCAACACCCCTTCAACCACAATTATCACAATGTGATAACACCATAATTCAAGTTATTGTATATCGTGTTGTTAATAAAGTTTGCAGTCAATTGTCGATTTCTTATTTTATTAATTTATCTTTAAATCTTTGAAACATTATTTTGATAGTGTCACACTTTATGTGCATACAATCCAGTTTGATATTTGTTGAGGTCAGTTCGATACCACATAGGATAAATGTGTTTGAGCCATTCGCCCTGACCCAACTCCCATATTTATTTTAATAAAAATGATTACAAAATTATCTTACGATCTATATTTACAACTCTTCATTATATATTAACAACGTTCTACTATCATATAACAAATCTCTTGCTCATAACTTTAATAATTTTAGACCTTTAACTTAAACAATTATTTCCATGGGCCACCCACAAAACCCTTTTATGTTACAATATTTATTTAATTATTTTAATTTATACAAAAAGAAATTATTATTTAAAATATTTTAATAAGTGAATAGCATTAAAAATTCCTCTAATTTCGTTTGTCTCTGGATTTGCTAAGGTATATACATTGTCAAATGGTACGGCTGCTATTACATAAGGTCCTTCATATGCCAAATTGAACTTACTCATAACTTTATTATCAGCGTCTGATCTACTAGATCTTGAAATTTTTACTAAGTCACCAATATTATATTTTATTAATCTATTTCGCTTATCAAATTTTATGTTTCTTATTCGACTTGCCTCTTTTAAATTTTTACGCACTTGTTGTCTAATTTGTTCGACATTATGTTTTTCTTTGCTTTTGGAAATTACTTTGTCAAAAGACATCTCATTAGACTCACCATAAAGAATTTCACAAGGCGTGAAGCCTGTACTATTGAGATAAGAATTATTATACAATTCTTCTAACTTCGGCAATATTAATGCCCAATCTTTGTGGTTAGTATGACAAAGCGTCCTAAATAATCTGCTCAACTCTTTATTTACTCGCTCTGTTGTATTTGGTCTAGGATTTCTAACTGTGGTATATATTGGCTTTATATTTAAATCTCTGATTGATTGTTTCCAGTGATTACTTACGAACTGTTTTCCATTATCTGTCATTATTGCCTTGGGCTTTATAATCTCAACAAAATGCTTTACTTTTGTTACAACAGACTTTGCTGTTGACTGTTTTAAAAGATATAATTTGATAAATTTACTGAATGAATCTTGAATGACAAATATGAAAGTGTACCCAAAGGTACCTGATACAAGTGGTCCATATAAGTCTGCCATGACTATATCGCCAATGTTTTCTGTTATTATAGATTTGCAGGGACCCACATATGTTATATTGCTTTTCTTAGATAACTCACATATATGACAAGCCCTTAATTGGTTTTTAATATCTTTTGTTAAACCTTTCCAAAAGAATCTGTCTCTCACATATTTAATTACCTTATAGGGTCCTTGATGACCCATTTCGACATGCACTTGATTTATAATATCTTGTCTCAATGCTTTAGGTAAATATATTACTTCTTGTAAATTCGTTTTGTAATATAATACATCATTTTTCAAACTATATCTTTTAAATTTATTGTTTTGTTTTATTATGGAAGTATTTAATGTCTTTAACTTTTCAATAATAGCCAACGACTCTGAATCTTGTAATTGATATACTGTTAAGGATTTTAATTTTTCTATCAACTCAATATTCGGTTCGCTCTCTGTGTAAGCAATTTCTAAACTATTATTTTTATCCTCTTGTATTAAATCGCCATCAGGAGGATAACGTGATAGCACATCTGCAACAATATTACGTCTACCCGATATATGCTGTACTTCATAATTAAATTGTTCTATATACAAAATCCATCGGGTTACTCTACCATTGAATAACTTCATATTATTAATAAACAATAATGCTTTATGATCAGTTAGTATTATTACTTTACTGCCCCGCAAATATGTTTCAAATTTCTTTAGGCAGCTTATTACAGCATAAAACTCTTGTTCAGTAACAGACCAATTTAATTCGGGGCCTTTTAAGGCTTTACTATAATAGCCTAAAATTCTCATTTCATTATTATCATCTATCTGATATAGTACTCCGGCCATACCCACAACACCGGAACAATCTGTTTGTAAATAATACGGCTTATTAAAGTCTGGATGATGCAATTGTATTGTATTAATAAATTGTTGTTTTATAAAATCAAATGCCTTCTGTTCTTTACCGCTCCATTGGAACTTTCGTCCCTTTTTAAGTAATTCACAGAGCGGTATTATGCTCTCGCTGTAATTTGGTATAAACCTTCTATAAAAATTGCATAGACCTAAAAAGGCCCTTAATTGTTTAATCTTTTTAGGTGCTGGAAACTCTTGGATCGCTCGAATCTTATCGGGATCTGTCTTTATGCCTTCTGTTGAAATTATAAAACCCAGCATTTTAATTTCTTTACAAATAAATTCACATTTCTGCAAGTTGCACGTTAAGCCAGCTTTGTTCAATTTACTTAAAACAATATCAATGTGCTCCAAATGTTTATCTAACGTTCCTGTTGTAATAATGGCTAGATCATCTAAATAGATCACACAAAGTTCTTGGACTTCTGGTCCTAATATTAAATTCATGGCTCTGCTAAAGCTTCCTACTGATGTTTTTAATCCTTGCGGCAAAACATTATATACATATGACTTTCCATTGAATGTGAATCCAGTATATTTTCTACCATCTTTATTTATTGGAATTTGAAAATATGCATTATTTAAGTCAATGGTAGTGATATAATTCGCTCCGTGAAATGAATTCAAAACATCTAATTGTATAGATGGTTTCTCTGTTTCTGCAACCATTTTCTTATTTATGCTTCTGGCATCAAGCAGAACTCTAATTGAGCCGTCTTTTTTAAGAGTGAATGTCAATGGACTACTGTAAGGCGTTGATGTCCTTGTGATGATACCAGCTTGTTCCATTTCATTTAACTTTTCTTCCATTTTCGCTCTATATGCATATGGAATGGGATAGGACCTAGTAACTATAGGTTCATCATCGATCATTTCAATTTTATGCTCATAGCAATTGGCTCTTCCCAATTTGCTCGAAAACATATTCTTATGCTTTTCCAAAACCTTACTAAGTTTTGCCCTTTCAGAGACCTCCAATGTAGATCCTATTTTTATATTTATTAAGGGATCATCGGTACATTGTTTGATGCAGTTATTATGTAATACAGATTTATTATTATATTTGAAAGGTATAAAGTAGTCTTTGTTTTTCACTTTAAATTCTATTCCAACAGTAGTATTTCTCAAATCAATCAATATTTTATTTCTCTTGAGCCAGTCAAAGCCTAATATTAAAGGTCTTATTAAATTACCTACAATTAAAGTTTGTGTTTCAAAGACTACTTCATCTATCTTTATAGGCAATATGATCATCTGTTGTATTTTTGTGCTGCGCTGCCCAACAGCACCTTTTATTTGCATTGCTTTAACTGGCATTATTGATATTTTACGATTATGTTCTTTAATTTGTAAATATAAACTTTCTGAAATGCATGTAACATCGCTCCCAGTGTCGAGGAGCGCGTCTATTTCTTTGTCAAATATTGAAACTTTAATTTCAGATCTCATATTCCCTATAAATTCCCTTTGATATTTATCTTCGTCTTCCTCGAAGACGGTTTGCACGAATAACTCCGTTATGGGCAAGTCCGACCTGGCTTTTAAGGTGTTTAATATGCTATTTACATTGTCGTTATAACCAAGGCCTTCTCTGTTAAAATTTGCTTTTAAAGTAATAGGTTTTCGCAACCCTCTATTGTTTTTACCCAATGTTTGACCAGGTCGCCAACCCAGTTTTAATAACATGTTTAATGCTTTGTTCCCTTTTACATTGTAAGGGGTCGAATCGGGAACTAGTTCGACCTCTACAGCTCTAAATTTGGCTCAGGGGCCGTAACATCAGGTTGGTCATTAGTGAAATGTATTTCATGTACTTCATTAACCTTCTTTTTTCCCTCTTCGGGTTTACGCCATGTTTTGTATGATCGTTGTATTTCTTTATGTTTTTGCTCCGTATTATTATTAAACTTCCTCCTTTTCTCATTATAGTAAGGTTCACGACCTTCATCTTGTTTGTCGATGTCATCTAAGTTTCTTAAGAAATCTGTCGTGTCTATTATTGTCTCAATTTTAGCTATTCTCCATAATTGCTGCACAGTTTTAGGATAATGTCTGATGACATCAGTTACTAATTGTTTTTCAGGTATCGGATATGATAATGTTTGTGCCTTCTCAACCACATAAAGAAAATAACTAACCATGGTGGGGTGTGTACTTCTATTCCATTTATTTTGCACAAGGAATCTCTTTACTTTATTTTGTTCTTCTTCACCCCAAAACACTCTTAGGAAGTCAGCTTTAAAATCATCAAAAGTTGTCCAACGCACATTATTAATGCGAGCCCAATACTTGGCTTCACCTACTAAGCACTCTTGTGCAATCGAAATTTCGAGACCATTAGATGGAACTTTCTTTAAATAATTGGTGAGATCTTCCAAAAATGATACTGGATGAGTATTTCCATTTCCAAATTTCGGCTTTTCTATTGTTACATTATGTACATTATATACAATATTTTGTCTAGGATCATTTACATGAGAGGTGCTCGCTCCGGACACCTCTCCTTGATTTATTTTAATTTGGTAATCTTTCGTTTGGTTAATAAATTTTTCCTCAAGATCCTTTATTTTAACCTCAAAGGTTTTCACTGCATTCTTAATTAATTTCTGAAGCATTTTCATCTCATCTTTAGACTTAGCCTTAATGGAGGTTGATTTTTTCTTATTTTTAGCCATTTTTAATTTTTATTACCACTTTTTTTTTTTTTTACACCTGTTGTGTCCTTCACTTCGTCTAATTGAGTCTTTCCACTTATTTCACTTTTTATTATTTCGCTCCGTTATGCACACACCTCCTATATTATTACTCCATTTTAATATTTAAGCCCCACCCCCAGACTCTCAACCACCCCCAGCAAACACCACTCTCCTAGACACCTCTCCATTTCACGGACAATAAATTGTAGGCATATAGCCTACCTCATAATTTTATATTACCGGCCTCCTATTTAAAATTTAACCTCCATCCTGGTCACGGCACCAAATTGTAACGAACCCCCCCCCCCATCTTTTTTCTTTTCTACTATATCCCACTTATACTTGTATTTCTTTAGAATCTATATCTGTAAGATATATAAATACATCTAATTTACGTGACCAGTATAACTTGATCTTTCTAAAGGTTTAAATATAGGCCGTTTAATAAATTTTGGCGTGATCGTCTTAGTTAGGACCGTTTTTTACGTTGTGTTTGTATAGTAACTTAGTTCTTTTAGGTGTATCTTGGAAGAATGAATATTCACGACAGCAATCGAAAGCTGTTGGTAGAGTCTTATAAGCTAAAGAACCCCGTTCACGAAGACAGAGCTCAAAAAGGTTAAGAACAATAAATTGTCCCTATTCCACTTGTATCTGGTTCACAACAGTCAATTCCTTATTAATTAATCCCTTCCCGCTTGGAAAAGGCTCACAATATTTATATCAAATACCAGTTACAAGGGCTTCGCTCTCCCACATTTTAAAAAAAAATGTGGAGGAGGTACACGGCCCCACACACGCCGCGCACGGTGAGCGCCAACCATTTTAATGCGCTCCCCCCGAAGGGTACGCAAAGTTGGGAACTGGACCGTAGTCCACAGCAAAATAACTGGCGAACCAGTAAAAGAGGACTTGGCCCCTTGACAGTGCGTAAGCACAAACATCGACCGAAGTCGCGCATGTCAATGCGTGTAAACGCCATACAGAATTAGATCAAATCCAGCCACAGTGAATGTACGTCACACGGGTTAGGCAACAATAGGCACACTGACCATAAAAAGCCTTCCGTGAGCGCCACCACCTGCCAGACCGCCGTTCCTGCAGACGTGATGTAAGTGTAAAGCATCACCACCAATTGCATGGTCAGCACGGCCAAATGGCCGCAGAGCGTGTCATGAGTCTACCGCTCACCTCAAGGGAATGGGGTCCCACGTTGCGCGGCTTTCGGCCGCAGCCTTGAGAGCCTCCTCAGATTCTCCCTCCAGCTACCACCCGCATGAGGTCAACACATATGCTCCACCAACCAATACAATGGCAGATATAGCCAATAGGCAGTTATAAGATAATATTAATAATTCGCCATCAGAAAGGGTTTGTGTCACTGACGTTGAGTATATGCATTTTTCGATCATGTTTGTCTTACCCACCAACAAGTTGCCTTTAATCTCTCAAAGGTGGGAACTTTATAGAGATATATTATTAAGTTGTTATATAAAACATCATGGAGGGCAGACAGTCTGCAGCCCCGCAATGAAGGGACCCGACTTGGGCAAAGCTACTTAGGTTGTGAGTCAAACCAAGACGCAGAGAGCGCCATTGAGAATAGCGACCCGCCAAACAACCATCGTAGAGACGCAATGCTACAGAATGCAACAAGCATCAATACGACTATCGTCGGGCTTACACCATCCCAAGGTCCCTCATACAGTCCCAGCAGACATCACCACCTGCATACCTCCATCGACCAGAACCACAAGATGCATCGAATCAGGTGCAGCACACCCGCAGATCCATCACAAGACACAATACTGCAAGTAGCAGTAAGCATCAATGCAACTATCATACGGATGGCGCCCCCTCACAACACACCCACATGATCCCTATCGACTTTGGTAACAAAATTTGATAATGTTGTTAACTAAAAATACCACTAACGTATCATAGTAGTACGGTACTAAGACGTCAGTAGCCAAAACTCCACGTATCATAGCGCTATTGCACTAAGACATGAAGTTGAGTATGCTTGCTGCACTTAAAAGTACTACCAAACACACTCACCCTAATCCGAAAGATAGCCGACGTATCATAACGCTATGCGCTAAGACGCCGCCCACAACCGGTAGGGGTGTGCGATGTCCACGGGCAAGTCGTATTGCTACAACAAACCCGCTTACCACCGGCACTAAGATGATATGTCTAGGACACATCGGTTAGTGAGTCCAAGTTTACCTCGGTCTCAGAGGCTGCGAAGCAACCTACACGCCACTATAATAATCCTTTTCAAGTCCCATTTCTTTCAATATAATGCTTTTACATATTTGAGACCTTCCACATATTTGCTTTATTTCATAGACCATACTACTGTATGTCTTATTCATATGGGACTTCAAGTCATAACTCTGCTATCATAATACTTATGCATCATAGAGACCTTCTATATTAATGCTTTGGTTCGTCAGACCTTACTATGTTAAGTCCCTAATATAGGACTAGTCATTGTGCAACCTTAGTACTAGCAGTCGGTCAGCCGACCACCCCATATATATGTACAACCTTGGGTATGTGTCTCCGACAACGCCCCAATATAAGGGAACATTACAAGAACACGTTCATTAACTTACTTAACTAACTTCATCAACTTAGAAAATTTTAATCCATTTTTTCTATTATATTACAAATGTTATTTATCTTTGTTATTGCAATATAATCGCCTTGTATTTATATGATTTGTTATATTTTAAACATTTTAAGCAGGTTTTCAATAAATTTAGAGATTTTTTGAGACATTTTATGCGTTTACTAATATATATAATATTCCATATTCCAAATGGATATTTTTGAACTCTATGCTTATTATTTGCATTTTATTGTTTAAATTATAATTTCTATGACATTTTTAAATGTCTGTATAATGAATTTAATTATTATTTATTAATAATAATTATGAGGCGTCACAATATCAATGATATGTTGCTAACTGGTAGCATTCATTGCTATGCAGACGACAGCACTGGTGATGCCTTATATACCGGCCGTGCCAATATTTCTCGGGAAAACGCTGAGTACCGGGACAAACTTGTGTCTGAAATTGAGTCTTTGCTTAACAAAGTCTCGGATTGGGGCCGACTAAATCTAGTCCAGTTCAATCCCCAGAAGACATAAGTTTGTGAGTTTACCGCTAAAACGAATCCCTTTGTCGTTTTTCCTCAGTTTCAAGGCACTCCCCTTGCTGCCTCAGCTAGTATCGGAATCCTTGGCGTCGACATATCGAAAAGTGTGCAGTTTCGTGGTCACTTGGAAGGGAAGGCCAAATTGGCCTCTAAAAAGCTTGGCGTGCTCAGCAGAGCGAGACAGTATTTCATGTCGGCACATCGCTTGCAACTTTACAAAGGCCCCACATGGAATACTGTTCTCATCTCTGGGCCGGGGCACCCCAGTACCAGCTCCTTCCACTTGACCGCATCCAGCGCAGAGCGGTTCGAATCGTCGACGGACGAGTTCTTTCTGATCGGCTCTATACACTGGCACTGCGTAGAAATGTTGCATCTCTTTGCGTATTTTATCGCATCTATCAGGGGAGTGCTCTGAGGAATTGTTCGGACTAATTCCAGCCGCTCAATTTCACCATTGTACATCGCGACAAAACTCGCGTTACCATCCATATCATCTGGATGATTGGCGGTCCACCACTGTGCGATTTAGAAGAAGTTTTCTCCATCGCACTACTTTCTTGTGGAATCAATTACCACCAGCTAATTTTCCCGACCGATACGACTTAGGAACCTTCAAGAAAAGAGCTTACACCTTTCTAAAAGGACGGCAACGCATCTGCTATTCCCCTGGTGTTGTGGTTGTTCATGGGCGGCGGTAGTCACTTACCATCAGGTGAGCCGCATGCTCGTTTGCCATCTCTTCTATAAAAAAAAAAACTCTATCACTACGCATTATTAGTACCTACGCATGCGGGTTGAAGTACCTGTATAGTACGTCAAACACTGTGGGTGTCATCTCTAGGTTAACCAACGTCTGTCTTGTATTTTCGTTATTTATATATTATTGTTGTTTTTCTTTTCACGTGTGATAACGGGAACAAGTCTTAACATGTGCATCACATAAATTCTTGATTTTTATCTGTAGATTTGTTATTGTCATCGTGTCTCGCTAGCGTGCGAGGCTGTAAACTTTACAGGAGGTATATTCTTTTCAAGTAGATGCTGCACTAACCATACAAAATACAAAACACTATCGACTCCCCCCCCCCCCCCCACTCCTCCCTTGCCAGGTGGAGCCGACCTACTTATAATCCATTCTTCTACCTCGGCGGTAAACACAAAGTTAAACTTAGCAAGACTTCTGAAAGTGGCCTTCGTGTTTGTAAAAGAAATTGAAGTAAATTTAAGTTTTATCCAAGAAATTGTAAAAATCCTCCAACTTTAGTATCCAGTGGTTAACGTAGAAATGATAAAAGTGAATAATGTCCTACAATGTCTGAGACTGTTACAAGAACTTAGTTTTTGTACTTTGTCACTTGCTTTCCAGAGATAACTTTGTAAATCGAATCTTTTAAAGAAAAATTTAGAGACATTAGTTATATAATTTGCCTTAAATTTTTGCAAGCAATATGAATTTAACACGTTTAATTCCTTCGCTTTGCTTTACAGTAGGTAATGAGTTTACACGAAAAAAATTATAAAGCTATGGAACAAATAAAAATGTTTCTTCATAATTTAATAATCATATAATATTTTATTTAAAACGTCACTGCCTTTAAATAAAGAAAAATTAAAGTTACAGATTACATACGTCTCTCGGAACATCGAGTGTCTTATCTTTTCTGAGAGCATTTTGGAAAAACGAACTATTTTTTTTAAAAATAGTCTGTTTTGTCCTTCACTGCGCCATGTCTTAAAAAGATTTTATTCCGCATGTTTCCTCGCGATGGTTATCTTCATAGATGAGCACGTGGGAAAGCAGCTTTTGAAATAACTATTAATAATTTCTTTGTTGCCGGCGGATATCGAACCCGGCTTACTCGCGAACTTTTAACTTTATAGGAAGCGCTTAGTCCACTGAGTGAACACGGCTTTTCAATAATTAGAGTTCCATTTTCAAAACTATCTTACACATATTTAAATCTTTAATATTATTATTAAGTTTTTTCGTTAAATGTACGAATAATATTTATCCATAATAATAACCTGTCGAACCTCTTTTATGACAGGAGAATATATGTCCTAAATAATTTTGAAGCATGTTTCCTTAGTGAGTTTTCTGCGTTTTATGCTTTTGTAGTTTTGTCTGGGAAATCTTGAATCAGACAGACAGTCAGAAGAAGTTACTGTAAGCTATAGGATAAGTATTGATTAATTTGACTTGATTGGATTGACTAATCTTTAGTTAATTCATTACAACCCATAAAAGTTTATATAGAATATAGACCTGCCCCATAGATTGCTTCACGGGGGGGGGGGGGACATCATTGCCAAATTCGCCTCACTTGACACATGGCTTTTATATCATCTGTCGTCTCTTACGACACCCACGTGATAATATGGGGCAGTGGGTTCTTTTCCGCCTATCTGGAAATAATTACTTCTTACTAACTTACTCTTACATATTCAACTTCTTAGGAATTAGTAGTGTGTTGAGGAGACAATAATGGTCATGTGGAGGTGGCAGAAGTGATGACTATGGGAGTTCTATAAAAATCTCATGGCTTCTGAAAGATGAAGTTATAACTATAAATTAATTTAAAATTTAAAGAGGGATGTTATAAGTTTGACCACTTTGTGTGTCTGTCTATGTGTCTGTCTGTAGCAGCGTAACTCTTAAACGGATGAACCGATTTGGTTGCGTTTTTTTTTTATTTAAAAGCAGATTTTCTAGCGGTGGTTCCTTGATATGTATTATCGGTTCAGCCGTTTCAAGATCATCAGCTGGTTTTCTTTTCCGAGGTTTTTAAATTTTGATTTATTTGACTATATATCTAGCAGTCTGTCTGGGTACGTACTACCTTGTTAGCTATTTACCCCTAAACTAAATAGAAGCCAGTTATTTCAATATTACAGACAAACACTGCATTTTTATTTAATATGCGTAGTTAAAACAAAACATTTTAAATCCTATATATCTATTATGCTAATAGCAATCTGCATTAAGTAGTAGCTTCTTGGCCAAGTAGTTTTATCGTGATATTCCTACCTTTCCGAGGAAACATAGCTTTTAACAATTTAGAAAACTCTGGAATGGTGCCAAATACGTATTTTAGTACCGAGAATTTTAGATTTTTATTAAAATTTAAACATAGTGAAATTGTTCTACTTTTTCAGCAAATATTTTAAAAGTATACTTTTCTTGTATATTTTTAATTTAATATTAACTCTTTCCCTGTCCCATGAATCATATATGAAGATTTTGATTTTTCAACTATTGTGTCTCTTTTCAACTATTGCCATCTTGGGTGGATATTTCGGCGTATGGTGGCTGCATAAGCGAATCCACTACTCCATGTTACTTCGTTCTGTCTGTCACTTCGTTTATGACACACGAAAGCATTATATTACTTTAAATTAGTCGGTCTTCTCTGAAGACTATGATGTAATGCCTCTCGATCTATACTGAGTTAACTTTTAAAACGGAACGCAGCATTGGCATATTGCTGTTTGGTGGTTGAAATATCTTTGGTAGAGTCACATTGCAGCTATCATATCATGGTTTTAGCACGAATGGGCTGACTTGACCGGGATTGGACAACGCTCTCATAGAATACTCGCGTAAAATAGCAGCTTAATGCTTCTGTTTTTCGTATGGTGAGTGTAGAGAACTGGACATCTTTTTTACTGGAAACGAGGCATTCCACCTTAGCCTTCAGGGGTGACAACGAATCTAGATTTTGATTCTAAAACCAAGGATAAATTTAGATGTCTATGGCCCACGGCATCCACTTACCACCAGGTGGACTGTGTGTTCGTTTGTCATTCTTATTCGATAGAATAAAAAAGAACGGTATCGACCCACAGACCAAGACAGTGTATTGTAAAATAATATTTAAAAAAAGAGTCCCGCTGGGTTTCTCGCTGATTCTTCCAGGGTAGATGATTTTCCGAACCACCGGTACAAGCATAAATCATGCAAATTAAATATTATATTATGTAAATAATTAATTTTTATTAAATATGAGAAATAAACGTTGCATCCGTAACAAAATGCGTCTCTTATTATCTCTTCATCTTCTTGCTAGTTTGGAATGGTTCTGGTGTACAAGGTCTCTTGTAAGCTGGCGTACAAAGGTGATAACGGCTCATCGTAGATAAACCTTGCCTTTACCAAGTCAAAGTAAGACAATTTTAAATCAGGACAATTTTACGTAATATCCTGTACAATGAGAAAAATGTGTTTACATAACTATAACGGGATAAAAAATTAATTCACTGTTAAATAAGGAAGGACGCGTATATCATTGCATTGATTTCCAATGTTTTACGTGGTAAAGTTACGCTGATAAGTATTATAGGTGCACCACTACTGGTAAGTGACAAAACAAAATCCTTTAACCAACAAGGCTATTCATCTTAGTCCTCAGGGATGACAAGAAATCTGCATTCATAATCGAAAGTTAAACGTCTATGGGCTACAGCATCCAGTTGACTATTAGGTGGATAATGCGCTCGTTTATCACGTTACTTTTATCACGTCACTATTAACAGAAATCATAATAATATATAAAATTTCCAGAAGTCTTCTTAAAAATTAACTTATTTGTTTATTCATTACAGTGGCCAGTGGTAATTAAACAAAAGAGTGACTTTCAATAAGTATTATTTATAATCTATATTAAATAAAAAAGTTTCTGTTTCTGCTACAGCCTACCAAAAGTCCACTACTAAATGTAGGTCTACTATATATTTGCCATGCTTAGTCAGCGTAGCTTTTTTTTATTACTTCAAGTTATTATTAAGAAAATGCTGCTGCCCATCCCTGTTTCATTTTCCTTTGCCACCTCTAATGAAATCCACGGGACAATATGGGTAGTGAATATACTTAGACCGTGATTACACTGTGTATTTTATTTATCGTAAAGACAGAATATGTTGAAATTGCGTTTTAAGGGAATATAAATTAAAAATAAATGTATACTTGCGTGTTTGGCGAAGATTACTTAAAATTGATTGGTCTTTAGAGACGTGCTTGCTCATGATTGCGCACTTGAGTTTATTAAATTTTCCTCATATATGATATGATTTTTTAAATATTGTTTAGTAACGGGTTGTTTTTAGAAGTTATTTTTTAAATTCCTAAAACTATTTCTAGTGACTGTTAACTTGACAGTTGACGGTTGATTTGCAGTACGTTTTGCCATTTCACCATGAATAAAATTACGCCTTGCAAATTGTACAGATTTATTTTGAAGATCATGGTTCAGTTCGTTAGACTTCATCGTGCACAGCAGTTGGAGCTGTGCCCATCCAATTTGAGGGAGATTTTGTGAAAAGATCTTGGCTTACGAGCTTGTAAATGCATGACCATTATGCGTTCCCTGTGTTCGATGAATAGGCTGAAAACAATATAGAGCTTAATATTATTTTTTGAAACAATATTTGTTTAGTGATGGAGTTTAGTTTTGATTGAGCGGTTACGTTGATAAACAAAGCTAACGAATTAGAAGTGCAGAAAACTAAAAACCTTTGTTTTTTAGTTTTCAGCACTTGCAGTGGATTTTTATAGGCGTCTAAGCATTTGAATTTCCACTGCTGAACATATGCCTCTCCAATAGATTGTCTCATAGGAAGATTAGATGCTATAGCCGCTGGCAGAGAGGATGGTAATGGAATTTTATAACTTTTGGAGAAAAATGCTGATGTCCATTTCCTATTTCAGTTTCCATCAGTCGCCTCTTACGAAACTCACGGAACGATATGGGATATTGGATGTTATTACACAACCAATTCACGGTATACATTTAGCAAGAAATTACTTAGGCACTCATTCTGTAATGTCCCAGGATTATGATACCGCCGTTATGATGTCTTTATATTGTCTTTATGTTGTCACTCGTGAGGACTAAGATGAAATGCCTCGTTTCCCGTGAAAATCTTCTCCGGTTCTCTACACTCATCATACGAAACACTATACGACTTCATCCATATGAGGGGTGAAGGGTGACAAATGAGCACATAGTCCACCTGTTGGTAAGTCGTTGCTGTGGCCTGTAGACATTTATGTACATTTATTCTTAATTAGCCCTCGTGAGGAATAAGATGGATTGCCTCGTTTCCAGTAAGAAGGGTCTCCGGTTCTCTACACTCACCATGCGAAAAACAGCAGTGTTGAGCTGCTATTTTACGCTGATATTCTCTGGACCTTCTCCGACCGAGCCAACCCATTCTTGCCATAACTATACTACTTTTAGAGCTGTAACATGGCTCTACCACTTAAAAAAATTAAAAAACTGCATCTTTGACATCAAAATTGGAAAACGGACTGAAAACGCTTGAACCAACTATGTGCTACTCTTGCTGACACTACATTAGCTCCATAAACGTCACAAATTTTTTTCGTGGCTTATGTTGCGTTTTTCCCTTTTTCTACCAACTTCATAAAGGAGGAGGTACTTAATTCGACTGCAAGTTCATTTTTTATGTGTGTTACCTCATTTCATTTTTCTGGGTGAACCAATTTCTATAATTCTTTTTTTATTTTAAAGTTTCTCTTGTAGTTATTGAGTTATTCTTAATAATTTTTATTGAATTCGGTTGTACAAAGTTTTTAATTTTTATTTATTGTAAGAAAACTTCAGGATGTTTCGAATTTCATCATTAGATTAACTCATTTTGGGGGACAGAAAAACAGTTTAAAAAAGTGGGAAAGTGTATTTTACGTTTTTTTTCTTAATGTTCTACATGTATTGATATTAAAATCAGCCAGATATAAATAATACAACTTCAGAGACTTTTCTTCAATATAATACAAACAAAATCTAAGAAAGTTTTGTCCTGACCTAATATTTTGCTTGACTAGATAAAGTAGAAAATGAAACAAAACTGAAAAATGGCAGATAAAAAATAAATATAAAAGCCACAATAACATAAGTGTTACTAACAAACAATGAATTTTAGTTATCTGATGGAATAAATAATTTACCATTATTAATAATAAATCCTTAAAAACCGATTCTTCGATTTTCTCGCAGCCCCGATATCCTCTCAAGTCTTGTTATTGTTTTTGACACGAAAGAACAACCATTTTTAATTACAGCGACACTCTTATTAATTACGAATTCTTAGTAAAAATGATATTTGGCGAGTGTTGACCGCGTAATTTATCAACTAGAGTACCTGGTGACGCGTGGTTCAAAATTGGAATAAAGTGGACTGGAGTTGGATTTCGTTGAAATTTGCAACTGACACATAAAACTGAAGGTACGCACCTGGAGAACGCCGTCAGCTTCTCGTACTTGCGGTTGACACTCGCGTGGTACACTCTTAGTTTTCTTGCGCGATTTACACTTATTCTATACAATTCACGGCCGTGATTTTAAGCGTATGATAATTAAATAGATATAGCGAGCGTGACACAATATGCTTCCGCGTGCGGGCGTGTTTTTACTTAGACTTCTTCTTCTACCCGGTTGTCGGTCGCAATAAGGAATGAATGGAATGAATGAAAGGTATTATAGAGGAAATCTGATTCGTCAATAAGATTGACCAACACGCGGATTATTTTAATTTGAGAAGTGGCGGTAGCAGTACCTAATTACTTCACAGGAGATTTGTGTCCCATAATTAAATGATGTTCAAATCTGGTCCTGTTTCTATACAAGGATAACGTGTCTTATTGTTCGGGGACAATATAAATAAAATAAAAACAAATCTTGTTGTTATATGTCTTTAATTTATGTATAATCACGTAAAAACTCAACTCGACTCAACTGGACAAACGCACTCATATCGTAAAACATTTCATACAGTTTTACGATGTAAGTGCTGTATGCTAGCAATTTATTAACATGATTGAAACATAATATAATATAGGCGGCGCGACAAACTTTGTCTAACTGCTCGGAAAAGCTTGTTTCAGCTTTACAAATAGTTTAGTTAATTTGAACGATACAGCTTTATTAAAATGATTTTGCTCAGTTTGGAGAGTCTGTTCGCAATGTCTATTACTATATCTAGGTTTAAAAATGGTTAAAACAATAGTTTTCATGACCATGTAAATAAAAAGCATGAGACTCTTTTAATAAACTAGTAACAAATGAACTTAAGAGTCCACCTGATGTGGCTACTGCAGCTTATGGACTCCAGCAATCAACTTCAAATAAAGAAGGCTAAATAGACGTTATTGTCTCTTTTTTTAAACAACAGCAATGCAATAATCCAGGTAAACTTAAAGTGCCTGTGATAGGTGTACCTATTTCACGACGGCGGTCAAATGGCGGATTCGAACCCTTGATTATTAGAGTCCGCTGCTTGCGCACTACCATTAGTCTACTATCGCTTCCGCGAATTTAGATGGAATGCATCACAACCTGTTGTTGTCCTGGCTCTCTAAACTCTTCGGACCAGAACACATCAGTGAAAGCTGTATAGCGGCAGAAATAATTACGATGGTTGCTGTTATCAGAATGGTGCTGCTGCACATCTCCTGTTTCATTTTCTCTCTGTGGTCTATTACGACATCCTCGGGACGACATAGGGTAGTGGATATTCTAACACCGCCTCTACGCTGTTAGAAATCCTCCGTAAATAGCAGCTTATGAGTAGTAGTGAGCCATTTCAGGGCTGTCAACGCATCTGTATTTCAAAACTTAATCGGACATGGACGTATGTAGATTTTGTCTCTATGTAACCGTTACAGCCTCCAATGATGAAGGCCTCTCCCACAGATTAATGTATAGCGGGAACATTTGCCATAGTTGCGACGATTGGCAAGCGGTTCCATCTCCTATTTTATTTTACTATTTTGCCTCTTACGACTCCCACGGTACGATACGGACGGTGAATTAAAATTTACAGTATGCACTATTCGTTATAAAAATATATTATGCTAACAATTTGCAAACAAAAGTAGTTAAAGTAGTTAAAGTTTGTGTTTTACAATAATAATTAAAGTATAATTATTATTGTAAAACACTAACTAATTTATAGTATAAAGTAAAAATTATTAACTAAAAATAATAATACTGTAAAAGAAGAATTATATTAATTCTTAAACACTCATTTGCCAAAGAAGAAACTGATGGTTTTGATATTTTTCTGCATAAAAAAATAAAATACAAAAATGTCAAAGCACAGACAGTTCAAATACACCATTTGGATTGGCCACATCGATTTCCCGAACTTAATTCAATAGAGCATGTCTGGGATGTTCTGAAGCGACAAGTGAGACCAGTGAAGCCGCAACCGCAGCCAAAGACCATCAGAAAGCTAAAGAATGTGATCACTGCGGAGTAGCAACGTATTTCAAACGATACGCAAGCCATAATTTCAGCAAGAGGAGGTAACACCCCATACTAAACTTTTGTCTGCTTTAACTTTATTGAAAAAAAACAAACAAAAAAAACGTGTTTCGTTTTTACTTAGTGGGCAGTTACACTACTAGCACTTTAGATTTTGAAAGTGAGGGAATAGAGCGTGTACTTGCACTTGCGCATTCACTCGGGTACTATAATCTTGTACTGCGTGAACTACGAGTATATGGCTAGTCTCTTTTGAGACTAGCCGCCGCGCCGTAACCGAAATACGGTCTGGGGGCATTATTTAAGTAATATGTGGATACAGTAGGATTTTTTAGTAAATCAGGTATATGTTTCACCAAAAACTTTTCCGCTCATCTTTTCAAAAGGTAAAGAACCCTTCTCTAAACTATTTATAGTTAAATAGTATATAAAGAACAAATATTTTTAAAAGTGTAACATTATGTTACTGTAACACGCCATACCAAGTACGATTTGAATAAAATTTCCAGCAAACGTTACGTGATAATGTGACATTTAAATTTACATGTACAAAAACATACTAGACATTCACTTAGGTCGGTTGCATGGAGCAAAAGCCGTAAAGCTACTTCTTACTTTGCTGAAGTCCCGGGATAGTCGAGTAACAAAAAGTTAAATTGAAACATCTTACGTGCAGCGTTTAGCGACGTGGTCTACATGTATAGTAATCTAATTAAAAGTTTATGCACATCGAGGCTTATCTTTAAGGGTGTTACCGCACCAACCGATCGATCGTCGATTATGCCATTAATAGACATAAATTGACGTTGATCGATTTGCTTTAGCTGGTCGACAGATTCTAGTCGATAAAACGTTGTTTAATTATGGATCGACAATTAATCGACGTGGTTGTGGACTCATCATCCGTATCATTCAAAATGTCTTCAGAAGAGGACGCATTATTTCTGCTCAAAAGACTTTAGATGCGATCGTTTTTAAGGCCATAGATCGCTTATTTCATCTAGACGACATTTAAAATAGCGATCAGTAGAGCGGGGCGGGTTATCGAATAATCAAACAGCTCAATCGACGGCGACTTATTCATTCTACCATCGATCGATTGGTGTGGTAACGCCCTAAAACAGACTCCTAGTTGGATAAATATAAACATTACTATAGCAGTCAAATGTGTAAAGACATTTATAATAAACTCTTTTGCAAACGAAAAAAACGGGTACCTAATCATAGAATTAATTTTATTGTTACTATTAGATTTCAAAAAACTTTATCAACCTTTTTAAATTACTAAGTGTATTCTTTTACAGGAGGTATATTATTTTTAAGTAGATGCTGCACTAACCATACGAAATACAAAACACCATCGACTCTCCCCCCTCCCCCCACTCCATCCTTGCCAGGTGGAGCCGACCTACTACAATCCATTCTTCTATCTCGGCGGAACCTTTAAATTCTGATATAAAATTAAAAAGCGCTTAGCTCTCTCTTTGCTTGACATAATATAGTGAAAACAATAAACACAAAGGTAAACTTAACAAGGCCCTTAATGGCCCTCGTGTTTGTAAAAGAAATTTAAGTAAATTTAAATTTTATCCAAGAAACTGTAAAAATCAAATTAGTATCCAGCGGCTAACGTAGAAATGATAAAAGTGAATAATGTCCTACAATGTCTGAGACTCTTACAAGAACTTAATTTTTGTACTTTGTCACTTGCTTTCAAGAGCTAACTTTGTAAATCGAAAAGAACAGTAATCTTTTAAAAAATACTTCAGAGACTTTAGTTATATAACTGGCCTTAAATTTTTGCAAGCAATATGAATTTAACATGTTTAATTCCGTCGCTTTGTTTTACAGCAGGTAATGAGTTTTTACGTAAAAAATTATAAAGCTCTGGAACAAATAAAAATGTTTCTTCATAATTTAATAATCATATAATATTTTATTTAATACGTCACTGCCTTTAAATAAAAAAAAATAAAGTTACAGATTACACACGTCTCTCGGCACATCTAGTGTCTCCTCTTTTTTGAGAGCATTTTGGAAAAACAGACTATTTTTTCCAAAAATATTCTGTTTTGTCCTGCGCTGCGCTATGTTTTAAAAATATTTTATTCCGCAGGTTTCCTCACGATAGTTTTCTTCATAGATGAGCACGTGGGAAAGCAGCTTTTGAAATAACTATTAACAATTTCTTTGTTGCCGGCGGATATCGAACCCCGGTTGCTCGCGAACTTTTAACTTTATAACATAACATAAACACTCACGCCTGTCACCCAGAGGGGTAGGCAGAGATTATGGACTTCCATTTGGCACGATCCTGACACACCTCTCTCGCTTCCTTCACATCCATATACCTACGCATAAACGCTTGTCGGTTAAAGGTACTCTTGATTTGGCCCATTTTTAATATATCGCCAATTTGGTCGATAAACTTTCGCCTAGGGCGACCCTTCCCGAATATATTAGCGCTTAATCCACTGAGTGAACACGGCTTTTCAATAATTTGAGTTTCATTTTCATAACTATTTTACAGATATTTAAATCTTTGATTTTATTTTTATTAAGGTTTTTCGTTAAATGTACTTACGAATAATATTTATCCATAATAATAAGCTTTCGAACCTCTCTTATGACAGGAGAATATATGTCCTAAATAATTTTAAAGCATGATTCCTTAGTGAGTTTTCTGCATTTTATGCTTTTGTAGTTTTGTCTGGGTAATCTTGAATCAGACAGACAGTCAGTCAGAAGAACTTACTGTAAGCTATAGGATAAGTATTGATTAATTTGAGGCTACTCAATTATATTTTTGAAGAATTGACTAATTCTTTATTTAATTCATTACAACCCATCAAAGCTTGCCTCCCCCATAGATTGCTTCACTTGGGGGGATAATTGCGAAATTTGCCTCACTTGACACGTGGCTTTTATATCACCTGTCTTCTCTTACGACACCCACGTTATAATATGGTTCATTCAGTTCTTTTACGCCTATCTGGAAATAATTACTTCTTACTAACTTACTCTTACATACTCAACTTCTTACGAATTAGTAGTGTGTCAAGGAGACAATAATAGTCATGTGGAGGCGGCAGAAGAGATGACTATGGGAGTTCTATAAAGATCTCATGGCTTCTGAAAGATGAAGTTATAAATATAATTTATGCCAGACGTTAAACACCGTCAAACAGAACGGCAGAGCAGTGTAGATGGTTTGAAATGGACCAGATGATTGCAATCACTCCGCTTCCAGGTGTAGCTATAAAGGTAAATCCTTCTTACAACAGGAGAACAACGATAGAGAAGAAGAAGAGGGGGTTATAGAGAGAAAATATATTTGTGTTGGTATGGTACCTGATGGTGAAGTTCGTTGCCGGAATAATCAGCTTACTTTGAACTTTTATATTTAATTCCATAAAAATTCCCAGTTATATAAGTAGAAGCCGATAGATATACAGTCAAAGATGGATTAGAAGATGAAAGGTTAAACTTTTTAACCCCCAATGCAAAAAGAGGGATGTTATAAGTTTGACCACTATGTGTGTCCGTTTATGTGTCTGTCCGTAGCACCGTAGCTCTTAAATGGATGAACCGATTTGGTTGCGGTTTTTTTAAATTTAAAAGCAGGTTTTCTAGCTGTGGTTCTTCGATAAGTTTTATCGGTTCAGCCATTTCAAGATCATCAGCTAGTTTTCTTTTCCGGGGTTTTTAAATTTTGATTTTGATTGATTTGACTATATATCTAGCCGTCTGTCTGGGCACGTACTACCTTGTTACGTATTTCTATGCCAAATGGTGGTCATTGCAATGCTGTGTTCCGGTGTAAAGATGGTTTTCATTAGTAGAAGCCTTCTTTGTTTGAAGTTAACGGCAGGTGTCTATGGATTGCAGTAGGCACTTACCGTCAGATGGGCTGTAATTTCGTTTGCTATTTCAGTTAAAAAAAGCGGCCAAGTGCGAGTCGGACTCGCCCGTGAAGGGTTCCGCAGCAGGAAGTAACCCTAATTTACGATTTATGAAGTATTAAAAAAACTACTTACTAGATCTCGTCCAAACCAATTTTCGGTGGAAGTTTACATGGTAATGTACATCATATATTTTTTATAGTTTTATCATTCTCTTACTACTTACTATGGGCACACATTTTACCACTTTGGAAGTGTCTCTCGCGCAAACTATTCAGTTTAGAAAAAAATAATATAAGAAACCTCAATATCATCTTTGAAGACCTATCCATAGATACCCCACAAGTATGGGTTTGCGAAAAGAAGTTTTTGAGTATCAGTTCTAAATAAGGGGAACCCCCAAAATTTTATGTTTTTTTTTCTATTTTTGTGTGAAAATCTTAATGCGTTTCACAGAATACATCTACTTACCAAGTTTCAACAACATAGTTCTTATAGTTTCAGAAAAAAAGTGGCTGTGACATACGAACGGACAGACAGACAGACATGACATGATCTATAAGGGTTCCGTTTATTGCCATTTGGCTACGTAACCCTATAAAAGTTATTGATACATAGATAATATAAGGAAGTTATATTATATACGAGTATGCAGGATTCTAATACATTGTTGCACTTTTATATATTTTGCTTTTAATATTTATTTTAAAGTAGCGACCGCCCCAGCTTTGCCTGGATAGGATCTATTAATGAGGCATTATTTAGATTTAAGATAATGCAAGAACATTTATTTTATAAATATTTCGTTTTCTAAAAAAAACTTTATGTTTTAGATAACGTATAGCCTCGATCTCTTCTGGCATTGCTCTGCTTAAAGTTCCATCACAATCGGTTCAGCCATTCCGAAGATAAGCCCGGACAGACAGACAGATAAAAATGTTATGCCTTAATAGCATGCAAATAACCCCCTGAACTAAATAGAAGTCAGATATTTCAATATTACAGACAAACACTACATTTTTATTTAATATGTGTAGTTAAAACAAAACAGTTTAAATCCTATATATCTATTATGCTAATAGCAATCTGCATTAAGTAGTAGCTTCTTGGCCAAGTAGTTTTATCGTGATATTCCTACCTTTCCGAGGAAACGTAGCATTTAACAATTTAGAAAACGCTGAAATGGTGCCAAATACGTATTTCAGTATCGAGAATTTTAGATTTTTATTAAAATTTAAACATAGTAAAATTGTTCTACTTAGCAAATATTTTAAAAGTATACTTTTCTTGTATTTTTTAAATTTAATATTAACTCGTTCCCTGTCCCATGAATCATATATGATAATTTTGATTTTTTAACTACTGTGTCTATAGCGCGTACAGGGAAACTCTTAAATCATCATTTTCATCACCTTAATGACTGTCTGCACGCCTCCTATAGATTGCCTTCTTTGGTGGATATTTCAGCGTATAGTGGTTGCATAAGAGAATCCAGTACTCCACATTATCACTTTGTTTGTGACAGATGGAAACTAAAACAGGGCATGGGCAGCATTGTCTTCCTGATAACAAGTACAAATAATAAAATACGCGGTTGCCAACTTGCCTCCCAAGCATAGCGACTATGACATTATTAAGTGCATTAAGTACCTGATAATCATGATAATGTTCCTTTATAACTCTTAATAAAAACGCAATTACCACAAGTATTTTCTCCGGTATATAGTACAATGACAACGATCTTGAACCGGAACAATTACTAAGAGATCATATAAAACAATTGTTCCGTGCGAGTTGCGAAACTGTAGCTCTGCAGCGTCGCAGCCACTGAGTCACTGAGGTATCCAGTTGCGAATCAATTCAAAATGTATTATTTCAAATCAATATTTTAATAATATTTGTCGTCAAATTTATGGTAAAACTGATGTAAAGAAGAGAACAAACGGAAGGTATGAGCATTCAGTGGGATTCTGGTTCGGTATTTATCACAAATGCTTCTTGTTCTTCGTTTTTATGACCTCGTTAAAGCCCACTGCTGGACAAAGGTCGTTCCCAAAGTAGGGGTGATTTGCTTTCATTTTCACGTTTAGCAGGCGGATTGATTATCTTAGTGTTAGACAGTTAGGTTATCCCGTTATCTATTTTGAAACCATAATATTTTTCTGGCATTTACCATTTTCGCTTCTTCGATACCCACGAGACGAAATAAGTAATGGTTTGTCTGACGCTGCTACCACATTTCTATTTTTTGTTTAACATTAAGTGAATTATTATTCAAGGGAAGCTAATAAAGCAGTTAAAACATAGAGGTACCGGACTTGCCGCTAAGCTTTAGGTTAAGGCCTCAGTGGAGAGTCAGTCATCATACATATTGAAAGGCCGCCTCTTGGTGTAAGTTTATCGTGCTGGCGAACGCTCCGCCCTTAGATTTAATGTCAACACCTTCATATTTTTATTAACTGTTACAAAACTGGGATTATAAAAAGATATATTTTAAAAAAAATATTCAAAATATGTAAAATTTTAATAGTTATTGTCTTCAGATAGCTTTTACTTTTTATGAAAATCACTATAGCAAAAGACTTATGATGGGCAGCGGTATCGTCAATGCTATGCAATCGGCTCTGCGCCCACAAACCTAGCTGCCGATTATATATGGCGATATTTCGAGTTATACATGCCAGTTAGAGAACTTTTAAAACACCCATTTTACAACCATGGATTCAGAACGTCTGATAACGCAACCAATAAAGAAGAATAAAGAATTCTGCATAGTCAGTTAACAAACCTAAAATTAAAACAAAAGTACTTTTTTATTCAGGCATAAGTTATCTATATCACTGCCGATCGATAAAATATTTTAAATGCGTACACCATTCATTTTGTTGTAAATATGAAAACGTAGACTACGCGACTATAAAATCCACGAAGTGCGTGGAATGTGAAAACGTTCACACTCGTAAAATAAAACTTTTGCTTGTGATGACTGTAACGTTGGTTCGTGTATGCTTGAATTATTTTATGTATCTTAATAAATGACGTTCGTGGTAGAATCATACACAAAAGTGTAACAATTTTTTTGTAAAGTCAGATACTTAACTTTTATCTGAAATATCCACAGAACAAGTTAATTGTGTTTTATTTAAAATGAGATTGAGCTTGCGGTCAACCTGATGATAAGTGACTACTGCAACTTATGGATACCGTCGTCCAACTTCAAGAAAAGAAGATCTCAGATGCATCGTCGTCTGCGAAGACAAAGATGTAATGCCTCTCAATCTATACTGAGTTAACCTTTAAAATGGAATGCAGCATTGGCGTATTGCTGCTTGTTGGTTGAAATATCTTTGGTAGAGCCACGCTGCAGCTATAATATCATGGTAGTAGCACGAATGGTTTGGATTAACCGGGGTTGGACCACGCTCTGACAGAATACCAGCGTAAAATAGCAGCTTAATGTTGCTGTTTTTCGTATGGTGAGTGTAGAGATCTGGAGAACCTTTTTACTGGAAAAGAGGCATTCCACCTTAGTCCTTAGGGGTGACTACGAATCTGGATTTTGTTTCTTAAATCGAGGATTAATTTAGATGTCCATGGGCCACAGCATTCACTTACCATCAGGTGGACTGTGTGTTCGTTTGTCACCATTATTCGATAAAATAATAAAGAACGGTATCGACCCACAGACCAAGAAAGTGTATTGTAAAGTTATGTTTAAAAAAAAAGTCCCGCTTGGTTTCTCGCTGGTTCTTCCAGGGCAGAGGATTTTACGAACCACTGATACAAGCATAAATCATGCAAATTAAATATTGTATTAATTAATAAAATTAATAAATTTGAATTAAATGTTATAAATAAACGTTGCATCCGTAACAAAATGCGTCTCTTATTATCCCTACAACTTCGTGATAGTTTGGAATGGTTCTGTGAATAAGGTCTCTTGTCGGCTGGCGTACAAAGATGATAACGGCTCATCGTAGATAAACCTTGCCTTCATCAAGTTAAAGTATTCATCAAATCAGGACAATTTTATGTAATATCCTGTTCACAATGAATAATGTGTTAACATTACTTTAACGGGATAAAAATTAATTCACTGTTAAATAAGGAAGGACGCATATATCATTGCAATGATTTCCAATGTTAAACGTGGTAAAGTTACGCTGATAGGTATTATAGGTGCACCATTAAATGTAAGTGACAAAAACATATCCTTTTACCAACAAGCCAATTCATCTTAATCATCAGGGATGACAAGAAATCTGCATTCATAATCGAACGATAAGTGTCTATGGGCTACAACATACAGTTGACTAGTAGGTCGATTATGCGCTCGTTTATCACCGTTACTTCTGTTACATCATTATTAACAAAAATCATAATATATAAATTTCCGGAAGTCTTCTTAAATATTAATTCATGTATTTATTTATTTATTACAGTGGCCAGTAGTAATTAAACAAGAGTGACTTTCAGTAAGCATTATTTATAATCTATATTGAATAAAAAAATTCTGTTTCTGTTACAGCCTATGAAAAGTCCACTGCTAAATACGTGGGGCACACTGAAATGATCGAGAATAAGAAAAACCACATGCACCGTATAGCTAAATTGTATTTTATTGTTTTTCGAAGTATTCTCCGTTCAACTTAATGCACTTTTCCATTCGTGCCAAGCAACCGTTAAAACAGTAATCCCAGTCTGAAACTGATGTTGACAAAATGGCTGATTTGTACGCTTCCACAACTGATTCGTGGTCTTCAAACCGTTGACCGCCTAATAAATCTTTCATTCTAGGTAATGTAAAGAAATCGTTTGGGCTCAGGTCAGGACTGTACGGAGGATGGCTCATCAGCTCAACGTTTTCCTGCTTCAAAAATCATTTGTATTCCGAGCCGTATGGGAGCTCGCATTATCGTGATGTAAGATGATGCGACGTTTCGGGTTATTTTTTCGGAGTTCGGCTATAATTTCTGGCAAACAAACCATGATATACCACCCAGCGGCAACCGTTCTGCGTTAATGTAAAGGAATTGTAGCAACATGCCCCTTTTTCGAGACAAACGTAGCGACCATTTTCTTTGACACGCTATGGGAGCGAAACACTTTCGTTGGTTTGACCTCGTCTTCGAAGTCCCAAACTGCTGACACATAGTTTACCTGTGGGTATGTGGTTATTGTGGCCTATAGACATCTACATCTACCGTCAATTGCTCTCCGTGAGGAATAAGATGAAATCCAGTGTCTACACTCTCATAACAATTTCGATTATTCTTTTTTTTTATTTTAAAGCTGGTGCTTCTCTTGTAGTTATTAAGTTATTCTTAATATTTTTTATTGAATTCGTTTGTACAAAATTTTTAATTTCTTATTATTGTAATAAAACTTCAGAATGTATCTGTGGAGACTTTAATATCAATCTCCTGGAAACTTCTTCCATCAGTAATTAAAATTGCTCTTTTTTCAAATCCTATAATCTTGATAATTTATTCTTTGAAGCTACACGTATTGCAGTGTGTAGTGCAACTTGTATTGATAGTATTTTTACAGGTATGTACCAATCAACAAATTAATAATTCAAAAACTTAGCACAGATCACTGTAGACAACTGGTTTCATTACCTGATGCTTCATTCTTATGCACAAAAAAATCAAGTAATTGAGAAAATTGTGTTTGTTCCTATTAATGCAAAACGCCTGGAGAGGTTTAGAAGTAATATGGTAAAAAACCTACCATCGCTTTCTTAGAAGAACAATGCAGACTCTTTATATGGAGAATTAATTATACCCCTTATAAGCAATGAATTTAAAAAAAACATTCTCCAGAAACAGTCGCAAGGCATTTAATGAGTGGGCAACAGTAGGAATTCATAAAAGCAGACGAAGGTTATATGACCTTTACCATGAAATATCATATAATCTTTCCGATGCTTTTAAAGAATATGTCAAAAATTATTCTAAAATGTTTAAAAGAGTTTGCTCCACAGCCAAATCGTTACATATTAGCAACAAAATTAAGACGGCTAAGAATAAAATTAAAATGACGTGGAGTATAATTAACAGCGAAACCGGTAAAGACAAACATCGTTACTCAAACTATCAATTAAAAGTTAACAATGAATTGACTAAATCAATTTAAGAAGTCGTTTGTTTTATTTATAGGATAGGGTGACAAACGAGCACACAGTCCACCTTATGGTAAGTGGTTGCTGTGGCTCATAGACATCTACATCTATCCTCGCTTGCGAATCCATTCGTGCTACAAATATACTACTAATATAGCTGCAGCATGACTCTACCACGTGTTTGAGAAATATTTCACTGATATTCCTATCTTGACAACAGAGCCATTGAATACTGCTCCAACTGTCGCTGAGTCATTATTCAAACAGAATGTTAATACCTGTTTAAAAGAATTCAGATTTGAAAAAGTATTACCGCAAGATATTGTAAAATACTTCAAAACAATTCATGTAAAGAAAACTGCAGATTTGTGGGGGATTTCCGTTACAGTTATTGCATCCATCATAATAGATTTAATTGCACCTCATCATGCCATATCGATTCTGGTGTGTTTCCTGAATTAATAAAGTATAGTAAAGTAATACCTTTATTAAAATCTGGTAGTAAATTGGACCCCGCTAATTTTAGACCTATTTCTGTACTACCAACTCCCAGTAAAATTTTTGAGAAAACATTTTTGGAGCAATTGCTAATTTTTTTTATATAAATAAATTACTTCGTAAAAAACAATTTGGTTTTACAAGGGGTCGTTCAACGTCTGACGCCGGTGTTAAGCTTATGAAATATATTTTTAATGTCTGGGAGAATTCACAAGACGCCTCATGTATTTTCTGCGATCTTTCCAAGGCTTTCGATTGTGTTCATTATGAGACATTAATCGGGAAACTACAACATTACGGTGTAAAAAATTTGGCGTTTAAACTTATTACTTCATATTTAAATAACAGAATTCAAAAAGTCGTGGTCAATGGTAAAGGTTCCACCGGATCAGTAGTATCAATGGGCGTTCCACAGGGCTCGATTCTTGGCGAATTCCTGTTTTAATCTATATTAATGACTTACCTTACCTTATAGGGGACAATCACGATATAGTATTATTTGCTGACAATACATCTTTAATTTTCAAACTCAAACGGCAGTAAATTATGACGATGTAGATAATGCGCTATCGAAATTAGTCCATTGGTTTAACGCCAACAATATGCTCTTAAACAGCAATAAGACAAAGTGTATTAAATTTACAATACCTAATGTAAAGCGTTCGAATAGCAATGTACTGTTAAAAGGGGAGGAGTTGAGTCTTGTGGATACCACTGTTTTTCTTGGTATTAATATTGACGCGAAACTTCAATGAGGCCCCCATATATCTAAATTAGCAAGCAGACTTAGTTCTGCAGCATATGTTGTGATTAGAAGTCTCACAGATATTGAGACAGCTAGATTAGTGTATTTTAGTTACTTTTATAGCGTAATATCTTATGTAATTTTGCTATGGGGTAATGCGACTGATATTGAAGCTATATTTGTTTTGCAAAAGAGAACCGTTCGGGCGATTCATAACCTAAATTGTAAAGAGTCCCTGAAAAAATTTTAAGAAATAAACATATTAACTTTGGCATCGCAATATATTTATGAAAATGTAATGTATGTACATAAAAACATAAATAACTTTAATAAATAAGAATAAGGATATGCATACTTTAAACACTAGGAACAAACATAAGCTTGTAATGCCAGTTACTAGACTCCACATAATCAGTAATTTATTTATGGGGAAATGTATACGCTTTTACAACAAAATCCCAGAACATATTCAAAGTTTGTCAATCAACAAGTTTAAAAGTTTTATTAAAGAAAAACTGTACAAAAAGGGTTATTATAATATCAAAGAATACATGAATGAAAATAACCCCTGGGAATAATGTGATCGCCACCATGCTGGTTCTATGACAAATCATTTAAAAATTGTTTAAACGAAATTATTGTTAAGTGAAATATGTTGCAAAAAAATTCCCGCTGGGTTTCTTGCTGGTTCTTCCCAGGACAGAGGTAATTTTCGAACCAGTGGTAAATAAAAAATGACTTTCAATAAGTATTATGTAATAATCAATATTGAATTAAAATTATTCTATTCTATTCTATCTAATTTCTTCGTTAGATTCACTCATTTTGGCGGACAGAAAAACAGTTGAAAAAAGGCGGGAAAGTGTTTTTATTTTTTATTTTTATTTTTCTTAATGTCCTATAGGTATTTATTGATATCCAAATCAATGCCAGATATAAACAGTACAACCTCAGAGATTTTCCTTCAATTTTATTCAAACAAAATATTAAGGAACTTTTTCCCCGAACAATTATTTTGCTTGACTAGATAAAGTAGAAAAGGAAACAAAACTCAAAAATGGCAGTGAAAAATAAAGAAAAAAGCCTGAAGCACTCATATCGTAAAACATTTCATACAGTTTTACAATGTAAGTGCTATAATATGCTAGTGATTTATTCACATGATTGAAGAAAACATAATATACTATATGCGGCGCGACAAACTTTGACTAACTACTCGGAAAAGCTTGTTTGGACTTTACAAATGGTTTAGTTAATTTGGTCGATATAAGTTTATTAAATTTATTTTGCTCTATTTGGAGAAGTTCGCAATGTAATAAATATTGTGAATTTCTCCGAATAGCGCAAAATAAATTAAAACAATACCTAGGTTTAAAAATGGTTATAACAATAGTTTTCATGACCACGTAAGTAAAAAGCATGACACTCTTTTAATAAACTAGTGACAGTTGAACTTAGAGTCCACTTGATGTGGCTACTGCAGCTTATGGGCCCCATAAATCGATTTCAAATAAAGAAGGCTAGTCAGTCAAATCGGAATCGAACCCTTGACTATTTGAGTCCGCTGTCTGCGCATTACGATTAGTCTACTATCGCCTCCGAGAATTCAGATGGAATGCATCACCGCCTGTCTCTTCTATCTAGACTGTATGCGCAAGTACAAGTACACGCTCTATTCCCTAACTCTCAAAGTCCGATGGAACGGTAATCCGACACGACCGGTGTGAGATAAGGCGCAGGACCATCGGATTTACGTGCTTTCCGAGGCAGGGGCGTAACACAACTCCGTGACTCCGGGCTGTTAATGAGAATTTCGCCAGTCGGCAGGCAGAGTCTATATGCGTGAGTATATATGTCTATGGACTTCCATTTAAAACCATACAGCCTATAAAAGTCCACTGATTCTTCCCCCATAGATTTCCCTATAGGGCCATAATCATCATATTGTCATAGTTGCAACGCTTTGCAACCGCAGTTTTTATTATTTTGGGTAATCAAGAAGTTGCTGCTACACATTTATTGTTTTAGTTTCCCTCTGCGGCCTATTACAACACCCACGGGACGATATGAGGTAGTGGATATTCTAAAACCACCACTATACGTCGTCTCGTGAACACTTTTATATTTGAAACTACCCTTTGGCTGCAAAAATCGCGATTTTCGTAAATAAGGATAATGTTGGTAGTAAACAATACATGTAATATAGAATATAAAAAATGATATTTTATAAAAAGTGTACGTGTAGATATTTGATTTTTACTTGTAGCTTTCGATGTTGTATAGCTTGTTTTAAAAATTTTCTTTAAAAATTTGTAAGTAGCGATCAGCATACCTATTAAGTAAGTGTTATAGCAAAAAAAAAATTAATTTATGTTAAGCCTAGATACACATTAACGTCGTTAATAAAAAAGTTAAAAAAAAATTAAACTTTTAGTTTTAATAAATTTTATAGAAATTATTTAAAGGAAAGACAATGCCATGGTTTTCCTAAACGAAAGCTAACGGTATTATTTCTCGCTTTTTAATCAAAGCCTTACCTGTGTAATCTCACTCCAGGGATACCATTTGTCATAACTACGTTGCCACGTAAAGCTTCAAATTTAAATAATATTTACCGTTATATGGAAATCGGCTTCATGAGATTCTTTGTTTACCATTCGAAATATGAGCCACATTGCGACTATCATTAAGTGCTTTAAAGCTTTAAATACAAAATTAAACTGTTTTGATTTTGAAATTCTGTTTTTGTACAGATTACGGTCACGTTTTGTAATATAATGATGATATATAATGAAAATGAGGAGGCCATACTGGTCATAATTAATAACGGTTGCTTATTCTGATTATTCTTTAGAAAAAAATACACAATGATCTACAAGTGTACGATCATACATATGCATCCGCTTCCTTGCGTCACCATGCGTTTTTGCTTCTTACTATAATGTTATCTCTACCAGCTTGTATACAATTAATTGTTGACCTGACACAGAGCATCCTGTCTTATGAATAGAGTGGCTCTTAAATAATATTCACACATATGAAAAGCGTATCAAAAGACCAAACGTTTTAATCTGGAGGTTCTTCGGAAAATTTACATAGTTGACTCTTATAAAACACAAGGGAAGGTAATATGGGTTGATGACTTTCAATAGTTAGTTTGTACCAGTTCTGGATTACTGAGTCAGAACTGGTACAACTCACCATCCTCAGCCCTCATCAGCTGACGGTGGGTCGACAGATCCTAAAAATAAACAAAGTTATAGCACGCTATGATCACGAATCTGCGGTCCGTTTTTGCGTAGGATGCGTGATTCCGGAGATGTGCAGATCAATTAACTTATATCTAATTGATATCCGGTGGGCCTGCACTTTCCTTAGCGTTTCAAACTTTCCTCTTATCTATTGTTCCTTGAACACCGTCATTACCGCTCTTATCTATTACTCGTTGTACATCCTGCTATTAGATTATACTTCTTTGTTAATTACTACCACGCTATTCTGAATCATTTGGCAAGCGTGTTGGCCACCGCATTTTTTATTATTTTGTGTTGTTATCGAGAAAATTGTGCTGCCCATCTTCTGTTTCACTTTCCTTTGTTTGAGTCTCTTACCCTGCCACTACACGGCTCGTTTTGTTATATTACCTAAATATGTTAAGTAATTTCACATATTTTTGTATGACACATCATTATAATTATCATTACAGCTATTCGCAAGTCCACTGCTGTACATAGGTCTCGCTCAAGGAACGCCACAAATCATGGTCCTGTGACACCTGCATTCATTTACTTCCTACATGCCTTACCAGGTCGTCACTCCATCTAGTGGGGGATCACCCTACACTTCACCTACTAGTACGATGCTGCCACTCCAGAATATTTCTTCCCCATTGGCTGTCGAATCTTTGAGCTATATGGCCGCCCCATTACCACTGCAGCTTACTTATCCGTTGGGCTATGTCGGTCACTCTGGTTCTACTGCGGATATCCTCATTTCTAATTTTCTTTTTCAATCTCTGAGCATAGCCCTCTCAATATCTGAATGACCTTGAGCTTCCTTATACGGCCAGCTGTGAAGGACCACGTCTCAGATCCATAAGTCATCACTCACAACACGCACTGGTTGTACTATCTTCTTATCAAGTTTTGAAGTAGGTATACCTGACGAGATTATGTGTCGTAATCTCCCGAACGCTGCCCAGCCGAATGGATTTCCTCTATTGACCTCTCGGTCGAAGTTGGACTCACCTAGTCCGGCTATTTATATTTATATCTTTGTATATCCCAATTTATTACACTAACTTGAATAAACAAAATGAAAACGAAAAAAGAAAAATTTCTTGAAAATTTTGAAAAAATATGTCTTGTGGTCAAACGATTATAATCAAGAAAACTACCTAAAAATTCCAAATTAATTGATCTAAAATAAAAATTAACTCTTTTCATTTATTTACAAAATAGTTTTCGTTAAATCGAATAATTTTCGATTAGGTATTTGGATAATTTTAAGAATTGTATAACTGGATTTCAAAAAAAAAAATTATAAGACTTCAAGAGCAACAGATAAGCCTTAAACCAACTGATGGTGAATACCACCACATGTGAGTTGTATGTTAACTTAGTACTAAGATGTAATGCTTAATAGCATAGAGTACTTATACTAACTTAAGTTGACTACTTGGTCGGTCTAGTGGTCGTAAGCGGTACTGCTGATCCTGTGATTCCGAGTTTAAAATGGCAGAAAGTTGGCGGTGTTTCACAACAATCCCTCAAAACGCACGTAAAGTCTTTGGCCCTGCGCCTCATCTCTATCCTGTCGTTTGGGATTGCCCTCGCATCTAATTATGAGAATAAGTGAATAGAGCATACCTATGATTGCACACAAACTCGTGCACACACACACAGTCTCCGTTAAGTATCAAAAAAAAGGCTGCAGTATCAGAAATTAGATCTGTAGGACATTATATTTGATCCCTTACAAATTAAAATAAAATACGAAGTAAATTATTATATTTTGCTCTCCGATTATTTATTCTTATGATGAAAATCACTTTTTTATATTTTTAAGATATTAAAGTAATTCTGAAGTTAGAAACAACTTTTTATTTATTGAAGTTACCAAAACACGATATTTGAGCAAAATTTAAATATAGCTAGAATCAGTGGCGTAGCTATGTAACCAAGGGCCCCGGGGCAAAAATGAAATTAGGGCCCTATTTAAACAAAACTGTTAATATAGGCAGACAACATAACACTGCAAGAGCCACACGGCAGCTTTAGCTGTCGTATGGAAGGGCCAGACTAGATGGAGTGACGACCTGGTAAGACATAAAATTAAGAGCTGTAATGAATGAATGTAATGAATGGGTGGACCACGATCTTATAGATAACCAGCGTGAAGTAGAAGTTTACTTAGCCTGGTAAGTGCAGGTGGTCGGAGGCTTACCCCCTCTCCCCCTTAACATGGTAGTGTAATTAAATAAGAAATCATCCCAGGAGGGTACCAGCACCTCTGGTATTGGAGAATACCTGGCTGAGCATCTACGCTAAGCAATCCTACTCTTCCTTAGCGCGGGTGATCAGGCTGCCTCGCGTATCCTGGGGAGGGGCGGAGCGAAATTCCGCTCAAGACTAATACTGCTCGTGGCAAGTAGAGCAATAAAACAAAGGTGACTCCTGCCACGCTATCCGTGAATTTCTGCAATATCAGGGGATTTAATTCGAACTTTAACGAAGTCCACTAGGTACCATCTGAAGACGTCGAAGCCGACTTTGCTCTTTCTAACGAGGTCCTCTCCGGTAGATACTTCTCTCCTATCCGGGGTACATATTAGAACTTTGTGCCTCGGAATGGAGTTTGCGTATACGTCTGTTCTCGACGCCTTGGCAGTTTCGAAGGTCAGAGACGAGCATCTCGCGTCAACGGGTGACTCTATAGGTAATGCCGACACAGACCAACTCATCGACCACGTACAAATCGCTACAGACTCCGTGCTACAACACGTCCCATCTGCAGAGATCGTGATCCTTGATGATTTTAACGGCCACCACGCTAAATGGCTAGGTTCTCGTTTAACCGATCATGCAGGAAGATCTGTTTATGACTTTGCCTTGGCATATGGTCTGACACAACTGGTTACTTCGCTTACATACACACAAATGTTTACTTCGCCTACGCGGATTCTAGATGTGGAGGATCGTCAACCTTTCTTGTTGGATCTTCTGCTGATCTCTCATTCAGACGGATATCAGGTCTCCGTCGACGCCCCTCTTGGCTCATTGAACCATTGTCTGATACGGACTGTGGTGCCACTCACACTCCCATCGCGGTTGCGTTCTGAAGATCACCGCCGTGTTTGGCACTCTAAGTTGGCCAATTGGTCAGGATGCGGTCTTTTTTTGCATCCTTCCCTTGAGGACAGGGGCGGGTATGCTTTTCACCGGATGATCCCAACGTTATACTGTCGCTGATGTGGTACTTCAGGGAATGGAACTATTTATTGTATCATCTGTGGTGTCTGGTTTGGTCGCTCCTGTAAAATTGCATCGCTCTATAATAGGAGTGCTTCAACAGCGCTGTTAAAAAGGAGTATAATTTCGCCTTCAGGTCGATACGATACGGTTTACACAGCGCTTGGTGCGCATAGCACTACTCTCCTTAGACGTCAAGTCGAGTGGGCCTGATGGAGTTCCTCACATTGTGCTGAAGACGTGTACTCCCTGGCTGGCACCGGTTGTAACGTGTCGTCTAAAACTTTTTCTCCCTCGGCGTAGTCCCGAACTCAAAGAAGACATAAACACATTTATGAAGCCTCTCAATACATTTATGAAAGTGTACGTACACAAAAATAAAGATAGTTATACAAAAATAAGTGATATTCATTCTGTAAATACTAGAAACAGACACAAGCTAGTAGTACCAGTTTCTCGACTCCACCGAGTCAGTAATTCATTCTTGGGGCCATGTATGTGCTTTTACAACAAAATTCCAGAAAATATACAAAATTTGACCTGCTCAAAGTTCAAAACCTTTTTTAAACAAAGTTTGTATAAAATGGTTATTATAATATTAAGGAATTTATAGATGATAATACCCCCGGGAATAAGACGATCGCTACCAAGCTATTTCTTGGTTGAGGATCACCAACTGAAAAGTGACCGCCAGTACGGTTACTCAGCTGGTGATCTTCTATCTTACTTGACGGACTAATCGGCGGAGGAAGAGAGGGAGACCCTGACCGTTCTTTTGGACATAGCGAAGGCCTTCGATCGGATTTGACACAAAGCGCTTCTTTCGAAGCTCCTTTTCTATGGTCTTTCCGAGAATTTGTGGAGCAACAAAGTTGTAGTAGGAGGTCCATTTACAAGCCTATTTATGTTGGTTTTCCACAAGGCTACGTTCTATTACCTACGCTGTTTCTTCTGCCTATCACTAATTAGTTGCGAGCAAGTAACGTGCCCTTGTGATGCTTTATACACCAGCTGTGTCTATATTTCTCGAGAAAACGTCGCCGAGTACCGGAAAAAACTTTTTTCTGAAGTCGAGTCTGCCGGATAAGGTCTCGGATTGGGGCGACTAAATCTAATTAAGTTCAATGCCTAGAAGACACAAGTTTGCGCGTTTACTACTAAAAAGAACGCCTTTGTCGTAACTCCCCAATTTCATGGTACTCCAATTGTTACTTCAGCTCGTATCGGAATCTTAGGCGTTGACATATCGAATAACGTACAGTTTCGTGATCACTTGGAAGTGAAGGCTGAGTTGGCCTCTAAAACGCTTGGCGTGCTTAGCAGAGCGGGGCAGTATTTTGTGCCGGCACTCTGCTTGCAACTTTACAAGGGGTAGGTTCGGCCATGAAATACTGTTACTCATCAGATAACTCATCCCTGGGCCGGGGCATCCTAGTACCAGCTCCTTCCACTTGACCGCATCCAGCGCAGAGCGGCTCGAATCGTTGACAACCGACGAAGACGAAAGACGAGACGAAGAGATGTTGCATCCCTTTACATTTTCTATCGCATTTAGCACAGGGAGTGTTCAGAGGAATTGTTCGTATGAATTCCAGCCACAAAATGTCATCAACGCATTCCACATATCCACATCATTGGGATGTTTGGCGATCCACTCCTGTGCGATTTACCAGGAGTTTTCTTCCTCGCACGACTTCTTTGTGGAATCGTTTACCACCTGCGATTTTTCCAGACCGATACGACTTAGGGACTTTCTAGAAAGAGCTTACTCCTTTTTAAAAAGCCGGCAACGCGCCTACAGTTTCCCTGGTGTTGTATTTGTTAATAGGCTGTGGTCGACACTTGCCATCAGGTGAACCGCATGCTTGTTTGTGCCCCTTTTATATATAAAAAAGACAATAAAACGAGGTAGACCGAAGAAGATCTTTAACAGTGTTACATTTATGTTCTGGAAATTGGAGTAATTTTTATGGTTTCAGTTCGAGCCCTTTGCGGTCAGGACCCAAAATGTTAAAACACGAAAATCCTTTGTAGAACTAGGATAGTAGATAATTTTTCGAACGTAGTTCTTGGAGGCTGAGGGGCCCATTTAGCTTGGAAGCCCCGGGGCACTGCCCCGCCTAGCCCCTGGGTAGCTACGCTGGCTAGAACATGTTCTTACCGCATCCAGTGTCTGATGTTGTTTCCGTTAATCCCCCGAATTCCCTCGGGTAGTGAGGGTATATTGAGTTCATGAATATTTGTGTGAATACTAATAAGACGAAGAGTCGTTTAAACAGCTAACTTGCAACGATGAAAACTTCCGTTAGTCGCGTCATGTTTCTTCAATGTATTTTATATATTATTAACTAAAGGCAGACATGTTTTAATTAATTATTATTTTACTGAAATATTCTGTCACCTATACTACGCATGCGGGTAGCAGTACCTGTATAGTACGTCGAACACTGTGTGTGGAATCTCTATTTTGAAATCAATTGCCCTAGGTTAACCAACGACTGACTTGTATCTTTTTTATTTATATATTAATGTTGTTTTGTTTTTTTCTTTTCAAGTGTGAAAACGGGAACAAATCTTTACATGTGCATAACATAAATTGTTTATTTTTATCTGTAGATTTGTTATTTCCAACGTGTCACGCTATGTGAGCGTGCGAGGCTGTGAACTTTATCAACATTGTTAATTAATAAGTGTATTCTTTTACAAGAGGTATATTCTTTTTTCGTAGATGCTGCACTAACCATTCGAAATACAAACACCATGGTCCACCACCCCACCACCCCCTTGCCCGGTAGAGCCCACCCACTACAATCATTCTTCTATCTCGGCGGAACCTTTAAATTCTGACTATAAAATTAAAAAGCGCCTAGCTCTCTCTTTGCTGAACATAAAATAGTAAAAAGAGTAAACACAAAGGTAAACTTAGCAAGACTTTGCAAGTGGCCTTCGTGTTTGTAAAAGAAATTGAAGTAAATTTAAGTTTTATCCAAGAAAGTGTAAAAATCCTCCAACTTTAGTATCCAGCGGTTAACGTAGAAATGATAAAAGTGAATAATGTCCTACAATGTCTGAGACTCTTACAAGAACTTAGTTTTGTACTTTGTCACTTGCTTTCAAGAGATAACATTGTGAATCCAAAAGAACAGTAATCTGTTAAAGAACAATTTAGAGACATTAGTTATATAATTGGCCTTAAATTTTTGTAAGCAATATGAATTTAACACGTTTAATTCCTTCGCTTTGATTTACGGTAGGTAATGAGTTTTCACGTAAAAAATTATAAAGCTATGGAACAAATAAAAATGTTTCTTCATAATTTAATAATCATATAATATTTTATTTAATACGTCACTGCCTTTAAATAAAGAAAAAAGTAAAGTTACAGATTACATACGTCTCTCGGCCTTTTTGGAAAAACAGACTATTTTTTCCAAAAATAGTCTGTTTTGTCCTGCGCAGCGCCATGTCTTCAAAAATATTTTATTCCGCAGGTTTCCTCACGACAGTTTCCTTCATAGACAAGCACGTGGGAAATCAGCTTTTGAAATAACTATTTATAATTTCTTTGTTGCCGGCGGATATCGAACCCGGGTTGCTTGTTTCAACTTTACAGGAAGCGCTTAGTCCACTGAGTGAACACGGCTTTTCATTAATTTGAGTTTCATTTTCAAAACTATTTTACACATTTTTTACAATTTAGTTTTAAATCTTTAATATCATTATTAAGTTTTTTCGTTAAATGTACTTACGAATAATATTTATCCATAATAATAACCTGTCGAACCTCTTTTATGACAGGAGAATATATGTCCTAAATAATTTTGAAGCATGTTTCCTTAGTGAGTTTTCTGCGTTTTATGCTTTTGTAGTTTTGTCTGGGAAATCTTGAATCAGACAGACAGTCAGAAGAAGTTACTGTAAGCTATAGGATAAGTAGGTATTGATTAATTTGACTTGATTGGATTGACTAATTCTTTAGTTAATTCACTACAACCCATAAAAGTTTATATAGAACATAGGCCTCCCCTATAGATTGCTTCATAGGAGGGGGGGGGGGAGGAGACATAATTGCCAAATTTGTCACACTTGACACGTGGCTTTTATATCATCTGTCGCCTCCTATGACACCCACGTGATAATATGGGGCAGTGGGTTCTTTTCCGCCTATCTGGAAATTATTACTTCTTACTAACTTACTCTTACATACTCAACTTCTTACGAATTAGTAGTGTGTCAAGGAGACAATAATGGTCATGTGGAGCCAGCAGAAGAGACTGTGGGAGTTCCATAAAGATCTCATGGCTTCTGAAAGATGACGTTATAACTATAATTTATGCCAGACGTTAAACACCGTCAAACAGAACGCCAGAGCAGTGTAGATGGTTCGAAATGGACCAAATTTTTTTTTATAGGATAGTTTGACATACGAGCACACAGTCCACCTGATGGTAAGTGATTACTGTGACCCATAGACATCTACATCTATCCTCAATAAAGACTCAAGATGCAGATGCGTTATCACCCGTGAGGACTAAGATGGCATGCCTCTTTGCCAGTAAAAAGGGTCTCCGGTTCTCTACACTCACCATACGAAACACAGCAGCGTTATATGCAAATGCAAATGACTGCAATCACTCTGCTTCCAGGTGTAGCTATTAAGGTAAATCCTTCCTACAACAGCAGATAAACGATAGAGAAGAAGAATTTATAGAGAGAAAATATATTTGTGGTGGTATGGTACCTGATGGTGAAGTTCGTTGCCAGAATAATCAGCCAACTTTTAACTTTTATATTTAACACCTTTTTGTGGTATTTTATGGTAAGTGTTCGCGACGGTTTAAAGACTTTAAGCAAAAAGTGATGAAAGAATATTATTTTGTATAAAAAGTGAAATTAGCAACAAAATCGAACAAATTGTGTATTAATTTGGGTTTACAATGTGTTTACAACTCTTAATATATTTGTATAGAATGTCGTTTTAATAATAGTTGATATAAACCACTTTAAGCATTTAAGAAAAATTCGACCAATCACAGCGCGTCATATCGTGGAACTTTCTGGAAGTTTAATTAACTGCGCAATAGTTTGTATAAAAATAATAAGAATATTTTTGTGTTCTAAAAGAGTTGTAAATATGATATTTAGTTAGCATATGGTGTATAGATTGCAATAGTAAAGAAATAATTTGTGTAAATAGACGCATTTGGTAAATATAGAAAAATTAAAGATTTAATGTACACATTTGTTTTGAAAATTTGGTACATTTCGTTTAATAACTTTTTTAAATGTAAATATATTGAGTAACCTTTATCACATACTGATAAAGGACCAAAATGCCTATTTAATAGTGTATAGCGTGTTAGTGTATAAATTAGCCTTGTATAGAAAATATTGCGATTTGTGCTAATTACATAGTGAAAATGTTTAAAAATAAAGAGGCAAAACGGAAAATGGCAAGCGGCTCTCTATACAGTATAGCCGAAGTCTACCTTATGGGGGCAAATCCCAGTAACGTTGTAGTAGGAAGAACTACCAGTAACAAGCAGTAGTATCCGGTAGTAGCTGAAGTGACTAGTAGCAGAACATAGTGAACAGTTATAGTGAAATAGAAAAAGTTTAGCTAGCCGAAAAATGTCGTAACTGAAAATCGCAGTTACACATAGCCGAAAAAAGTGGGAACTGAAAATTCGCAGTTGCATATAGTAAAATAGTGTTAGCTAGCCGAAAAAGGTAGTAACTGAAAATTCGCAGTTACATATAGTGAAAAAGTGTTAGCTAGCCGAAAAAAGTGGTAACGTAAAATTCGCCGTTACATATAGTGAAAAGTGTTAGCTAGACGGAAAAGGTGGTAACTGATATTCGCAGTTCCACAAGTGTTAAAATCAACTAGTTTTAGTTGATTAATAGCTGCTAGTCAGTAGTGTTAGAAAACCAGCTACTACCAATAGATATTTTGATACTACCAATAGATATTTTCTACCAATAGAAGCTCAAGGTCGCTCAGCGAGCTATGGAGAGGGCTATGCTCGGAGTTTCTCTGCGTGACAAACTTCGGAATGAGGTAGAACCAGAGTAACCGACATAGCCCAACGGATTAGTAAGCTGAAGTGGCAGTGGGCCGGCCATATAGCTCGAAGAACCGACAACCGATGGGGAAGAAAGGTTCTCGAGTGGCAGCCTCGTACAGGTAGGCGAAGTGTAGGGCGTCCCCCCACGAGATGGAGTGACGACCTGGTAAGACATGCAGGAAGTCGATGGATGCAGGTGGCTCAGGACCGTGCTTTGTGGCATTCTTTGGGGGAGGCCTATGTTCAGCAGTGGACTTGTGAAGGGCTGTAATGATGATGATGATGATGAATAGATATTTTCATACTACCAAGAGATATTTTGATACTACCAATAGATATTTGTTACTACCAATAGATATTTGATATTACCAATAGATATTTTGATACTACCAATAGATATTTGTTAATAACAATAGAAATTTTAATATTACCGCACATTTTAATTAAATCTTTTGAAATATATAGTGACCAACCAATAGTGAACAACCGTGTTCAACAACCGTGATCAATAAATAAATAGTTATAAAATTTCGCGACTAATGAATTAGTCGAACCGCTGGCCACTCCCTTGCTATTTTAATTTATAAATCGTGCATTTTAATTTTGAACCTCAGTCCACAGTTCTCCAGCAGCATACACAGAGACGGCAGTGAAAGTATCCTCCGGAACCTATAGGTCTAGGACGTGAGCGACTCGCGGAGTATCTTCGACAACATTTACTCCGGAGAGTTACGCCCGTCCGGCACAGTAAGTCTCACATATACATAGAAGGCGATAGATATAGAGTCAAAGATGGATTAGAAGATGAATGTTTAAACTTTTTAACCCCCGACGTCCGATAACCCGATCAGCTGGTTTTCTTTTCCGGGGTTTTTCGGGTTAAAGACATTTATTTCTCTTAAAGAACACATTGTTCACTTTTACAGAGATTAAGTATACATACAAAATAATATTACCAGTATTTACACGGTAGCATGCATTATATAATTCTATTATGTTTTATTCTTGTATGTATATCCTTAATTAATTTGTTATTCTTTTTCTTACTTAATGCAAACATATGTATGTATTATATCGTAATGTTTTAAAAAATATGAATATTGTATTAATGCAATTACAGATATGATCAAAATTGAAGATATGCAGTTATGAAATTTTATCTACAATATATGATTTTAGTTTATTCTTAAAATGCTTAATATTATTACAATCTTTTATAGTATCCGGTAGATTATTATACAAAAGTACACCCTCACACATAATATTTTTATTGCCATAAGATCTCGTCCGAGGCTGCCAGATTTGAAGTTTGTTTTTGTTTCTAAGATTATGTGTAAGAAATTCACACTTTGGTGTGAATGTAATTGTTGAATGTATGTTTTTAGATATTATTTTTTTTTATAATAAGGCATGTGTTATATGTATATAATTGTTTAATGTTTAAGAATTTAGTTTTTCTGTATAGCTCCTTAGTCGGGGTTAGGTAGTTGTAATGAAATAGTGTTTTTATTAGTTTACTTTGTGCTCGTTGTAACTTACTTATGTGCGTTTGTGCAGCAGAACCCCATATCTCTATAAGGTACTCCAGGTGTGGCTTGGCTAGGGCGTTATAAACAGTAGATTTGATTTTGTATGGAATACAGTTTGATACCTTTCGCAATGCTCCCGTAAGTGATGCTAATTTTGATGCTATTTTGTCTATATGAGAGTCCCATATCAGTTTGTCATCTAATAATAGACCTAGGTACTTTTCTTTTTTAGATCTTTTAAGAGTAATATTATTAATCTTAAGTGGTGTGTAGGTAGGTATTTTTTTATTTTTAGCACAGAAAACCATAAATGATGTTTTGGTCACATTAATTGTGAGAAGATTGTATGAAAACCACTCATTTAATATATCTAAGTCCTTTTGTGCTTGTGATATAATTTCATGAATTGAATGTGCAAAGTAAAAAAGACAAGTGTCATCTGCGTAGAGTGATAAGTGACCTGACAGGTTTAAATTTACTATGTTGTTTATGTATGTAAGAAATAGCAAAGGGCCTAATATTGAGCCTTGTGGAATGCCACAGGTAATTTGTTGAGGACCACTTTTGTAGTTAGATATTTGTACAATCTGTTGGCGGTTAGCGAGATAAGAGGCCAACATATCTAGTGCTGTACCTGTTATTCCTATATTATTTAGCTTTTGTAATAGTTTTGAGTGGCTTACCGTATCAAAAGCCTTTTTTAAGTCTATGAATATTCCTAAGCAGACATGTTTTCGATCAATGTTTGTCTTTATTTTTGTAACTACATCAATTGCTGCTGACAGTGTGTTAGATTTTGATCTAAAACCATATTGTTGTTCAATGAAAAAGTTTTTGGCGTTAAAATACTCATTAAGTCTTTTATATATTACTTTTTCAAAGACTTTAGAAATAACAGGGAGCACCGATATGGGTCTGTAATTACTAGGATCAGTTTTTGGTCCGGATTTATGGATTGGGCTGACTTTCGCAATTTTTAGGCTGTCAGGAAATAAACCATTTGATAGGCATTTATTAATGCAATTTGTGAGGTCAGTGGCAATGACATTTTTAATGCATTTAAGGGCCTTTGGACTTATTCCATCGATACCCGTACTTGTATGGTTATTAATATTATTAATAATTTTTAACACTTCTTTGACACTACAAGGTTCTAATTCACTTAAAGTTATATTATGTTGGTAAGTATTTTTATACATTAAGGTATGAACTGAGCTTGTATGGTATTTTGGATGTATATTATTTGCTAATTCTGTACCAATAGTCAAAAAATAGTTATTAAAAGTTTCACAAACCTTGCATCCATCAGATATAATACCGGAGATGGTGGAGAGCTTAGGCACTGCACAACCATTCTTAATTTTGTTTACAGCTAACGTATTGATCAGGTCCCACATCTTTTTAGGTTTATTTTTACATTTAGTGAATTCATTACAGTAATATACTTCTCTAGATTCTCTAATCATTTTACTCACGCTTTTCTTTTCTGAATTGTATCTATTTAATATGTCTTCATTTTTACTATCTTTTTTTAAGCTATTCCAATAAATATTGCGTCTTTCTATACCTTCGATTATGCTTTTGTTAATCCAGTCCTTCTGTGGTAAGTTTAGTATTTTAGTTTTTGTCATTTTATTTTGTTCAATTTGTTCCATTATGTAGTTTTCAAGATAGTTGTAATCACAGTTCTTATTTATATGCTGGGTTTCTGTGCAACTTTTTATCAGGCCATTATAGTCCAGGGCAGTATAATGGACCCGTTGCAGCGTTTCTGGCTTATATTTACATACTTCCACAAATATTTGTTTGTGGTCAGATAAGGACGATTTAAGGATAGAGAGTGAAAACATATTATTGTTTAAATTTGTACATACGTGGTCTAATATAGTATGGGTTGTAGCTGTCTCACGTGTACAGTATTCCTTCTCCACTTTGTTTAATATTTCGTAACCAGATTCTTCTATCGTTCTCAAGTAGTTAATGATATTGTTATTAGTATTTAAGAGGTCCAAATTAAAATCACCTAAAACTATTGCTCTTTTACGGGTCTCTAGTTGGTTGGAGTATATGTCCAAAAATTTATTTACGTTTGACTCACCGGGTTTATATATCCCACCTATATTAAGTGCAAATTTGTTTATATATATCCATAAATAATGATTTCCACTCTCTGTTAGCTCTTCTGTCAAGTCATATTTAATACTATTGTGAATGTATATAGATACTCCACCCCCCTTGTTTACTTTTCTAAAATTGTAAATATGCGTGTAATTAGTCAAATGATATTGACAAGCATCCTGTTATGATGTAAGCCAGGTCTCGGTAAAAATAAGTATATGAAGTGACATAGGTACTGCTTGAAGTATACATTGAATTTCCTCGAACTTTCCTGGTTTTTTAATACTTCGTAAATTAGCATAGAAAATTTTTAAAGAATTTGTGCTTGTAACAGGTAGGTCTTGGTACTTTTGGAGTAAGTGGTGCGTGATGTAATTGTTGTCCGTAGTAATAGGATATTTTATAACCGAATCTCGAATAGTGCGTTTTAATCGTTTTTTGACTTGACTATTTTAGGTACTCCTTGAATGTATTTAATTATAAGGCCATTTTCACCGTTTTCTTTTCGCCTTTTTAACTCTTCAGAAAGAAGTTTTAAAAAGTGTATCTGAGATGGAGTTTGGTCAGCATATAATCGTATGTTACTAGTCAACTTTGCTTTATTTCGCAGTAATTGTTTAGGTGTGGAAGTCGTATCAAAAAATATTTTAAGCGGTCGACTTTTTGCCGGGTTGTATTTACCCAGGCGCATTGTTTTTATAGGTTTAGGGCATTGTTCAAATAACGAGGAAATAATTTTAAACGCTTGGTAATCGTCATGTTTACGTCTTGCCAGGTAATTTTTGTCGCAAATTTCATTTATACCCACAAGTACAATATTTTTCTCCCGCTGGCATCGGTCTCTGAGTTCCAGCATAAGGTCTTCTTGAATAGGCGAAAGCGATTTTCGGTTGGTTTTCGGTTCATCCAAAGGAGTAATACTTGGTTCAGATTGATTTAATTTCATTTTCATCATTACAGCCCTTCACAAGTCCACTGCTGAACATAGGCCTCCCCCAAAGAATGCCACAAAGCACGGTCCTGAGCCACCTGCATCCATCGACTTCCTGCATATCTTACCAGGTCGTCACTCCATCTAGTGGGGGGACGCCCTACACTTCGCCTGCCGGTACGAGGCTGCCACTCGAGAACCTTTCTTCCCCATCGGTTGTCGGTTCTTCGAGCTATATGGCCGGCCCATTGCCACTTCAGCTTACTAATCCGTTGGGCTATGTCGGTCACTCTAGTTCTACTGCGGATATCCTCATTTCTGAGTTTATCACGCAGAGAAACTCCGAGCATAGCCCTCTCCATAGCTCGCTGAGCGACCTTGAGCTTCCTCATCCGGCCAGCAGTGAAGGACCACGTCTCAGTTCCGTATGTCATCACTGGCAACACGAACTGGGTGTACAGTCTCGTTTTCAAGTTTTGAGGTATACCTGACGAGAAGATGTGCCGTAATTTCCCGAACGCTGCCCAACCGAGTTGAATCCGTCGATTGACCTCTCGGTCGAAGTTGGACTTACCTAGTCGGACTATTTGTCCCAGGTAAACATACTCGTCAACAACTTCGAGCTTAGTGTTCCCAACAACTACCGGCATAGGTGTGACATGGACATTAAACATGATCTTTGTTTTGTCCATGTTCATCTTAAGACCTATCCGTTGGGAAACACTATTGAGGTCATTGAGCATAGTGCTTAGGTCCTCCAGCGATTCTGCCATAAGGACTATATCGTCGGCAAATCGAAGGTGAGTGATGTACTCGCCATTGATGTTGATACCGTATCCTTTCCAGTCCAGAAGCTTGAAAACATCTTCCAATGCAGCGGTAAAGAGTTTCGGGGATATGACGTCACCCTGTCTTACACCTCTCTGCAATTGGATAGGTTTCGTACTCTGGTTCTGTACTCGGATAGCCATCGTAGCCCTACTGTACAAGCACTTCAACACTTCGATATACCGACAGTCAACTTGGCATCGCTGAAGGGACTGCAGCACCGCCCAAATTTCGACGGAATCAAAGGCTTTCTCATAGTCCACATACGCCAGACATAGTGGCAAATTGTACTCCTCGGACTTCTGTACAATTTGCCGAAGGGTATGTATGTGGTCTATGGTGCTAAAGCCTTTTCGGAAACCGGCTTGTTCGGGAGGCTGGAAGTCGTCAAGTCTGCGCGCGAGACGATTCGTAATGACTCTCGAAAACAGCACGTAGACGCGGCTCAGAAGGGAAATCGGTCTGTAGTTCTTCAAGAGAGCGTTGTCGCCTTTCTTGAAGAACAAGACCACCGCACTTCTGCTCCACGCCTCCGGTGTAATGCCACCATGAAGGACGGAATTAAAGAGCTTCTGAAGGACTTCAAGTACCGGTTTTCCACCCGCTTTCAGAAGCTCCGCTGTAATTCCATCCTCGCCTGGGGCCTTGCCGTTTTTAAGGTGCTGGAGAGCCATTCTAATCTCGCTCAGACTGACGTCCGGGATATCATCGGAATAATGTCGGATAAGACTCGCTCTTGGATCGTTACTCACACTTGCGTGCGGCTCCAACGATGACGTGTACAGCTGCCCATAGAACCTCTCAATCTCACTCAAAATCTCAGGTGCCCCGGAAACGATGCTGCCACATTCTGTCTTCAGCTTTGACAGTTGGCGCTTTCTGGCAGACAGATCTCTGGCAAAGACTTTGGAGCCTTGGTTCCGCTCGATCGCTTCTTCAATACGAGCTGTATTGAATTTGCGTAAGTCCCGCCGCATGCATTTGGAGATCTGTCTGTTCAGTTGCCTGTATGCTGTTAAATCTGTTGAAGAATGTAGCTTCATCTCCCGTCTAACAGCCATGAGATTAAGAGTGTGATCGGAGAGTTTTTGTGTTCTTCTGCGGCGGGTCTTGCAGAACTTAGCTCCGACCGCATGGACAGTTTCCACGAGCTTGTCATTCAAATCGTCCACTTCATTGCAGTCTTCTAGGCACTGAAAACGGTTTTGTAACTCGAGCTGAAAGGTTTCGGGACTTTGGATTAGAGCACGAGGGGGACGGAGCGTTGACTTCATTAGACGAGACCTCTCCAACTTAACGTTTAGGTTCAGTGTGCCTCTAACCATTCGGTGATCGCTGCCGGTTTTCACCCTCGCGATCACTGAGACATCACTGAACAGTTGTCGTCTGGTCGTCATAATGAAGTCAATCTCATTTTTTGTCGAACCGTCGGGGCTCGACCAGGTCCACTTCCTGTGGGGCCGCTTCTGGAAGAAAGAGTTCATCATAAAGAGTCCCTCTTTCTCCATGAAGTCGGCCAGCTGCTGGCCCCTTGGGTTCCGTTGCCCTATTCCAAATTTCCCTACTTTCAGCTCACCGTTCTCTCTTGTGCCTAGTTTCGCATTGAAGTCTCCCATTAACACCGTATATTGGGTTTTGGAGGAATGCATGGCTCTAGAGATATCCTCATACATTTCCTCCACCTCCTGATCGGGGTGTGCCGAGGTTGGTGCGTAAACCTGTATGACCTTCAGCGAATACCGTTTGGTGATTCTGAGTATAAGGTACGCAACCCTCGTCGACACACTCTCAATCTTTACAACGTTGTTAACGAGAGACTTGTGGACGATAAATCCGACACCTCCTTGGGACAGATGGTCGCCCTCCCGGTAATAGAGCAAGTTGCCGGATTCGAGGATTACCGTGTCCTCCCCCTCTCTTCGGACTTCGGATAATCCTATAATATGCCAGCGTAACTTGTCTATCTCTTCTTCCAGCTCCACAATCTTCTCGTCAGTCCTCAGGGTGCGTGCGTTGTATGTTGCCAGGTCGAGTCGTCGTAGGTGGCAACCGAACCTCCACCGGAGATTCTTAGCACCCCCTGCCCCGCCGTTACCATGGTCGCCACCGTAGCCAGGAATAGCGGGGCCGCCGGGGACTGGGGGCCGTTTATTATTGTCATTGCTCATGGGGGGTATATTGCCATAGTTGCCACGCTTGGCGAGCGGGTTGGCAACCGCAGTTTTTTATTGTTATTTGGCTATTATCAGGAAGATGCTGCTGCCCATCTCCTGCCTGTTTCCCTTTGTCGCCTTTTACGACACCCACGGGAAGATATGGGGTAGTGGATATTCTTAACCGCCACTACACGGCCACGGATTTAATTTATTTTGAAGTAATTGATTTTCTAATTTAATATTTTCAATTTCCTGTTGTAGTGTTTCGTATTTTGAGTTTAATTTTTCAGTAGTTTCTTTGATACTTTTAATTTCGTTCGTTATTTCTGTAACCTCTTGACGAATATACGACAGTTTCATTTTGGGAGACAGAGAACTCTTTAAAAAAATTTGTTATTTCTTCACGAAACTCGGCTAGGTCTTTTTTAAATTCATATTCCATTGGACGCTCTTTTCGTTTTCAAGGACGAATATCTATATATTTTTCATCATCTTCAAAATTCGATAAATTCGACGTGGAATCCCCGCCTCCGCTTCCGCTTGCGAGAATCTCGCTGCGCGATGTTCGTTGTGTAGACATCCTTGTAACCAGTTAGTAGGTGTAGACAGTTATAAACAATGCAATTATGAACTTAGCTGTAGTGCGAGCGGGTCGAAAAATCGCAGCTATCTTCTTTACCCGAGGAGGTGAAGGGAGCTTCGTGAGATTTATGATTTCATCACAGAGTTAATAAGTCGTGTGTAAAATAAACTTTGGTTTGCCGAATTCACTTCACAGGTTATTAGTTAATAAGTATCACTTTCAGTTGCTTAAGATTAACGTTATTAGTAAAATGTTTTAATACGTTTGTTAAATATAATGCACACGTCCGCGCAGTTCGAACACTCAGTTCAATTATTACAAATTTAATATTTTTAAATTTTGATTTTGATTTATTTGACTAAATATCTAGCAGTCTGTCTGGGTACGTACTACCTTGTTACCTATTTACCCCTGTATAAAAGCTTTTACAAAAATTTACTTCGCAAATATCCGCGTTATAAAATAAAATGATGTGTCTTACCTAGTATAAAGAGCACCTCCCGCCCTCCATCAATTGCGTGCACTATCCCCGTCACCACTAATCCCAGCACCGCTACTTCCAACACCACTACACTAGGCAAGACACACTACTGACGATAATACGACACGTGTTTCGCCTCTACACGAGGCATCCTCAGGTGATATATCTTCGGTGGCTAACCGCTAAGACTTAGCGGCGAATCACCTGTGGTATTATCGTCAGTGGTGTGTCTTGCCCAGTGTAGTGGTGTTGGGAGTAGCGGTGCGGTGAGTAGTTTTTATTTCTCATGTGAATCACTATAGCAGTAGACTTATGATGGGCAGCGGCATCTTCAATGCTATGCAATCGGTTCTGCGCCCACAAACCAAGCTGCCGATTATATATATCAAACTATACATTCCAGTTAGATTAAAACGCCTATTTAACAATAATGGATTCAGAACGTCTAATAACGAAACCAAAAAGAAAAGTAAAGAATTCTCCATAGTCACTTAACACACCTACAATGAAAACAAAAAAACTTTTTATTCAGGCATAAGTTCTATATCACTGCCAATCGATAAAATATTTTAAATGCGTACACCATTCATTTTGTTGTAAATTTGAAAACATAGACTACGCGACTATAAAGTCCACGAAGTGCGTGGAGTGTGAAAACGTTCACACTCGTAAAATAAACTTTTGCTTGTGATGACTGTAACGTTGGTTCGTGTATGCTTGAATTATTTTATGCATCTCAATAAATGACGTGTAGTGTTATGCTACTTACATATATCATTTTACATTATTTTAAATTCATTTTTCCATTCTTTTTCGATTTTCTGCATTCACCTCAAAACTGGATATTTTACATCACCTTTATTTCCATAGGATCCTGTAACGATTTTAAACCATAAGAACACAATAACAAATCATTTCTACTTCGTATTTTCACATTATCAGCACTTTTAAATTGGTGTCAATGGAGTCTACCTTTTTTCGATCTTTTAGCTAGTTTTCCGTAATTCTACAATCTCGAGCTTTGTGTGGGCAGTTGCGCTACCTTTTTTCCTATATCAATAATATCTCATTTTTCACTTAAATCTTACCGTTTTCTTATTATAAACCAAAAACAAAAATTTGACATATTTTGTCTTTCTTATTTATATCGTTTCCATGGTAATTATATTCAAATTTGCTACCGATCTGTTATTCCTATTTCGATAATTCCACATAAATCCTCTTTTCTCTTGACCATTTACAAAAAATTTGCGTATAATTTAAATAATTTTTCCGTTCTCTCTAGAAAGGTATAAAAGCCGAACAATCGGTGAAGAAAGGCAGTCTCGCTTCAGTTCGCGAATTAGAAGTATCTCCTAAAGGCCTTATCCCGGGGCCGCACTGCCCCGGGATCCTGCAAGCCTCCATTTACACGTGAAGTCTTCGGCGAAGCCTTCTTCAAACTCGGGCCGCGCCACTCCGGAATCCTACAAGCCTCCATCTACCTCGGAAGTCGCTTCGAGTCTACTACAAGCGCGGGGGCCACACTACTCCGGGCACTACTACTACTTACTCCAGGCGCCGAGTGCACCTACCGCCGGCGCTACCTTTGGGCGCTGCAACTGCTAGCTCTAAGCGTTGCGCGCCCCTTCTCCAGGCGCTACGTGCGCCGGCTCCGGACGCTGCGTGTACTGGCTCCAGGCGCTGCGCGCCGTCGCTGCTAAGAAACCTACTTCTACAAGCGCAAACGGCGTGTGCTGGCTTCAGGCGCTGCGTGCCGTCGCTGCTAAGAAACCTACTTCTACAAACGCAACGTGTGTCGCTTCGACTTTTAGGCCCCACTTCAACGCTATATTCCCCTATTCTCTCACCTTTATTTTTTTTTATAATCTAATTGTATTCTCACTTCATCCATCATCATCCTCACATCATTTTTTTTATAAAATTGTAAATACCTTTTATAAATTTAAATATATTGTTTTTCTGGCTCTACTTTTGTTGTTTTGTTGTACTTAGGTTAGGTTCTATTTTTTTTTTTTAATTGTCGCTTCACGACATTTGGCGCCCAACGTAAAAGTCCTCTTTCTCTCTTAATTCTTCACCTTTACTGCGCCTTGTCCATTCCCTTTTGATTTAATTGCTCTTCCTTTCGTTCTTAACTTATTATTCATCATTCATTTATTCATCCTTTTCATACCTTCCAAATTCTAAAACAACACTTCATCTAGTGTTTCAACGTATCTAGATTATATTTAGACCTACATTTAACACTTCACTTACATTCATCACTTTAATATTTTTATTCTAGAACAAAACTTCATCTAGTTTTTCAACTTATCTAGATTATATTTAGACCTACATTTAACACTTACATTCATCACTTTAATATTTTTATTCTAGATAATCTTCCAAATTCTAAAACAACACTTCATCTAGTGTTTCAACTTATCTGGATTATATTTAGACCTACATTTCACACAATACTTACATTCATCACTTTAATATCTTTATTGTAGATAACCTTCCAAATTCTAAAACAACACTTCATCTAGTGTTTCAACGTATCTGGCTTATATTTAGACCCACATTTAACACTTCACTTACATTCATCACTTTAATATTTTTATTCTAGAACAAAACTTCATCTAGTTTTTCAACTTATCTAGATTATATTTAGACCTACATTCAACACTTTACTTACATCCATCACTTTAATATTTTTATTCTAGGTAACTTAAAGAGGTATAACTTTTCAATTAAATCTTTATTTCTTAAACTTAACTTTGAACTTTACACTTTATATAAAATTGTTTTTCAAAGCTGAAGCGAGACGATTCATAACTTTTCTAAGCATTTACAACTGTTAATTTGTATATATGTATAAATATCTAAACATTTATTAACTGCTAATTTGTATATATGTATAAATATCACATTTAATTTGTATATATGTATAAATATCACCATCATTTTCACCTTGTTATTATTTCTTTTATTTTGTTTGTTTGGTAGGTTAATCTTCACTTCTTATTATTTCAGACACATCTCGCTAGTGATGTTGCTGATCTCTGGTTTTGAGCCCTACCGCTCTGGCCGTTCTTTATCTTTACTTAAGTCATAGCGACTAAAGCTTGCTTAAGATTGATTTCTTTATCTTTATCTTCACGCAGGAGCGGATGACAACTCCTTAAATAAGCCTGAATGTCCTTTCGAAAACACACTTTTAAGAGTGGTGTTTCTTCGACTAATTTTTTTTCCACGCAGGAGCGGATGACTACTCTTTAAATAAGCCTTAATGTCGTTTCGAAAACACACTTTTAGAGTGGTAGTCATTGAATGTGAACTCCACCCTTACCTGAATGGCAGATGATGTATGTAAGAGATAGTATATCTGATTTTGCCTGGTGATGTCTGTTTCTGCAAAGCTGTGTTTTTATGGTTTATTTTAGAATGTATATATCAAAATTTTTGCTGAGTCAAAAATTTTCCAGGGTCGGGGGGAAAATGTAGTGTTATGCTACTTACATATATCATTTTACATTATTTTAAATTCATTTTTCCATTCTTTTTCGATTTTCTGCATTCACCTCAAAACTGGATATTTTACATCACCTTTATTTCCATAGGATCCTGTAACGATTTTAAACCATAAGAACACAATAACAAATCATTTCTACTTCGTATTTTCACATTATCAGCACTTTTAAATTGGTGTCAATGGAGTCTACCTTTTTTCGATCTTTTAGCTAGTTTTCCGTAATTCTACAATCTCGAGCTTTGTGTGGGCAGTTGCGCTACCTTTTTTCCTATATCAATAATATCTCATTTTTCACTTAAATCTTACCGTTTTCTTATTATAAACCAAAAACAAAAATTTGACATATTTTGTCTTTCTTATTTATATCGTTTCCATGGTAATTATATTCAAATTTGCTACCGATCTGTTATTCCTATTTCGATAATTCCACATAAATCCTCTTTTCTCTTGACCATTTACAAAAAATTTGCGTATAATTTAAATAATTTTTCCGTTCTCTCTAGAAAGGTATAAAAGCCGAACAATCGGTGAAGAAAGGCAGTCTCGCTTCAGTTCGCGAATTAGAAGTATCTCCTAAAGGCCTTATCCCGGGGCCGCACTGCCCCGGGATCCTGCAAGCCTCCATTTACACGTGAAGTCTTCGGCGAAGCCTTCTTCAAACTCGGGCCGCGCCACTCCGGAATCCTACAAGCCTCCATCTACCTCGGAAGTCGCTTCGAGTCTACTACAAGCGCGGGGGCCACACTACTCCGGGCACTACTACTACTTACTCCAGGCGCCGAGTGCACCTACCGCCGGCGCTACCTTTGGGCGCTGCAACTGCTAGCTCTAAGCGTTGCGCGCCCCTTCTCCAGGCGCTACGTGCGCCGGCTCCGGACGCTGCGTGTACTGGCTCCAGGCGCTGCGCGCCGTCGCTGCTAAGAAACCTACTTCTACAAGCGCAAACGGCGTGTGCTGGCTTCAGGCGCTGCGTGCCGTCGCTGCTAAGAAACCTACTTCTACAAACGCAACGTGTGTCGCTTCGACTTTTAGGCCCCACTTCAACGCTATATTCCCCTATTCTCTCACCTTTATTTTTTTTTATAATCTAATTGTATTCTCACTTCATCCATCATCATCCTCACATCATTTTTTTTATAAAATTGTAAATACCTTTTATAAATTTAAATATATTGTTTTTCTGGCTCTACTTTTGTTGTTTTGTTGTACTTAGGTTAGGTTCTATTTTTTTTTTTAATTGTCGCTTCACGACAGACGTTCGTAGTAGAATCACACACAAAAGTGTAACAATTTTTTAGTAAAATCAGATACTTAACTTTTATCTGAAACATCTACAGAACAAGTTAATTGTGTTTTATTTAAAATGAGAGTGAGCTTGCGGTCAACTTGATGATAAGTGACTACTGCAACTTATGGATACCGTCGTCCAACTTCAAGAAAAGAAGGGCTCAGAGGCATCGTCGTCTCCGAAGACAAAGATGTAATGCCTCTCAATCTATACCGAGTTAACCTTCAAAATGGAATGCAGCATTGGCGTATTGCTGCTTGGTGATTGAAATATCTTTGGTAGAGCCACGCTGCAGCTATAATATCATGGTAGTAGCACGAATGGTTTGGATTAACCGGGGTTGGACCACGCTCTCACAGAATACCAGCGTAAAATAGCAGCTTAATGTTGCTGTTTTTCGTATGGTGAGTGTAGAGATCTGGAGAACCTTTTTACTGGAAAAAAGGCATTCTACCTTAGTCCTTAGGGGTGAGAACGAGTCTGGATTTTGTTTCTTAAATCGAGGATTAATTTAGATATCTATGGGCCACAGCATCCACTTACCATCAGGTCCACCTGATGGTAAGTGGTAAGTGGATGCTTGTGTGATTTTTTTTATAGGATCGGGTGACAAACGAGCACACAGTCCACCTGATGGTAAGTGGTTACTATGACCCATAGACATCTACATCTATCCTCAATAAAGACTCAAGATGCAGATGCGTTGTCACCCGTGAGGACTAAGATGGAATGCCTCTTTACCAGTAAAAAGGGTCTCCGGTTCTCTACACTCACCATACGACACACAGCAGCGTCAAGCTGCTATTTTACGCTGGTTTTCTCTGAGAGCGTGGTCCTTCCCCGGTCGAGTCGACCCATTCGTGCTACAACCATAATATAGCTGCAGCATGGCTCTACCACGGAGAGCCGACCAATTCGTGCTACAACCATAATATAGCTGCAGCATGGCTCTACCACGTAGAAAAAGTGATGCGAATAATGGTGACAAACGAATGGACTGTGTGTTCGTTTGTCAACATTATTCGATAAAATAATAAAGAACGGTATCAACCCACAGACCAAGACAGTGTATTGTAAAATAATGTTTTAAAAAAAGTCCCGCTTGTTTCTCGCTGGTTCTTCCAGGGCAGAGGATTTTACGAACCACTGATACAAGCATAAATCATGCAAATTAAATATTGTATTGTGTATATAATAAATTTGTATTAAATATTGTAAATAAACGTTGCATCCGTAACAAAATGCGTCTCTTACTATCTTATAGTTTGGAATGGTTCTGTGAATAAGGTCTCTTGTAGGCTGGCATACAAAGATGATAACGGCTCATCGTAGATAAACCTTGCCTTCAACAAGTCAAAGTATTCATCAAATCAGGACAATTTTATGTAATATCCTGCTCACAATGAATAATGTGTTGACATTACTTTAACGGGATAAAAATTAATTCACTGTTAAATAAGGAAGGACGCGTATATCATTGCAATGATTTCCAATGTTAAACGTGGTAAAGTTACGCTGATAGGTATTAGTTATATAGGTGCACCATTAAATGTAAGTGACAAAAACATATCCTTTTACCAACAAGCCAATTCATCTTAATCATCGGGGATGACAAGAAATCTGCATTCATAATCGAACGATAAGTGTCTATGTGCTATAGCATACAGTTGACTAGTAGGTCGATTATGCGCTCGTTTATCACCGTTACTTCTGTTACATCATTATTAACCAAAATCATAATATATAAATTTACGGACGTATTCTTAAATATTAATTTATTTATTTATTTATTACAGTGGCCAGTAGTAATTAAACAAGAGTGACTTTCAATAAGCATTATTTATAATCTATATTGAATAAAAAAAAATCTGTTTCTGTTACAGCCTATCAAAAGTCCACTGCTAAATACGTGGGGCAACTGAAATGATCGAGAATAAGAAAAACCACATGCACCGTATAGCTAAATTGTATTTTATTGTTTTCGAAGTATTCTCCGTTCAACTTAATGCACTTTTCCATTCGTGCAAAGCAATCGTTAAAACAGTAATCCCAGTCTGAAATTGATGTTGATAAAATGGCTGATTTGCACGCTTCCACAGCTGATTCGGGGTCTTCAAACCGTTGACCGCGTAATAAATCTTTCATTCTAGGGAATGTAAAGAAATCGTTTGGGCTCAGGTCAGGACTGTACGGAGGATGGCTCATTAGCTCAACGTTTTCCTGCTTCAAAAAATCATTTGTCTTCCGAGCCGTATGGGAGCTGGCATTATCGTGATGTAAGATGATGCGACGTTTCGGGTTATTTTTTCGGAGTTCGGCTATTATTTCTGGCAAACAAACCATGATATACCACCCAGCGGCAACCTTTCTGCGTTCCTGTAAAGGAATTGTAGCAACATGCCCCTTTTTCGAGACAAACGTAGCGACCATTTTCTTTGACACGCTACGGGAGCGAAACAGTTTCGTTGGTTTGACCTCGTCTTCGAAGTCCCAAACTGCTGACTAATGTTTTCTTTCAGGTTTGTATGAATAAATCCATGATTCGTCACCTGAGACGATATTATAACTGAACATATGCCTCTCTAATAGATTGTCTCATAGGGAGATTTTGCCGTAGTTGCTATGCTGGTAGAGGGGAAATTTATAATTTTGAGAGAAAGATGCTGCTGCTCATTTCCTATTTCAGTTTCCATCTTTCGCCTCTTACGAAACTCGCGGAACGATATGGGATAGTTGATATTTTTAAACGAACAATACACGGTATATATTTAACAAGAAATTACTCAGGCAGGCATTCTGTACTTTCCCCGGATTATGATACCGCCGTTATGATGTCTTTATGTTGTCATCCGTCAGGACTAAGATGAAATGCCTCGTTTCCAGTTAAAATGTTCTCCGGTTCTCTACACTCATGATACGAAACACCATATGACTTCATCCGTATGAGGGCGACCAGAGCGAGCTTTTCTTTTATAGGATAAGAGTGACAAATGAGCACATAGTCTACCTTTGGGTATGTGGTTATTGTGGCCTATAGACATCTACATCTACCCTCAATTGCTCTCCGTGAGGAATAAGATGAAATCCAGTAAGAAGGGTCTACACTCTCATAACAATTTCGATGATTCTTTTTTTTATTTTAAAGCTGGTGCTTCTCTTGTAGTTATTGAGTTATTCTTAATAATTTTTATTGAATTCGGTTGTACAACATTTTTAATTTCTTATTATTGTAATAAATCTTCAGAATGTATCTGTGGAGACTTTAATATCAATCTCCTGGAAACTTCTTCCACCAGTATTAAAATTTGCACTTTTTGAAAATCCTATAATCTTGATAATTTATTCTTTGAAGCTACACGTATTGCAGGGTGTAGTGCAACTTGTATTGATAGTATTTTTACAAGTTTGTACCAATCAACAAATTAATAATTCAAAAACTTAGCTCCGATCACTGTGGATAACTGGTTTCATTACCTGATGCTTCATTCATATGCACAAAAAAAAAACAAGTAATTGAGAAAATTGTGCTTGTTCCTATTAATGCAAAACGCCTGGAGAGATTTAGAAGTAATATGGTAAAAAACCCACCATCGCTTTCTTAGAAGAACAATGCAGACTCTTTATATGGAGAATTAATTATACCCCTTATAAGCAATTAAATAAAAAAAAAACATTCTCCAGAAACAGTCGCAAGGCATTTAATGAGTGGGCAACAGTAGGAATTCATAAAAGCAGACGAAGGTTATATGACCTTTACCATGAAAAATCATATAATATTTCCGATGCTTTTAAAGAATATGTCAAAAATTATTCTAAAATGTTTAAAAGAGTTTGTATGTTTGTTTTATTTATAGGATAGGGTGACAAACGAGCACACAGTCCACCTTATGGTAAGTGGTTGCTGTGGCCCATAGACATCTACATCTATCCTCGCTTGCGTATCCATTCGTGCTACAACTATACTACTAATATAGCTGCAGCATGACTCTAACACGTGTGTTTGAGAAATATTTCACTGATATTCCTATCTTGACAACAGCACCATTGAATACTTCTCTAACTGTCGCCGAGTCATTACTCAAACAGAATCTTAATACCTGTTTAAAAGAATTCAGATTTGAAAAAGTATTTACCGCAAGATATTGTAAAATACTTCAAAACCATTGATGTAAAGAAAACTGCAGATTTGTGGAGGATTTCCGTTACAGTTATTGCATCCATAATAGATTTAATTGCACCTCATCTTGCTATTATTTTTAATACTTGTATCGATTGGTGTGTTTCCTGATTTAATGAAGTATAGTAAAGTAATACCTTTATTAAAATCTGGTAGTAAATTGAACCCCGCTAATTTTAGACCTATTTCTGTACTACCAACTCTTAGTAAAATTTTATGAGAAAATATTTTTGGATCAATTGCTATTTTTTTTTTATATAAATAAATTACTTCATAAACACAATTTGGTTTTACAAGGGGTCGTTCAACGTCTGACGCCGGTGTTAAGCTTATGAAATATATTTTTAATGCCTGGGAGAATTCACATGACGCCTTATGTATTTTCTGTGATCTATCCAAGGCTTTCGATTGTGTTCATCATGAGACATTAATAAGGAAACTACAACATTACGGTGTAAAAAATTTGGCGTTTAAACTTACTACATTAAATAACAGAACTCAAAAAGTCGTGATCAATGGTAAAGGTTCCACCGGATCAGTAGTATCCTTATTATTACCTTATCTTGTAGGGAACAATCACGATATAGTATTATTTGCTGACAATACATCTTTAATTTTCAAACTCAAACGGCAGTCAATTAATTATGACAATGTAGATAATGCGCTATCGAAATTAGTCCATTGGTTTAACGTCAACAATATGCTCTTAAACAGCAATAAAACAAAGTGTATTAAATTTACAATACCTAATGTAAAGCGTTCGAATAGCAATGTACTGTTAAAATGGGAGGAGTTGAGTCTTGTGGATACCACTGTTTTTCTTGGTATTAATATTGACGCGAAACTTCAATAGGGCCCCCATATATCTAAATTAGCAAGCAGACTTAGTTCTGCAGCATATGTTGTGATTAGAAGTCTCACAGATATTGAGACAGCTAGATTAGTGTATTTTGGTTACTTTTATAGCGTAATATCTTATGGAATTTTGCTATGGGGTAATGCGACTGATATTGAAGCTATATTTGTTTTGCAAAAGAGAACCGTTCGGGCGATTCATAACCTAAATTGTAGAGTCCTTGAAAAAATTTAAAGAAATAAACATATTAACTTTGGCATCGCAATATATTTATGAAAATGTAATGTATGAACATAAAAACATAAATAGCTTTAATAAGAATAAGAATATGCATACTCTAAAAACTAGGAACAAACATAAACATGTAATGCCAGTTACTAGACTCCACAGAATCAGTAATTTATTTATGAGGCAATGTATACGCTTTTACAACAAAATCCCGGAACATATTCAAAGTTTGTCAATAAACAAGTTTAAAAGTTTTAATAAAGAAAAACTGTACAAAAAGGGTTATTATAATATCAAAGAATACATGAATGAAAATAACCCCTGGGAATAATGTGATCGCCACCATGCTGGTTCTATGACAAATCATTTAAAAATTATTTAAACGAAATTATTGTTAAGTGAAATATGTAGCAAAAAAAGTCCCGCTGGGTTTCTTGCCGATTCTTCCCAGGACAGAGGTAATTTTCGAACCAGTGGTAAATAAAAAATGACTTTCAATAAGTATTATGTAATAATCAATATTGAATAAAAATTATTCTATTCTATTCTATCCAATTTCTTCGTTAGATTCACTCATTTTGGCGGACAGAAAAACAGTTGAAAAAAGGCGGGAAAGTGTTTTTACTTTTTATTTTTATTTTTCTTAATGCCCTATAGGTATGTATTGATATCAAAATCAATGCCAGATATAAACAGTTCAACCTCAGATATTTTCCTTCAATTTTATTCAAACAATATAGTAAGAAAAATAAAGAAAAAAGCCTGAAGCACTCATATCGTAAAACATTTCATACAGTTTTACGATGTAAGTGCTATATGCTAGTGATTTATTCACATGATTGAAGAAAACAGTAATAATACAGTAAGAAAACATAAATAATATACTATATGCGGCGCGACAAACTTTGACTAACTACTCGGAAAAGCTTGTTTGGGCTTTACAAATAGTTTAGTTAATTTAGTTGATATAACTTTATTAAATTTATTTTGCTCTGTTTGGAGAAGTTCGCAATGTAATAAATATTGTGAATTTCTCCGAATAGCGCAAAATAAATTAAAACTATACCTAGGTTTAGAAATGGTTAAAACAATAGTTTTCATGACCACGTAAGTAAAAAGCATGACACTCTTTTAATAAACTAGTGACAGTTGAACTTAGAGTCCACCTGATGTGGCTACTGCAGCTTATGGGCCCCAGCAATCGATTTCAAATAAAGAAGGCTAGTCAGTCAAATGGCGGAATCGAATCCTTGACTATTTGAGTCCGCTGTCTGCGCATTACGATTAGTCTACTATCGCCTCCGAGAATTCAGATGGAATGCATCACCGCCTGTCTCTTCTATCTAGACTGTATGCGCAAGTACAAGTACACGCTCTATTCCCTCACTCTCAAAGTCCGATGGAACGGTAATCCGACACGACCGGAGTAAGATAAGGCGCAGGACCAACGGATTTACGTGCTTTCCGAGGCACGGGGAGTAACACAACTTCGTGACTCCGGGCTGTTAATGAGAATTTCGACTAGACTTTTGGCCCGACCCGGGATTTGAAACGAGAACCAAATGGTCAGCAATCGCATTTACAACTAGACAAGCGAGGCAGTCAAACATAATAATTTACGATTTATGATTAGTTTACTATAAAATGTTTCACAACACGAATAAAATCTCGGTTATCATAAAATATAATGAAAGAAGACGCGCAATAAAATTTGCTACTTTGTGAAGCTTCGAAAATCTCTTTAGACGTCTGTGATAAATAGAGTTCATCTCAAACGTAGGTATTCGTATAAATGTGACGCGTCAATAAAAATAATCTCAAGATGATTAATAACTTTTATATTTTATTAATAAATATTAGATATACTTGTTTTAATTTTATTTTACATCGAAAAATATTGCAATAAGTTGCTGAAAATAAGTACGAAAAAATAAAATATCACTAAAAGATAGTTGAGCTGTGAAGACTATTTTATGCTCGAAATATCTCTGCGTTATATACTTTGTAATACCCGTAGTACAACCGGAGTAACCGATATTTTTTACATGGGGAAATACTTCGGCATATCTCACAGAATACCAGCATAAAATAGCAGCTTACTGCTGCTGTGTTTCGTATGGTGTGTGTAGAGAACCGGAGACCCTTTTTACTTGAGAAGAGGCATTTCATCTTATTCCTCGCGGCTGACAACGCCTCTGCATTTTGATACACAAACGAGGATAGATGTGTATGGGCTACAGCAACCACTTATCATCAGGTAGACTGTGTGCTCGTTTATCACCCTTAAACTAAAAAAATCTGCTCGCGGTGCCAAGGACGGGTAATGTCTCGCTCAGACTAAACCACCTTCTTTATGTGTTCCACCTTCGCCGCATATTGACAGGGCCACGGGAACACTTTCGCACACATCCGAGACCCTAGCAGCGCCGGTCGCCCCATGGCGGCCCCTGCTCGGGAGAGAACTACTTCTCCCTCATCTCACACTCAGGTAAGGCGCACCAAAACACATGGCGTGGCTTAACCCACAGCCTCTATGGAGCCAGGAAAATAAGTATTCAGAAGCACCTAGCCTTCCTGACCCCAGTGGCGGATCTAGTCTATGGCTCCGCCGTCAACCACGATTCGCCAGCGGGTGGAAGTGAGTGCGGCGCCTCGCAATACCGTCACTCCTCTCCCCCCGAAGCCCCATCACGACTGCATGAACGCTGCAGCCCTTCCCTCTGCGAGAGTCTGTTAATCAGTTAATATTTTAAAATATGCTAATGTAGTCATGTGTTCATCGCGTTGAACTTGAACACATCATACATTAACTCTCCCGCCTGTCACCCAAACCCCCCGCCAGTCGGCAGGCAGAGTCTATGGACTTCCATTTAAAACCATACAGCCTATAAAAGTCCACTGATTCTTCCCCCATAGATTTCCCTATAGAGCCATAATCATCATATTGCCATAGTTGCAACGCTTTGCAACCGCAGTTTTTATTATTTTGAGTTATCAGGAAGTTGCTGCTACACATTTCCTGTTTTAGTTTCACTCTGTGGCCTATTACAACACCCACGGAATGATATGAGGAAGTGGATATTCTAAAACCACCACTATATGTTGTCTCGTGAACACTTTTATATTTGAAACTACCCTTCGGCTGCAAAAATCGCGATTTTCGGAAATAAGGATAATGTTGGTCGTAAACAATACAGGTAATATAAATATAAAAAATGATATTATATAAAAAGTGTACGTGTAGATATTTGATTTCTACTTGTAGCTTTCGATCTTGAATAGTTTGTTTTAGAAATTTACTATTAAATTTGTAGCGATCAGCATACCTATTAAGTAGGAGTTACAACAAAAAAAGTCAATTTATATTGGGCCTACATATGCATTAACGTCGTAATTTATCTTTAAAAAGATTTTAAAAAATTTAAACTTTTAGTTTTAGTAAAGTTTATAGAAAATATTTAAAGGAAAGACAAAAACAATGCCTTGGTTTTCCAAAACGAAAGCTAACGGCATTATTTCTCGCTTTTTGTTCTCACTCTAAATCTCACTCCAGGGATACCATTTGTCATAATTTCGTTGCCAAGTAAAGCTTCAAATTTAAATAATATTTACCATTTTATGGAAATCGGCTTCAAAGAGATTCATTGTTTACCATTCGAAATATGAGTCAAATTGCGACTAACATTAAGTGTGTTAATGCTTTAAATGCAAAATAAAACTGTTTTGATTTTAATATTCTGTTTTTGTACAAATTACGGTCACGTTTTGTAATATAATGATGATATACAGTGCAAATGAAGAGGCTATACTGGCCATAATTAATAACAGCTGCTTATTCTGATTATTCTTTAGAAAGAAATACATAAGTCTCCGCAAGTGTACGTGCACACATATTATGCATTCGCTTCCTTGCCTCACTATGCGTTTTTGCTTCTAACTATAACGTTATCTCTACCTACCTGTATACGATTAAATGTTGGCCTGACATAGAGCATCCTATATTATATATAGAGTGGCTCTTAAATAATATTCATATTTATGAAGCGTATCGAAAGACCAAACGTTTTAATCTGGAGGTTCTCCGAAAAATTTACATAGTTGACTCTTAGAAACCACAAGGGAAGATAATATGGGTTGATGAATTTCAATAGTTAGTTTGTCAGTGAGCCAGAACTGGTACAACTCACCACCCTCAGCCCTCATCGGCTGACGGTGGGTCGACGGATCCTAAAAGAGAAGCAAGGTTTTTGCACGCTCTGATCACGAATCTGCGATCCGTTTTGGCGTAGGATGCGTGGTTCCGGAGATGTGCAGATCAATTAACTAATATCTAATTGATATCCGGTGGGCCTGCACTTTCATTAGCGTTTCAGCCTTTCCTCTTATCTATTGTTCCTTGAACACCGTCATTACCGCTCTTATTTATTACCCGTTGTACACCCTGCTATTCGATTATACTTCTTTGTTCATTACTACCCCGCTATTCTGAATCATCAATAAAATACATTCCTTAATTTTGTTACAATTTTATTTCCAAAATGTTATTGCTTATTATCGATAAAATAGGACCAAAACATCTCAACCACTAAAATATCGTTCTACAATGTGTTCCCTGTAAAGATGTTCGTTAAACTATGCATTTAACATCCCTGAAACTTAATAGTAAATACATTAAGCAATAATCACCGGAAACTGAAGTCCACTTATTCTGAATCCTATCAACGTTCCAGTCCTATCTTTTACAATTCTTTTTTAAAACTTGGAGAAGATATCGTGTAGGTGATCGTCCATATGAATCAAAACATTGACCGATGCCATTCGTATCGATGTACAAAGCTATCCAATGTGAGCCTTGGTTATCACTTTTTTCTATCACTTGGTTATCATCTGTATCCAAATTGCATATTATATACTTAGGCTAAGCTTGAGCCTGGAAACACCCAGAATATGTGTTCACAGAATATAACGATGTCTGATTAAAGCTAAATAGTAATAATTAATAAAAAACCAGAAGAACCAGAGTGACCGACATAGCCCAACGGATTAGTAAGCTGAAGTGGCAATGGGCCGGCCATATAGCTCGAAGAACCGACAACCGATGGGGAAGAAAGGTTCTCGAGTGGCAGCCTCGTACCGGCAGGCGAAGTGTAGGGCGTCCCCCCACTAGATGGAGTGACGACCTGGTAAGATTTGCAGGAAGTCGATGGATGCAGGTGGCTCAGGACCGTGCTTTGTGGCATTCTTTGGGGGAGGCCTATGTTCAGCAGTGGACTTGTGAAGGGCTGTAATGATGATGATGATGATGAATAAAAAATACTTAGCTTAAATTTAAAACACCGGAATTGAATATTTTAAACATCGTTTAGGTTGTTTTTGCTCGAAGTTACTATAAATTAATTGTAGAACAGAATGACCCCTTTTACTTTTAGTAGAAGGACTTTTTACTTTTAATAAAAATCGAAATGGAAAATCTAATATTTTAAGAATTTCCATACCAATAAAAGATAGTCTATTACTTTGTACAAAAAATGAATCCGTGACAGCCAGCCGATGAGAATCCATTACTCATTTGTTGTCAAAAAAGGCAATTTTGTGGAAATCATTGTTCTGAACCAATGTTTGCTATTCAAAACCATTTTTATTTAAAAATATATTATTTTTCACATTATGGAAATTAATAGCTATTCAATAAAAAATTAACTATAAAAAAATAAATAGTGTCCGTCAAGATAATATTGTATATTGCTGTAATAATGATGATGATGAATATTGTATTTAATAAGATTTTTTACATTAGCTAAGGTATGTAAAGAAAACAATTAATATTTATACTAAATATTTCTCGCTGGCAGTGTTTTGTGAATTATTGCCCGTTTTGTTTGATAAATCTGGCACGTTAAATTATAAAGACAAAACACATGTATAAAATGCGTTGCTTTCCTGTAACGCTTTATTTTGTGTTTCGTGGAAAATGATTGTTAATTCATTGGAATTTATTATCGTGACACTCTAAATTAACAAACACATTACAAATCATCAAATCAATAACGTAGCGTACGTGCTTAATGTGTATTGAAGCCGACCTAATTGGATTTGCAAACCAATTAGTGCTTAACATTCACCCCATTATCCATGAAACGTTCAATATAATGTAAAGTTGCTTCTGTGATAGCCCTAGATGATCTATATATATATATATATATATATATATATATATATATATATATATAATACAATAGAGCCCTATATCGTGGTTGTACACAAGTGGGGCATTTCAACTGGGGAAGGACCACGCTCCACAGAGTAGCAGCGTGAAACAGCAGCTTAATACTGCTTCGTATATATTAGTCTAGAATCTGGATAGTGTGTTGAGTGTAGAAAACTGAAGAATTTTTTACTGGAATCGAGGCATTCCATCTTAACCCCCAGGGTTGACGACGACGCATATGCATTTTGATCCTTAATTGAGAATGGATGAAGATATTTATGGGTCAAAGCATCCACTTACCCTCAAGTGGTTGTGAGCTCGTTCGTGACCCTTATTCAATAAAAAGCACTTCTATTAGAATAAAATTGTATTGCATTAAACACGTAATGTAATGTGTTGTTATTTATCACAATGACCATTAATTAGTAAGGAAAAATATATTACATAAAAGTCATTCCTTTATTCATCACCGCCTATCAAAAGTCCATTATTAACCATGGGCCTCCGCTATATAGAATATTTGCCTTAATTTCTTCGTTTGGCAAGCGTGTTGGCCACCGCATTTTTTATTATTTTGTGTTGCTATCGAGAAAACTGTGCTGCCCATCTTCTGTTTCACTTTCCTTTGTTCGATTCTCTTACTCTGCCACTACACGGCGCGTTTTTGTGATATTACCTAAATATATTAAGTAATATCACATATTTTTGTATGATACATCACCATCATATCATTACAGCCATTCGCAAGTCCACTGCTGTACATAGGTCTCGCTCAAGGAACGCCACAAAGAACGGTCCTTTGCCCCCTGCATTCATTGATTTCCTACATACATTACCAGTTCGTCACTACATTACATACATACATACATACTCAGATTATTTAATATTTTGATGAAATCACTATACATATTTTTTTTATTGAAATAATTCTGAAGTTAGAAACAACTTTTTATTTATTGAAATTACCAAATCACGATACTTGAGCAAAATTTAAATACAGCTAGAATATGTGTTCTTATCGTATCCAGTGTCTTATGTTGTTTCCGTTACTTACATGCTTACATGAAGGACATTAAGAAAAAGAAAAAGAAAACGTAAAATACACTTTCCCACCTTTTTTCAACCGTTTTTCTGTCCGCTAAAATGAGTGAATCTAACGATGGAATTCGATATATCCTGAAGTGTTATTACAATAAATAAAAAGTAAATTTTTTTACAACCGAATTCAATAAAAATTATTAAGAATAACTTAATAACTACAAGAGAAGCTTTAAAATAAAAAAAAGAATCATCGAAGTTGGTGCACCCAGAAAAAATTTAATTAGGTAACACACATAAAAAATGACCATACAGTCGAATTAAGTACCTCCTCCTTTATGAAGTTGGTAGAAAAAGGGAAAAACGTAACTCAAGTTGAGAAAAAATTTGTGATGTTTATGGACCTAATGTAGTGTCAGCAAGAGTAGCACAAAGTTGCTTCAAGCGTTCTCAGTCCGTTTTCCAAATTTGCCTCACTTGACACGTGGGTTAGCAACCGCTTAGCAGGAAGGTGCTACTACCCATCTCATGTTTTTTAAATCATCTGTCGGCTCTAACGACACCCACGTGATAATATGGAGCAGCGGGTTCTTTTACGCCTATATGGAAAAATTACTACTTACTAACTTACTCCTACGTAATCAAATTCTTAAGAATTAGTAGTGTGTTAAGAAGACAATAATGGTCATGTGGAGCCGGCAGAAGAGATGAATATGGGAGTCCCATAAATATCTTATGGCTTCTGAAAGATGACGTTATTACTATAATTTACGCCAGACGTCAAACAGAACGGCAGAGTAGTGCCGAAGGTGCGAAATGTACCAGATAACTATGATCACTCCGCTGCCAGGCGTAGCTATTAATGTAAATCCTCCCTACAACAAAACAACGACGATAGAGAAGAAGAAGAGGGGATTATGTAGTGAAAATGTAGTTGCGGTGGTATGATACCTAATGGTGAATTTTGCCGTTGCCGGAATAATCAGCCGATTTTAACTTTTATATTTAATACCACAAAAAGGCTCACATATACATAGAAGGCGATAGATATACAGTCAAAGATGAATTAGAAGATGATGATGCTGCTGCCCATTTTCCCTGCTTCTTTTCCTTTGTCGCCTCTTACGAAATCCACGGGTTAATATGTGTAGTAAATGTACTTCGATCGCGATTACTCGGTGTATTTAATTTATCGTAAAGACAGAATGTGTTGAAATTGTGTTTTAAGGGAATATAAATTAAAAATAAATGTATAGTTGCGTGCCTTGCGAAGATTACTTCAAATTAATTGGTCTTTGGAGACGTCTTTGCTCATGATTGCGCACTTGAGTTTATTAAATTTTCCTGATATATGATATGATTTTTTAAATATTGTGTAATAACGAGTTGTTTTTAGAAGTTATTTTTTAAATGGTACAACTGTTGCTAGTGACTGTTAGTTTGACAGTTGACAATTGATTTAAGGTCAGTACGTTTTGCCATTTGAGGTCAGTATGCCTTGCAAATTGTACAGATTTATTTTGAAGATCATGGTTCAGTTCGCCTAACTTACCCTGCACTACGTCCATTTTACGTTAATCCGAGCAAGTTATTCGGAAAATCATGGATCGTTTTTGCACCACGCACGGCGTAATACAGTGCGGCCAGGAGAAGTTAATGCTGTTGTATTGTTGGCACTGCTTAGCGTAGTGTTGAGGAGTTGACTTCATCGTGCACAGTAATTGGAGCTGTGCCCATCTACTTTGAGGAAGATTTTACGAAAAGATCTTGGCTTACGAGCATGTAAATTTAGCTATTGCAGGAGTTGAAACCGCATGACCATTATGCGTGCCCTGTGTTCGATGAATAGCCTGAAAACAATGTATAGCTTAATTTTCTTTTTCGAAACAATATTTGTTTAGTGATGGGGTTTAGTTTTGATTGAGCGGTTACGTTGATACACAAAGTTACCGAATTAGAATTGCAGAAAACTAAAAAAACTTTGTTTTTTAGTTTTCAGCACTTGCATTGTAATTTTGAGGCGTTTCAGCATTTGAAATTCCACTGCTGAACATATTCCTCTCCAATAGGTTGTGTCCTAGGGAATTATTGCCATAGTCGCTGGCAGAGGGGATGGTAATGGAATTTTATAATTTTGAGAGAATGATGCTGCTGCCCATTTCCTATTTCAGTTTCCTTTTGTCGCCTTTTACGAAACTCACGGAACGATATGGGATAGTGTATATTTTTACGCGTATAGTACACGGTATACATTCAGCAAGAAATTACTCAGGCAGGCGTATTGTACTTTCCCAGGATTATGATGCCGCCGTTATGATGTCTTTATATTGTCTTTATGTTGTCACTCGTGAGGACTAAGATGAAATCGTTTCCAGTTAAAATGTTCTCCGGTTCTCTACACTCATCATACGAAACACTATACGACTTCATTCGTATGAGGCCGACCAGAGCGAGCTTTTTTTATAGGAAACAAACAAACAAACGAGCACATAGTCCACCTGTTGGTAAGTGGTTACTGTGACCCACAGACATCTAAATCCATTCTCAATTACACCCCGTGAGGATTAAGATGGATTGGCTCGTTTACAGTAAGATGGATCTCCGGTTCTCTACACTCACCATATGAAACCCAGTAGTGTTGAGCTGCTATTTTACGCTGATATTCTGTGAGAGCGTGGACCTTCCCCGCTCAAGCCGACCCATTCGTGCTATAACTATACTACTTATAGAGCTGTAGCATGGCTCTATCACTTTAAAAACTAAAAAGCTGCATCTTTGACATCAAAATTGGAAAACAGACTGAAAACGCTTGAAGCAACTTTGTGCTACTCTTGCTGACACTACATTAGGCCAATAAACGTCACAAATTTTTTCTCGACTTGAGTTGCGTTTTTCCCTTTTTCTACAACTTCATAAAGGAGGAGGTACTTAATTCGACTGTATGGTCATTTTTATGTGTGTTACCTAATTACATTTTTTCTGGGTGCACCAACTTCGATGATTCTTTTTTTTATTTTAAAGCTTATCTTGTAGTTATTAAGTTATTCTTAATAATTTTTCTTGAATTCGGTTGTAAAAAATTTTTGCTTTTTATTTATTGTAATAACACTTCAGAATATATCGAATTTCATCGTTAGATTCACTCATTTTGGCGGACAGAAAAACGGTTGAAAAAAGGTGGGAAAGTGTATTTTACGTTTTATTTTTCTTTTTCTTAATGTCCTTCATATACATATTATAATCAGCCAGATATAAATAATACAACTTAAGAGATTATTCTTCAATTTTGTACAAACATATTCTAAGAAAGTTTTTCCCCGACCTATTATTTTGCTTGACTAGATAAAGTAGAAAAGGAAACAAATCTCCAAAATGGCAGTTAAAAAATAAAGAAAAAAGCCACATTTACATAAATAAAGTGTTACTAACAAACAATAAATTTTAGTTATATGATAGAATAAATAAATTACCATTATTAATAATCAATCCTTAACAATCCATTCTTCGAATTTCTTGCAGCCCCGATATCCTCTTAAGTCTCGGTATTATTTTTGTCAGAAAGAACAACCATTTTTAATTACACTCTTATTAATTACAAATTCTTAGTAAAAGTGAGTGTTGACCGCCTAATCTATCTGTGGCGGATTGGGATTATTTTATTAGATATAGTGGACTGTAATGAGATTCTAAATCCCCTGAAACGTTCAGTTACCGCAGTCACAAAATCACACCAAAAACAGCAACAAACTACTCACGGTCTTACTAGCCAGCCTCCCAAGATCAGCAAACGTTGACAGCTCCTGGTAGCTTCTTCTACACGGTAGAATACACTAGCAATTAGATTGTACACGGTACACTCTGGAGTAGTCCCTTTTTAAAGTTTTTGGAGAGATATTCACATCACGAACACAAAGAGAATGTGTATGGCTTGTCTCGCCTCCTACCCTCCTCTTCCTTTTTTATCTCCATAGATTATTACAACGCATATTACGTCGCAATGTTGCCACTAGGTGTAACCGGCGCTCCGATCGCAGCAGATTATTATGCCTCGGTATAAATTTTGTGAGTTGCGGTTTATTACTGAACACTATCAACTAGAGTACCTGACTACTTCACAGGAGATTTTTTATAGAAGAGGGGGCAAACGAGGATGCGGCTCACCTGATGGTAAGTGACTACCGCCGCCCATGAACAACCGTAACACCAGGGGAATTCCAGATGCGTTGCCAGCCTTTTAGCAAGCTCTTTTCTTGAAGATACTGATGATGAGTACACAATCACGTCGATTAATTGTCGATCGATGAATAAGCAACGTTTTATCGACTAGTATCTGTCGACCAGCTAAAGTAAATCGATCGACGTCAATTGACGTCGATTAATGGCATCGATCAACGATCGATCGAATGGTGCGGTAACACCCTTAAGGATAAGCCTCGATGTGCATAAACTTTTAATTAGATTACTATACAAGTAGACCACGTCGCTAAACGCTGCACGTAAGATGTTTCAATTTAACTTTTTGTTACTCGACTATCCCGGGACTTCAGCAAAGTAAGAAGTAGCTTTACGGCTTTTGCTCCATGCAACCGACCTAAGTGTATGTCTAGTATGTTTTTGTACATGTAAATTTAAATGTCACATTATCATTTGTTACTATTAGAAAAGGGTTCCTTAACTTTTGATAAGATTAACGGATAGATTTTTGGTGAAACATATGCCTGATTTACTAAAATCCTACTTCATCTACATATCAAATCAAATCAAATCAAATCATTTATTTCGCTAAAAACATGGGTACAGACGGATGGCTACAGAGTCAATGTTTGTTTTCCCATATTTTTCCTTTCGTAGCATGTGAAAGAAATTGTCTAAAATAAATGTGTTCAGAACAAATGAACTAAAATTAGAAATAAACACAATATTCCAATATGTAACTACCACTTTGTAATGATTACATTTATGTTTTTAGAAGAAGATAAAAAAATTAGAAAAAATACTTTTAATTCAATTGAGAAGAATCAGACAAAATCCTGGATCTATAGTAACTTACTTAGCTAAAAAAAATCAATAAAAAATTAAAAGCAAAATCAAAACTTATAGTTAAAGAATTCTTTGATATTATAAAAGGCAGTATTTATTAGCCACTGCTTTAAACTTTTTTTCTTCGCCTTAATGGCTATTCACGAATATTTTAGGAACTTTATTATATACCTTGATACACATTACGAGACAATTCCTGTGGAATAATGCAGTTTTACAAGGTGACATCAGTAGACGTGTCCGGTCTCTTTTTGCAAATTTATTATGTTCCTGCACGATTACATTATTATTGATTAGTATTATTTTTTACGAAAACGCAGATTTCCAATATATATAATCCAGTTAAAGTGAGAATATTTTTATCCTTAAACAGGGGTCTACAGCTCTGTAGAGGGCTAACGTTACACAGTGCACGAATACATTTCTTCTGGCTTAGAAAGGCTCTGTTTGCGTCTGTTGAGTTGCCCCACAAGATTAATTCATATCTTAAGACGGATTCAACGTACCCGTAGAAAGCAACACGCGCTGCTTGCAGACCTCCTACATTTTGAAGTCTACGTAGTGCATAAACAAATTGATTAACTTTTTTGCATACTTTATTAACTTGTAGTTTCCAGTTTACATGCTGGTCAATAGCAACACCTAGGAATTGTGTATCTACTACCTCTACCAATCGTTTGCCCTTTTATGTTAAGTCTAATTTTTATGGTTTTGTTTTATAATTTCCAAATTGAATATATTTAGTGTTGTTAGTATTGACTTGTAAATTATTATCTTCTAGCCATGATATAACTGACTTTATAGTAGAATTTATCTCTTGTTCATATATGTGTGAGTTATTAGTGTGGGGTATAACAATTGATATGTCATCTGCAAACAGTATGACTGATGTCAGACTGATGCTTTGTTATACTCGGTAAGTCATTTATATATATATATAATGAACAATAAAGGCACTAAAACACTCCCATAGTACTTAAATAATGCCTGCGGCGGCCAGTCTCAACAGAAACTAGATATAGACATCTACGCAAGATGGAATTATAGTACTTGAGTGTGCGCATACACTCATGTACTATAATTCTATTTTGCGCATAAGTACACTCTATTCCCTCAGTCTTAAAGTCTGACGAGACGGTAATCCGACACGACCGGAGTCAATTAACTAATCTGTGCCGGAGTGCACCAATAAATAAAAATAAAAATTGATTATTTCGGACAAAAAGATCCATAGAATTTGTTAGTAAAGGAAAACTTCCATTTATGTTAGTAATATAATTTATACTCAATACTTTATTATTAAGCAGGACATAGTCCTGGCGATCATTTGTCTAATCAGTGGACAGTCCCCACTGTCAGCAATCTCACTCAGCACACTGTGGTCGCTGCTACGCGCTCTGTTTAGCAAAGATGAAGTCTTTTTTCTGATTATTGTATCAAAGCTATGCCTTTGATGCAATAATCAGAAAAAAATGACTTTACGTGTTTTTCGAGGAACACTGCCAACTTCGTGACTCCGGGCTATTGAGAGTTTGACTAGACTTTTGGCCCAACCCGGGATTCAAAACCTGAAACACATAATCTGCAGTCGTGTTTGCATCTAGACAAACGTGGCAGTCAAACATAACGCTTCACTGTTATGATAAGTTAGTTAAGGTAATAGTATGACATGTTTCACATCACAGTTAAAATCTCGGGAATCATAAAATGATATAATGAAGAAAACGCGCAATAAAATTTGCTACTTTGTAAAGCTTTGAAAATCCCTTTAGACATCTCTGATAAATAGAGTTCATCTCAAACGTAGGTATTCGTATAAATGGGACGCGTCAAACAAAATAATCTCAAGATGATTAATAACTTTTATCTTTAATATTAAATGTTAAAGATACTTATTTTAATCTTTTTTTTTTTCACTGAAAAAGATTTCGATAAGTTGATGGAAATAACTAAGTACGAAAAAATAAGATTTTAATATAAGATAGTTGAGCTGCGAAGCCTATTTCATGCTCGAAATTTCTCTGCGTTTTAGACTTTGTAATACCCGCAGTACAACCAGAGTAACCAATATTTTTTTACAAGGGGAAATACTTGGGCATATCTCACAGAATACCAGCGTAAAATAGCAGCTTGTTGTTGTGTTTCGTATGGTGAGTGTAGAGAATCGGAGACCCTTTTTACTTGAAAAGAGGCATTCCATCTTAGTCCTCACGGCTGACAACGCATCTGCATTTTGATTCGCAAACGTGGATAGATGTAGATGTCTATGGGCCACAACAACCACATACCATCAGGATGACTGTGTTCTCGTTTGTCACCTTTATACTATAAAAAAATCTGCCCTGTGGTGGTACGGAAGGGTTATGTTTCGCTCCGACAAAAACTACTTTCTTTATGTGTTCCACGCCACTCCACGGGAACGCTTTCGCACACGTTCGTGGCCTTAGCAGCGTCGGCCGCTCCATTGCGGTCCCTCCTTGGGAGAGGAGTACTTCTTCCCCATCTCACACTTAGGTAAGGTGTACCAAAACACATGGCGCGGCTTACTCCGCGGCCTCTAACTGCATCTGTGCCATGGATGCCCCTATAGGGCCAGGAAAAACGAGTATTTAGAAGCACCTAGCCATCCTAATCCCAGTGGCGGATCTACTCTATGGCTCCGCCGTCAACCACGATTCGCCAGCGGGTGGAAGGGAGAGTGGCACCTCGTAATACCGTCACTCCACTCCCCCAAAGCCCCACCACGATTGCATCAACGGTGCAGTCCCGCCATTCCTTCCCTCCGTGACTCCATCCCAACTGTGGCGGGACACCGCTCTCACCACAGTCCACTAAAATACTTCCTATGTTGGCTCGCCAAGCCCACTTGAAGTGGCCGCCTGGGGCCGGCTCTTTACCAGAGGCCAGCCATGTGGGTTCCTCTTAGTTCACTGTGAGTGACAAAGCCACGGTTACTAAGCTCCCCCGCCACGACAAAGCTGGACTAAAATTGCAAAAACCTGAAATATAGGGAGCAACATTATCATCATCATCATCATCATTACAGCCCTTCACAAGTCCACTGCTGAACATAGGCCTCCCCCAAATAATGCCAAAAAGCACGGTCCTGAGCCACCTGCATCCATCGACTTCCTGCATATCTTACCAGGTCGTCACTCCATCTAGTGGGGGGACGCCCTACACTTCGCCTGCCGGTACGAGGCTGGCACTCGAGAACCTTTCTTCCCCATCGGTTGTCGGTTCTTCAAGCTATATGGCCGGCCCATTGCCACTTCAGCTTACTAATCCGTTGGGCTATGTCGGTCACTCTGGTTATCTGGATATCTTCATTTCTGAGTTTATCACGCAGAGAAACTCCGAGCATAGCCCTCTCCATAGCTCGCTGAGCGACCTTGAGCTTCCTCATCTGGCCAGCAGTGAAGGACCACGTGTCAGTTCCGTATGTCATCACTGGCAACACGCACTGGGTGTACAGTCTCGTTTTCAAGGTTTGAGGTATACCTGACGAGAAGATGTGCCGTAATTTCCCGAACGCTGCCCAACCGAGTTGAATCCGTCGATTGACCTCTCGGTCGAAGTTGGACTTACCTAGTCTGACTATTTGTCCCAGGTAAACATACTCGTCAACAACTTCGAGCTTAGTGTTCCCAACAACTACCGGCATAGGTGTGACATGGACATTAAACATGATCTTTGTTTTATCCATGTTCATCTTAAGACCTATCCGTTGAGAAACACTATTGAGGTCATTGAGCATAGTGCTTAGGTCCTCCAGCGATTCTGCCATAAGGACTATATCGTCGGCAAATCGAAGGTGAGTGATGTACTCGCCATTGATGTTGATACCGTATCCTTTCCAGTCCAGAAGCTTGAAAACGTCTTCCAATGCAGCGGTGAAGAGTTTCGGGGATAAAAATAAATAAATAAAAATGTTTATTTCAATTACATAAAGCTTTAAGATACAGGGTTTGGAGAACACCTTTTAAGCAAAGAGATGCTTGTGTTAGGTGGCTCCGCTCTTCCAATTAACATTATACAGTGTATGTAAGAAACAAAATAAAAGAAAAGAAGGTACAAATACAAAAAGGATAAGAAGCGCACTTGTGTGATGTAGTGTGTGGGGCTTTGAGTAAAGAGGTGTAAGACAGGGTGGGGATATGACGTCACCCTGTCTTACACCTCTCTGCAATTGGATAGGTTTCGTACTCTGGTTCTGTACTCGGATAGCCATCGTAGCCCTACTGTACAAGCACTTCAACACTTCGATATACCGACAGTCAACTTGGCACCGCTGAAGGGATTGCAGCACCGCCCACATTTCGACGGAATCAAAGGCTTTCTCATAGTCCACATACGCCAGACATAGTGGCAAATTGTACTCCTCGGATAGGGAACAACACAAAAGAAAAATTTACTTTTTTGTTATCTTAAAGGTTACATAATCAGATTTTCTTTTAAAAATATGCTAAAGAAGTCAAATATCCATCACATTGACTTTAAACATACCTAATCAGCATACATTAACTCTCCCGCCTGTCACCCAGACAGGAATAGGCAAGCAGAGTCTATGGACTTCCATTTATAACCATACAGCGTATTAATGTCCACTGCTGAACTTAGGCTTCCCCTACAGATTGCCTCATAGGACCGTAGTCATCATATTGCCATAGTTGCAGTTTTTATTATTTTGAGTTATCGGGAAGTTCGTGCTACACATTTCCTGTTTCAGTTTCCCTCTGTGGCCTATTGCAACACCAATGGGACGATATGAAATAGTGGATATTCTAACACCACCACTACGCGTTGTCTCGTAAACACTTTCATATTTTAAACAGCTGTAAAAATCGCGATTTTCGGAAATAAGCAAAATATTGGTCGTAAACATAATAGGTAACATAAAATATAAAAAATAATATATAAAAAGTGTACATACGTATAGATATTTGATTTCTACTTGAAGCTTTCATGTTATATAGTTTGTTTTAAAAATTTACTTTAAAAATAAGTAGCGATCAGCATACCTATTAAGTAAGAGTTATGACAAAAAAACCGGCCAAGTGCGAGTGGGACTCGCGCACTTTAAAATTATTAAAAATATTTTTATTACATGATGTAACTAAAAATGTTTGCTTTTCGCAATTTTTCCTTTATCAGTACTATAAAACGTTGCTTCGTACCAAATTTCAAGATTCTGAGTTCACGGAAAGTACCCTGTAGGTTTTGATTCCCTTGCGAATGTCGAAAATTTGCGGCATAAACCGCTGTATCTTTTGATTGAGTTGGCTTAGAAGTTTCATTTTTTCACAGCTCTTAGAGACAGTAGACTTTAGTATTTGATACGAATTTCAGCTTGATACCTCCACGCGTTCCTGAGAAAGAGGGTGTTCATAGACAGACAGACAGACAGACGGACAACGAAGTGATCCTATAAGGGTTCCGTTTTTTCCTTTTGAGGTACGGAACCCTAAAAATCAATTTATATTAACCGTAGGTATACATCAACGTCGTAATTACTCTTAAAAAAGAATTTAATAAATTTTAAACTATTTATTGTGGTAAAGTTTACAGATTTTTAAGGAAAAAGACAAGAATAATGCTATGGTTTTTCTAAACGAAAGCTAAAGGTATTATTTCTCGCTTTTTGTTCAAAGCCTGCGAAATCTCACTCCAGGGATACTATTTGTCATAATTCCGTTGTTTTCCGTTGTTTGTAAACGACATAATTTTTTTTAATAGAATAATCAATGATCTGATCAGTATATTTAAAACCTTTATATACTGATATATAAGTCCATTGCGCTGATTCAATGCGTGTTGATGGAATTCACTTTCCCGCGAAATATATATTTCATTCTCAAACAATCAGCATTTAAAATTTTATCAACAATTTTATAGATGCTGACAAGGATCGAAGCCGCGTACTGTGAAATTAACAGTGAGCGCTTAACATTTGAACTACCATAGCTCGTGACAAAAAATATTTTTGCTATTCCACTATGTTACATTTTACGTATATTTCAGTTGAATACTACCAAGGAGGTATTAAACTACATTTATGAAATTTAAAACGGATGTTATAGATGGTCATCAACGTCGTTTTAAGGGCCCTTTTGCAACTTCAGAAGTACGTGATTACAATGAAAATATCCTTTTCAGGCACATTTTTATACTTAGTCACACTTTTACAATTCCTTGCAAAATGTAGTAAATGCTTACATGAATAATACATTAATTTTAAAGTTGTACTGTTATTTTATATTCAGTGCAAACTAATTTTTCATTACGGCAATAAATTTAGTGCAAAAAATTTATGTAGCGTTATGTTCGAATTGATTCATTTTGTAACATTATGAGAGCCTGTCCCTGTACTTAACTAATTGGAAACCACCATATTTGAAAAACCCTTTGCACCCTTTACTATCTTACTCTTATCAAAGTGGTATAATAATAGAGGTAACTGAATCTGAGTGTCTTTTGTGCAGGTGTGATTCGGAGGCCGCTATGAAAACGTGCCATTTATTCAGGGGTAGTGCTGTCCGTAGCCTTATATTTCGTTTCTTTTTTTTCTATGGCAACCCCATGACTAGTAGTTAAATAATTTGCTCCCAAATAATTTCATAAAAATAAATATTGTAATTAATAATTTACACCTTAAATTTAAGTTATAGTTGTTAATTATATAAAAGTGGTAAATATTTAAATAAATAAATTTTGTAGTGTCTCAACTTAAAGTGACAGCAGGTAACGAACATCATTTAAAAATTACTGTAATTCTTGTTATTCCTTTTAGTATTTACGATATATCACTTAAGTGTTGTTGTTATTTTCGGACTTCATTTTGAATTGTTTTCTTGATAATTTCCACGCCACGGGTGGAAATTATCAAGAAGGCCACGGGTGCTTCTGTGATTATCTGTGTAAGATTGGACGCAAAGCGACGGCAAACTGCGTCCACTGCGGGCGGGGCCAGAACCCCGCGTCCTGCTTGCGGTTTGCCCGGCGTGGGAATGAGAGTGGATGATCCTGACGAGCCGGGTCAGTCAGACATGCAGGTTTCCTCACTATGTTTTCCTTCACTGCAGAGCACATAGTAAATCATCACTTAAAATTATGTTCATGTATTTACTGGCAATATTTTACTAAAAAATGTTATGCAATCTGTATATACTGGAAAATCACAAGAGCTAGTAATACTAATACTCAACTCCACATACTCGGGGCAAGGTACACAACAAATCCAAATAAACATGTTTTTTTATATATGTTTATCAAACAAAGACAATGAAAAGGATTATGAGGTTATATAATTTAATATTTATATACAATTCTAATTGAGCAGGTCCAGGAAATGAACTGTTATTTATCGCTCGTGCTATCTACCTGTTTCTAAAAATGTTTTTGAAGTGAATTATTTAACATGACCACATATTATAATAAACTATTATTTGGAAAAAAGTTCCGCTTAGTAACTTGCTAGTTCTTTCCAGGACTACAGGTTCTTTTCTGAAAGAGTGCAAGAGCATAAATAACTTTTAATAAATATTGATACATTTTTTCCTGACAGCCTATCAATATCCACTTCTCAATATAGACCTCAACATAAATTATCTCATAAGAAGGATATTTGCCACAGCTGCCACGCTTGGAAGGTGGGCTGGTAGCCGCAGTTTATATTTTCTAATTGTTATTTGGAAGACGCTGCTGCCTATCTCCTGAACTGTTTCCCTCTGTCGCTTCTTACAATACCCACGGGACAATATGTGGAAGTGAATACATTTACACGGCTACTACACGGTATACATATTTTTTTATAGGATAAGGGTGACAAACGAGCACACAGTCCAACTGATGGTAAGTGGTTGCTGTGGCCCATAGACATCTACATCTATCTTCGATTAAGAATCAAAATGCAGATGCCTTGTCACCCGTGAGGACTAATATAGAATGTCTCGTTTCCAGTAAAAAGGGGCTCCGGTTCTCTACACTCACCATACGAAACACAGCAGCGTTAAGCTGCTATTTTACGCTGGTATTCTGTGAGAGCGTGGTCCTTCCCTGGTCGAGCCGACCCATTCGTGCTACAACTATACTACTGATATAGCTGCAGCATGGCTCTACCTCGTATAAATTTCAATTCAATTTAGCAAGAAATTTCCTCAGCAGGCATTCTGTATTTTCCCAGGAATAAGATACCGCCGTTATTTGTAAACGACATAATTTTTTTTAATAGAATAATCAATGATCTGATCAGTATATTTAAAACCTTTATAAGTCCATTGCGCTGATTCAATGCGTGTTGATGGAATTCACTTTTCCGCGAAATATATATTTTATTCTCAAACAATCAGCATTTAAAATTTTATTAACAATTTTATAGATGCCGACAGGGATCGAAGCCGCGTACTGTGGATACCATGGCTCGTGACAAAAAATATTTTTGCTATTCGACTATGTTACATTTTAAGAATATTTCAGTTGAATAATACCAATAACTTTAGAAGTACTTGATTACAATGAAAATATCCTTTTCATGCATATTTTTTTAATACATGGAGCCACTTTTTTAAAATTTCTTGCAAAATGTAGTAAATGCTTACATGAATAAAACATAAATTTTAAAGTTTTACTGATATTTTATATTCAGTGGAAACTTATTTTCAATTACGGCAATAACTTTAGTGTAGCAAAATGTAGGGTTATCTTTAAATTGACGCATTTTGGAACATTATGAGAGCATGTACCTGTTTTGTACTCAACTATTTGGAAACCACCATATTTGAAAAACATTTTGCACCCTCTACTTTCTGACTCTTATCAAGGTAGTATAATAATAAAGGTATCGGAATCAGAGTGTCTTTAGCGCATGTGTGATTTGGAGGCTGCTATGTAAACGCGCCTTTTATTCAGGAGTAGTACGGTCCGTAGCCTTATATTTAGTTTTTTTTTCTATGGCAACCCCGGTGACAAGTAGTTAAATAATTTGCTCCCACATAATTTCGTAAAAATAAATATTGCAATTGATAACTTCCACCTTAAATTTAAGTTATAGTTGTTAATTTTATAAAAGTGGTAAATATCTAAATAAATAAATAAATTTTAGTGCCTCAACTTAAAGTGACAGCAGGTAACGAACATCGTTTAAAAGTTACTGTAATTTTTGTTATCCCTTTTAATATTTACGATATATCTCTTAAGTGTTGTTGTTTTCGGATTTCATTTTGAATTGTTTTCTTGATAATTTAATTTGAGATCTGATATTAGAGGCTTACAATTAGCGATTTGCTTACTCTGCTATTTAAAATACATAGTAAAATGAATACTCGCAACGTCAAGACGCGCCAGATGGAGAACCAACTTCATCTTGCGCTCCAACAACTCAAGGCGTCCAGGGAGCAGTGTAAGCTGTTGCTTAAAGAAAGGGATGACAATAAAAAGGAAATAATAAGTATTATTTCGAAAAATACACAGTTGAAAATTTTTGAAGGCTTGAGCTAATATTCTCGAAAGTGTGAATAATAATAAACAGGAAAAAGGAGAAACATTCAACAATTTTAAGCAACAGAAATTACCCAGTTCGGATATGTGTGGTAACTCGTCGGCGCACCAGCGTCGTGCGTATACTTTGTCGGGCCGCACCGCATCTACGGCTACTCTTCTTTCTTGTCCAGGTCTATCGAGGAGCGTATCACAAGGCCAGGTTGAAATTATGTTTAAATTGCCTACGTTAGGGATACCCTACGCGGCTATGCAGATTAGGCCCTTGTTTTACTTGTAAGCGGTGACAAAATACGCTTTTACACCGCAAGGTTCCTCATGCAAGCAATGCATCTTTAAATATGACTGCAAAAGAGACTGAGTCAGCAAATGAAACCCATGAAGTCATTGACACTACAGTAAATGTATCGGTACAGTCCGTCTCCAGTAACAACCAAGTCTTGCTATCCACTGTCCTTGTAGATGTGTACAATCCCTTTATAAAAGTATGAGTCAGCGCGCGCTATATTAGACAGTGACAGTCAGGCTTCTATACAAAATGAAAATTTGAAACGCAAACTTTGCTTGCCCACTGAACAAACACCCTTACCTCAGGCGTCAAGCGCTGCTCTGTCCGCATTAAGTCTAAATCTACTAACTACACACCTAGCTTACCTTGCTTATTGCTATCTAAAATATCAAGCGATCTGCCTCGCCTTGCAGATCCTAACTTCTTTCAGCCTGCTCCTATAGATCTACTTATTGGAGCTGATGTATTTTGGCAATTAATATTGGGCCAAAAGATCACTCTAGGCTGTAACAAACCTATAGTCACAGATACAAGGTTTGATTGGATATTAGCTGGCCCAATTTCTTCAAAATCTGTTAGCAAGACTAATGTTCATAGCGTTTTATTTTTTTTCATAGGAGAGGGGGCAAACGAGCATGCGGCTCACCTGATGGTAAGTGACTACCGCCGCCCATGAACAACTGCAACACCAGGGGAACGAGGGGAATTGCAGATGCGTTGCCGGCCTTTTAAAAAGTAGTAGGCTTTTTTCTTGAAGGTCCCTAAGTCGTATCGGTCCGGAAAAATCGCTGATGATAATCGATTCCACAAGGAAGTTGTCCGAGGAAGAAAACATCTACTAAATCGCACAGTGGTGGACCGCCAATCATCCAGATGGTGCGGATGGTATCGGGAGTTCTGCCGAGATGTGCGTTCATGAAATTTGGTGGCTGGGATTAATCCGAAAAATTTCTCAGAGCACTCCCCGTAGTAAATGCGAAAGAAAATGTAAAGGGATACAACATCTCTTCGCAGTGCCAATGAATCGAGCTGATCGGAAAGGACTCGGTCGCCGACGATTTGAGACGCTCTGCGCTGGATGCACTCAAGTGGAAGGAGCTGGCACTGGGGAGCCTCTGCCCAGAGATGGGAACAGTATTCAGTGTGAGGCCGAACCTGCACCTTGTAAAGTTACAAGCGGTGTGCCGTCATGAAATACCGTCCCGCTCTGCTAAGCACGCCAAACTTTTTAGAGGCCAATTTGGCCTTCTCTTCCAAGTGACCACGAAACTGCACGTCACTCGATATGTCGACTCCAAGAATTTCGATACTGACTGAGGCAAGGAGGGGATTGCTTTGAGACTGAGATGATACGACAAAGGTCTTACTTATGTCTTCTGAGGATTAAACTGGACTAGATTTAGTCGCCCCTAATGCGAGACTTTGTTTATCAAAGACTCGACTTCAGACACAAGTTTGTTCCGGTAGTTTGTTCCGTTTTATGTACTCACTTTTCCCTTGAAGAGCAAATTACTAAATATTGGCAGGTTGAGGATATCCCTGAATCTAATAAGATATTATCCAATTTTGATATCGAATGTGAGAAGCACTTTTTATAAAATACTCGTCGCGTGGACGATGGTAGGTTTTGTGTACGATTACCACTTATTTCTGAACCTGATTTTTAGGCGATTCTTATCAGTTAGTCAAAAGGCGCCTCCTAGGCTTAGAAAGACGTTTTAAAAAAATACCTAGTAACCTGACCGTATAGTGGCGGTTATGAATATCCACTACCTCGTGGGTGTCGTAAGATGCGACAATGGGAAACAGACAGGAGCAACAGCAAAATTACCCAACCCGCTCGCCATGCGTGGCAACCATGGAAAATACCCCCCCCCCCCCCTCCCCCACGAGGAAAGTATAAAAGAGACGGCCCCCTGTGGGGAGTTTCTGTATGACCGTTGTATGTAGCTCCTCACATTGAAATAAGAAGATTTCTTAGACTTGAAACATTTAATCTTCTAACAAAATATACTTATTACGAAAAACTAGTCTTATATTTTTCTTGATATTATTCGTAACCATGACAACAACTTACAAGATATATAAAAACCTAAAAGGGCCGTAGACAATATTTATTTATCCTCAACACACTCCAGACCCGAAAGAAAATGGTAACCAATTAACGCAACTCAACATACTAAGGAAAACCATAAAACCAAATGTAATTCATAAGTACCGAGCAGGCAATTTCACATTTCGACCGCACCGCGTTGTTTTCGTCACCTTCGCGCCACCTGTAACCGAGGAGGGTAAGTCGGGACTATCTGAACTTACTGATAACTTCTCATCCTCTATCGTTACTTCAGCTCGTTGCAAGAGGTCAGAATCATTTGAAATCTCAAGCGGATACAATCTCTGACATGGTCTTAAAGTTTCACCTTTTTGAGTCTTGACTCTAGCCAAACGAGTAACACCATCAGCCCCGGTAACTACTTCCATGATTAACCCCAAGGGCCAAAATAGCCTTTTCGCGTCTGTCTCTACTAGAACTATATCTCCTTTCTTCATTTCTATTGTCTTCTCCTTCCATCTAGCTGTAAGTAAAGCCAAATACTCCTTACGAAATCGAACTCTGAAATCTTCTCTCAACTTTTGTAAATATTTGTATCTTACATTTAAATTCATATTATCTACATAATCTAAATCAGAAGTATCATTAGAAGGTAAGCCATGTAGAAATAACATAGGTGTAAGTGGCCGCAAATCGTCGGTACAAGTCGAGACATATGTTAGTGGCCGACTATTAATGACAGCTTCACAATCGCACAAGACTGTGTCTAACTCTACCCAAGTCAATCGCTGACGCCCCAATATTCTTCGCAACATCTCCTTTAATACTCTAATGAGCCTCTCCCACCAACCTCCCCACCAAGGAGTTCTAGGTGGAATAAAACGCCACTTTATAGCATGGACTGCCGTCATACTTTCAACCTCCTGCCAATTAATATCCTTCAGTAAATTGGCAGTCCCTCGAAAATTTGTTCCGTTGTCCATGAAAATGACGTCTATACGACCTCTTCGAGCAATAAATCTACGAAGACTCATAATAAAACTATTTGTGGACAATGAGTCTACCATCTCAAAATGTACAGCCCTAAATGTCGCGCAAGTAAATAAAACCACCCAACATTTCTCTTGATTACGTAAATACAACGGCCCGGCCAGATCTATACCTGTCATTTGAAACGCTGCCGTGCCTTGAATCCGTTCAAGAGGGAGTGGTGTCTCCGGTGTATCATAATGTATGCCCTTTTGCCTACGACAAATTATGCATTTCTTAACTATATCCTTACATAGCCATCTCACACTTGTAATCCAGCATCTGTTTCTCAGCTCTGACATTAAAGCATGTGATCCAATGTGCTTTAAGTATATATGTTTCTCTTCAACGAGTCGCCTCACAATGACATTTTTCCCTGGTAATAATATGGGACTCGAAAAATCTTTATCATAATTTCCTAAACAGTTTCTTATTCAATTTAGTTCTATTTACATAATGTTCACCCTGAATAAGTCTTATAAGTATATTCTCAGCTTCTTCGAATTCATCATTGCTTATATAAGCTATACTAAACATTCGTCGCCTTCTCCATCGGAATATCCAAGCTACTACACGTACAATTCTTGAATACTTAGAAAAGTATAAAAGCTTCTCGCTAAAATGGTCAGTATCTACATTAGTATTTACAAGTACCTCCTTCTTTGCTTCTATGGAAACAGCGTTCTCATCTACTGCGATGTGATTAGACTGAGGCCACAGTTCTTGGTCAGATAATAGCCAAGCAGGGCCATCCCACCAGTGACTGTCCATTAATGTCTTCATATTACAGCCACGGACAGTAGGTCTGCCGGATTGCAGTGGCCAGGTACGTGCCGCCAATGTTCCTTCTTAGTGTGAACACAAATTTTACTTACCCTATTGCTCACAAACGGCTTCCAAGAACACTGTCTTTGGATCCAGGCTAACACAACCGCGGAGTCTGTCCAACAATATAACGGGCAGGTGTCGTCGGTAAACAACGTTCTACTTATCTCATTTGCAAGCCGCGATGCAATAAGCGCTCCCATTAGCTCCAAACTAGGTAAAGTTATTGATCTTTTAATTGGCGCTACTCTACTTTTGGCCATAACCAGCCTAATCGTAACTTTACTTTTGCATTCGGTCCGAAGAAAGACACAAACTGCATAAGCATTAATAGATGCGTCACAAAACAAATGTAAACTTTTGTTACAGTTCGTCAACCTCAAAATAAGCGTCTCGGCAACTTGCAATCATTTATCAGATGAACATGATTTAGCCAACTCTTAAATTCCTTCGATAACTCGTTGCTGATAGCTTGATCCCAACCTGTACTATCTATCCAAGCCTTTTGTACTATTAGTTTAGGCACTAGGGTAACAGGTGCAAGAAATTCAATAGGGTCAAATATCTGCTGAGTTAATGACAAAAGATCTCTCTTCGTGACCCGATCTGGTATAGTGCTACTAAGACAGAAACTACACTGTAATTCGTCCGTAAGAGTATTCCATAGCACTCCTAATACAGATTGAGTCTGGACAGTGTTATTTACTCTAATAGGAGCGGTAACCCAACATCGTAAATCAAAACCCCCCTTTAGCATAACTTCATTAGCTTCGTCTATAAAAGTAAATAAAGCCTCTTTTGTATCAAAACTAGCTACACAATTATCAACATAAAAGAAGTGTTTCAAAATTTCAACTGTCTGACCGTACATTCCTTCAAAATTGCCTAAGTGATAATTAATCGTAGCCGCCAAGAGAAACGGACTACAAGTCACCCCAAATACTACTCTCTTATGTCTGAAAGTGACTATCTTCTCTTTGGTCAACGGATTCTCCCACCACAGAAACTTTAAATACTCTCTATCTTTCTCTGAAACTAAAATTTGCAGAAAGGCTTGCTTTATATCCGACGTGACGCCGTACGTACCTTTCCTAAAGTTCATCAATAATTTAGGGATTAGTTCTATAAGATTGGTACCCGATTCGATGCAGTTATTCAAAGACAATCATTGCGCATCTTTACACGATGCGTCGAATACTGGACGTATCTTCGTTGTAGTCCTAGACATCTTAATGACTGCGTGATGAGGAATAAAGTTTCCTTCTGCTATATTGTTTTCAGTATGTTCTATAATATCTTCGTCTAACCAATTCTGAAAAACATCGTTATAACTTAGCAAATGACCAGTCCTCTCTAACTTCCTAGTCGTCGTTAAAAGTCTTTTATAAGCTACATTGTAATTACTGCCTATTTCGTGGTAACCATCTTTCCACAAAAACCCTACTTGGTAACAATTGTCTTTAAAACTAATATTCTGCTCAAATTGACTCATTACCTCTTCTTTTTTCCTATCTTTGCACATCTGTTCATGTGGCTCTGAAATCCCTAATGTCTCTAAATCCCACAAATCTGAAAGTTTACTCTGAGCGTGACAATTGAAAGTCATTGAGCATTGTGCAGCACTATAAAAGTTAGGGCCCTGTAATGTCCATCCTAGCCTCGTCTTAATAGCTACTAAAGGCCCATCTAATTGTACAATAGTGCCCGTACAAATTACTCCTAAATAATCAGCTCCTATTAACATATTTACATCGCTAAGGTCACAGTCACTGTCGTCAATACTTATATTCAGTGACTTTAACTTTGACCTTAGCTTGGGATCGTCTGCTTTGGGAAGATAGCCACAAATGTCGTCGAGTTCAAGAGCAATGAATTTTGTAGAAAAAGAAGAATCTAGACTACTTACATTCACTTCGACAAGACTGTGGTTTTCTGCTGGCTTAGTAACACCACTAAATAGTGAATAACCTAAATTCTCTATACCTACTACCTTAAGGCCTAACTCTTTTACTACGTTTTTCCTAATATACGACCTTTGCGATCCAGTATCACACAGAGCACGTATTTTCTTCTTTTTACCCTCATGTGAAACCTCTAAAATCAAAGTCTGTAATAAAATATTTCCGCCTTTCCTAGAGAAAAGTGCTGTCGCTTCTTTGGGTTCCTTTTGTTTATCCCTATGAAGGTCCGGACAAAATATCACTACATGACGTTTACCGCAGGCCATACATTTTAAAAACGTCTTGCAGTGCTTAGCTACGTGACCTTTACGTAAACAAATTAAACAACCCCTCTTATCTTTGACAGCGGCTCTCTTTTCATCTAAAGACATTTTGAGCCCTTTATTACATTGAAGAATCGAATGAGACGTATTATCACAAAAATAGCAAAAGTCATTACCTGTTTTACTGGAACTTGTCTCCTCTTTCGAAACGATGCAAGCTGCTGTCGGCGGCATATCAACACTGCTGGAAGAACTATAAGTATTAAAGTTAGCGCGCGTCAATTTAATGTGTTCCTCAGCCTCGGCTTCTCGTTTTAAGAACTCTAAAAGTTGCGTTAATTGACCAACATCGTTTACAATTCCAGATCGATTCCAAACAATTAAAATATTTTCAGGTAAAGCTAATTCGACTAATGGATACAACATCGCTCCGTACTTTTCCGTTGTTACTTTGAGTGACTCTAAAGCGTGCAAATGGGTCATCAACTGGTCGTAAAGCGATCTTATATCCATATTTTGTCCCTTAGCCTGACATAATACGAGACCTAGCAGCTCTCTCACATACGTCTCGATGAGGATACCTTCTCGAGCAAATCGTCCCTGTAGCTGCTCCAGCGCTCTTGGGTAATTCTTGCCAGACGGAGGGTAGCTAGTTACGAGCTCTCTGCTTTTGGACCCCTCCTTCATAGCCTGTATGAGATACTGGAACTTATCTTCTGGTTCAAGAGTTTCGTCCTCGTGTATCTTTTTGAACTGTCCCCAGAAAGATAACCACGTCTTCGGATTGTCATCGAATTTTATGAGCTCGATATTCGGTAGCTTTATGTTTCTCTTCTGATGAGATCCGTCAGTAGCCGCTGAAGATGTATTTGCTCTATCACATTCCTTTCGTAATTTTTCAATCTTAACTTTTACTGCATAATACTTCCTTAAATACGATTCGCATTCGTCACATTCTTCATCAAATTGCTCATCCGTGCAAGAATCAATCGTCATATTTTTTATTTGACTGTCAAAAGATTTTAACTCTTCCAATTTCTCTACAAGATACTGAAATTCGACAGTCATCTGCTCAATATCATTCGACTCCTCTATCTCTCGCACTGACCTGATGAATACTCGACGTGTGTATGCCCTTTTACGCCTCATAGCGTCGAGTTTGGTTTGTCCAGGTCTATCCGCTTTCACGGTCGCCATTATGTGGGGAGTTTCTGTATGACCGTTGTATGTAGCTCCTCACATTGAAATAAGAAGATTTTTTAGACTTGAAACATTTAATCTTCTAACAAAATATACTTATTACGAAAAACTAGTCTTACATTTTTCTTGCTATTATTCGTAACCACGACAACAACTTACAAGATATATAAAAACCTAAAAGGGCCGTAGACAATATTTATTTATCCTCAACAGCCCCCAGTCCCTGGCGGCCCCGCTATTCCTGGCTACGGTGGCGATCATGGTAACGGCGGGTCAGGGGGTGCTAACAATCTCTGGTGGAAGTGCACCACGCAGGCACCCTGAGGGCTGACGAGAAGATCCTGGAGCTGGAAGAAGAGATAGACAAGTTACGCTGGCATATTATAGGCTCATCCAAGGTCCGAAATGAAGGGGAGGACACGGTAATCCTCGAATCCGGCAACTTTTTTTATGACCGGGAGGGGACCATCTGTCCCAAGGAGGTGTCGGATTTATCGTCCACAAGTCTCTCGTTAACAACTTTGTAAAGGTTGAGAGTGTGTCGACGAGGCTTGCGTACCTTATACTCAGAATCACCAAATGGTATTCGCTGAAGGTCATACAGTTTTACGCACCAACCTGGGCACATCCCGATGAGGGGGTGGAGGAAATGTATGAGGATATATCTAGAGTCATGAATTTCTCCAAAACCCAATATACGGTGTAAATGGAAGACTTCAATGCAAAGCTAGGCACGAGAGCGAACAGTGAGCTGAAAGGAGGGAAATTTGGAATAGGGCAACTGAACCCCAGGGGCCAGGAGCTGGCCGATTTCATGGAGAAAGAGGGACTCTTTATGATGAACTCTTTCTTCCAGAAGCGGCCCGATAGCAAGTGGACCTGGTTGAGTCTCGACAGTTCAACAAAAAATTAGATTGACTTCATTATGAAGACCAGAAGATGTCATGTTCAGTGATGTCTCCGTGATCGTGAGGGTGAAAACAGGTAGCAATCACCGAATGGTTAGAGGTACACTGAACCTAAACGTTAAGTTGGAGAGGTCTCGTCTAATGAAGTCAACGCTCCGTCCCCCTCGTGCTCTATTCCAAAGTCCCGAAACCTTTCAGCTCAAGTTACAAAACCGTTTTTAGTGCCTAGAAGACTGCAATGAAGTGGATGATATGAATGACAAGCTCGTGGAAACTGTTCATGTGGTCAGAGCTAAGTTCTGCAAGACCCGCTGCAGAAGAACACAAAAACTCTCCAATCACACTTTTAATCTCATGGCTGTTATACGGGAGATTAAGCTTCAGTCTTCAACAGATTTGACAGCATACAAGCAACTGAACAGACAGATCTCATCACACAGATCTCATCAGACAGATCCATGTTTTAATCCATGTGGTGGGCCACCTCGATGAATCCTCCTACTCGTTCGAAAAATGACATCATATCTTAGTCCACGGCAAGCATCGCTTCACTTAGCTGTTGTTCGAGCGTGAGCACCTACGCCTGCTGCATGCTGCGCCGCTGCTGCTGCGGTCGTCCGTCCGTCGCACTGTGTGGCCCGTCGCTGGCAGAGATGTCGCTTGTTCTGTCTATCATCAGTGTGTCAGATGTCATAGATTTACTGCTAAACCTGTAACCCCTAAAATGGGAAACTTACCTTCCGTTCGCTTAGACGCTGGATTTCCTTTTATTAGTACTGGCGTAGAATTTGCGGGACCATTCTCTATGGTTAATCGTAAAGGTAGAGGCTGTAAAATCGTAAATAAATGCTACTTATGTTTATTTATTTGTATGAAATATAAATGCCTTCACTTAGAAACGGTGAGTGTGCGCAGCAAAGATGCGTTTATACTAGCTATACGTCGGTTTATATCTCGCAGAGTAAAGTCGTCAGATATCTATTGTGACAAAGGCACGAATTTTGTGGCAGCTTCGAAACAACTAGACAATTTTTTAAACACGAATTCTTGTTCTATTTCCGATTTTGCTTCGGACGAAGGCATAAAATTTCATTTTTCCCGGGCTTATGCACCGTACTTTGGCGGTCTATGGGAGACGGGCGTAAAATCCCCTAAATTTCATTTTAAACGAACCCTTGGTTTTATACATTTAACTTTTGAAGAACTGGCAACTTTATTTATTCAAGTTGAATCCATCCTGAACAGTCGCCCTTTATATCCTATGTCGGCCTCTACTAATAATTTCCATCCACTCACTCCCGGTGATTGCCTCATCGGACGTGCTCTGGATACGATACCATCACCTGACCATACTTCAACGAGTTTTAACCTGCTTAACAGATTTAAACAACTGGAAAAATACCGTCAGCATTTTTGGAATAAACGGAAGCTGGATTATATATTTGAATTGCAACAGCGACATAAATGGCGAGTACCAGCTCGAGAATTACTTACTTACTTATCTTCACGCACAATCCCTGACGGGGTAGCCAGAGAGAACAGATCGCCAAGTGTCACGATCCTTACATATCTCTTTCGCTTCTTTCAGATTCATTATCTTCTTCATACATGCACGTCTAGGTATCCGAGTACTCTTGACCCTACCCTCTTCGAGCAATTTGCTCACATGGTCTTCGAAAGTTAGTCTCGGTCTACCTCGACACCTTTTAATATTAACTTTCGCGCTATATATTTTCTTCACCATTCGGTCTTCACTCATTCGCTCAACGTGCCCAAACCACCGAAGCACGCCCTTATCAATTTTTGTGATAAGGTCATCTTTCAAACCTGCCATATTGCGAATCTCTTCGTTTCGCTTTCGGTCGGCCATAGTAATGCCGCACATTTTACGAAGAGATCGCATCTCCACTGCATTCAACTTACTTTTATGCTTCTTCTGGCATACCCAGGTTTCTCTGCCATATAACAAAGTCGGTACCAACACTGCGTTATGTATTGCAAGGCGTGCACTCTTCGCTACGCCTTGCCTTTTGACTAACGCAGTCAGGGCACCATTGACTTTGTTCCCGGCAGCGACACGCCTATCCACATCTAAATCACATCTTCCATCCCGGCTAAAAGCACTCCCCAAGTATACAATTTCATTTACCTGTTCTAGACATTCCTGATTTACCCATATTTCACACTTCGTTCTCTCTTCGTCCCTTTCAAATACCAGAACCTTAGTTTTATTAGCATTCAAACGGAGACCTTTAATTTCACATTCCTCTTTCATACACGTGACTAATGCCTACAGTTCTGCCTCTGATGGTGCAATAAGCACTGCATCATCAGCATACAGCAGACAATTTACTTTTATGTCACCCAATTTCACACCCAAACAGCTATCTTTCAGCTTTTGTAAACAGCTGTCGAGATACAGTATGAACAGCCAGGAAGACATGACACAACCCTGTTTTACGCCCGTTTGGACGCTAAACATGGGTGACAGGTCATGCCCTACCCGCACACAGGCTTTACAGTCACAGTAAAGAGACTGCACAGCCCTTAGCAATCGGCCATCCACACCATACCCCGGCAACAGTTCCCACATTTTCTTCCTTACAACCTTATCAAATGCTTTCTCAAGATCCACAAAAGCACAGAAAATCTTCTGGTTAACAGCCAGAAGCTTTTCCGTGATCATACGGAGAGAAAACATTTGATCCGTGCATCCTCTTCCAGGTCTAAATCCGCATTGTGCCTCCCATAGAAATCTTTCCGATTTCTCTTGCATCCTACGTGTCAAAACCTTCGAGTAAACTTTACTTGCTAAACTGGTCAAGCTGATCGCCCGATAGCACCCGCAGTCAAAATGTGAACCTTTACCTTTATATAAAGGCACAATGACTGCGGATCGCCAATCATCCGGGACATCCCCCGTTCGCCAGCACAAATTGCACAGCAGATGAAAGCTGTCCCAGACGCGAGGCCCACCATACTTGACCATTTCAGCAGTAACTCTGTCTAGTCCCGCAGCCTTACCACATTTCAAACTTCGAATCGCACGTTCAATCTCTTTCATACTGATGACCTCAGTGTCATCGAGGTCCGGGTCTGGCGTGCCAGTCACGGCGTCATCCCCGGATCCCTCACTAAGATCATCACACGCATACATTTCTCTATAAAATTCGCTCCATCGCTGCATGACGTCCGATTTTTCTGAGAGGACGTCATTAGTTCTCGAAAGCACTTTGTTCATTCTTAAGGCCGTCGCACCACTTCGGGTCCTTCCAACCTCTTTCCAGAAGAGTTTGGAGTTCTCCTTAAAGTTGTGCGACAACCTTTCATCCGCTTCCATTCTACACCTTTCACGCACTTCCTCAATCAATGCTTTCGTGTGAACTTTCTGCAGCTTATATCTTTCTTTCATCTTCTCTCTCATATCCTTATCATTACTAGAGGCCAAGTAGTCTAACCATGCTTTCTTCTTCTTCTTTACAGCTTCTTTCACTTCATCATTCCACCATGCATCTCTTCTTTTACTACTGCCTCTTTTTATTGTTCCACACACTTCTTCCGCTGCACTTACCATTCCATCCCTAAGGTTCTGCCATGTTCTTTCTACACATTCGTTTCTGCCATCGATGGTGTCAAGCTTTTCGGCTACCCTCGCATGATATTTGTCCCTAGTATCCGCTTCCTGAAGCTTCCAGCTTCGGATGCGACAGACCGACTGTGGTTCTGTCACTGTCGTCCGGTAGCGCCAACCCGCGAACAGACCCCTAAATCTAGTAATCACTAGATAGTGATCCGTTCCCAGGTCAGCACCCCTGAACACTCGCGTATCCATAACCTGTTTTCGCAGTCGGTCATCCACCAGGAACAAATCGATCATACTTCTCTCATTCTTTCTTTCTCTAGTATACATATGGATTTTCTTGTGATTAAACATAGTGTTTGTCACAAGAAGACCCTTTTCCTTGCATACCGCCAGTATAAGCTTGCCAGCATCATTAACCCTTTTATCGCCAAACTTTCCAAGTACCGACTCGTACCCTGGTCGAGCGGTACCAACCCATCCATTCAAATCACCACATACAACAATCCTTTCGTTTCCCCTAGCCAAATCTAGAACTTCTCTTACATTCTCCCAAAACTCCTCCAGCTCACCCCTGGACGACGAAGCCACCGGCGCATAAACAGCCAAAAGAAATAACTTCGTCAGTCCCAATTTAAAGCGAACCCAGAGAAGTCTTGAGTTCACAAACTTATATTCAGTCATAACATCGACCAACCGAGAAGACAGCAGCACCCCCACTCCCTGGCAGGCGTTCTCGCTCTCCGGGACTCCGGACCATAGAGCAAACGCCCCGCCAGGGAGCTCTTCAGTACCACTGCCCTTCCGTTTGGTCTCCGACATACACACGACATCTAATTCTCTTTCTTTCATTATTTCGATCAACTCATTCGTCTTATCTCTCATGCCTCCTCTAACATTCCACGTGCCAACTCTGCACTCCGTCCTCCACCTTCCGCCGTGTCGGGCTGTGCGTGACGGGTGGCGGTCCCCATCGCCGCTTTGCGCGCTGCATTCCACACCAACGGGGACGAGCTGGTGTGCATCGCCTTGGGGGGACGCCCTAACCCTCGTTGACATGGGTGCGCAGCTGAGTAGAATTGCAGCCCTGAAAAGGGCTAGCAGGGGTCGCGACGAGCACGCTTCTACAATGACTCGAGAATTACGGATTGGAGAATTGGTTTTACTCAAGGATGGCAACGCTCCTCCACTACAGTGGAAACTCGGAAGTATAATACAGTTTTACCCCGGACTAGACGAAATAAACCGTGTGACAGACGTTCTGACGTCCACCGGAGTCCTCAAACGTGGTATTAAATACTTTGTCCTCTACTGGATCCCCAATACGAAGACTGAAAGCTTAAGCTTTCAGGGGGGCGGAGTATGTTCGTGGAGTTTTTATATGTTTTGTTAATTTTAGTTCTTTTTAAATAATTGTAAAGAATAAAAAGGCAGATGTCACGAGTATTGAGATTGAATGTTAAAAAAAACATAGCGTTTTTCTCTTGAATTGTATCACTGTATTTAATTTCAATAATCTAATAAGCCTTATCAAGAAGTTCATACCTATTGTAGTTCAAAGTACGATATTGTAATTTACATATTATGAAGACGAAGATTTTTATTTAAAAACTGCATCATAACTACCACGCGTTCTTTGCGTGATCTCTGGCCATGGATAACCTTGTAAAGTCATCTAAATATAACGAGGCACGTTTTGACTCCATATTAAAATATCAAAATGAATATCAGCGCTCAATGCCAGGTTCTTTAGGGACAGTGTGTGTTAATAATATATCAAACAGCAATACTTCATTTTGTTTACCTACACTCTATGACAATAACATAACAAAGCAGATACATTTAAAAAAGTAATTCAATTTTGGAAAAAATAATGTTATTGTGTATAGTGATGACATAGGAAAAAACTTGAGTATATCATTAAATAACTTTATAAAAAGGCATGAGATAAGTAATACTGCGTGCCTGGAGTATCATTCAGTGATATTATGAATAAATTGAATAAAACTATTTTTACGGATTTTATCGCGTTTAATTTACTTATTTTATATTCCCGACGTTTCGGTTGCTTTCCAGCAACCGTGGTCACGGGGGACTGAGGTGATTGACGTCCCGATGTCAAAGTTAACCCGGAGTACCTTCAGCTTTTTAATTATTAATTTTGGTCCGATCTACGCAGAATGAACTAACTGTGTCTTGAAGTCTTACAGTGGTATGCTTGGGTTTAGTTTTAATTTTATGAATTACAGGATCCCAAGCAGGTGGTAGTACCCAGCCTCCCTCTCTATTGAAATTAGGATGTTTTTTAATTTCAATAGCCTCACGTATCATCCTTGGCAGGAATCGATGTTCTTTCGCGAGGACTTGTGGTTTATCAAATCTAATGTAATGACGGGGGCCGTCTAGGATATGATCACAAACTGCAGACTTCCCGGAACGTTGGTGCTTCACGTCAGCTATGTGTTCTTTTACGCGGGTTTTTATTGATCGTTTTGTTTGCCCTATATATGAGAGACCACACTCACAATCAAGCTTGTATACTCCTGCATCTTGTAGAGGAATATTGCACTTGACGGATGGTAAGAACTGACTAATCTTCTTCGGCGGCTTGAAGAATGTTCTAATAGAAGCTCGCTTCAAGATGTAGCCAATCTTGTCTGTGACACCTCTGACATATGGTAGTACAGCAGGCACACGCTCGACTGTGGCCGGCTTCACTCGGTCACTGTGACGTAGGCGCGGAACCCGAAGCTTGTTGTCGTGCAGAACCTGCTTGACGTGCTGAAGCTCGGCGGCCAGGTGTTTGCTGTCACAGATCCCTCGTGCTCTCTGCAACAAAGATTTGCCCACGGTAGCTAACTGTGAAGGGTGATGGTGGGATTCACCGTTTAAGTATCGGTTTGTATGGGTCTTTTTTCTATACACAGTGTGACCTACGGTGTTATTAGGATTTCGAATGACTAACACATCTAGGAAAGCTAAAGAATTATTTGCCTCTAACTCCATAGTAAATTGAATTTTAGAGTTTATGGAATTAAGATGTTCTAAAAATGCAGTTACTTTGTCTGATGGTAAAATTGTGAAAGTATCGTCTACGTACCGCTTGTAGAAACTTGGAGTTACTGGTGCAGTAAGCAGGGCTTTCTCCTCAAAGTCCTCCATGAAAATATCGGCGACAATGGGAGATACCGGTGAGCCCATCGCAACACCATCTACTTGCTTGTAAAACTGTTCCTTCCACAATAGGTAGCCAGATGTAAGGCAATGTCTGAGTAATACTGCATATTCTGCTGGCATGTTGTTTTCCTCTAGTTTCCTAGTTATAATTGAGATGCAGTCTTCAACAGGTAGGCATGTAAATAGAGACTGAACATCAAAACTGACCATAGTTTCATTGTCAGTAAGACATAGGTCTTTTATCTCACTGACAAAATGGTATGAATCCTTAGTGTGTGCTCTTGTATGTCCTCTGAGTGGTGATAGTACTTTTGCTAAGTGTTGAGCCAATCTGTAAGTTGGCGAATCGATCTGACTCACTATTGGACGTAATGGAGCGTTCGGTTTGTGTATTTTTGGTAACCCATACAACTTCGGCGGTTTGGCACACGTAGGTATTATCGAATTTACGTCTAGATTCAGTTTCTCGGAGTATTTCTTTATTAGATCGCTAGTTGTTTTAAGCGTATTAGTTGTAGGATCTGTTTTGACCTTTACGTACGTACTTTCATCCGATAAAAGTTGTTGTATTTTAAAATTGTAATTCGACGTATCCATTATAACCGTAGCATTACCTTTATCTGCGCGGAGAATCGTAAGATCTGGTCTGTTGCGTAAGTTTTTCAATGCAGTAAATTCATCTTTGGGAAGATTTAATTTTGGCGCTGAGCTTCGACGTAACAAGGACGAAATGTCTTGACGTATAGCCTCTAAATCTTCTTTACCAATATTATTTTTATACAGACAGTCCTCAACACTACAGATAATGTTTTCATACGGAATTTTTCGCGGTGTTATAGCGAAATTCATACCTTTGGCCAAAACTTTTATCGTCGCGTCGTCTAGAGATTGTTTTGACAGGTTATAGACCGCACGTTGTTTATTACTCGCGTCTGTTGTCAATGATTGCGTTCCGTTATTACGTTGACATCAAATGTCCAACGCCAATGTCAACGTAATAACGGAACGCAATCATTGACAACAGACGCGAGTAATAAACAACGTGCGGTCTATAACCTGTCAAAACAATCTCTAGACGACGCGACGATAAAAGTTTTGGCCAAAGGTATGAATTTCGCTATAACACCGCGAAAAATTCCGTATGAAAACATTATCTGTAGTGTTGAGGACTGTCTGTATAAAAATAATATTGGTAAAGAAGATTTAGAGGCTATACGTCAAGACATTTCGTCCTTGTTACGTCGAAGCTCAGCGCCAAAATTAAATCTTCCCAAAGATGAATTTACTGCATTGAAAAACTTACGCAACAGACCAGATCTTACGATTCTCCGCGCAGATAAAGGTAATGCTACGGTAATAATGGATACGTCGGATTACAATTTTAAAATACAACAACTTTTATCGGATGAAAGTACGTACGTAAAGGTCAAAACAGATCCTACAACTAATACGCTTAAAACAACTAGCGATCTAATAAAGAAATACTCCGAGAAACTGAATCTAGACGTAAATTCGATAATACCTACGTGTGCCAAACCGCCGAAGTTGTATGGGTTACCAAAAATACACAAACCGAACGCTCCATTACGTCCAATAGTGAGTCAGATCGATTCGCCAACTTACAGATTGGCTCAACACTTAGCAAAAGTACTATCACCACTCAGAGGACATACAAGAGCACACACTAAGGATTCATACCATTTTGTCAGTGAGATAAAAGACCTATGTCTTACTGACAATGAAACTATGGTCAGTTTTGATGTTCAGTCTCTATTTACATGCCTACCTGTTGAAGACTGCATCTCAATTATAACTAGGAAACTAGAGGAAAACAACATGCCAGCAGAATATGCAGTATTACTCAGACATTGCCTTACATCTGGCTACCTATTGTGGAAGAAACAGTTTTACAAGCAAGTAGATGGTGTTGCGATGGGCTCACCGGTATCTCCCATTGTCGCCGATATTTTCATGGAGGACTTTGAGGAGAAAGCCCTGCTTACTGCACCAGTAACTCCAAGTTTCTACAAGCGGTACGTAGACGATACTTTCACAATTTTACCATCAGACAAAGTAACTGCATTTTTAGAACATCTTAATTCCATAAACTCTAAAATTCAATTTACTATGGAGTTAGAGGCAAATAATTCTTTAGCTTTCCTAGATGTGTTAGTCATTCGAAATCCTAATAACACCGTAGGTCACACTGTGTATAGAAAAAAGACCCATACAAACCGATACTTAAACGGTGAATCCCACCATCACCCTTCACAGTTAGCTACCGTGGGCAAATCTTTGTTGCAGAGAGCACGAGGGATCTGTGACAGCAAACACCTGGCCGCCGAGCTTCAGCACGTCAAGCAGGTTCTGCACGACAACAAGCTTCGGGTTCCGCGCCTACGTCACAGTGACCGAGTGAAGCCGGCCACAGTCGAGCGTGTGCCTGCTGTACTACCATATGTCAGAGATGTCACAGACAAGATTGGCTACATCTTGAAGCGAGCTTCTATTAGAACATTCTTCAAGCCGCCGAAGAAGATTAGTCAGTTCTTACCATCCGTCAAGTGCAATATTCCTCTACAAGATGCAGGAGTATACAAGCTTGATTGTGAGTGTGGTCTCTCATATATAGGGCAAACAAAACGATCAATAAAAACCCGCGTAAAAGAACACATAGCTGACGTGAAGCACCAACGTTCCGGGAAGTCTGCAGTTTGTGATCATATCCTAGACGGCCCCCGTCATTACATTAGATTTGATAAACCACAAGTCCTCGCGAAAGAACATCGATTCCTGCCAAGGATGATACGTGAGGCTATTGAAATTAAAAAACATCCTAATTTCAATAGAGAGGGAGGCTGGGTACTACCACCTGCTTGGGATCCTGTAATTCATAAAATTAAAACTAAACCCAAGCATACCACTGTAAGACTTCAAGACACAGTTAGTTCATTCTGCGTAGATCGGACCAAAATTAATAATTAAAAAGCTGAAGGTACTCCGGGTTAACTTTGACATCGGGACGTCAATCACCTCAGTCCCCCGTGACCACGGTTGCTGGAAAGCAACCGAAACGTCGGGAATATAAAATAAGTAAATTAAACGCGATAAAATCCGTAAAAATAGTTTTATTCAATGTGTAGTGTTCGCGTAAATATAAGAAATCATTATGAATAAAATTTTAGTAAATTTAGCCCTAATAGTATATTAATAGTTTTTGTTAGGAGAAGAGGCAATATGAACAAGAATCAATTATTGAGATATATTTAATATCTCAATAACATAAATGCATAAAGTTATCTTGTTTACATTACCTTATATAGAGGGGTGGTCACAGGAAAATAAACTAAGATATAATTTTAATTTAATAATGCATAATTTGACATGTAATAATAATTTAAATTTGACATTTAATTTTAAAAATAATAATGATAAATTTCATTTGATTGATATTAATAATTTAACTAAGAAGTTTTTGACAAGAGATAGGTATTACTTATCAAAATATGAATTAAGACTGGGAGAAAATACGCTATCTTATTATTTATACTTTAAACCAGCCAAATTTTTAGCTAACTTGACACCTGCTTTTATTGAGCAGCAAAATAATTTTACAAATGATTTGGAATCAGTTCTAAGTAATTTAAATATAGTTTTATTATACACAATATTAAAAACTATAATAAAAAATAAACTAAAACTATAAACTTCATTATATATTTAAATTAGATAAAAATTCAGTAGAGTAATCTCTAGCAAAGATAGTTTAAATTCCTAAGAATACAACTCACAAACACCAAGACAAGATATGTTAGGCAAAGAACTAGAAATTGAATTATTTTTAAATAGTAACCATATACATATTTCATGTATTACTGAAAATTGGTTGAAAGATTACAACTCCATATTTAATTTCAGTCATACCAGGTGGTCAGTTCTTTCAATAGAGGTACGAAATTACGTGGTGGCTCCTTAATATTAACTAATAAATCCATATAATGTAAAGAAGGTACAGATATTGTGAGCATTATTTACCCTTATAAGCAATGAATTTCATAAAATATTTACTTCTAAAACATTCTCCAGTAACAGCCGCAAGGCATTTAATTAGTGGGCTACAGTAGGAATTCATAAGAGCAGATGAAGATTATAAGAACATTACCATGAAAGATCATATAATCTTTTTGATACTTTTAGAGAATATGTCAAAATTTATTCTAAAACATTTAAAAGTGTGCTCCATAGCCAAATCTTTACATATTAGCAACAAAATTAAGACCGCTAACAATAAAATTAAAACGACCAGGAGTATAATTAATAGCGAAACCGGTAAAGACAAATCTCGTTACACCAACTATCAATTAAAAATTTATAATAAATTGACTAGTTCAAGCGGTTTTTGAGAAATATTTCACTGATATACTTATTTTTAGAACAAAGTCATTGAATACTTCTTCAACTGTCGCCGATTCATTACTCAAACAGTATGGTAATACCTGTTTTAAATAATTTAGATTTGAAATAGTATAACCACAAGATATTGTAAAATATTTAAAAATTTTACAATATTGATATAAAAAAACTACAGATTTATGGGGGATTTCCGTTACAGTTATTGCAACCATAATAGAGTTAATTGCCCTCATCTCGCTATTATTTTTAATACTAGTATCGAATCTAGTGTTTCCTGATTTAATTAGACATAGTAAAATAATACCTTTATTTAAATCAGGCTGTACATTGCACCCCGCTAATTTTAGACTTATTGCTGTACTATCAACTCTCAGCAAAATTTTTGAAAAGATAATTTTAGATCAATTGTTAAATTTTTGATAAAAATAAATTACTCCATAAAAATCAATTTGGTTTCACATAGGGTCGCTCGCCAACTGATGCCGGTGCCGAGCTTATGAAATATACTTTTGATGCCAGGGAGAGTTCACAAGATGCCTTAGGTACTTTTTGTGATCTATACAAGGCTTTTAATTGTGTTTATCGTGAGATATTAATCAGGAAACTACAACATTACGGTGTCAAAAATATTGCGCATAGACTTATTACATCATATTGAAATAACAGAACTCAAAAATTCCTTATCAATGGGAAAGGTTCCACCGGATCAGTTGTATAAATGGGCGTTCCTCAAGGCTCGATTCTTGGCCCATTCTTGTTCTTAGTCTATATTAATGACTTACCTTATCTTGTAGGGGACCATCACGATGTAGTATTATTTGCTGATGATACACCTTTAATTTTCAAACTTAAACGACAGTCAATTAATTTTGACAATGTAAATAATGCTCTATCGAAATTTGGATATTGGTTTAACGCAAATAATATGCTCTTAAACGGCAATAAGACAAAGTGTATTAAATTTACAATACCTAATATTAAACATTTAAATGCCATTGTGCTCTTAAATGGGAAGGAGTTGAGTCTTGTGGATACCACTGTTTTTCTAGGTATTACTATAGACGCGAAGCTTCAGTGGTGCCCCATATATCTAAATAAGTAAGCTAAGTCTTAGTTCTGCAGCATATGTTGTAAGAAAGATTAGAAGTCTCACTAATGTTGATACAGCTATATTAGTTTATTTTATTTACTTTCATAGCGTAGATGTCTGTTGGAATTTTACTATGGGGTAATGCGACTGACATCGAAGCTATATTTGTTTTGCAAAAGAGAGCTGTACGGGTGATTTATAATTTAAATTATAATGAGTCCCTTAAAGAAAAATTTAAAGAAATAAACATATTAACTTTGGCATCGCAATATATATATGAAAATTTAATGTATGTACATAAAAACATAAATAGCTTTGGTAAGAATAAAGATGTTCATACTTTAAACAATAGAAACAAACATAAGCTTGTAATAACAGTTACTAGACTCTACAGAATTATTAATTAATTTATGGGGCTATGTATACGCTTTTACAACAAAATCCCAGAAATTGTACAAAATTTGTCGATAAATAAATTTAAATGTTTTATTAAAGAAAAATTGTATAAAAAGGGTTATTATAATACTCGTATCAAAGAATACATACGTGAAAAAGCCCCTGGGAATGTGGTGATCGCTACGTTAAACCAATGTACTAATTTCGATAGAGCATTATTTACATCGTCAAATTTACTTGACTGCCGTTTCAGTTTGAAAATTAAAGATGTATTGTCAGCAAATAATACTATATCGTGATTGTCCCCTACAAGCTAAGGTAAGTCATTAATATAGATTAAGAACAGGAATGGGCCAAGAATCGAGCACTGAGGAACGCCCATTGATACTACCGATGCGGAGGATCATTTACCATTGATGACGCCTTTTTGAGTTCTGTTACTTAAATATGAAGTAATAAGTCTAAGCGCCAAATTTTTTACACCGTAATGTTGTAGTTTCCTGATTAATGTATCATGATGAACACAATCGAAAGCCTTGGAAAGGTCACAGAAAATACCTAAGGCATCTTGTGAATTCTCCCATGCATTAAAAATATATTTCATAAGCTCAACACCGGCTTCAGACGTCGATCGACCCCTTGTAAAACCAAATTGATTTTTATGAAGTAATTTGTTTGTATTAAAAAAAATTAACAATTGATTCAAAATTATTTTTTCAAAAATTTTACTGAGAGTTGGTAGTACAGATATAGGCCTATAATTAGCGGGGTCCAATGTACCACCAGATTTAAATAAAGGTATTACTTTACTATACTTCATTAAATCAGAAAACACACCAGAATCGATACAAGTATTAAAAATAATAGCAAGATGAGGTGCAATTAAATGTATTATGGACGCAATCACTGTAACGGAAATCCCCCACAAATCTGCGGTTTTCTTTACATCAATGGTTTTGAAGTATTTTAAAATATTATGCGGTAATACTTTTTCAAATCTAAATTCTTTTAAACAGGTATTAACATTCTGTTTAAGTAATGACTCGGCGACAGTTGGAGAAGTATTCAATGACTCTGTTGTCAAGATAGGAACATCAGTGAAATATTTCTCAAACACCGCTGCGAGATCTTGATTTGATTTAGTCAATTCATTATTAATTTTTAATTGATAGTTTGAGTTACGAGGTTTCTCTTTACCGGTTTCACTGTTAATTATACTCCACGTCATTTTAATTTTATTCTTAGCCGTCCTAATTTTGTTACTAATATGTAATGATTTGGTTGTGGAGCACTCTTTTAAACATTTTAGAATAATTTTTTACATATTCTTTAAAAGCATCGGAAAGATTATACGATCTTTCATAGTAAAGGTCATATAACCTTCGTCTGCTTTTATGAATTCCTACTGTCGCCCACTCATAAAATGCCTTGCCTTGTTATTGGCGCAATCCTGTTGGTAATCGAAGCCTGGATAGGATAGGTAGGAAGACTCACCTACAGCTTTACCCAAATAATTACCAGCCAGAGGTGCTTCGGTGATTATCTGTGTAAGATCGGATGCGAAGTGACGGCAAACTGCTACCAATGCGGGCGGGACCATAACCCCGCGTCTCATATGCTTGATGTTTGCCCGGCGTGGGAATAAGAGCAGACGGTCCTGACGAGCCAGGTCAGTCAGAACCTCTCCCTGTCAGCAGTCGTGTGGGCTATGCTTAACATGGACTCATCCTGGAAGGCCATAGCAACCTTCTCTGAATTTGTAATGGTCCAGAAGAATGCTGCTGAGCTGGAGCGGAAAAGGATAGATACCACTCGGAGACGACGCTCTCTAGGCGTTCCTCACGGCTCTCCCCTTGAAGATGGTGTTCCCCTACTAGAAACGGGACTTCTGGGATTGCAGGCGATTAGGGCGGGGGCCTCGAATGCCTAGAAACGTAACCTCCATTTACTAGACATTTGAGGCACAAGGACGATGGCTCAGAAGTGGTCCCGAGACATTGTCATAGCAATACGAGGATGCTGAGGCAGTAAGTAACTGCCCCCGGGACGTGCTTCCAATAAAGCAAAACGAGAGAGCGGCTCCGGTTGCGTTCCAAATGGAGATTCCGGAAACTCCGTACACGGTGATGAACCTACTGTGGGTTTTGGCCGGTAGGAGTCCGGCATAACCTTCCGGTTGCCCCCGCAGCCAAAAGTATCCGCGAGGATTTCCCCACGAAAAAAAGTTTAGGTTAATTTATAAAAACATCATTTTTTTTTCTTTTTTTTTTAATATTCTCCCTCCCTTGAAGACACCCACACTGTAATCGGATGAAAAGACAGATGCTGGCAACTTATTAACTTATTTACTTAGAATTACCTACTTATGTCAATATTAAGTTACATTACGTAGTACTATTATTTATTCTGTGGTTACATACTGTTTTTTTGTTTATTTAAAGCTTTTATATCATATAAATTGTATAATGTAATAAATTGACGGGTTTGATTAAATTTAAATTTTATTTTCTTCTTTTTAGAGCATTTCAATAAAAGTTTATTTTTAAAAATGTTTTTTTACTATTAATTAATTTTTAATTTTTTAGTTATCGCTGGACGTATTTCTAATTCTGTTCATTTCATTTAATGCGTAATTGTTGGTTACCGATCGCCATTTTAGACCCGCCATCTTAGATCCGCCGTCTTAAATTTTTTATCGTCAGCGGTTGACCCTTGTCCTTGTCCTTGCCTTGACCTTGGTCCCTACAACATTTGTTCGAGCACCATCATACTATCCCTAACCTTTGCTAAGATACAACTCTTTAAAATTGGTGTCTTGTTTTTCGCCATTTTGAATTTTTTTCACCGTCATTAGACATTTCCGAGACACGATCCCGCTAAGTTCTCCCGCTTAGTCAGGCAGGTACATCATCTCCTCGAAGAGCTGAACGTGGCCGTCATTTTATTACTGTATTCTTCTCAGCAATCCCTTTAATTTGATACCCCTATCATGGAAGTGCATAGGAAATAACTAGAAGTTATTCTGTTTATTAAGCTTAACAAAAACTTCCTCCATAATTTTTTCAAAAGTATCGTAAGTATATGTTTCGTCTCTAGACACTTACAATAATGAGATGCTCAAACACACACTTCACATGCCACTTCTACAGTTAACTCAATAGAGAGGCTCACAATATCTTTACGTTCTTTACATGATCAAATTGACTAGCTAATATTAAGGTGTCACCTTATAAAACCGTTTCTTTATAAAAAGAACTGACCACTTGGTGATTACTGAAGTTAAACATTAAGTTACAAGCTTTTAACCAACGTTCAGAAAAAAATTAAATATGAATATTGTTACTATTTGAGAACAATTCAATTTCTAGCTCTATGCCTATCATGCCTTGTATATTTTGATGCGCCAGGTGTAAAAAAAAATATTATCACTCTGTGGAGTCATACAATTAAGAATTTGTAAGCTATATTCTAAATTATTTAAATTCTTATAATTGCAAGAGATTACCTCTATTATCTCATTTTCTAAATAAAATTACTTGGAACTGATTCCAAATTACATATTAAGTCACTATACTGCTCAATAAAAGCAGATGTCTGTGTTGCCAAGTCCTTGGCTGAGTTAATATATAGACAATATGATATCACGTTTGCTATATGTCTAAAAAAATTAGGATAGGTAATACCTATCTCTAGTCACAAATGTCTTAATCTAATGTGTCTATTAAATTTAATATTTTATTATAATAATAACAATTAAATGTCAAGTTTAAACTATTGTTACGTGAAAAGTTGTTCATTAATAAATTTAAATCATATCTTGTTTTATTTTCCTGTGGCCAACCCTGTATGTAAGGCAATTTAAACGATATAATTTTATGTAGTGGTCCTTCACTGCTGGCCGGATGAGGAAGCTCAAGGTCGCTCAGCAAGCTATGGAGAGGGCTATGCTCGGAGTTTCTCTGCGTGATAAACTCAGAAATGAGGATATCCGCGGTAGAACCAGAGTGACCGACATAGCCCAACGGATTAGTAGGCTGAAGTGGCAATGGGCCGGCCATATGGCTCGAAGAACCGACAACCGATGGGGAAAAAAGGTTCTCGAGTGGCAGCCTCGTACCGGCAGGCGAAGTGTTGGGCGTCCCCCCACTAGATGGAGTGACGACCTGGTGAGATGTGCAGGAAGTCGATGGATGCAGGTGGCTCAGGACCGTGCTTTGTGGCATTCCTTGGGGGAGGCCTATGTTCAGCAGTGGACTTGTGAAGGGCTGTAATGATGATGATTTTATGTAGGTTTAAAGTATTTGGATAATCTGTATATTTTAATAATTGATTTTTGTTTACATTGCCTCTTCTCCTAACAAAAATTATTAATGTGCTATTAGGACAAAATTTACTATCATCATCATCATCATTTTTTTTTTTACTAGCTAAAACTTTATTCATTATATGACAAAAGGATGCTCCAAGAATGCTATAATTACTGATCAAATTATTATATTAAAAAAACAGTTATTTAACACCATGCCCAAATTTTTGCCCTTGTCATCACAATACATAATAACTTTAGTTTTTTTTTAAATATTTAAATTACTTTTTAAGTTTGTATACTTTGTCAAGGCACTGTCATAGAGTGTAGGTGAAAATTATGAGTCCTTACTGTTTACATTATTATTTACACATATTGTCCCCGATGAACCTGGTATGGAGCGCTGATACTCACTCTGTTTTATTAAGGAGTCAAAGCAGAGCGCTTTGACTCATTCTATTTACATGACTTTACCAGATCAGTCATGATCAATATGTATATTATTTTATCAATATGCATTATACCAATATGTACTACTTGGTCGATTTAATGATCCTAAGCGGGACTGCTGATCCTGTGATACCGGCTCGAGCCAAAATCAGTAATTGGATTTTTCTATCAAGAAAATCTCAATGGCAACCCAAAATTGGCGGTGTTTCACCCCAATCCCTCAAAAAGCACGTAATGTCTTTGGCCCTGCGCCTTATTTCTATTTGCTCTACCATCGAGTTATGAGAATAAGTGCATACATATGATTGCACACACACTCGTGCACACACAGTCACCGTTGAGACTGGCTGCAGTACCAAAAATTTGGTCTGGAGGACATTATACGTGATCCCTTACAAATCAAACTGGAATACGAAGTAAATTATTTTATTATTGTTCTCAAATTATTTAATATATTGATGAACATCACTTTATATATTTTAGGCATTGAAGTAATTCTGAAGTAAGAAAAAAAATATTTATTGAAATTACCAAATCACGATATTTGAGGAAAATTTAAATATAGCCAGAACATATGTTCCTACCGTATCCAGTGTCTTATGTTGTTTGCGTTTCTCCTCCGAATTCCCTCGGGTAGTGGGGTATATTGAGTTCATGAATATTTGTGTGAATGCTAATGGAACAGTCGTTTAAACAGCTAACTTGCAACGATGAAAACTTCCGTTAGTCGCGTCATGACGCATTTCTTCATTTTCTTCAGTGCATTTTTAATGATATTTAAAGGCAACCATGTTTTATTAATGATTATTTTGATTGAAATACTGTATCAACTTATTACTACGCATGCTGGTTTAAGTACTTGTATAGTACGTCGAACACTGTGTGTGGCATCTCTATTTTAAGATCAATTGCACTAGGTTACTCAACGACTCTCTTCTATTTTTGTTATAACATGTGCCTAACATAAATTGTTGATTTTTATATGTAGATTTGTTATTGTCACCGTGTCTCGCTATGTGAGCGTGCGAGGCTGTGAACTTTATCAACCTTTTTAATTACTAAGTGTATTCTTTCACATGAGGTATATTATTTTTAAGTAGATGCTTTTGTCCATAGATATTTTCAGTAAATTAAACTTCGGTTATCTACACTAACCATATTAAATAAAACACCACTGACCTACCTCGTGCAGCCGAACCACTACAATTCATTTTTCTACCTCGGTGGAACCTTTAAATTCTGACTACAAAATTAAAAGCGCTGAGCTCTCTCTTTGCTTTACATAAGATAGTAAAAAGAGTAAACACAAAGGTAAAATTAGCAAGACTCTGAAGTCAGACTTCTGAAAGTGGCCTTCGTGTTTGTAAAAGAAATAGAAGTAAATTTAAGTTTTATCCAAGAGACTGTAAAAATCCTCCAACTTTAGTATCCAGCGGTTAGCGTAGAAATGATAAAAGTGAATAATGTCCTACAATGTCTGAGACTCTTACAAGAACTTAGTTTTGTACTTTGTCACTTGCTTTCAAGAGATAACTTTGTGAATCCAAAAGAACAGTCATCTTTTAAAGAACAATTTAGAGACATTAGTTATATAATTGGCCTTAAGTTTTTGTAAGCAATATGAATTTAACACGTTTAATTCCTTCGCTTTGCTTTACAGCAGGTAATGAGTTTTCACGAAAAAAAACATAAAGCTGTGGAACAAAAAAAAATGTTTTTTCATAATGTCATAATCAGATAATATATGATTTAACACCTTACTGCCTTTAAATAAAGAAAAAAGTAAAGTTACAGATTATATACGTCTCTCGGCACATCTAGTGTCTTCTCTTTTCTGAGAGCGTTTTGGAAAAACAGACAGATTAATTTGAAATTCATTTTATAGACTATTTTGCAGATACAATAAGGAATATCTGTACCGTATAGCCAGAAGAGAGCCGACAACTGAGTGTCGTCACTGTGGTAGTGACGAGAACACGGTGCATCATACCCTTGAGGACTACCCTGCGTGGACTGAGTTGCGTCGTGACCGCGATGTAGTGGGGGGTGACCTCTCGCTCCCAGCTTTAATTAAAGCTATGATTGGATGCGAAAAGGCGTGGAGTGCCTGCGTTACCTTCTGCGAACAAGTGATGTTGCGGAATGAGAGATAAAGGACGGCAGATACCCCAAACCGCAGCCGGAGAGTTGGGCGCCGGAGGAGAGCATATCAAGCTCTCCTACACCCACCATAATTGAGGCTTAGGTGGCAGACACAGGGACTGTCCGTCGTCTCTTAATGCCTCGAGGTGGCGCGTGGTGTGATTTCCATGCGCCCCTAAATGAAGAAGGAGTGGAGAACTCCAGCTCCACTTCGTGATCGAGACGGACCCTGTAAGGGCTATCACCATCGGGGCTGCGGTAGTGTGCGAAAGCGTTCCCGTAGCCCCAACTAAAGGCGAAGAGATGAACACCGTGAAGTTTTAGCCGGGAGGAGTATGTCACTTTCGCGACAGGCCGGTATGCATGAGGATTTCCCTGCGTATCATAAAATTGTGATAGTACTCTTTTTTAACCACAATTAGTTCAGCTATTCCTAAGATTAACCCGGACGGACAGATATACAGACAATTTTTTTATAAATGGTTGTTTAGCATGCAAATAACCTCCTGATCTTAATAGAAGCCAGTTATTTCAAAATTACGGACAGATGCATCAATTTTATTTATATGTATAAATCGCAGTAAGATGTTTGAAGCCGTGATATAATTATATGCCTAGGGATGTAGCTATATACCGTAATGTAGTTATATGACAGCGGTTAATAACTGTTTTACTAGGAAAATAACCATGATACGAGCACGAGCTAGTATTATAAATATCTTACTAGACTAATATAGTGAAATGATTATAAATGTAAACTGAATGTACAGGAGAAATTAGTGCAATTACAAAAAAGATGTTCAGGACCAAAGAGATAAATCTGTAGACAGCTTAAAAAAGAGCTGCTGAAAAAAATTAAAAAAGTCCTTCAACAAATTTTGTTCGTGTTAATTTTTTAACAGTAGGTTATCGTGTGACGTTGGGCCACCCTAAACCCGCGTATATTATACCTAATAGTTAAAATATAATATTGAAAGAATTGAAAATTTTAATTAAAATTCAAAAGTATAAGTCAAAAGTGGTTAAAAGTGGTATTGAACAACGTCCTTAGTCAAAACTATTTTTGCCTGATTTTTGCAGCCAAAAGTGGTTTTGAACGGTTATGAATTTTGACTAATTATGTCCCTAAATTAGTCTAATAAGATAGTTATGGTACTAGATCATGCTCGTATCATTGTTATATTCTTAGTAAGACAGTTATGAACCACTTTTATATAACTATATCACGGCTTCAACCATCTTACGGTGACATCATAGATTAAGCAAACCAGTTTATATCCTATATATCACTTATGCTAATAGCAATCTGCAATAAGTAGTAGTTTCTTGGCCAAGTAGTTTTATCGTGATACTTCTACCTTTCCGAGGAAACATAGCTTTTAACAATTGAGAACACGCTGGAATAGTGCCAAATACGTATTTCAGTATTGAGAATTTTAGATTTTTAAATAAATTTAAACATAGAAAGTAAAATTGTTCTACTTTTTCAACAAATACTTTAATAGCGTAATTTTTAAATTTAATATTAACCCTTTTCCTGTCCCATGAATTATATATGAATATTTTGATTGTTTAATTATTGTATCTATATCAAGGACAGGGAAACTGTTAATAAATTATTTTCATCATCTTAATGACTGTGTGCACGCCTCCCATAGATTGCTTTTTTTGGTGGATATTTCGGCGTGTAGTGGCTGCATAAGAGAATCCACTACTCCATATTATCACTTCGTTTGTGACAGATAGAAACTGAAACAGGAGATGGGCAGCAAGATCTTCCTGATAACAACTACAAATAATAAAATACGCGGTTGCCAACTTGCCTCCCAAGCATAGCGACTATGACATTATTAAGTACATTAAGTACCTGATAATCATGATTATGTTTCTTTATAGCTCTGAATAAAGTCGCAATTACCACTAGTATTTCCTACCGTAACATATCACTTTCATTTTACATACTTAATAGTATTACAACTATTTTGAACCGGAACAATTGCTTAGAGGTCATACAAACAATTGTTCGGTGCGGGATTCGAACCTTTAGTTCCGCAGTGTCGCAGCCACTTAGTCACTGCTCTCCAGTTGTTCAAATAATAATTGCGAATCAAAAAGTTCAAAATGTAATTTTTTTGAAATCACTATTTTAATAATATTTGTCGTCAAATTTATGGTAAAACTGACGTAGAGAAGAAAACAATTGAAGGTATGAGCATTCTTTGGGATTATGGTTCGGCAATAATATGCCGATGACATGGTGCTGCTGAGTCCGTCGGTTAGTGCGCTACGTAGACGAACATGGACACCTCTATAACACCAAGAAAAGTGAGTTAGTGGTGTTTGGTGTAAATAGTAAGAAGCCCTTGATTGTGCCGCCAGTAAAGCTTCTTGGTGTGAAATTAAAAGGATTTTGTCAGTTTAAATATTTGGGACACATTGTTAACGAATATCTGATAATAACAATTTATCTTAAAAGAAATTCAAAAAATGTTAAATTTTTATTGGTTACTGTAAATAACTGCAGGAAAATAGTTTTTATTTTTCATGAAAATCACTATAGTAGTAGACTTACGATGGGCAGCGGCATCTTCAATGCTATGCAATCGGTTCTGCACCCACAAACCAAGCTGCCGGCTATGTATTTCGAGTTATACATGCCAGTTAGACAACTTTTAAAAAGAAACCAAAAAAGAAAAGTGAAGAATTCTGCATAGTTACTTAACACACCTACAATCAAAAGAAAAGTACTTTTTTATTCAGGCATAAGTTATCTATATCACTGCCAATCGATAAAATATTTTAAATACGTACACCATTCGTTTTGTTGTAAATATGAAAACGTAGACTACGCGACTATAAAATCCACGAAGTGCGTGGAATGTGAAAACGTTCACACTCGTAAAATAAAACTTTTGCTTGTGATGACTGTAACGTTGGTTCGTGTATGCTTGAGTTATTTTATGTATCTCAATAAATGACGTTCGTGGTAGAATCACACACAAAAGTGTAACAATTTTTAGTATAATCAGACACATAATTTTTATCTGAAACATCCACAGAACAAGGTAAATGTGTTTTATTTAAAATGAGAGTGAGCTTGCGGTCAACTTGATGATAAGTGACTACTGCAACTTATGGATACTGGCGTCCAACTTCAAGAAAAGAAGGTCTCAGATGCATCGTCTAAAGACAAAGATGTAATGCCTCTCAATCTATACCGAGTTAACCTTGGCATTGGCGTATTGCTGCTTGGTGGTTGAAATATCTTTAGTAGAGCCACGCTGCAGCTATAATATCATGGTAGTAGCACGAATGGTTTGCACTGACCGGGGAAGGACCACGCTCTCACAGAATAGCAGCGTAAAATAGCAGCTTAATGTTGCTGTTTTTCGTATGTTGAGTGTAGAGAACTGGACACTCTTATTACTGGAAACGAGGCATTCCACCTTAGTCCTTCGGGGTGACAACGAATCTGGATTTTGATTCGTTGTCACCCCTAAGGACTCACTCACTCACTTACCATCAGGTAGACTGTGTGTTCGTTTGTCACCATTATTCGATAAAATAAAAATAACGGTATCGACACACAGACCAAGACAGTGTATGTAAAATAATGTTTAAAAAAAGTCCCGCTGGTTTTCTCGCTGGTTCTTCCAGGGCAGAGGATTTTCCGAACCAGTGGTACAAGCATAAATCATGCAAATTAAATATTATATTGTGTAAATTATAAATGTGCATTAAATATTATAAATAAACGTTGCATCCGTAACAAAATGCGTCTCTTATTATCTCTTCATCTTCTTGCTAGTTTGTAATGGTCATTACATTAAATTGTCATCATGACAATTTTATGTAATTTTATAAAAATTAATTGTAATCAAAATAGAGACTCTGCGAGAGATTATGCGCTCGTTTATTACTGTTATTTCTATGAACAAAAATCATAAGTATAAAATTTCCGGAAGTTAAAAATATTAACTCATTTATTTATTCATTACAGCCTGTCAAAAGTCCACTGCTAAATATAGGCCTGCCATGTAGTTGCCACACTTGTTAAGCGTACTTTTTTATCATTTTAAGTTATTATTAAGAAAATGATTCTGTCCATCCCTGTTTCATTTTTCTTCATCGCCTCTTACGAAATCGACGGGACAATATGGGTAGTGAATATAGGTACTTAGACCGCGATTACACGGTGTATTTAACTTATCGTCAAGATAGAATATATTGAAATAGCGTTTGAAGGGAATGTAAATAAAAAAACCTTACACTATATTACACTTCAGACCGGAATGAAAGCCGAAGTGCACGCACTGCAACTTGTCGAGTGAAATGGCAAAGTCGTACCTCTCTCCAGACGGACTCCTATGCAGGAAAGAGTCCTACCATGTATTAAATGCTTATGTAGAAAAACAACATATTGACACAAAATCTGGAGTAATATTTAAGTAATGGATTCATCCTACTTGTTTATACCTAAACCAGTGAACACTTGGTGGTTATCTAATAGTGTTTGGATCTTTTAGCCCCGAAACAGGAGAACGCCTTCTCAAATATTGGTGGATAATATAGTCGTTTTATTCAAACCCAACGGAAGTTTACTTAGACTCCTAACATCCCTGTTTACGGATTTTATTAGCATCTGACAATTTATTTATTGCAATTACAATAAACTCAAACGCTATTATAAAACATAAGGTTAATGTTATTATAAAAGTTCAATTATAAAAAAATTGCAAGTTCTTAAAACTTTATATTATTTGCGTACAGTAATAAAACAGCAAAAAAAATTACGCATACACCAATCGTGTACACCACATTTTGGGTGGGGCAAAGTTCTATAGAAATTCTGGCAGTGTCCTTTAGTACGAGTATTATTTAGAATACTAACAACAGTTTTAAAGTAACAGTACCACTTTAGTTTACTTAATTATTACTGATAAACTGTTAATACGCCGTTGTCAATATTAATAAAGTGTCACAGTTATAAAGATCACAGTGATGTTAGGAAATTAGAAATTGATCGTCCAAACAAGTTGAAAAGATAATTATCTTTATGCGAATTCAGCATCCGTCAATTGTGTAAACTCGGTTTGTTGGAAAGGTAAAAGTGCAAATAGCTCCCGGATAAGTAAATACGCTGACATAGAAGCGGGTGAAAATTGCTGGTTACAATAGGTATCTACCGCTTAATTTTTGAACGCTATTTGTCTTTAAAACATAATTTTATTTCATTAACCTTTTGATTATTAGGATTATGTGTCTCGATAAAAGTTTTATTCTTAAAATTACAAAGAATTAAATTATTAACAGCACAAAAGTGGCAATTCCCTAAGTTATGTAACTTAAAATGAACCCTAAGTATACGCGTAAAAAAGAGAAACTGCAAAAATTGTTTCTTTTCGCCGCATTCACTTACGCGATAAGTCCGAAATAATAATAATATTATTATATACAAGATCAGATACAATATGGAGATAATCAGAATAAGTGTAATATTATACATATTTTAAGAGTAAATAAATTCATATTATAATATAGTAGCAGTAAAAGATAAATAAATCCATAATTCATAAATCCCGGACGTTAGATGGAGATTAAAATAGCTGAAGAGCAACTCTGAAATGGTAAGGTTACGGGCGAGAATGAAATCACAGAGGAACTTCTGAAAGCAGGTTGAAAACTGTTACTGAAAGTTCTTTAGAAATTGTTCATTTTTCTCCTTCATGTTGGCATTAGTGTGAAGCAGAAGTGCTGAGAAAGTCTTGTTCTTCAAGAAAGGCGACAATGCCCTATTGAAGAACTACAGACCGATTTCCTTGCTGAGCCGCGACTACGTACTGTTTTCGAGAATCCGGATTGTTCAGCACACTCGAAAAATCTGGTTTCCGATAAGGATTTAGTACCATAGACTAGATACATACTCTTCAGCAAATTTTACTGAAGACCGAATAGTTCAATCCACTTTGTTTTGCGTATGTGGACAGGAAGTTTTTGATTCCATCATAATTTTGGCGGGAAAATTATTACAGAGAGGTGTACCGTAAGGTAAAGTTATAATCCCGAAACAATTTACCATTGCAAGACGTTTTCAAGCTACTGAACTGGAAAGCATACGGTCTCAGCATCAGTGGTGAATACATCAATCAGAATAAATCAAAGGATTTAAGCTAGCTGAGTAGCGTTCAGGAGAATATGACACTTCTTCTTATCGCATATTCCTCACAAAGTAAAAATGAGAGTGCACAGCCGTGTTGTCAATGTTCACACATGTACCTACGACGTGAACCTTAACTGCCTGTCGTATAAGGACGCTTAAGTTCCCTCAGCGAGCAATGAAGAGGGATATACTCGGAGTTTACTTGCATGATAGACTTCTAATAAATATATCCGCAGTAGAACCAGAGAGACCGACATAGCCTAATGGATAAGTAACCTGAAGATGAAATAAGCCAGCCATATAGTTCAGAGAATCGACAAACGATATTGGAGAAGAGCAGGAAAGTTTCTTGAAAGGCAACCGTGTTCCAGTGTGCAAGGTTTTTAAGAACCTCGATAAAAGTAAGTTTTCCAAAACTTAAGTGCCACTTACTTAAGTTTTCCAAAACTTAAGTCACATAACGGCCATCAGATTGTTAAATATATTGTGACGCGAATTTATGTGCATAAAATATTTGCTAAAGATTTCTATAGATACAGTACAAAATTTTATATTTCAAGAATTCGTATTTCTGTGATCTGTTTTGTATGCAAAGCTGACTCAAAATTAGCAAGATTATTACCCTTCGAAGCAAGTTGGATGCGCATTAAAAACATTTCAAACGTCCTTCCACGTCGTCTAAGTACCCTAAACTGAGTTTAAATAGCAATAAAATCAAGTAGGGAGGGACAATTTTCAAAACAAAAATAAAAAAGGACAACAAGGACTACCAACAGACAGCAGAGAAAAACAAGAAGCTTAAGGCTCCTGATAACGATGAAACTTTTTCTTTTCGTAATCCTGTCTTTAGTGCAAATTTTATTTGTTACACTTTACAATCTACACATATAAAAAAATTAAGTGTTTTTCTGCGTGCGTTTGTTTGCATACCATTAAGACATGTGACCTTTTTAAATTTTTTGTCTGTCTGTCTGTCTAAGCTTTTCAAACAGAAAGAGAGCAATGTCTAAAGTAATCTAGGCTATATTTCAACTTGTAATTCCCTGGTCGACCCGACCCATTCGAGCTACAACTACGAGTATACAATTAATAAACCTGCAGCATAGCTCTACCACGTTTAAATAGGTATATAATTTAAATTGTAATATATATTTATTTGATAAAATAAATTGATGGTATTATAGATTTTCGCAAATGGAATTTTGAACACAATTGTGTTGTCAACAGTAAGTGCCCAAAAGTTAAAAGCTTGTTCAATAAATCGTAAATCAAATATTTGTCGTGAAATGTTAGAATTTCACAGATATCTAATGTGCTTTCAACCATATTTCGACATTTAAATACTTTAGCAAATATTTGGTCCATTTTATATCCAATGTAATTTTAAAACATATTATTTTATCTTAAAATTAATTATTAAAATAAGTATGTACATATTATATCATTCCTTTATTTTTTTTTTGGAATAGTCATCGTTCGGCCTGACCAAGTAATGGTATTAACACCAACTTCACTTTTAATTGCTTGTCGACATCGTTCTAGTTTAAATAAAGTTTTTACGGATTTTATCGCGTACATTAACTTATATTATTTTCCCGACGTTTCGAGCACTTTAGAGCACCTATAGTCACGGGGGACTGAGGTGTTTGACGTCCAAATGACATAGTTAACCACGGCTACCTCCAAATTAAAACGTGGTTAACCGTGGTTATCTATGACTATTAGTATTTGTATTTTTCTATGTACAACTCTAGTATATATGCAGTAATTTATGATATACAACGAGTGTCACATATTGTTAGCTTTTTCGTACGCTTATGTAATAATATTTGAAAGTCAAAATCTCAACAACGCTTCATTCATTGTAAAGTTTTCTTTTCATTCTTATTAAATTTTTAGATGAAATTTAATTCACTTTTACCTTGTTTATAGTAAATCAAAACATTTTCTAATATATCGCTTGTATTTTACGTGTAAATATGCGGTAGATTCTATGTGAATACTATTACGTAGCTAGAACGCCTGTTAAAGTACGTGTAGCTACAGCACGTATAAAGATCAGACACGCGCCTCGGAGACAGCACGGCGGCGCCACGCCGGGCCGGAAAACTGCTTATGTAAACGAGCACTTGCTGCACGTGAATGATGTTCGTTTAACGCACTGACCTAAATGCTTTGCAAATTATTCAGAAACATATTTCTCTTTTAGTTTTCATCATAAATAAAAAATAATATTCCAAAATAATGTTTTGAAGTGAAAACTTCTTTAGCCGCGTTGAGCGATTTTTGGTAGGGGAAAAACTTATGGGTTCGCGTCACTTCACCTTCACGTCACGCGACCTTGACATGCATATCATTGAGTTTTCACTTCCGTCGGTCTTATGACTGCCTCTTTTTTATGAATTGTATGCCTATTTTCTAGTTATGTTACGTCTAACGTAAACAAGATTGTTAAACCACCATTTATCGGAAGACATAAGATTTTTCTGGCATTTCCCATTTTCGACGCTTTGGAGGTTAATGGATCCTCTTCGCTGTAACCACGCGGAAACAAGTTCTAACTCTTACTTATTTTATTCTAGTCTGAAGACTGACAGTCCTCCCCATGATCATGTGTTGCTGTAAGGTAACATCTAAACCTTTTTATTAAATCGTTTGGTCTATTAATGGAAACCGCGTCAAAATCCGTACCGTAGTTTAAAAGATCTAAGCGTACAGACGGCGGGAAGCGACTTCGTTTTATACTATGTAGAGATTTCCGACGTTTCGGGTGCTGTAAAGCACGTCAGGAATTAAAAATAAGTAAATTTAACGCGATAAAATTCATAAACATAGTTTTACTCAATGTGTAATATTCGCATAAATATAAAATCATTATTTAATTATATGACTGACTAGGAATCAATAATTCTCTGCACATGCTTATGACGTATTTGAGCTGAAGGCTAATGTTAGGTACTAATTAAATTTGTAAACCAATTAGAGCTTAACATTTAACCCTCATGCGTGCGCTGTTAATACATTGCACAAGCGTAAATATATTTTGAGAAATATGGTTTTTAATATTATCAAATCCTTTTATTTCCCTAATGATTTCTGTCTTTAAACCTGAATAAAGATTAATTTTTAGGAGTAAAACCACCAAATAAAGACTTGTTTCATATAGCAAACAAAATTCCTATTATATATTGCTAGGTAAGAAATATCAACAACATGATACAAATTACTAAATGTACCTTGAGGGCCGAGGTAGTTTACGGCACTTGCCGAAAATTTAAATACACGTATGCAATTCGAGGTCAATCTTCACCGGTAACATTGAAATGGTAAATCGCATAATAATACTGATTTACCGCGTGCTCGGGGGTGAAAGAACTTTATTTTTTACTTCTTATAAGCTAGTGATTGACCACAATCCCACCTGGTGGTAAGTTGTGATGAAGCCGTAGAGGGTAAATCTCATTGCCTTAGCGTAACAAATTCCTATTCACTCTTGCCTTGACGACGCCCAGATTGTATTCAGACGGAAAGAGAGACACCTGCAAACTGTTCCTTTCCTGGAAGATCCTGCATATTTTCTGAGCCTTTGTTGTAAACTTACATTGCCCCATGAAGAAATCACTCACTCTTTGAAGTCGAGACTTCTGTGTTCCAGTCTCATTCCATACCACTCTATAGTAGTAGATAGTAGTAGATAGTCTATGTCTATCTATGGGACGGTGATAGACTATATTATGTATTGCTATATTTAACCCAAATTTATTTAAAATTAAGATAACAATGAATTATGCAATCACGAAAATATTACAATAATGTAGTCATATAGTGAAAATAGAGGCGTGAGTGCAGTTCGTTTTGGATAATTTTGGATTTTTTGGAATTTGGTTTCCTTTGACGTAATCATTAGGAAAGATGAAGCAAATCGTTTAGCTAGAATGCGTGGAATATCGAAAACAAAGGGCTGATAACCTGCCGACCGCCTTGTCCGTTGATGGAAAGCTGAGGGAGCAATTAAAGCATGTAATTCATATGCAGACTCTCACAAATACCAAGTGGCTGGATATTCTGCGCCTATGTTTGAGGCTGACAAGCTTACCCATAACCAAATCAAGGTTACCCATAAACGCCTTAGCAAGTCTGTCCACAGAGTCCAATCCTGATAGATGCTTGCAGCATAAGTTCATACGTGAAGCAGTGCTCTATGTACATTCCGTCTGATAATCTTTTCTTTTTAAAGTCAGTTAAAAATAACATTTCAAAGAATTTCTTGTTTCGCATAAAAAAGAAAAAAATATGAAAAATAAGATAAATTGATAGTATTATAGACTTTGACAAATTTAATTTGGAACAAAATTGCGCTGTCAATATTACATAATAATTTAAAGCTTGTTCAGTAAATTGTAAATCAAAAACTTGTAATGAAAAGTCAGAATTTCACAGATATTTAACGAGTGTTCAACTATAGTTTTAGAAAATTTAAACACTTTAGCAAATATTTGGTCCACGTTACACAGCTTTTACCTGCGAGACTTTTGAATAAAACTGATTTTTATATTGAATTGTCTTAATACAATGTACAAGTTCGGTAAAGGCCCGCCTCCGATCAGCACCGCACTGCTCCTGCTATGGGACTAGTTGTTTTAACTACAAAAGAATACAGAACCCACACCTGCAAGCCGTGTCCGGTTTGTGTGGAGTCCACCTGTTTGTCATAGATTTCGCCTCGGTCCTGCCTCTGTGTATCAGACTCTAATTGCAAAATTGTACGCTTCCGGAATGCTTACCAGACCGCTTCTTTTTGCCTGGCTCTAATTATTTAGGTACTTTTAAAAATTGTGAAGTGTAATTTATAATGGTCATAACACCATCTAGTATGAGTTTCTTAAAACATGGGTTGTCTTGGTATTATCGGGTAACTTACTATCACTTCATAATGTTGCCTAAACGAAATATTCAATTTCAATGATTTCAATTCTAGAAACTACATAAAATACAAGTCATCATAAAAATATCGATTTGATGACGAGCAAACAAAGATATGGTGACTATTTTGAAGGCATTGATTGGTAAGAAGACGAATTCGTTAGTAAATTGTAGCACTATAAATTAAAAAGAAAAATTGTAATTTGAGATAGACTAAAATATTTTTATGCCAAGTTCTATCAAAATCCATTCAATATTTTTTGCAAAATTATGTATATACAAAGGTTCTAACACACAAACTATCTTTTACATTTATAATATTAGTAAGATTATTAGGAACAAGATTAAAATATTAAAATTAATAATTAAAATAATTATTTTTGATTAAAACAATAAATTTTATTTAATTATTAATTAATTTTTCTTGTACAGACGTTGCGAAGCCTGAACAAGCAGTGGTATATTAACTTAACCTTTAATTTCCTATTAACATCGTTCTACTCAGAGAAAATGTAAAAACAGAAAAGGCTGCACCTTAAAAATTAATATGATGAAATAGTTATGATGCTTTAATATGATGTAAACCTTTTAGCTGCTCCATATTGACCTGTGGATATCATAAGAGGTGACAAAAGAAAACAAGCCAGGAGATGCACATCGGTGTTTCCTAATAACAATTTAAGATAAAAACTGCGGTTGCAAACCCGCCTCCCAAGCGTGTATGGAAGTTATCGATCATCACGTTGACAACTTTCGTATCAGATTGTAAGCAATAATTTGCATTAATCAACTTTATTTAATTAATTATTTTTAAAAGATTTGTCCATTTTTCATTTGTCATTGATTTGCTCGTTGGCGAACTGCTCTTATTTATAAAAAAAAAAAATGTTACGTCTCTCTTACACCCCAAAAATTTAAATAATACTATAATAGACTGCTCTAAAGTAAATTTCTTCTAAATTAAAAAAAAAAAATGTATAAAGCAGAGTCAACGTTTTGTGCATAATATTCAGACATACATTTTTTAATGATTCTTGGTACTTGGTTCTTGGACCTATAAAAGCAAGATAGCTTTATGGAAATAAAAGAATAACCGCCAGCTTATTTGGATTGGTACCAGTAACCCTTTGAATTTATTAGTATCAGTTTTCCATAACGATAAGTCATAAAAAAATTACCTATTTAGGATAGATACTCATCATTAATACTACATAATACCTATAAATAAAATTGAAGTGTCTGTCTATCTGTAATATCTAAATAACTGCCTTGTATTGAATTGAGGTGGTTATTTAGATTAAGACACGAATAACTAAAAATGAATACGGAATGGAGGACATGAATACAGTGAACTTCTTCGGTAAGTTACTAAATAGTACCATTGGATATAAACTGAACAGTAATATTCGATAAAATGAAAATTTTGTAACTAAGATATTACTTCAACTCTGGCTACTTACACCATTAAACAGAGGTATTGCCGTTTAGTGGCGGTTAAGAATATCCACTACCCCATATCTTCCCGTGGGTGTCGTAAAAGGCGACAAAGGGAAACAGGCAGGAGATGGGCAGCAGCATCTTCCTGAAAACAGCAAAAATACAATAAAAAAACTGCGGTTGCCATCCCGCTCGCCAAGCGTAGCAACTATGGCAAATACCCCCCAAATGAATAAAGTTACAAAGAGACGGCCCCCAGTCCCCGGCGGCCCCGCTATTCCTGGCTACGGTGGCGACCATGGTAACGGCGGGGCAGGGGGTGCTAAGAATCTCCGGTGGAGGTTCGGTTGATACCTACGACGACTCGACCTGGCAACATACAACGCACGCACCCTGAGGACTGACGAGAAGATTGTGGAGCTGGAAGAAGAGATAGACAAATTACGCTGGCATATTATAGGATTATCCGAAGTCCGAAGAGAGGGGGAGGGAACGGTAATCCTCGAATCCGGCAACTTGCTCTATTACCGGGAGGGCGACCATCTGTCCCAAGGAGGTGTGGGATTTATCGTCCACAAGTCTCTCGTTAACAACGTTGTAAAGATTGAGAGTGTGTCGACGAGGGTTACGTACCTTATACTCAGAATCACCAAACGGTATTCGCTGAAGGTCATACAGGTTTACGCACCAAACTCGGCACACCCCGATGAGGAGGTGGAGGAAATGTATGAGGTTATCTCTAGAGACATGTATTCCTCCAAAACCCAATATACGGTGTTAATGGAAGACTTCAATGCAAAACTAGGCACAAGAGAGAATGGTGAGCTGAAGGTAGGGAAATTTGGAATAGGACAACGGAAACCAAGGGGCCAGCAGCTGGCCGACTTCATGGAGAAAGAGGGACACTTTATGATGAACTTTTTCTTCCAGAAGCGGCCCCACAGGATGTGGACCAGGTCGAGCCCCGACGGTTCGACAAAAAATGAGATTGACTTCATTATGACGACCAGACGACAACTGTTCAGTGATGTCTCAGTGATCGTGAGCGTGAAAACCGGCAGCAATCACCGAATGGCTAGAGGCACACTGAACCTAAACATTAAGTTGGAGAGGTCTCGTCTAATGAAGTCAACGCTCCGTCCCCCTCGTGCTCTGATCCAAAGTCCCGAAACCTTTCAGCTCGAGTTACAAAACCGTTTTCAGTGCTTAGAAGACTGTAATGAAGTGGACAATATGAATGACAAGCTCGTGGAAACTGTCCATGCGGTCGGAACAAAGTTCTGCAAGACCCGTCGCAGAAGAACACAAAAACTCTCCGATCACACTCTTAATCTCATGGCTGTTAGACAGGAGATGAAGCTACATTCTTCAACAGATTTGACAGCATACAGGCAACAGACAGATCTCTAAATGCATGCGGCGGGACTTACGCAACTTCAATACAGCTCGTATTGAAGAAGCGATCGAGCGGAACCAAGGCTCCAAAGTCTTTGCCAGAGATCTGTCTGCCAGAAAGAGCCAACCGTCAAAGCTGAAGACCGAGTGTGGCAGCATCGTTTCCGGGACACCTGAGATTTTGAGTGAGATCGAGAGGTTCTATGGGCAGCTGTATACGTCATCGTTGGAGCCACACGCGAGTGTGAGTAACGATCCAAGAGCGAGTCTTATCCGACATTATTCCGATAATATCCCGGCCGTCAGTCTGAGCGAGATTAGAATGGCTCTCCAGCACCTTAAAAACGGCAAGGCCCCAGGCGAGGATGGAATTACAGCGGAGCTTCTAAAAGCGGATGGAAAACCGATACTTGAAGTCTTTCAGAAGCTCTTTAATTCCGTCCTCCATGGTGGCATTACACCGGAGGCGTGGAGCAGAAATGCGGTGGTCTTGTTCTTCAAGAAAGGCGACAACGCTCTCTTGAAGAACTACAGACCGATTTCCCTTCTGAGCCGCGTCTACGTGCTGTTTTAGAGTCATTACGAATCGTCTCGCGCGCAGACTTCACGACTTCCAGCCTCCCGAACAAGCCGGTTTCCGAAAAGGCTTTAGCACCATAGACCACATACATACCCTTCGGCAAGTTGTACAAAAGTCAGAGGAGTACAATTTGCCACTATGTCTGGCGTATGTGGACTATGAGAAAGCCTTTGATTCCGTCGAAATTTGGGCGGTTCTGCAGTCCCTTCAGCGGTGCCATGTGGATTGTCAGTATATCGAAGTGCTGAAGTGCTTGTACAGTAGAGCTACGATGGCTATCCGAGTACAGAAACAGAGTACGAAATCTATCCAATTGCAGAGAGGTGTAAGACAGGGTGACGTCATATCCCCAAAACTGTTCACCGATGTTGGAAGACGTTTTCAAGCTTCTGGACTGGAAAGGATACTGTATCAACATCAATGGCGAGTACATCACTCACCTTCGATTTGCCGACGATATAGTCCTTATGGCAGAATCGCTGGAGGACCTAAGCACTATGCTTAATGACCTCAATAGTGCTTCCCAACGGATAGGTCTTAAGATGAACATGGACAAAACAAAGATCATGTTTAATGTCCATGTCACACCTATGCCGGTAGTTGTTGGGAGCACTAAGCTCGAAGTTGTTGACGAGTATGTTTACCTGGGATAAATAGTCCGACTAGGTAAGTCCAACTTCGACCGAGAGGTCAATCGACGGATTCAACTCGGTTGGGCAGCGTTCGGGAAATTACGGCACATCTTCTCGTCAGGTATACCTCAAAACTTGAAAACGAGACTGTACAACCAGTGCGTGTTGCCAATGATGACATACGGAACTGAGACGTGGTCCTTCACTGCTGGTCGGATGACGAAGCTTAAGGTCGCTCAGCGAGCTATGGAGAGGGCTATGCTCGGAGTTTCTCTGCGTGATAAACTCAGAAATGAGGATATCTGCAGTAGAACCAGAGTGACCGACATAGCTCAACGGATTAGTAAGCTGAAGTGGCAATGGGCCGGCCATATAGCTTGAAGAACCGACAACCGATGGGGAAGAAAGGTTCTCGAGTGGCAGCCTCGTACCGGCAGGCGAAGTGTTGGGCGTACCCCCACTAGATGGAGTGACGATCTGGTAAGATATGCAGGAAGTCGATGGATGCAGGTGGCTCAGGACCGTGCGTTGTGGCATTCCTTGGGGGAGGCCTATGTTCAGCAGTGAACTTGTTAAGGGCTGTAATGATGATGATGATGATGATGATGATTCGATGGAATAGTTTTCCCAATACTTTTCAATGAAAGTAAATAACATATAAATTGTTGGCGACTGAGGCTTATAAACGCTTATGAAGAAAACATATCTGCTGAAGATGAAATAGGGAAGATGCGGCGAATATTAACTATTAATGTGTGCAGAGCTTTGTCAACAAACTGGGTTTCAATTATCTTTGCGAACTCGCACTGTGCGGATAATCTTTATGTACTTAGAACAATTTGATAAATCAGGTAGTAGGACTCCTTGTCTACATAGTAGTCTTTCTGGATGGGTACCATCCTCTTAGTTATTTCTGTTTTAATTACATATCTTTATTAAAATTTATAAAAAAATGGAGTATAGCCCGTACACAGAAAATCATTGAGTTGGTGAAGCTATGGTGCTATATTACATAAAACGTAGTTGCAAGCGGAGCATCCTTGGCAAGCTTATCTTGATTTTATACGTGGTAGAGCCATGCTGAAGCTATATTAATAGTATAGTTGTGGCACGAATGAGTCAGCTCGACCGGGGAAGAACCACGCTCTCACAGAATACCAACGTAAAATAGCAGCTTAACACTGCTGTGTTTCGTATGGTTAGTGTAGAGAGAAGCAGAGACCCTTTTTACTGGAAAAGAGTCATTCGATCTTAGTCCTTACGAGTGACAACACATCTGCATTTTGACTCGCAAACGAGGATATATGTGGATGTCTATGGGCCATAGCAACCACTTGGACTGTGTGCTCGTTTGTCACCCTAATTCTATAAAAAATGATTCCATGAACACTCGAATATGGACACACAATCGCATCTAAACTAATCAAAAGATCAGTAATAAAAATAAAATATTGAAAATCAAAATAGGTACACACAGAAAGAACATATTAAATAGAAAAACAAGCATAATTATACTAAAAAAGACTATATTATTATTGTAATACAACAAGGCCATACGAAGTTATGCCAATTTGACGGCTCCGTGGCGTAGTGGCTTAGCAATGGGTTGCTTGCGCTGGGGGGCGCAGGTTCGAATTCCGCACGGAACAAGTATTTGTATGGCCTACAAATAATTGTTCCGGGTCTGGATGTTTGTCCTTGTGCAATTTGTGTTTGTAAACTGCCTCCACGATACAGGAGAAAATCCTAGTGTGGGGGTAACGTTTTTTAAAAAAAGAGAAGAGAAGAGAGAATTTATATTGTATGAATATTTAAAGCAAAAAAACTATTAAAACTAATTAATCTATACAAATAAATAAAATTGAAGTGTCTGTTTGTAATGTCAAAATTACAGCTTTTTACTAAATGCATATGTAAAAGTACATACGGTTCTTATAACTAAAACACATTTTTTTAAATATTTTGTCTGTCTGTCTGTTTGTTCCGGCTAATCTCCGAAACGGTTAGACCGATTTGGACCGGAATTTCACTGGCAGATAGCTGATGTTATAAGGAGTAACTTAGGCTTCTATTATTTTAGAAAAAGAATTAGGGTTCCGCGCAAAAAAAATAAAAACCCTAACACGTGAGCGAAGTCGCGGGGAACAGCTAGTTAAAAATATAAATACAAACAGATGCAAGAAATCGAAACGAAGTTATTACCTAGTTATTTCTAATCTTTTTGTTTAGGTGTATTGTGAAATAATAATAAGCAATATAGAAATTAGAGACTGAGAGTTTTTTTCAGAAGTCCTAAACTAAACTTGAATTAACCACCCCTGATAACGAAGTATACACTCTAAGTTGCAAAAGACATGTAAAAACTTCATTACGAAAAAGCATTTTTGGTAACATATCATAACAGATGTAATCCTTCATCAGCATATAAGCCTGAATATTTCCAATAGAATTGCAGGTGGAATGGCGATCGTATTGCCGGATGTGTATGTTGTCTTTGACGTTGCGACAAATCCCCGTGTGGACCTGTATTTCATACGATGGGCACTTTAACCATTGGATTTTTACAAGATCTTCGCTGAGGAGGCATCTAATGTGCACCTCACTTACAAGACTGCGAATTGACAATCTTATAAAAATATATAAGATAATAGAATCTGGCCTTACTTTTTGGAAACACATTAAATAAAAGGTGTGAAAATTATTTAGCCAAAATCCACGTTAAAAAGAAATTGTGGTCAAAACTTTTACTTTAAACAAAGTTGTTCACTTTCATATATCTTAGCTAATTTTCACATCTTTCAAATGAATATGTATAGGTATTTTATTATTATTATTTTAATGTAGTTTATAAAGTTTCAATAAAAATATTTCCTTTATTAAGTTAAATAAAATACACACATTCATTTTAATATTAAGTACCAAAGCGATACCTTAAGCCATATCTGAATAAGGGAAATTAAACGTTGGTCTGAAGTCAAGCCACCGCAAACGTTAAATTGAAATCGATTCAATGCTGCGGTGAATAAGGCGTGAGATTAAGGTTTATTCAAATGTAAATATTCTATCCACAGTATTAAATGACCATGAATGAAGCGCTACCAGATAATTTATAGGAACATTTAAGGTTTAATACACATAATTAAACTTGCGATGCTTTAACCCCGCCAGGGTATCTTCCAGATAAAAATTTAAGAACTTAAGTTATTTAAAATAAGTGGTCTGAGAACTTTTTCAGGTTAATTCGAGCCGCCAAATTTCACCAAAACACCTCGTGACCAAACTCACGTTATCATCCCCATCATCTGGATGCTTGGCGTTGCACTACTTTACGATTTACTAGAAGTTTCTTCCTCGCACGACTACTTTGTGGAATCGTTTACCACCGGCGATTTTCCGGACTGCTACGATTTAGGGATTTTCAAGATACGAGCTTGCAACTTGCTTTCGGCAACGTATTTGCAATTCTCTTGGTGTTGCAGTTGTTTTTGGGCGGTGATTGAAACTTACCATTAGGTGATGTATCGCTCTTTTGCCCCCTCTTCTATATAAAAAATTAAAGTAAGGGTTTATTTACTACAAATTGCTAAAAGTACAGCAAGTCAAGTTTACTTTTTGTGAAGTATTTTTTTACTCATTCTCTTAAAAGAATTAGATAAATCGAATCATACGACGATAGCTTAAAGTACCGTACCTGCAGTAGTTATTTTTAATATATTATTGTATACCACGTATTTTTATGGGTAAAGCAATGTTCTACAGTCGATTTTATTTCAAGAAGCTTAAAAAATAACGCATGTAAATATTATTTTAAATACATATTTTCGACCTCAGATCTAATAGACATCATTTTATTGGCTAAATTAATTAATAAATCATCTAATACTGCTCTAAAATCTATTTAATCTGCTGCACCCGACCAATTAGCAATGATGGCGAGCACCGGTCCACGTTGACTTTACAATGTGTTATTCTATGTGCGTATTATGAAGCGAGTTTCCAATATTGATTGCTTTGAAAATACAATTATGTCAGCATCAATATGCATTAAGCTTCTCATTCTGCTCATTATGGATAATTAATGACCTGCTGCCTTAGCGGTGTTTGGCTCTCTTTGTGTTATACGTAATTAAGGAGGAGTAATTAAAAATTTATGAAATCTATCTAGAGTAGCTGAAATTTAATAAAATCAAGTATATACAATATTAAAAACTATAATAAAAAGAACTAAAACTAGAAACTTAATTATCATATAGTCCTACTCCCCGCGGTATCCTACTAAGAACGCTGGCTGCGTTTCCCCGTTGAGTGGCTATACTTAGGCTTTGAGCGAGAAAAGAACCAGCCCTAAATCTATATCTAATCTATATCTCTGCTCCTCTACATTCACAGCCGGATTTCCTACAGTGTCAAAATTGTGCCGACGTTAGGCTGTTTAAAGGTAAAATGGGATTAAATATACATATCAAACGATGCCATAGTAAAAGTATTTCGGCTTCACAGCCTACCGTAATATTATTAAATATTATAAAATATTCCTGTAATAACACAAATTTTTCCCTTTTTTTGGAGAAAATTAACAATTATCATCGTAATGTACCAGTGGTTAAAAGAATTCCTAGAGGTGCGAGGATGCAGCTTGCTAAAGCATTGTCATGCACTATTCAAATTTTTTTCACTATTCTTATATGCGGCAAGATTATGTGCCTTCAAAAAAAAGTATAACGGTATCCATCCTATTGCCGTTAGTTCCACATTTCGACGCTTTACTTTAAAATCAGCTTGCAGGCACATAATCTCTAACGATCAGATGTTTTTGTGAAGATTGACCTAAGGAATGCTTTTAACTCTATCGATAGGGTAACCTTGCTGAAAGAAGTGGCTAACAATACCCCCGATTTTTATCATTACGTTTGGCAATGTTATAGTCAAAATACTAACTTTTTCAGACAGACAGATTCTGCTGTCTGTATTCAGTATAGGGTCCCACTGGGTCCAGCACTTTTCAGTTTGGGAATTTAACCCATTATTTCAAATTTGAAATCCAAGCTGAATGTCTGGTACCTGGACGACGGTATACTGGAAGGTAGAGCAGATGACGCCCTCAGTGATCTTATTCATATTTTTCAAAATTTTAAAAATATTGGTCTTGAACCAAATAGCAATAAATGTGAAATATTTATTTTCCAATAATTTATCTACTTCTCATAGAGACACTTTAATTCAAAATTTCAATCATGTTTCTCCAGGAATAAAAACTGTCAGTACGGAATCACTATACCTGCTAGGTGCCCCGTTGTTTTTCGATAGAATTAAACCTGTTTTAAAAACAAATTTTGATCAGTTTTTAATCCACGTTGATAAAGTGTATAAATTAAACTTCCTTTTTTTATAGGATCGGGTGACAAACGAGCACACAGTCCACCTGATGGTAAGGTGGTTACTGTGACCCATAGACATCTACAACTATCCTCAATAAAGACTCAAGATGCAGATGCGTTGTCAACCGTGACGACTAAGATGGAATGCCTCTTTGCCAATAAAAAGGGTCTCCGGTTCTCTACACTCCCCATACGAAACACAACAGCGTAAAGCTGCTATTTTACGCTGGTTTTCTGTGAGAGCGTGGTCCTTCCCCGGTCGAGCCGACCCATTTGTGCTACAACCATAATGTAGCTGCAGCATGGCTCTACCACGTAGAAGTACCTTCTTGTACCTAAACTTACACACTTACTCTGTTCGAGTCCAGTCTGGAAATGTTCGGATATTTTAAACGATATTGATAATAATCTTAAAATAGCTATAGAAAAAATTCTAAATTTAACTTTAAATACAACAGCCTGCACTCAAGCTACTTTACCTATAAAATTTGGTGGCATTGGTGTGAGAAATCTTTCTAGCGTTGCACTGCCTACTTTCCTTGGTTCCGTGCATAGTGTCAGTGACTTATGTAACATAACTTTAAATAATAAAATACGGAGGCAAGGCATACATGCCAAACGCTCTGTCCCGGTGAAAATGTTCCACTGGCAGTTAACCAACAAAAACAGTGGTATATTCCGTTGGTACGGGGCGTGCAGAAAGATTTGTTTCATAATTTCCATAGTGACCAAGATAATGCACACCTTCTAGCTGTTTCGACTAAGGAATCTAGTCACTGGTTACACGCTTTACCATCAAGTAATCTCGGCACATTACTTGATGGGGAAAGCTTGCGTATCGCCGTAAGAATCCGACTAGGAGCGGCGCTTTGTCAACCCCATTAGTGCCCCTGTGGTAGCAGCGTCGACAAGTTTGAGCTCCACGGACTTTCATGTAAGAAAAGCGCTGGTAGGTTTTCACGACACAGGTCTTTGAACAATGTCATCCGAAGGGCTCTTGTCTCTATAAATGTTCCCTCGGTTTTAGAGCCTTGTGGAATATTTAGAGACGATGGCAGGAGACCCGACGGTATGACATTGGACCCTTGGGATCTCTCCCACACTAGGGCTTTACCTCTCGGTAAAGCCCTAGTGTGGGATGCTACTTGCGTAGACACTCTGGCGGCCTCTCATCTCAGGGGTACCTTGTTTAGAGCCGGGGCGGCATCAGAGGCAGCTGAACTGAGTATGTGGGGCAAATATAAGTCTCTGAGAGATGACTACACATTTGTGCCATTTGCTGTAGAGACTATCGGTCCGTGGGGTCCACGTGCGGTGAGGTTCCTAAAGGAACTCCATCCGCGGCTGGTCGTTGCTGCTGGTGATAAGAGGGCAGGTTCTTTTCTCGTTTAATAAAATAACCATTAATAGACAAATCCAATCAATCCCATCCATTGTTTTAACAGCGTTTGTGGCTATAGGTGAGTGTGTTGTGTTTGTGTGTGACTGGCCGGCAACATTTGGGTCGTTGGAATCTAGTGGAACTGGGAGTTCAATTAAAACGTTACGAGGTATACGGAGACTTTCCATAACGTTTGGAGTTGGAGCGTAGGTGGCTGCATTTACCACTATCTGGTAGCGATGTGTCTCGGCCCTCTCAAAGTAGCGCCGAGATATTTAGGGTAAGCAGCGTGCGCGAAGTTTTCATAAAACATAATAGGTTTTACCCAAGCTTTGTAAAAATGGAGCTTGTGCCTTAAGGACAGTTTGCTCATGCTGTTAACTAGTCGATGAAGGTGACTAGTGACGAATTTGGCACGGTTGCGAACAGTGCGAATATGTTTCGCGAATGCGATAGCGTGGTTGAATGTGACCCCTAAGTAGTCGCTTTCCATGTAATCTGGCGGCTGCATAGGGTGATCGTACTTAAAGATTCCAACTGCAGTTGTTCATGAGCGGCGGTAGTCACTTACGCTTGCCGCCTCTTATATAAAAAAATATCCTCTCTTGATACACTAATGGTTAGAGAACTTTTTAAGGTCCTCCAATTGGCATTCATACCGTGAAATCTTCTTCAGAACCTGTGAAAGCTCACTCTTGGATAAGGCTCTTTTTAGCTGCAGGGACAATTTGCTTTAATAGTTGCACTTGTCAATCAGATTGACGATCGTAGTACAAGACGTTTCACAACTTTGACGCAGCTTTCCGTAGTCGGCTTATTCATACCAGTAACCATCTAACGATATTCATAAGATATCTTTATAAAAATCACTTCTTAATGAAAATCTACCCTTGATTATCTGATTAAGAAGCAAAATGCAGAATGTTGCTTGGGTTGCCACCCATTATTTATAATAAAGTATTAATAATAAAGTATTTAGTATTAGTAATAAAGTATTTCGAGCAGCCATGCTTTATACTTTACTGCAACTAATACAATATATGGAAATACTTAATTTTAGCTAATTTTACGATATTATACATTTTAAAATAGACATCATAAAAAGATGTCAGTCAGTATAGTCACTAGTCAGTCAAATTCCACAAGTAATACTATATGATTAGATCATACACAAAGGGCTATATAAGAAAAAACTGTATGCACAAGAAAATAATGCTAAAAATATTTCAGATTTATCTGCATTACAAAAGTGGTAAAATACTTTTCAAAGCACTTAATCATATAGTAAACCTATACTAAAATACTAAATGTCAATTTGTTACATTGACAAATTAATATTGTCAATGTAATTATTGTCAATAATTACATTGACAAGGAGTTTTGGCGGGAACTTGACCGGCGGCGGCTTGCTGCTCCTGTATTATTGCTTAAATAATGGCTTGGAGTGAACTTTGATATGTAAAAGTGGTGCGATTTTGTGTATTAAGTGTTTGCGCATGTGAACTATTAGTGGAAACTGTGAAACAAGTGGTCTGATGGTGATGGATTCTCAAGATAAGCTGTTTGTTTGCATAGGCGCCTTTAGATACCATAGCCAACTGTCAGCTGCCTGCTGGCTCAAGTTGCCGTCAAAACCTCCCTGCACAATGTGACGCATCAACATATTGTAAGGCAGTGAACTATGAAGGATAATTATACATGAAGACAAGGCTGTATGGCATAGTTCCTTTGCCTGCTCTCTCAAGCGAATAATAAAAACAACAACAATTACATTAACAATAATGTCAAGGTAATTATTGACATTTAATGGCATTTAATTATTGCCAATAAATGTCAATAATTTGACATTTAATGGCAAAGTGATGAAAGTATCCCCTTTCATCACTTTGCCATTATTTACAGTTTTTTTGCTAAGTGATTGGATGAAAGAAACAGTGTTATCTTAACTTAGAACATCGAATTTAAAGATTTTATGAATAAAATACTTTATTTTATCCATAAAATATTTATGCTAAAATAGGTGGCAGATGTTGTGTTGTCACTCCTGAGTACTGAAATAATATAACTCGTTTACAATAAAAAGGGTCTTGCTATCAACCATGATATAGCTGCAGCATAGCTCCTCTACCAGGTAAATTTACGTCTTTCTCACATTTCCCATTTGCGCTTCTTACGACACCCACGGGATGAAATATTACTGTCCGTTAGTTTTAAAAATTCAACATGTTATTTTAAGATTCATATTTATCTAAATTTACCTTTCTAGTTTTAATTTTATTTTATCTGTTGTCGTTTTCTTTAATTTAATACATTTTAAATAGGTTCAACTTGCACAAATCACGTCAACACATTAGGATATGTTATCTATAAAAAAAAACATAAGAGGTTGACATAATGAATTTATTTTCATAATCATCATCATCTTTTTTTTCTACGTGGTATTCATTTACACGTGGTAGAGCCATGTTGCAGCTACATTATAAATATAAAACGAATCGGTCACCTCGACCGACCACGCTCTCACAGAATATCAGCGTAAAATAGCAACTCAGTGCTGCTGTGTTTCGTATGGTGAGTGTATGAACTGGATACCCGTTTACCTTTTTACTGGATAAGAGGCATTCCATCTTAGTCCTCAGGGGTGACAACGCATGTGCATTTTGATTCTTAATCGAAAATAAATGTAGATGGTTATGGGTCACCGCATCCACTTACCATCAATTGGACTGTGTGCCCGTTTGTCACACACGGTATTTATTGTATACTTACTAGTATTATTTGTATACTATAAAAAAATCTTCTTCTTCACTGCATGCAGCTCATCATAGGCTTACTCTGCCCAAAATATGCTTTCTTACGCTAGGTGACAATAACCTCTCACGCATCTATTTTATACAAATAAGTCTCCTTCGCAAATCGATTGTCAGCGCACTCCCATAATAAATTAATAATGATTTCTGTTAAAAGTGCAGCTATAATAATGTTAGTATTATTGGCCATATCCTTAACTTTTCAACAAGAAAAAAAAATATCCAGACTGTTTGAAGTGTTCTTTATTATCTGGCGTTAAGTTGCGACGCTCCTATTGAGCTACGTGATCGCAATTGATATTGTCTGCTTAAAAACTTTGCCCGCCTTTATAGTGGTGCTTCTATCGTAGTCCACGATAAACCTAATAAAAATACAAATTAAAGACGGGATTTTAATGTTCACTTAATTTCAATAACAAAATTTCGGAATTTTTCTACGTTTTCGGATTTGTTATGAGGATATCTGCAGTAGTGTGACCGACTAATTGACATAACCTAACAGATCAGAAAGCTGAAGTGGCGATCGGCCGCCCACAAGCGTAAGTTTAGTCCAACTAGATGAATTGACGACCTGATAAAACAAGCACAAAGGACAAAGTCAATGAATGCAAGTGGATCAGGACAGTCTTGTGGTGTTCCTTGTGGAAAACATGTTCAGCAGTGGTATTATAAAGTAATGTAATGATAATAATGGTGAAATAACGAGCATTATATTGCCATTCTTGGTCCTGAATTTCATTCTATGCATTTACTTACTTACTTACTTATCTTCACGCACAATCCCTGACGGGGTAGTCAGAGAGAACAGATCGCCAAGTGTCACGATCCTTACAAACCTATTTCGCTTCTTTCAGATTCATTATCTTCTTCATGCATGCACGTCTAGGTATCCGAGTAATCTTGACCCTTCCCTCTTCGAGCAATTTGCTCACATGGTCTTCGAAAGTTAGTCTCGGTCTACCTCGACACCTTTTAATATTAACTTTCGCGCTATATATTTTCTACACCATTCGGTCTTCACTCATTCGCTCAACGTGCCAAAACCACCGAAGCACGCCCTTATCAATTTTTGTGATAAGGTCATCTTTCAAACCTGCCATATTGCGAATCTCATCGTTTCGCTTTCGGTCGGCCATGGTAACGCCGCACATTTTACGAAGAGATCGCATCTCCACTGCATTCAACTTACTTTTATGCTTCTTCTGGCATACCCAGGTTTCGCTGCCATATAACAAAGTCGGTACCAACACTTCGTTATGTATTGCAAGGCGTGCACTCTTCGCTACGCCTTGCCTTTTGACTAATATAGTCAGGGCACCATTGACTTTGTTCCCGGCAGCGACACGCCTGTCCACATCTAAATCACATCTTCCATCCCGGCTAAAAGCACTCCCCAAGTATACAATTTCATTTACCTGTTCTAGACATTCCTGATTTACCCATATTTCACACTTCGTTCTCTCGTCGTCCCTTTCAAATACCAGAACCTTAGTTTTATTAGCATTCAAACGGAGACCTTTAATTTCACATTCCTCTTTCATACACGTGACTAATGTCTGCAGTTCTGCCTCTGATGGTGCAATAAGCACTGCATCATCAGCATACAGCAGATAATTTACTTTTATGTCACCCAATTTCACACCCAAACAGCTATCTTTCAGCTTCTGTAAACAGCTGTCGAGATACAGTATGAACAGCCAGGAAGACATGACACAACCCTGCTTTACGCCCGTTTGGACGTTAAACATGGGTGACAGGTCATGCCCTACCTGCACACAGGCTTTACAGTCACAGTAAAGAGACTGCACAGCCCTTAGCAATCGACCATCCACACCATACCCCGGCAACAGTTCCCACATTTTCTTCCTTACAACCTTATCAAATGCTTTCTCAAGATCCACAAAAGCACAGAAAATCTTCTGGTTAGCAGCCAGAAGCTTTTCCGTGATCATGCGGAGAGAAAACATTTGATCCGTGCATCCTCTTTCAGGTCTAAATCCGCATTGTGCCTCCCATAGAAATCTTTCCGATTTCTCTTGCATCCTACGTGTCAAAACCTTCGAGTAAACTTTATTTGCTAAACTGGTCAAGCTGATCGCACGATAGCACCCGCAGTCAAAATGTGAACCTTTACCTTTATATAAAGGCACAATGACGGCGGATCGTCAATCATCCGGGACATCCCCCGTCCGCCAGCACAAATTGCACAGCAGATGAATGCTGTCCCAGACGCGAGGCCCACCATACTTGACCATTTCAGCAGTAACTCTGACTAGTCCCGCAGCCTTACCACATTTCAAACTTCGAATCGCACGTTCAATCTCTTTCATACTGATGACCTCAGTGTCATCGGGGTCCGGGTCTAGCGTACCAGTCACGGCGTCATCCCCGGATCCCTCACTAAGATCATCACACGCATACATTTCTCTATAAAATTCGCTCCATCGCTGCATGACGTTCGATTTTTCTGAGAGGACGTTATTAGTTCTCGAAAGCACTTTGTTCATTCTTAAGGCCGTCGCACCACTTCGGGTCCTTTCAACCTCTTTCCAGAAGAGTTTGGAGTTCTCCTTAAAGTTGTGCGACAACCTTTCGTCCGCTTCCATTCTACACCTTTCACGCACTTCCTCAATCAGTGCTTTCGTGTGAACTTTCTGCAGCCTATATCTTTCTTTCATCTTCTCTCTCATATCCGTATCATTACTAGAGGCCAAGTAGTCTAACCATGCTTTCTTCTTCTTCTTTACAGCTTCTTTCACTTCATCATTCCACCATGCATCTCTTCTTTTACTACTGCCTCTTTTTATTGTTCCACACACTTCTTCTACTATGCATTTGAAGCTAAATTTTTCAACTGACTTCAAAAAAGTGGATGTTCTCAATTCGTTTGTATGTTTATTTTTGTTTGTATGTCACTCGATATCTTCGCAGATTATGAACCACTATAGATGATTCTTTTTTTTTAAATAAGTTATACTTCAAGGGTGTTCCCATGTAAATTTAGAGAAAAAATTCTACCCTTAAAAGCAATTTGAAGTCGGTTTTTACATTTTGTTAAAAGTTTTAATTATATGTAGATAAGCTTAATTCTTATGTATAATTGTTACTTTTCTATTGAAGAACTGACAAACTAACATTTAGCTTACCTGAATATAAGTGATCATCACCGCCAGTGAGCATCTAAAATAGCAGAGGAATTAGACTTAACGAGTAATCAAAAAGCTTATATATTTATAATATTTCCCTCAGAGTAGGTACTTTTTTACACATTACATCTGTTTTCTGACTTGGGATATATACTACTCAGGCGGCCCGAACAAGTTAACACATCCTTTGTATCAGTGATTCGTGAGCGTTGAACCGATATCTACGATCGAGTGATGCTGAAGGCTTAAAGGATGTAGAGTCAATATATGTTAATGTTAGTACAGCCCAGTGAAATAAAGAACGTATATCGTACGAAAAACCAAAATGACCAAGCTTCAGCGATAGTTGTTGACTTCACCTCAAGCCTTACAAAGGAAAAATTCATAAAATACGCCCGTAATTTCATCAAATTAAATAACGGAACTTACCTCAATACTTCACACATTGGTCTCACTGGTCCCGCGAAGCCTATATACATCTCTGAGTGTCTTACTCCATATGCAAAAAATCTTTTTCATTTATCTAGAAAATTCGCTAAATAAAATGGATATACCGACTGTTGGACTTCCTATGGGAAAATCTATATGCGTCAGAATGAGGGAAAACAAGCGCTAAAAATAGATAATAAAGAGGATTTGAAGCAATTATTAAACTTACATAGGTGACTAGTAATAAGTGTTTTACTTAGTGTTTCTATTGGTTTTTGTATTATTTTTATTCATATCTAATCTAATATTTTTAAATATTGTATACCTATTCTTGCCGCGTATATAATGCACCCCATACCTATTCCATCCATTTACATAATACACACAACACAACTCAATCACTCACTCATGCATGTTCTTCACTATTATTCTTTTATTGGATTATTAGGACATGGACCATATTTGAATTATTCGTGTATAAATAAATTAAAATTCATAGGGTTGAACTGCATATTAGCCATAAATAAAATACAATAATTTCAAACAAATCCTTACAAATCTTAGTGATACTAATATTTGTGCATCAGTCTTATGTGAACCCGAATCGTGCCATGAATATGTGACTAAATCTCAAAATAATACAATTATACTGCAACAAAATATATGTAGCATAAACCAAAATTTTGATGTAATATCATTTTATTAATCCAACTGAATATTTCTTGTGATTTAATAGTATTGTCTGAGTGCTGGCTCTCGTTTGTTCAAAATTTACCCCAGTTAGTTGGCTACAAGGCTTGTTGCACAACAGATAACTATAATCAAAATGATGGTGTTTCCGTCTATCTTAAAAACAATCTAATGGCAACTGTAGAGAAACCATTAATAAGTGAGTGCAATTGTTTACTTATTAAAATTAATTATCCAATTGCAGTACTAGCTATTTATCGCCCCCTGTTTTAAAGTCATTAGCAAGTTTTTTCAATCTCTACACAGTCTTCTTACTTCACTCGCTACGTATAAAAATTTAATAATTGTAGGGGACATTAATATCAACATATTCATAATAAATAATGACACCCTCGACTATCTTGAACAGTTACTCTTTCATGGGATGACTTCTGTATATTCAAATATTTTAACCACGGATATACGTTGCTTCTATCATGTCATAGTCAAAACTAAGAAACCACTTCGCACTTTCATAATAAATACCACAATAACTGACCACAAAAGTATTTTGATATGTATTGATATGAAAAATAAGTAACTTTTCCGTAATAAATACATCAAAAAAATTAATTATAATAATCTTATTAATGATTGCAAAAATATCGATTTTAATATTTTTTTTTATTAGAAAATAACGCCAATAATTATACTTCATACTTTGTGAAGACACTACAGAGTCTAATAAATAATAATTTAAGAGCAATAAAATTGCCTAGGAGTAGGCTCACTATAAAACCGTAGATATCTGCGGTTGCAGGCATGTTAAGATGTATAAGGAACAGGGACAGATTACACTCTAAAGCAAAAAAAATCCGAATAACGATATTTTAGTAAAAACATGAGATATAGGAAAATTTTGTAATGATTTAATTAAGGACGAAAAAAGAAAATATCACCAAAACGAAATAACTAAATATAGAAATAATATTAAAGAACTTTGGAAAACAATACACAACGCGAATAACACTCAGAATATCAAAAACATTCCTCAAGAGCTGTTGACCCTTAAAGACACACCCGAGCAGTCAGTAAATTATATGAATAATTACTTAACCACTATAGGTACCGAATTAGCTGATAATATCCCCAAAAAATGTGCCACAATTGCCTCACAATGCTGTAAAAATTTTTTTGTCTAATACTAGTTCTTTTGTGATGCAGGATGCTTAACAAAAGAACTGCTGGGATGGTATTTCGGCAAAAACAATTAAAGCTTTAAAAGATTACATTGTGCCCCCACTTATGTAGCTCTTTAACCAATGTATAAAAGACGGTGTATTTCCTGACGCTTTTAAGAAAACAGTTGTACATCCTATCCACAAGGGAGGGAAAAGAGACTGTATCAATAACTATCGCCCCATATCAATACTCTCTACTTTATCAAAAAGCTTTGAAAAAATTATAAATAAAAGTATTTTAGAATATCTAGAAAGAAGTAAATTATTGTCTGAAAATCAATTCGGTTTTAGAAAATTTAAATCTGCAGAAGAAGCAGTAAGAATGTGTGAAGATTACGTTGCTCTCATTCAAAAGTCTTAACTTTACTTTTAGATCTTGCTAAAGCGTTTGATATCGTCTCTTTCCCAGAACTTTTAGCAATTATGGAGAAATTGGGTAACAGAGATACTCAACTCCAATTGCTAAGCGACTACCTACACAATCGCACTCATCATTCATCATCATCATCATTACAGCCCTTCACAAGTCCACTGCTGAACATAGGCCTCCCCCAAGGAGTGCAACAAAGCACGGTCCAAAGCCACCTGCATGCATCGACTTCCTGCATGTCTTACCAGGTCGTCACTCCATCTCGTGGGGGGACGCCCTACACTTCGCCTACCGGTACGAGGCCGTCACTCGAGAACCTTTTTTTCCCATCGGTTGTCGGTTCTTCGAGCTATATGGCCGGCCTATTGCCACTTCAGCTTACTAATCCGTTGGGCTATGTCGGTCACTCTGGTTCTATCGCACTCAGTGCACTAAAACTGATGATATTTTAAGTGACGATTGCTGTATAAGGCGCGGAATTCCCCAAGGCATTGTTTTGGGTCCTAACCTCTTTTTATGTTATATTAATAACCTCTGTCAAATTAATATTCTCAATTGTAAGGTTATGTGCTATGCTGATGACACCATACTTACCTTTTACGGTCAATCTTGGGAAGAAGTTTATTCTGTTACACAAACTGGTCTTAATACAGTCCAAGAATGGCTTGCTACACATTACTTATCTTTAAATGCAACTAAAATTAAATACATTACCTTTTATATAACCACACCAGCATTAAAAGGCTAAGAGAACTTAAAGTTATATGTCCATGATTGTTGCATACCACCGCTTAGTTCCTGTACGTGTCGCTCTCTTGTAAAGACCACGAACACAAAATACTTAGGTGTTATAATAGACCACAAACTTCCTTTCGAAGAGCATACAAACCACATTTCTTCCAGAGTTCGTAAACTTACATACATTTTTAAGCAGCTTCGTCATCTTGCTGATACCAGTATTATAAATTTGTTTATACTGCCTTATGTCAGTCTATTATTAACTATAGCATAACGTCTTGGGGTGGTGCAGCAAAAAGCCACATGATTAGGTTCGAGCGTGCACAAAGACTTATACTTAAAATATGTTATAAAAAACTTAGATTATTTTCCTTACTAACAAATTATTAAATATATATCCGCTAACTAAAAGACAGACAAAAATTTCCTTAATCAAATGGCTTAAATCATTAGACTACAAACAGGCAGAAAAACTATTTGAACGTATTGTTTAAATATATATTACACACCACATGCATACACACAAACACACACACACCACATGCATACACACACACACACACACACACACACACACACACACACACACACACACACACACACACACACACACACACACACACACACACACACATACATGTACGAGGGTGGATTGAAAAGTACTCGGCCTAACACAGATCCATTCAATTCTAAAAATCAAATCTACCCACATTATTTAGTTCAGTTCAGACTAGTTCATTGTGTGAAGTTCGAAACGTGTGCTATAATTAGTTGTGATTATATAAATTTATTAACAAAGTAATCGGACATAATTTCCGCGAATTGAGCAAATCGAGCAGCGTGCCGTCATTAAGTACCTCCATAAGAAGGGGCTATCATCAAAAGCCATCCATGATGACATGGTCAGTACATTAGGCGATTGTGCTCTGTCATATTCATCCGTCAAAAAATGGATAGCAGAATTTAAGCGTGGTAGAGAGAGTGTAAAAGATGAACCCCGCTCTGGAAGGCCTTCGACGTCAACTACTGACGAAAATATTAAATAAGTACTTGATTTAATAATGGGAGACCGCAGATTAAAAATTAGAGAGATAGCCGAGATTATAGGCATCTCTTATGAACGAACTCAAAACATCATTGTCAACGAGTTGGGTTTCCACAAGGTGTCTGCGAGGTGGGTTCCGCGACTGCTTTCAGTTGAACAAAAAAGGACGCGATTGACTATTTCACGCGACTGTTTGGAGTTATTTGAAGCCGATGCAGATGATTTTTTGAATCGTTTAGTTACTATGGACGAAACATGGGTTCATTACTGTACACCGGAAACAAAACAACAATCCAAACAGTGGAGAAGACCTGGTTCACCACCCCCTAAAAAGGCTAAGTCGATTTTGTCGGCAAATAAGGTGATGGCTTCAGTATTCTGGGACTCGAAAGGTGTGATTATGATTGATTATCTTGAAAGGGGTCAGAATATAAAATCTGATTACTACTGCACCTTACAACGTCGTTTACGAGAGGAAATAAAAGAAAAACGTCGAGGAATGCTCAGAAGAAAAGTCCTGTTTCATCAAGATAACGCCCGTGTTCACACGTCAGTACAGTCAATGGCTGAAATTCACAACTGTGGCTTTGAACTATTACCGCATCCGCCGTATTCACCTGATCTGGCACCATCAGACTTCTTTCTGTTCCCTAACCTAAAAAAGCACTTGGGAGGTCAAAGATTTTCGACAAACGACGAGGTCAAAGCAGCTGTAGACGCATATTTTGACTCTAAGGAAGAATCATTTTTTTTTCAACGGTCTAAATGCTTGGAAGGGGAGGTGGCAAAAGTGTATTGAACTTGATGGTGATTATGTAGAAAAATAAAAATATAACTGATTTAGTATGTGTTTATTTTCTTGGTTAGGCCGAGTACTTTTCAATCCACCCTCGTACTAGTTCTTTGTATATACCTAATAAGTAATTTTTACACAGTTTCTCCAAACTGAAGAAGTAGATCTTATTTAACTAATATTTCTAGCTGTTATTTTGTTGTATAGTTCATTGTTACTAAGTTTATTGTGATGTACTGATCATATTATGTGGGAGAATATAATTACCAATTATTATTAATATATGTAGTTACAGATTCATATAATTATCTTCATGGATGACAACGCATTGTAGATTTCTTTATTTGTAATTGTATGAATCCAATTTTCCCCGCCAAGCGGACATAAAATGGTAAATAAATTGAAAGAGCCGGTATAATTACAGGCTGCGAGGCATTACGACTTTGTCCCCAGAGATGGCAAAGCATCTGTAGAGTTTTTGTTTGTTATCTGCAGGTATCCATAGACTACAGTATCCATTTGCCTTGAGGTGGACTTTTTGTTTATTAGTCACTGAAGTTTCATAAGAAAAAGCAAAAATATGCCAACGTTTTTCCTACACTACTTGCTACTAGCATCTAGCAACAACACTGCACTGACTGAACTTGCTGAACTTGCAGACATGACTTGCACTATTATTAAATTCCATATTTTAGTTCAGGTTCATACAAACTTTTTACAGGTTTATTTTTATGAACCTGATGCTGCTTTTATATTTTATAAACTCTTATTTTAATACTATTTGTGAATAATATTTCCGAATTTGGTAATAAAAATTGCAACAGAACAATCTGATCAAATACTGATTCTCGTAGTCATTGATGTATATGTACTACGCACTAGATTTCGCATTCCGAACATTCACTATGTTCAACTGAACTGTACTGCAATCCATACACCTTACTTTAGTGTCATTTAGTGTGGCTTCAATATTCATGCAGTGTGGAGCGGCACTAATAATACGAGATTTCAAATTAAAGTTTAAACCTGGACGTAAATAACAATTCAGTAGTCTAGTAACTAAAATGATTTGTTGTTCAAGTTAATAAATAGGTAATAATATCGTAATAATTTCGCATGCGCGAATACATAGAGTAGCGTATATTTTTTGTTTGGAATAGCTTCTGTATTACGTAGTACATATAACTCAAAGCTCGTAGTCCAATGGAACGGCATTTCGATATTACCGGAGAGAGATCAGTTGCAGTACCAATGGCTTTACGTGACTTCCGAGGCGCGGAGGTGTTACAACTTACAACGCCAACTTCTTCATTCCGGGCTGCTATTGAAAATTCATCGACAGAAAACCCAAAAACTGATATGATTTCTGGCCCCACTCGGGACTTGAAACCAAGACCATACGATCCACAGTCGCGCATCGTGTCAGCCAAGTTGGGAAAAGGAAAAGGTGAGGCATGAAACAAACAAGAATGGCGTGATCGCGGAACAGAAAGAATTTCAAATTATTGTAGTTCATACAAATGTGAACTTTAATAACTTGAGAATAAACTCGGTTTTCAAATCACAAATACTGTCGAAAAGGTCCTAAATCTTAGTTGTAATAGAAATAAAACTTTTTATGATGGGAATTAAGTTCAAAAATGCAAAGCAATAAAAAAATTCTTGCTCCGCGACCGTTCTTTAGATGGGTAGTAGCGTCTCATCATCATCATCATCATTACAGCCCTTCACAAGTCCACTGCTGAACATAGGCCTCCCCCAAAGAATGCCACAAAACACGGTCCTGAGCCACCTGCATCCATCGACTTCCTGCATGTCTTACCAGGTCGTCACTCCATCTCGTGGGGGGACGCCCTACACTTCGCCTACCGGTACGAGGCTGCCACTCGAGAACCTTTCTTCCCCATCGGTTGTCGGTTCTTCGAGCTATATGGCCGGCCCACTGCCACTTCAGCTTACTAATCCGTTGGGCTATGTCGGTCACTCTGGTTCTACTGCGGATATCCTCATTCCTAAGTTTATCACGCAGAGAAACTCCGAGCATAGCCCTCTCCATAGCTCGCTGAGCGACCTTGAGCTTCCTCATACGGCCAGCAGTGAAGGACCACGTCTCAGTTCCGTAAGTCATCACTGGCAACACGCACTGGTTGTACAATTTCGTTTTAAGGTTTTGAGGTATGTCTGACGAGAAGATGTGTCGTAGCTTCCCGAACGCTGCCCAGCCGAGTTGAATCCGTCGATTGACCTCTCGGTCGAAGTTGGACTTACCCAGTCGGACTATTTGTCCCAGGTAAACATACACGTCAACAACTTCGAGCTTAGTGTTCCCAACAACTATCGGCATAGGTGTGACATGGACATTAAACATGATCTTAGTTTTGTCCATGTTCATCTTAAGACCTATCCGTTGGTAAACACTATTGAGGTCATTGAGCATAGTGCTTAGGTCCTCCAGCGATTCTGCCATAAGGACTATATCGTCGGCAAATCGAAGGTGAGTGATGTACTCGCCATTGATGTTGATACCGTATCCTTTCCAGTCCAGAAGCTTGAAAACGTCTTCCAATGCAGCGGTGAAGAGTTTCGGGGATATGACGTCACCCTGTCTTACACCTCTCTGCAATTGGATAGGTTTCGTACTCTGGTTCTGTACTCGGATAGCCATCGTAGCCCTACTGTACAAGCACTTCAACACTTCGATATACCGACAGTCAACTTGGCACCGCTGAAGGGACTGCAGCACCGCCCAAATTTCGACGGAATCAAAGGCTTTCTCATAGTCCACATACGCCAGACATAGTGGCAAATTGTACTCTTCGGACTTCTGTACAACTTGCCGAAGGGTATGTATGTGGTCTATGGTGCTAAAGCCCTTTCGGAAACCGGCTTGTTCGGGAGGCTGGAAGTCGTCAAGTCTGCGCGCGAGACGATTCGTAATGACTCTCGAAAATAGCACGTAGACGCGGCTCAGAAGGGAAATCGGTCTGTAGTTCTTCAAGAGAGCGTTGTCACCTTTCTTGAAGAACAAGACCACCGCACTTCTGCTCCACGCCTCCGGTGTAATGCCACCATGGAGGACGGAATTAAAGAGCTTCTGAAGGACTTCCAGTACCGGTCTTCCACCCGCTTTCAGAAGCTCCGCTGTAATTCCATCCTCGCCTGGGGCCTTACCGTTTTTAAGGTGCTGGAGAGCCATCCTAATCTCGCTCAGACTGACATCCGGGATATCTTCGGAATAGTGTCGGATGAGACTCGCTCTTGGATCGTTACTCACACTTGCGTGTGGCTCCAACGATGATGTGTACAGCTGCCCATAGAACCTCTCAATCTCACTCAAAATCTCAGGTGTCCCGGAAACGATGCTGCCACATTCTCTCTTCAGCTTTGACAGTTGGCTCTTTCTGGCAGACAGATCTCTGGCAAAGACTTTGGAGCCTTGGTTCCGCTCGATCGCTTCTTCAATACGAGCTGTATTGAAGTTGCGTAAGTCCCGCCGCATGCATTTGGAGATCTGTCTGTTCAGATGCCTGTATGCTGTCAAGTCTGTTGAAGAATGTAGCTTCATCTCCCGTCTAACAGCCATGAGATTAAGAGTGTGATCGGAGAGTTTTTGTGTTCTTCTGCGGCGGGTCTTGCAGAACTTAGCTCCAACCGCATGGACAGTTTCCACGAGCTTGTCATTCATATCGTCCACTTCATTGCAGTCTTCTAGGCACTGAAAACGGTTTTGTAACTCGAGCTGAAAGGTTTCGGGACTTTGAAACAGAGCACGAGGGGTCGGAGCGTTGACTTCATTAGACGAGACCTCTCCAACTTAACGTTTAGGTTCAGTGTGCCTCTAACCATTCGGTGATCGCTACCAGTTTTCACCCTCGCGATCACGGAGACATCACTGAACAGTTGTCGTCTGGTCGTCATAATGAATTCAATCTCATTTTTTGTGGAACCGTCGGGGCTCGACCAGGTCCACTTCCTGTGGGGCCGCTTCTGGAAGAAAGAGTTCATAGTAGCGTCTACCTAATAACAATTAGAAAATTAAAAACTGCGGTCGCCAACGCAATGCAAATGTTTTTTGATAGTTTTACTAGATTTATTTTTCTCTATGTTATAGAGAATTTCAATAAACGACTTTTGACTACATTTTGAATGTTGTTATTTAAAATAAGACACATATACTTTAAAAATACTTTACGATAGCCTTGTGTAAGTAATAGTTTGGCAAGAATCACCGAGGGCCAGTTTTATATTCGAGGGCATGGTATTAAAAATTCCTGACCATCGAATATTTCAAAATACTTCGCATTTTTGGTAAAATTAGATTTCTTTATGGCATTTATATTGTTTTCATTTCTTTCGTTACACGTCTGGTCATAATTTGAGTCTTAAGGCAAAAGGGTACAATAAACATACTTAAAATTAAAAAGTGAAAGCATCAAATTCTGGACAGTGGCAACAACATTCCACCTAAATTATCTTACTGCGGGACCTCTATGTCGGAGGTCCGTATCACAAATAAGGAGGTTCTTAAAATCTTGCGGTGTCTAGACGTGAATAAATCTAGTGCACCAGATAGTATACCAGCTATAGTTCTAAAAGCTTGTGTACTCGAGTTGTCTCCTGTGCTGACACGCTTGTTCCGCCTCTCATTTGGGACTGGATAGTGCCAAAATCTTGGAAGCTGGCCAACGTGCAGCCTATTCCAAAAAAAGGCAGCCATGCCAACCCTGCCAATTATCGGCCAATCTCAATTACCTCCATACTCTGCAAGATTATGGAGCGTATATTGGACGCTCGCTTAATGGAATTCCTAGACCTTCTTAGTGACCGCCAATACGTGTTTCGCCGATATCGGTCAGCTAGGAACTTTCTAGCGTATGCCACACACATATGGGGCGAGACACTCGAGAAAAGTGGGGAAACACTTGCTGTTTCCCTTGATGTCTCGAAGGCCTTTGACAAAGTTTAGCAAGCTAGCCTTTTAGATAAGCTTCCAGCATACGGCTTATCCCCTTATCTGATTGACTGGGCAAAGGACTTTCTGAGTGAACGGTGTCTCCATGTCGTCGTCGATGGCTACTCATCGGATTCTGTTGCGACTAACGCCGGTGTTCCTCAGGGGTCCGTTGTCTCCGCAACTCTCTTCCTGCTTCGTATAAATGATCTGCTTATGCCCACTATCTATGGGTATGCAGACGATAACACAGTTGTGGAGAGATACCAACCAAGTCCTCGGGTCAGTCGAAATCAAATCCATTCCGATATAGTAACTATGGTAAAGCGTGTGAATCTTACACTACAGACAGTCTCCGAATGGGGCGATGGCAATCTTGTAAATTCAACGCCTCCAAAACACAAGCGTATCTCTTCACTGCAAAAAGGAGCTAGCTCATTTTGGCTCCTTCTTTCCGAAATGTATCACTGGAGTACACCGACCGCCTTCAGTTGTTGGGGGTTGAAATATCCTCAAATTTGAACTTCGGGCGGTTTATTTAGTCCAAGACCAAAGCAGCTGCAAGGAAGCTAGGAGTCCTAGCAAAGGTGCAGTGATACTTCACGCCGGGACAGCTGCTTACTTTATATAAAGCGCAAGTCCAGTCGTGCATGGAGTATTGCTGTCATGGCTGTTGCTGCAAAATGCAACCTAGCAGATTTGGACTAAATGGAAAGTCGTGATAAGAGACTTATTAGTGACCCGAATTTGGTTAAAACCAATCGAGTCTCAAACGCAGGCCCAAAGTAGCCAGCCTTTTGGTTTTCTACAGGATGCATTTCGGAGAGTGTGCGCAGGAATTGTGTAGGGCGAATGTTAGGAGAGGAGTTAAACAAACGAATGATGATACAAGACTCTCTTTATTGTATTAATAAATTTGATTATATAGGATTATTATTACACTTGTGTGTGTACTTTTATATACCCTTACTACTACTACTACACCTTCCATCCAAAAGAAAAAAAATGTGTCAATACAAGGATACATTTTTTTTCGATACATTAAAAGATTTTATTTTCGTAAATATTAGGAACAGTTACATTATAAAATAATATATAAGGTATTTATTTTCAGAACATTTTTTTTCTTTTTTTATGATTATTTAATTTAGAATATTTATAATTACGTAATATTAAGTAATCTACAGACAGAAATAATAATAATAACAATAAATGTACTTAGATTCAGCATATAAAATATGTTTTATTTATTATTGGATATACAATTTCGTGCGGTTTTTATGTACTAATTCATTTTTACCATTTTTAATTATTTCTACGTTTGGTGTTACATCTTTAACAACTTTATAAGGACCAGAGTATAGATCACTTAGTTTATTACCTGACTCATTTTTTAAGAGTACTAAATCATTTACATTGTATTTTATAGGCTTGGTATATTTATCAAATATAATTTTTCTCTTTTCTTTAGACTTTATCAAATTATTTCTTGCCTCTCTTTGTGACAATTGTAACCTGTATTTGAGCTCACATGGATAATGATCGTAGTTATAAAGTGGCTCTAAATCTACTGTCAAATTACTAGGAAGTGAACATTTTTTACCAAAGACAAGTTCATAAGGACTGAATTTCGTCTCTGTATGAACTGTCGTATTATAGGCAAACGACCAAAATGGTAACCAGTCGCTCCATGTTTCAGGGTGATTATCAATTTGAATGCGAAGAAAAGCATTTAAATTTTTATGTGACACTTCCAACGCACCTAGTGATTGGTGGTGGTAAGCAGTCGAATTTAATTGTTTTATTTGAAGCAATTTACATACCTCTTGGAATAATGATGCGGTGAACTCTTTCCCTCTGTCCGTAGTTATTACTTTCGGTACTCCATACCTAAGAATAAAGTTAGTGACCAAACTCTTTGCTACTTCGTTGGTTTTTTTAGAAATTAAGGGATATGCTTCGACATACTTAGTGAGTTCGCATTGTAGCGTTAAAGCATAAGAGTAATTATTATTATCAATTTCAAATGGACCTACTAGGTCTAAATATATCTTTTCAAACGCTGTATTAGCTGTCGTTGTTATTTCTAGTGGCTCTCTTACTGGTAACGAAAATTTCTGACGCTGACATTTGTCACAACGCCTAACAAAATTCTTTACATCCTTATCTAACCCAGGCCAATAATAATACTTTTTTATATTGTTGACCATCCTTCTCATACCTGCATGGCCACTGCTAGGTAGGAGATGGAAGTCATTTAATATCACCTTTCTGTCATCCTTATTATATATCGTTTTTACATTATTTATTATATGTACACGTGGACCGGTCCAATCATTCATAGATTTGATTTCTTCAACTAGTTTTTTAATAAATTCCTTATTACCATCCTTCTTTATTATATATACTTCATTAACATTTATTAACTTACAAAAATCATCTAATTCCCTCACAAACTCGCGTCGCGTCATTCGTGAGTCGGAACTTAGATATTTAATATAAATTATCTTTTCCTTTTCAACATAACAAAATGTATTATTTTCTTTACTAATGACTCTTAATTTTCTCAATGTTTTCAAATCATCTTTATTAACCACACGCAACTCCACTGATTCTGCTGGTTTGACATGATTACTTACGACTTTCGGTTGATCAGGCCTCAAGTCTGTGGGTATTATGTCCAACGAGGAGGATCCTGGCTTATTTATTTTTCGACATTTTGCTCGTGTCATGACACTAACGATGTTCTCATTTAATTCTTTTAACTCTTTGGAACTCAAACAGATTCTAGATAACGCATCTGCAGCTGCATTATCTGAACCCTTTACATACTCTACGTCAAAATTATATTCCTCTAATACCAACCGAAACTTCATAAGCCTGCTCGATGGATCTCTCATGCCAAATAGGTATACTAGAGGTTTATGGTCAGTCCTGATTTTAAAATATTGCCCATACAGGTACGGTCTGAAATGTTTCACGGCCCATACTATCGCTAACAACTCTTTTTCTACAACTGGATAGTTTAATTCAGCCTTATTTAGAGATCTGCTAGTAAAAGCTATAGGTCTTCCATTTTTATTCGACAGAACTGCTCCAATTGCTTTATTAGATGCATCGGTTTGTAAAATGAAATAATTTTCTTTTGAAAAATCAGGGTAATCTAAAACTGGGGGGGACATAATACGTTTTTTGAGTGTTTCAAAAGACTTTTGACATTTTTCAGTCCAAACAAAATTAGTATTTTTCCTACAAAGTTGGTTTAATGGTTGCGCAATTTCAGCAAACTTGGGTATAAACTTTCTATAATAATTTGTGAACGCCACAAATCTTTTAACTTCGTCGGCATTCTGCGGACAAGGATAGTTTTTTACTGCATTTATTTTTTCAGGATCAGGTAAAATCCCTTCGTTAGATATACAATGTCCCAAATATAAAATCTGTTTTTTAAGAAATGTACATTTTGAAGGATTCAATTTTAAGTTTACTGAACGAAGTCTTTCGAAAACATCCTGTAAGTTTTTATTATGGTGGTCTAGTTGTCTACCAAAAACAATGACGTCATCTAAATAAATCAAGCATTTTTCATTATTTAGTCCTGACATTGCTAAATTCATCATTCGCGAGAAAGAACTGGGACTTGTTTTTAATCCCATGGGCATTCTCGTCATCTGGTATTGACCAGAATTGAAAGCAGTAAATTTTCGACAACTTTTATCTAAATTAACATTGTAATACCCTTGATATAAATCTAAATGTGTAAAATAGACACTTCCAGACAAAGATTCTAAAATTTCTGTAATATCAGGGAGGGGGTACTTATCGTCCTCTATACAGTTATTTAATTTACGGTAATCCACTACCAATCGCCATTTTTTATTACCCGATTCATCTAATTTTTTAGGCACCAATAATATTGGGCTAGACCAGTCGCTTTTACTAGGTTCTATAATCCCTTCTTTAAGCATGTTGCTAATTTGACGATTAATTTCCTTTTTCTGACTAATTGGTAACCTATAGGGTTTCGAAAACACTGGACTAACGTTTGATTTCAAAAAAATATTGTGAGTGTAAATATCTGTTCTTGTCAATTTATCGCCCTCTAAATAAAAAACATCTGCATATTTTGCACAAATATTTTGAATACTTTGACTTTCTAAGTCATTTAAATCATTTAATTTTAATGAGGAAAATAATCGTTTTACTCGGTCTGAATTATTCTCATTTTTCTCAAAACTACAAATATTATAATCGTTAAGATCATGAATTGCAGGATTTATTCCTGACAATGTTACTGATTTTTCGGTAACATTTAATATTTTTATTGGTATTTTTCCCCTAATTGGTGTCGCTATCGAGCTAGCCAAATAAACGCCATCTTGTAATTCTTGTGAACAAATAATGCAATCGGTTTGAAAATCAGTTTGAATATAATGTATGGATTCACTTCTTGGGGGAATTTCCAATACGTTAATATTATAATTATTAGTGAAAGGCAAGAAACAAGTGTGGCCTGACTCTAACTTCAAAGATAAAATATTTTTCTCGAAATCTAAACATGCTCCAAATCTATTCAAAAAGTCTCTACCTAGAATTCCATGCGACGAAATTGGTAACGAATTAAAAACAAAGAACTTGTGATTAATAACAGATCCATGAATCATTAATGGAACATAAACATATCCGATTGTTTGCACCTCGCCACCTAGACCGTTTATAATTACATTCTCTTTATGTAATGAAACACTTAATTCGATAGCATGTTTATATGTTACGGCGGATAAAGATGCGCCCGTGTCGACTAAGAAAGAATAAATTTTATTGCATGATGAAACTGGTAAATGAATAAAACAATTGCTATTACTACTAGCCAAAATTAAATGATTTTGTTTATTCTCGAAAAAACTTATCTAGTTGGGGTTCATCTGAAGTTGATTTTTGGTTTTCATTAATTATATTGACTATATTTTTTTTATCCCTTGATTTCTGCGATAATTACGAAACGTACCTCGATTATATCGTCCTTGCTGTCCTTGGCCACGTGAGTACGAGTGGTTCCATGAACTCGATCGCTGCGAGTTTCCGTGGTAGTGTCCTCGCTGTGAAAATGTTTGCCGATTACGCCCGTTGCCGCGTGGGTACCTAGAGTTATAATGAAAATTCCTAGAATAATAAAATTTCTTACTGGACATACCCATCACCTCTCCTGCGGCCGATGATGATGAAGTCTCTTCATCTTGAGCTGCTTGAATGGCATCCTTCAGGGAGCTGTAATTTCTAGCAGATATTATTGTGCTGATTCGACGATTTCGTAAGCCATCGGAAAATTGCTTGATCGCTTGTTTTTCATTAACAGTTTTCAAAATATTGTAATATTCGGTATTACCGTTGGCTTGCGATATCGTAAGGTCCACAAATAACTCTGTTATTTGTTTTCCGTAATCAGCAATTGGCATATCATTTTGGCGTAATTTTTGCAATTTACTTTGAATTGCTGCTGCGCTTTTTCTTGGCAACAACTCTTTCTGCATGTCACTAACCAAGTCTTCAACATTAGAGTAATCGTCTTGAAGACGTAATTTAGCAGATTGAGATAATCTACTTTTTAATATGAATTTAATTAAATTATTTTTGCATTCCTGTTTTGTTAGCAAAGAATTATAATACTGAATATTGTCTACTAATTGTTTTACACTTGTCTCGTCATCTGACATAACAGGTAATAAAGTCAGAGCCGTTTTCAAATCGAAAGTATCCATATTGCTCGGATTTTCAGATTGTACACACTGGGGCTTACACAATTTTATAATATCCTGATATAATGATTCAAAATTCTTACAATAAGTTTGATAAGATGGAATATCAGTAGATTTAATCTTACCTTCCTTTACTTTACTATTAAAATTTATTAACAACTTAGAATAGTCACTAAATATTTCATTGGCCTCTTTAAGTTTAGTATTTAAAACTTTTCCTTCACGTCTACTCGGTCCAATTTTAATTAAATATGTTCTCACTTCTTTTAATTTCTCATATAATTGTTCTAAAGAAATATTCATAACTTACCACCAATACGTAGAATAGAGTATACTATACATAATTTTACGAAATATTTAATGTAATAATAATACGGTTAACTGACGATTAAAGACAGTACAACGAATATATGATTTAATTTAAAATATAAAGTTCGGTAATATAGACTAGAGTCCCAGATTTATGTAGTTGATTTATAAACACATTACCCTTTTTTTTTCACTATTAATAGACACGCACCTTTTTTACTCATTTTATATACACGTAAACTCCACTTTTAAACACTGATCAGCGCCGGTCATACTTTATAATACGCCCTTGGTTGACTTGCCTCTTCCACATTTGTGGAGGGTTGTGGTTGCCGAAAAATAGACCTTCTCAGGGTATTTCTGTTTATCTCTGTGTTAATCCACTTTATATGACATCGCCTATATGTCCGATAGAAGCAATACAGGGACCCCAGTAGAAGTACTAGCACAATGATAGACAGCAAAATATTACTCGTAGTCAGGTGAAATTGTAATTGTTCAACTCCTGCCTTATTGCTTCCCACTGCGTTTTGCACAATTACGGTATCTTCTTTAGTCTGTTTACCGCCCATCTTGGATGTTATTTTTCGTTAACTTTTTGTTAAACACGTGTACACAGTCGCGCAGCTCAAGATAGAACGCCATAGCTTGATTTAGTTCATCAGTTGCACATAGAAAAAATGTTCCACTCCAAATACGGCGAAGGGTGTCATATTCGCGTCGCGAATTACTTCGGCAGGGTCGCCATGTAGGGCGAATGTTAGGAGAGGAGTTAAACAAACGAATGATGATACAAGACTCTCTTTATTGTATTAATAAATTTGATTATATAGGATTATTATTACACTTGTGTGTGTACTTTTATATACCCTTACTACTACTACTACAATTGCATAATTTTATTCCTCTCTCTCCCTTCCATCATCGGAAAACCAGACGTTCGGCCAGTCTTCGCCCTTTTGTTGTTGACTTACCATGCATTCAAACGAAACGGCTTACTATATCGTTCATCATGCGTACAGCAAAAGAGTGGAATAATTTGCCAGCATCTGTGTTTCCATCCGATTACAATGTGGGTGTGTTCAAGGCAAGAGTGAATAAGCTTTTCTTAAGTCAGTGCGCTTCACCATCTTAGGCTACATCGCCACTTACAATTAGGTGGGATTGTAGTTAAGCGCTGGTTTAGAATAATATTAAAAACCATATAAAATCAGAAAGAAAAAAATAATCTTCACTTATTAGCTTTTGAGGTCGGTGCTAAGATTAAAGGTATTGAAGAATTAAAGCTCCAAATTCAGAATCTATTATTTAACAATTATTTTTTTTTTTTGCTTCTGTGGACAATATATAAAAAGTTTAATTATTTTAGCCTTCTGAGTGAACTAATGAATATCCCAAGCTCCAGATAACAACTAGAATATTGTCTAAATAGTTACATTAAAAACCAACCTCAGGGGTGAACATTTCCTAACATCCATATGAAGAACATCCCTGCATTATAACCTATTTAATAAAAAAATTGCTAAAATCCGTCAAGCCGTATCTGAATAATCGGTGAACAAACAAGAATTTAACATACACGTTGAATATGAATCCTTTTTGTTTCTGAAACTTGGTTACAATAAGATTTTATGCATTAGCGTTAAGTTTTTGTAACTATCACTGGAATTAAATGAATCAGTAAGCTAAACTAACGATGGGTTGGTCGCATAGCTCGAAGAAGCGACATTCGTAGAATAAAATAGTTCTGGCGTCTTTTACTGGTAAGCGAACTATAGTGCAGATTGGGGCGTGTCGAGTGATGACATGATAACAGATGCAGAAATTTAAAGGATGCATGTGGCTTTATAAGCTTTGTGGCATCCCTTTTGAGAGGCTTGTGATCAGCAGTGGACTTGTGATGGGCTGTAATGATGATGATGACTGACAGTTATTCTATTTAGATAATTAGGAAGTTTAAAATTATAACTTTTTATAACAATCTGCTGTAGACTTTGCGACATTTCTAGCATTCCCCTTAATTGCCTCCTAAGACACCTCATAAGGCGATGAACTCCCTGAACCCGCCAGCTCGTTTTATTTTAATTCTCGAAGTTAAAATTCATGCATAACATTTTTTCAATATGCATAGTTTAACTGTAGTTTAATGTTTTTTTTTTTTAGAATAAGGGTGACAAACGACATCTACATTTATCCTCAATTAAGAATCAAAATGCAGATGCGTTGTCACCCCTGAGGATTGGGATGGAATGCCTCGTTTAGTAAAAGGGGTCCCCGGTTCTCTACACTCACCATACGAAACACAGCATCAGTAAGCTGCTATTTTACGCTGGTATTATGTGAGAGCTTGATCACACTTCGGTCGAGACGATCCATTCGTGTTACAACCATAATATAGCTGCAGCGTAAAATACCACATATTGTATTTTATGTAATAATATATATACAATATATTGTATGTACGTTATATTTTGAAAAGAGCAGACTTCTTCCAAATATAACTTCCTCGAATACATTCATAGGTTCATGAATGTTTAAGCTTTTAGTAAACACTAATAGAATTAGGAAAATTAAACAGTGGTCTATACCCAAGTCACCGCAAAGGGGTAATTGAAATCGATTCAGCGCTGCGGTGAATAAGCCGAAAGATTAGGGTGCAGTCACATTTTGTTGCCTTACTTGTCGTTAAACTAGCATCAATGATTTCCTAAAGTGGAATTTTGTTTCTATTTATCATAATAATTTTATTTATTAGTAGCGTAAATATACATTATAGGCTAACAAATGTTATTTGAAGGAGATAGATCCCCAGCTTCCAGCAAAAGTTTCACATAATATCCATGTTTTAATCCAGAGAGAAAAGAAGGAAAAAACAGGGGGTTCACGATTGCACAATGTAACAGTTACAGTAATTAATGCTATTTATATGTGACAGCTTGTCTAACGGATTGTTGATGCGATTGGCAAATCTCGCTCGATACAATTGTTTATATGACCTACAAATAAAATATAATTAAAGTAAAATGCCACCTCGATATAGCAACGTTTTTTAGTTTAAATAAAAAAAAGTAGAGTTAAAGTTTTTCTGATATTAGATTATGTTGCAATATATTAAAATCAATTGTCCATAGGACTTACGATCACCAGACCGGGCTAGCACGTCGGCGAGTGCAGAGCATAGAAGAGTTTCATAGAATTAAACATTTTTTTGTCTAATTCTATGAAATATTTTCTCTAAATATACCTAATTAAGGTTATAACAGCTAGATAATACATTACTTTAAACGAATATAAATATTATTTTATACGATAGACAAAACAAACTTAAAGCTGATATGGCAGAATTTCACATAATAACCGAAATAGGAACAAGTCTGTATTTCCAGGTTATCTTATATCTCTTCCTCTCACTTTGTAGTGGCCTTTTAAATTTTCCTTGCACGCTAAAATATTAAACCCCAGTATGCGGAAATAAAGGAAATAGAATAGCTTTCGGAAGGCGGTCTATGAACGTGTTGATAGCAGAGTTCGAAACAGCGGCAGTTGCCTAGGGGCGCGCACGGCTAAATAGGGGCGTGCGCGGAAGTTTTAAAACGAAAATAAAATAAATACGTCTATTTGATTACTCCAAAATCACCGCCACTCTCTTATCATATTGTTACGAGCTTCGGGTTCGAGAAAATTAAATACAGCCGGGTGAATAACCAAAATTGACACTTTAACTGTGCTGTCGGCGGGCATGTTCCTCCTGTCAGCGAGATTACTTCTGCAGCGTGATCATCAGAGCATCTGATTGAGGTGCTGCAGATGCAGAAGCTGCTGACGGGCTGGCCTCTGTGGACGGCAGCTGGTCCTTCGCCGTCTGCGGCGTTACACAACCAAATCATCTCTGGTCCATCTCTTGCTGGCGTTGACTTCGGGTACGGATACCTTGTGTCGTCCTTAGGTAAAATCGGCATCCCACTTGTGACACCAATTGTTACGAGTTTGGGTTTCGAGACAATTACAAACTGCCGAGTAAATTACCAAAATTGACACTTTAATTTCAGAACACTAATTACAACTTAAAAGAACACTAATAACAAAACACAATTGTACTACTGATCACTTTAGTTCGCAGTTGTATCGCTTCGAACTATTCGCTTGTATCTCCAAAACTCAACACTGACTCCGGTCGTGGTCTGTACTGGCCTTATATAGGGCCTCAGATAGTTCCAGTCTTCTATTGTAGAAACATCTAGAATGTTCGAGTACATATCGGTCCCGATTGACTAGGTGTCGATAGTTCTAGAAAGTTCTTCCATGGAAATTTCTAGAAGGACCTTGACTCTCCTAGTTCTGCTACTCGATACTAGGAGGCGCTAGTGGTAACTAGTGTTGCTATTTACCGGGCATTAATGGTGGCGCTCAACAATATTTTTTATTCACGCCCACCTGTTAAGGGTACTCAAAGGTAACAAATTATGATATACACTCATAGATAAATTTAGACGAACGCAAAAAATGCGTGTATAAAACAAAATATCGTGGATCTTTGTGACAATTTAATTTATTAGAAATTGGTGTAAATTGCTACGAACTCCAGCGATAAAACCATTGTTACCACTTTTAAAGAAAATATTATTACCTATACTTTATTCAATCGACCATATCGTAATTTTCAGTTTTGATTCCTAATAGGAGTCAAATTCTAACTTAGAGATTTTTGGCAGAATAACCATCGTACGGTATCCACGCAAAAGAGCGTTGAAGAAATGATTGCAACTAACATTATGCTGAGTTGAATACCTTTTCGTTGCTGTCACTCAGTGAGAATAATAATAATAATGCCCTCCAGTCAGAATATTAATCACGTCGAACAATCTCAACGGGGACTAGCCATCTGGGCAAAGCAGGATTATGGTGTACGAGTTGGGCTTTACGATATTTTTGAGCCACACAGGTGAAACACTCCTAATTTATCGACTACGAACTACTGTGTAAAAGAATCTACTACTCCCATATCATCAATACTTTTGAATTATCTTGTCAATTTAATCTTGTCAGCCTCGGGCACGGCCAGTAGTCAGCCTCTCAGAATTCTATAGGATGCATTGACATGTGCCCACTACTGGGCACATTTCCATCAGTGGGCACATGTCTCCTCCCATTTCTGAGAGGTTTTTACGCCAAAGAAATATTCGCCTTACTGCCCCGACGCGTGTTGGCGAACTTCACATGACTTCAAAATATTTATTTTCTTAGTTATCAAACATGCAGGTTTTCTTACAATGTTTTCGTTCACCGCCGAGCTAGTGGTAAATCAACACTTAATACTGCAATTAACAATTTCATTGGTTACGGTGGGGATCGAACCCGTGTACTCGCGTACTCTGAAATTTATAACGAGTGCTTAGGTGAGCAACCACGGCTCTCTAGCTACACATCGTACAGTAAAGGAGTGTAATAATATGTCTGTATTTTTATGCGATTACAATCTAGGCGTCTTCAAACAATGAATTGGCCTTTGTCACGCTAAGTTATTGCGATTTACCATCTAAGGCTTCATCACCACTTTATACCAGACGGGTAGTAGTCAAGCACTGGGTAATAATAAGTAAAAAAATAAAGTACAAATTATTTTGTACTGTGTTACACAAACATTATCCAAGGACTAAGACCAAGGATCCTGCTTTGTATTCACAACTAAGGATGGCAAGTATAGGGCTTGTGAGTAAGGAACGCTACTACTTCCTTCAAATATATAATCTATAAGCCCTTAATCTAGAGATGGGCTGTGAACATGTTTTTCCGTTTTTTTTTTTAATCTAGTATGAAGTATTAACCGATTTTAATTTTCTCTACCGTTAAGCATTCCGCCGAAATATTCAATTTGGTTCAAATAAATATACGATTGCTAAACTTACGGCTTACCAAAAAGGCAAATCCCTTGAATAAATTATATTATAAGTGAAGTTATTATTCCAAAATTGTACAAAAATAAGCTAAAGCTTCGTATATCAATAGCGACGAATAGTTTATTAGAACTATAATAATATTTGACCCCTTACACTCTAACTTATATTAATATTCATGTATTATATCAGCCGAGCACCTATAAATTATTCAGAGTTATTCGGCTGAATACGAGTACTTAAAACATTGCAGAATATACCAAGTAATGAATAGAACTCGGCACATACCATAAACTTAAATTGCATTTCAAGCACGATTATTATTTGTATTATAGTATTATATGTATATTAATATTATAATGACGTTTAATATTACCTATTACATAAACGTCTATCATCAACTTAGTAACGGGTACCAAATAATAAGCACAATGATATCTTGTTACTGATAGTGGAACTGATGTTTACTCATGTGCACTTTGCACTGTGCACATGTGGTGTCTAATTTAATGCGTCTTTACCTATGAAATTGCCGTTCTGCAGTATTGGCCATTTCAAATCAAACTAATTTTTGTTTGGGTAAGTGTTCTAATCTCAAATTAATTTTATTGTATAAACATGGATTTCTTTTTTCAAAGTTAATCATTTATTCATTGCTTAGCGTTATATTTTCAACGCATTTGATTCTTTTTCGTCATCATGGATACGATAAAAGATATAAAAGTTAAGATAACAGTTCGATGACCTAAAGAATATTAGTACCGTCGTGGCAGCAACGCGACACAAGCGGCATACAACATCCACGACATTTACGGAGCGAAAACTACAAACAAACGCACCACCTGTTATTGGTTTGCCCGCTTCTGTTCTGTAAATTTCGACTGATAAACGAACTCCGTAGTCGTTCGAAAACTGTGGTCGACAAAAAATTAAAGACGATTGGAGAAGCTGATGATACTCAATCTACGGCTTAATTAGCAGCAGCTTTCGACGTTAGATCAAAACAATATCGGTCCATTTGCGTCAAATTGGCAAGGGCATTGGAAGAGCTTGAAAAATGGGTGCCCCACAATCTCAATGATTGCCGGTGCGAAGTTCGTGTAGAGACGTGCCTTGCACTGCTCAACAGGCACACAAACGAAGGAATTTTGAACCGCATTGGTACCTACGACGAAAAATGGATTCCGTTTGAAAATCGCAAGCGATCAACAAGTTGGCTGGATCCTCGTTCAGCACCTAAACAATGACTTACTACTTCTACTGCTCCTTTGTTACTACTTTGTTTCTTAGCAAAAGGGATGAGCATTACTGCAGATGGGTACTGTGAATAACTAAACACAATGATGGAGAAGCTCGCACGTCTCGAACCAGCTTTGGTCAATCGCTCGACCTCGCTGCTCTGCTCAACAGACGATCTCCAAATTAAAAGAGCTGAAGTTGGAAGCTATTTGTCATCCACCGTACTCACCAGACTCTGCGCTTGCAGATTTGTACTTTATCCAGAATTTGGATAACTTTTTGGCGAGAAAAATTTCAATATCCGAGACACAACGCCTTTGTAGAATTTTTTGCCTCCTGTCGAGCTGATTTCTTCAAGAAGGGCAATAAACTGCTACTACTCTCATATTAAAGTGACATAAGCGCTTATAAAAATTAACAAGTGTTCAGTGTGAAAACTTTTTACATCTTTAAATAAATTATACATTGATTACGTTAAATTATAAAATAAATTACTCGTCATACCAGAACGAATTGTGTTTATGTAAACCAAACCGCACTTATAACTGACTTACCGTGACCCAATTTAATTTGTTAAAAATTAAACTACAACTGCTTGTCACATACAATTATTAAAAAAATAATTATTCAAGTAGGTACTTTTATTTAATCGTTTAAAAAAGTCTGTACATATACAAACATATTATAATATTCTTATGTCAGTTGTATTACACAGTATGTATTACAGTACATCAGTTGTATTATAAAGTACGATATAATTCGTTTATAGATTTACAAAAAATCAATGTGTGAATTTCCATTTAATATTTATACATGTGCAACCTATATTCGCCACTGGGTTCAAGCCTTCTACTACGCTTTACTCCGAAATGTCGTATTTGCGGACTTAACACGTTTTTAAATCTATATATATATAAAAGATTTACAGAACGGATTTTATGAAATACCACCCGCAAGGGTTGCAGAGGTTAATGTGATTTTTTTTTAAATTAACGAATCAATTTCGTAAAATCCGTTCTCAGCTGACCTTTACTCGGCGAAAGGCATGTTAAAAATTACCAAGAACAGATTTTATAAAATTCCATTCCGTTAAAAAAATTTACACTTTCAATCTATAGCTCCATTAGTCTCGCTAAAACTCGAAAAGAGCTGGATCGATATTGATGAAAATTTTTGTGTGTGTTTGAGTGGATGATATAAACGGTTCACAATTGCACCCGGTAGGTGGCGCTGTTGTCGAGACCTAGAAATCACACGTGCGAAGCCGGAACGGATCGCTAGTTATTTATATTTTATCAAATGCTTTCTTTACTGAAGTTTCCTTCCCTGCTAAATAGGTATTAAATCAGTATTCAAAATTGAGGGTAATAATTTCAGCAGTGGTCTGGTCGCATACATTAATGTTTAATAAGTAGGTCTTGATTATGGCAACGCAATGTTATTAATTACGATTGTATATACTTATTGATAAACAGATACAAGAGAAAATCCCAGGGTGGGTTATATATAAACTACAAAAACATCGACTGTTGACTTTAATTTCTAACAAGACAGTGAGTAGCAAATATTGCTTACAATATTAATAAAGGTGTACGCTCTTGTATTGATCCTATCATCCATTATAGAACATTTACAACGCCAGGTAATCCGTGATGCCATGAAAGTACCGAACGAGTAAAGCCGGTATTCTTTTTTAAGCGCCTGAAAGGCTTAATGGATAATATCATACATAATTTACAGAGTGCTGTATTCGTCTCACAGTTTTAAAATTCGTATAGTTTTATTAAAATATAACTTTGCTTTTTAGTTTAAAGGTAACTTTAATAATGCTCAAATTTTCAACCAACCTAAATAAAAAGTGATTGAGATTAGCACATGTACTTCTTTTACTAATATTTATTTTAATTCAAAAAGCAAGTGTCTCAAAGTATGCTCGCTTTTCATACCTGTATGCCGTGCCATATACCATATGTCGTGAGGCTAATCCGGTCGATTTGTGTAGTTAAAAAAATAAAGCAATATTAGTGAAACCAGTAAGTACTTCAATCCAAATTCCAAAAATAGAGAAGTCTTCATCAAGACACAACAGTCAGAGTAATAAATTCTAAATCTTCAATAAGATACTTCGCTTTTTAAGACGAAATAGTATCGTGGTCACAAGCGTGGAGCGGCGATATGCTCCTGTTTGGCCGGTCCGCGCGCAATTTTATTGCACGATATTTATTTGATATTTCTTTTTAAAATTAAATATACTATTTTATCAGAAAATAAACCAATGATTGTTCCATGTATTTACTGTTGAGAATTTAATTGAAATTGCTTTAATTATATTCGATGGAAACTGCTTTTTCCCTTAATGAACGTAACTAAAGTTGTAAATTTTGAAGAAATTTTGCGATTTTTTCTATCGAGCCAAAATGTTTCAATCGTGTTTTGGCCATCATAATTCACTAAGAAAAATCTTTAACTTTCATAATGATTTAAAAAAGGAGAATTCGTAGTGTTAATGACAAAAAATTGATTTTCTGCGCACCGATAAAACGTCAAAAATCTGCTTTGGCGCCAATTTCACCCAAGTAGGTTTTCATACATTCATAGTAGCGTAAGACTATCCATCACCCTATTTTCTCCCTTTTATGTCGTAAGGAGCGATTACGAAAAGTATCAGAAAGATGAAGAGAAGTGTATGGCTTCCTAAGTGTATGACGATATAACAATTTAATTTACAATCGATGTCGAATATCCAGAACGGTAATGGGAAGCAGCGTTAATGCTACGTGACATTTGATACTTTGATCGTCAATCATCATGCGAAGCTGGCTCATGTACACACATAGACGTTTAAAAAAAGGCGGACTGAATCTCGCTATACAACCCAACGAAGCACCCAAAATAAGTCAACTCGCTTGTACGTACAAGGGGTCACGAACACATTCACACTAATAACAAATCTAGGGTCCGCCATTACGCAACAAACGTCGACTGCGAGAAGTAGTTGAGGTAAGTAAAAAACAAAAATATCACACAAAAAATATAATCCACCTTGCGTCGTTAAATCTTCCAACAATCATGTGGTTTTATGAAAAATCATCAAGGCATCACTTTTATGGAAAAGTCAGTAATTATAAACACTTATTTGAGAATTTTTGTCATTAATTAAATTGCTATTTTTGGAAAACAAAACATGCGTCACGTGATCAGTGTTTTTAATTATATTTGGGGAAAAATTACCCGAAATTTGTGAAATCGCTATTTTAATCCACGTCGGAACGAATACGGTATATACATGGTTATTTTGCAATTACCGGCCAAATTTGCAGAGAAGGTTCAGTATAAGTAATATAGGCAAACAGTGAAGAAAAATTAATTACAAAAATCTCAAACATTCTGTCATTATTATGTCTTAAATTCAAAATACGTGATAATGCATTATTTTAACAGACTTTCATTCATAAATATCTAAAATTTACTATTTTATGCACGCACACATTCGAAAGGGTATCTTGTAGCGCATCTCCCCCACTTTTTTTACCATTACATCGCTAAGTACCTGTAAGTGCTCGCCCAACCAAGCCAACAGCTGAGAGTGTTGACCGTTACCTCATTACGTACGCTTTGTCACCAATGACGTAACAAAAATATTCGTACCGCGGAAACTATGAAATAGTGCAATATTACAGTGTTTCCCGTGTTTGCAAAGACTTGTATTCAACGCACGTGTACTACCATTCAGAGAAAATTTTTTGCAGCTAATCAAAGGATGTTAGGCGTTGGACAGTTCACCTTTCCGTCACATGGAAGAGCGTGAGGTGGTCGTTCAGTAATAAGCTCGGCTGTCGAAAAGACTAACTAATTGTGTCAAAAAAAAACCCCGCACCGAACTGTCGAAGCTGAAGACCGAGTGTGGCAGTGTCGTTTCCGGGACACCTGAGATTTTGAGTGAGATTGAGGGGTTATATGGGCAGCTGTACACATCATCGTTGAAGTCACACGCAAGTGTGAGTAACGATCCAAGAGCAAGTCCGACACGATTCCGATGATATTCCGGACGTCAGTCTGAGCGAGATTAGAATGGCTCTCTTGCACCTTAAAAACGGCAAGAACTCAGGCGAGGATGGAATTACAGCGAAGCTTCTGAAAGCAGGTGGAACACCGGTACTTCAAGTACTTCAGTAGCTCTTTAATTCCATCCTCCATGGTGGCACTACACCGGAGGCGTGGAGCAGAGATGCGCGGTGATCTTGTTCTTCAAGAAAGGCGGCAACGCTCTCTTGAAGAACTACAGACCGATTTCCCTTCTGAGCCGCTTCTACGTGCTGTTTTCGAGAGTCATTACGAATCGTCTCGCATGCAGACTCGACGACTTCCAACCTCCCGAACAAGCAGGTTTTCAAAAAGGCTTTAGCACCATAGACCACATACATACCCTTCGGCAAATTGTACAGAAGTACGAAGAGTACAATTTGCAACTATGTCTGGCGTATGTGGACTATGAGCAAGCCTTTGATTCCATCGAAATTCGGGCGGTGCTGCAGTCCCTGCAGCGGAGCCAAGTAGACTGTCGGTATATCGAACTGCTGAAGTGTTGTTACAGTAGGGCTGCGATTGCTATCCGACTACAGAACCAGAGTACGAATCCTATCCAACTGCAGAGACCTGTCTATAATATATCGTATATAACGTCACCCTGTCTTACACCTGTAGTCTTACAGGTGTAAGACAGGGTGACATTATATCCCCGAAACTCTTCACCGCTGCATTGGAAGACGTTTTCAAGCTTCTGGGCTGTAAAAGATACGATATTAACATCAACGGTGAGTGCATCACTCACCTTCGATTTTCCGACGATATAGTCCTTATGGCAGAATCGCTGGAGGACCTAAGCACTATGCTCAACGACCTTAATAGTGCCTCCCAACGGATAGGTCTTAAGATGAACATGGACAAAATAAAGATCATATATAACAACCATGTCACACCTATGCCGGTAGTTGTTGGGAGCACTAAGCTCGAAGTTGTTGATGAGTATGTTTATCTGGGACAAATAGTCCGACTAGGTAAGCCCAACTTCGACCAAGAGGTTAGTCGACGGATTTAACTCGGCTGGGCAGCGTTTGAAAAATTACGGCACATCTTCTCGTCAGGTATACCTCAAAACTTGGAAACGAGACTGTATCATCAGTGCGTGTTGCCAGTGAAGACATATGGAACTGAGACGTGGTCCTTCACTGCTGGCCAGATGAGGAAGCTTAAGGTCGTTCAGCGAGCTATGGAGAGGGCTATGCTCGGATTTTCTCTGCGTGATAAACTTAGAAATGAGGATATCCGCAGTAGAACCAGGGTAACCGACATACCCCAACGGATTAGTAAGCTGAAGTGGCAATGGGCCGGCGATGTAGCTCGAAAAACCAACAACCGATGGGGAAAAAAGGTTCTTGGGTGGCAGCCTCGTACCGGCGGGCGTCCCCCACTACATGACGACCTTGTAAAACATGAAGGAAGTCTATGGATGCAGGTGGCTCAGGACCGTGCTTTGTGGCATTCCTTGGGGGAGAGCTATGTTCAACAGTAGACTTTTGAACGGCTGTAACGATGATTTAATGATGATCACGTCTTATATTGTATTAACGTTCATACGTAAAATCATTTTTGTTTCAAGGGTACAACAGTAAGGATACAAAAGTACCCTAAGATACGATTACTTAATAGTTGTACTTATTTATAATGTTTCTTTCCAATTACGTAATTTAATTTTTGTATGATATAATTTTTGTAATCAAATTAATTTTAATCATTACGTTTTTGTAAATATCCATGCGATTGAAATATTTTATTTATTTATTTAATTATTCTTTATTACATTGCTGAAAACAAAATAAAAATGATAATTACCTACGTAATATATAGGTATACATTTTAATAATAAATATATACATACTTACATACAAATATATACATATATAATTAGTACATACAAATAACTATGAATATATACACCTGTTTAGATATTTACAAAGTTATTTTGCAATAAACGGCCAAATTCACAGATAAAGTTCAGAATAAGCAATATAGGCAAATGGTGAAGAAAAGTTAATAAAAAAAGTATTTTACTCAATCGGTCAATCGGTAGGCAAAAACGTTGTGGCTCACGTAACACATTCGATTTAGGATAATTTCAGATAAAAGAAGAAGCCTTATTTAATCGTATTTTCTAAATATGCAAGAACGGTATATCATCTATACAAATAAATAAAATTGAAGTGTCTGTTTGTAATGTTAAAATAACAGCTTTTTACTAAATGCATATGAATGTATATACGGTACTTATAACAAAAACACAATTTTTAAAATTTTTGTCTGTCTGTCTCTCTGTCTGTCTGTCGGTCTGTCTGTCTGTCTGTCTGTCTGTTTGTTCCGGTTAATCTCCAAAACGACTGGACCTACTTCGACGCGACTTTCACTGGCAGATAGCTGATGTTCTAAGGAGTAACATAGGCTACTTGTTCGCGCCAAACACTTTCAAGGATTGACGCGAGAGGGCCCTCGGCGCGGTGCAGTCATACCGGTTTGACTTTCGGTCGTGCGAAAAACGCCCAAGGGCAGTCAATCGTCTGTAAGCGGTGCTGACGTGAGCACGCGGTCAATTCTGTTAGGGAACTCGGAATAATTAGGTGCGGCCCGTAAATATACTGTCTAGGATTTTGTGACGCGCATTCCTGCTGGAGAGCTTCCCGGGACTTATTGGGTCCGACTCAGCATCTGTATAGTGCATTCGACAATATTAGCTAGTGCGGCCTCTGTATTCTAGAACTAACTGTTGCAACGCGAAACGGTAGCGACCTTTGGTCCAGAGGCTCCGTGTGTGTTTTGTGCGGTAACCTTATACCCCGCGATAGTTAGTGGCTTCTGTAAGTTAGTTAATCGTACGATAGAGTTAAGTGACTGTCATCTTGACGAACAAGGAAAGTGAATGTGAACAAGCCTCGGAGGGCCCCCTCAAGTTGGAGCGGTGTCGACGCCCGGGCTGCTGCCGACGGCTAAGGTCTAGGTGCAATCACCATCAGTCACACCCAGATACACACCACATCACCATTCTTTCCCTTGCACTACACAACCACATGCGACCTGACCGACTCCGGAGGGACCAGTCGCCTTGGATATAGGTGAGTAAGCTTCGTCCAAATTCCTTCCGGTCGACTGGCCGTAGTGTAACGCTCGCCCATATATTTTAGTGTAATTCGAGAGATTCCACGTGGCCACATTGAGGCCCGACCTACGTCTGTTCGGGAAGTCTTCAGCTCATGGGCCCCTGAGGATTGGATCCTTTAAGGGAGCAGCCGTAGGCCGTAACACTACTTATATTTAAGAAAAAGAATTAGGGTTCTGAGAAATGTAATTAAAACCCTAAATTACACGCGGGCGAAGTCGCTGGGACCAGCTGGTTATTTATATATTTGAACTTAATTTTAAAATTTGGCTTCCCTTTGAAAAATAACTCTATGTATGACATGAATGATTCATGTAAGAAGCGGTGTATTTAATAGGTGATTAAGTACCAAATTTTTAAAAGCATACTTATTGGGAGCTTTTCGATGTCATCGGGCTAGGAGTTCTACTTCCACGTGTAGCTAGAACTGTAAAGGAGTTACCATAGAACTCGGTGAAGTGAACAGGAATACATATTTTGTTGTTAAATAAAATTATTCGATTTCAATCAAAATATAAATTCATAGAATTTTTATACATCATATATTTATATTAGGTAGGTAAGTAATAATAATTTTATTTTTTAATATTTTTTATTTTATTGTTGTCTTTGATTGTGTATAATATTACATATAACATACATATAACACATTTAAAAATAAGTAGGTATATCTATAATACGACCCGCCCCGGGTTCGCACGGATGATTTCTGGATCTTGACAACAGCGTCACCTACCAGGTCCAAATGTGAATCTTAACCATCCAGGGACCCGTTCAAACACATACAAAAAATTCATTAAGATCTTAAGAGCCATTTTTTAATTTTAGTGAGACTAAAGGACAGCAATTCATTTTCATATATTGAGATTATATTAAGTGTAGTTACTTTATTACTGTATAATTTGATTGCATTTATTTAAAATAAAATTGGTTAGCGATTGATAAAACCTGAAACTGCATTTCTCTGTAATATGAAGCCGAAGTGTTCATTTACGAGAACCATAATTTGTTAAACAGTGGATCGTGCCATGCAAATGGTAATGTTAAATACAACAACTCTCTATCATCACATGATTATTTCGATATTATTAATAAAAAAAAAAACAGGAAATTCCATTTAATTTTGATTCAATGGAACATACATCTAAAATCAACCCTTGACAAGGGTCAACTAGGGACAGTCTCAACCGCAGGGTTTGCTAATAAAAATTCTTTTCCGCGTAACACATACCCAAATTTAGCAAATATTTCGAAATTTCAAACGAAATTTGGCTTTATTTTAGGACTGGCTGAAATATGAATTTAAGAATAATATATTATAACGTTCAAACCTAAGCAAAATACGTGACTTTATGCCAAAAGAAGAGAACGTTCACACAAACCGCAACGTCTTCGCGTCGTCGTCGGGGAGCGTGACTGATATTTTATGTGCGGAAGCGACCCGCAGAGTTTATTGTATGACCTTCCTCGATGTTAGTGCCTCAACAGCGTTGCATGTTTAGGCAATATATTACATTTAATATTTTGAATTTCTTGCTTATAGCAGAGAATAAATAAATAATAGTACGATATAACGATCTTATAGTACGTAATTTGAAGTACTTACTATTGAGCCGAATTCAAAAAGAAGGTTATTTACAATTAGACTGCATTGAATCAATACGTAGTACATAATATTACTTCAATGTTCGACTGCATGTTTATTGCGTCCCTCAAGCCGGAATTCTCCCCAACGACATCCTGAATTTTATAATGTCAAAATTTAGTGATGAAGTTGAGTCAATATTTTTCACTAATTGTCACCAATTAACCACTAAATCATGACATAATAAAATATACGTTATTGGCGAATTTTAGCAAACCGCCACAAAAAGGAAAAGAAAGAAAGAAAGACGTAATAAAAAGGATATTGCCATAATTGCCACACTTGGCAGCTAGATTGACGATAGTAATACCACATATCTGGTAGCTTCCGCCCTAATCTCTGTGACCGGTCTCCTTAATATACATCTGGCATAATATTCGAAATATTTGTGTCGTGATATAACTGAGGCCATGCGATTTTTCCGCCATTTTTAAAAGTCGCATTTTACACACTTGTGGAACGAAATGGATTGTCTTATGCGACCAACGCATTTTATCTTCTCTGCAGTTAATGAAAAATGCCAAAATGAAAGAAAAAAATACAGTTCGTAAAATATTTAAAAAACGTTTTAATAAAGAAATTACTAAGACATTATAGTGTATTAGCGTATTAGATTAATTAAAGCCTCGACTTCAGAATGTGATTTTTTTTTATCTTTAGTTCTTTGGAGTGTCACTATTCATCAAATCTCTTCAAAATTTTGTCAAAATAGTTACATTAAAAACTTCATTCCCTCTTTTGTCACCTCTTTTGTGGGTGGGAATTTTTTTTACAAATTTATTTCTCCTAAACCTTTTTATAAAAAAATATTTAAAATCACTGCTCAATTGACGAAGGTATCGCTTAACATACATATAGACAAACAGTGTATTTCAAGCCAGAATCCTTCCCAACGACATCCTAAATTTTGTTATGTCAAAATTTTGTGGTTAATTGGTGATAATTAGTGACTTAAGTAAAAATAAATAGTGACTTAATACTTCATTAGGTCAACTTCATCTTCTTCATAATTGTATAAAATATAATGTAAATTACCTAATGTTTAAAAAGGACGTGGAAAGCCGTCTCTTCCGAACCAGTGGTAAAACTTAAATGGCTTTCAATAAGCATTCTTGTAGTCTCTTATTGTATTATATTATTTATTTTAAGGATTTGAATAAATTAATTAACCAAATAAATTAATCTTTTAAATGCCACACCACAAAGTTGTCTTAAAAGACTTCAGTTATATTTTGTTCTTACGTTTTACACAAAGTAAATAGTGACAACTGCAAAGGCTCTCGCTTACATTTCGCAGCCAGTGTTCAATTATTAGCTTAGGATGGGGAAACAAATATAGTTCCGCAGCTAATAAATATACCGAAGATGCAAAAGTAAAACTTACCTATATTTTATATAAAGACAGCATTTTAATGATAACTTTATGTTTAACTGTTAGTTTTTATTCATTCTTATATTACGTATTATCAGTGATGGATTCACACATTTGCCGCCAGTAGGCTATTCAGATTTTACCTCCCCTAACGACTTCTACAATTCGATACCCTGGTTCACAATCATATTAATAACCATTTCATCATCATCATCATCATTACAGCCTTTCATAAATCCACTGCTGAACATAGGCCTCCCCCAAGGAATGCCACAAAGCACGGTCCTGAGCCACCTGCACCATCGACTTCCTGAATGCCTTACCAGGTCGTCACTCCATCTCGTGGGGGGTCGCCCTACACTTCGCCTACCGGTACGAGGCTGCCACTCGAAAACCTTTCTTCCTCATCGGTTGTCGGTTCTTCGAGCTATATGGCCGGCCCACTGCCACTTCAGCTTACTAATCCGTTGGGCTATGTCGGTTACTCTAGTTCTACTGCAGATATCCTCATTTCTAAGTTTATCACGCAGAGAAACTCCGAGCATTGCCCTTTCCATAGCTCGCTGAGCGACCTTGAGCTTCCTCATACGGCCAGCTTTGAAGGACCACGTCTCAGTTCCGTAAGTCATCACTGGCAACACGCACTGGTTGTACAATTTCGTTTTAAGGTTTTGAGGAATGTCTGACGAGAAAATATGTCGTAGCTTCCCGAACGCTGCCCAGCCGAGTTGAATCCGTCGATTGACCTCTCGGTCGAAGTTGGACTTACCTAGTCGGACTATTTGTCCTAGGTAAACATACTCGTCAACAACTTCGAGCTTAGTGCTCCCAACAACTACCGGCATAGGTGTGACATGGACATTAAACATAATCTTTGTTTTGTCCATGTCCATCTTAAGACCTATCCGTTGGGAGACACTATTGAGGTCATTGAGCATAGTGCTTAGGTCCTCCAGCGATTCTGCCATAATAACTATATCGTCGGCAAATCGAAGGTGAGTGATGTACCCGCCATTGATGTTGATACCGTATCCTTTCCAGTCCAGAAGCTTGAAAACGTCTTCCAATGCAGCGGTGAAGAGTTTCGGGGATATGACGTCACCCTGTCTTACACATCTCTGCAATTGGATAGGTTTCGTACTCTGGTTCTGTACTCGGATAGCCATCGTAGCTCTACTGTACAAACACATTTCGATATACCGACAGTCAACTTGGCACCGCTGAAGGGACTGCAGCACCGCCCAAATTTCTACGGAATCAAAGGCTTTCTCATAGTCCACATACGCCAGACATAGTGGCAAATTGTACTCTTCGGACTTCTGTAAATTTGTCGAAGGGTATGTATGTGGTCTATGGTGCTAAAGCCCTTTCGGAAACCGGCTTGTTCGGGAGGCTAGAAGTCGTCAAGTCTGCGCGCGAGACGATTCGTAATGACTCTCGAAAACAGCACGTAGACGCGGCTCAGAAGGGAAATCGGTCTGTAGTTCTTCAAGAGAGCGTTGTCACCTTTCTTGAAGAACAAGACCACCGCCCTTCTGCTCCACGCCTCCGGTGTAATGCCACCATGGAGGAAGGAATTAAAGAGCTTCTGAAGGACTTCAAGTACCGGTCTTCCACCCGCTTTCAGAAGCTCCGCTGTAATTCCATCCTCGCCTGGGGCCTTACCGTTTTTAAGGTGCTGGAGAGCCATTCTAATCTCGCTCAGACTGACGTCCAGTATATCTTCGGATTAGTGTCGGATGAGGCTCACTCTTGGATCGTTACTCACACTTGCATGTGGCTCCAACGATGACGTGTACATCTGCCCATAGAACCTCTCAATCTCACTCAAAATCTCAGGTGTCCCGGAAACGATGCTGCCACATTCTGTCTTCAGCTTTGACAGTTGGCTCTTTCTGGCAGACAGATCTCTGGCAAAGACTTTGGAGCCTTGGTTCCGCTCGATCGCTTCTTCAATACGAGCTGTTTTGAAGTTGCGTAAGTCCTGCCGCATGCATTTGGAGATCTGTCTGTTCAGATGCCTGTATACTGTCAAGTCTGTTGAAGAATGTAGCTTCATCTCCCGTCTAACAGCCATAAGATTAAGAGTGTGATCGGAGAGTTTTTTGTGTTCTTCTGCGGCGGGTCTTGCAGAACTTAGCTCCGACCGCATAGACAGTTTCCACGAGCTTGTCATTCATATCGTCCACTTCATTGCAGTCTTCTAGGCACTGAAAACGGTTTTGTAACTAGAGCTGAAAGGTTTCGGGACTTTGGAACAGAGTACGAGGGGGACGGAGCGTTTACTTCATTAGACGAGACCTCTTCAACTTAACGTTTAGGTTCAGTGTGCCTCTAACCATTCGGTGATCGCTACCAGTTTTCACCCTCGCGATCACGGAGACATCACTAAACAGTGTAATTTAATTGACAATAACCATTTATTGTCAATTAAATTGTAACTTTATGATTTGTGCACTATTGTCCTAATTGCACCACCTTTTTGCCGTAATATGAACTAGGGGATCGATGTGTTAGTTCCTAGATTGTTTTTACAACCCAAAGATTTAGTTTATATTGCACAAGAAATAGTTTCTGAGAGCTTGTATACCTACTACACACACTTAATTCCATCGCCTTTTTTCAAAATACTTAAAATTTTCTCGCTCAGCTACGAAAAAATGATTTTTTTTTTTATTGATTTGTAAAGATTGACAAAAGTGATTAAATCTATGGTAGAAAACTGAATTTGAACATTCAACTTGCTTATTATTTCCAGAAAACATTCCTCACAACAACGAATACCGTCATTTTTAATTTTATCTAAATTTAAAGTATCCCCCGTCGCTTCGTTTCGCGTTACAAGCTTTTCGGTACACTCATCCTTTATTGATTCCAAAGTTTTAAGGACTTCATACCAAGAATCTCTCAAACTTCCACATGCGTACTCTCTAGATGACCAGCGTGTCAAATTTACTACCTTTAACTTTTTCTATTATTATTTTTTGCCAGCGTTGTGTCGAACTTACAAAAGAAACGTAGATTTGATGAAGCAACATTGAGAAGTGACAATCTTCTGTGCAACATTCAGCAGGCGCCGTTGCCACTAAACTTAAAGAGTGGGCAGTGCATGGAATAAAAAAAAGTTTTGAGTTCCGAAATAATAGCAGAAAATATCTCTTCAGCGTTCCTTATGAAATTTAAATCTCTTTAATTTCTGTAAGACAAAATAAGAAGCCTCAAATTTGCCGCCCCAAAAATCTGCCGCCCTAGGCTCCAGCCTACTCAGCCTGCTGGTAAATCTCTAACAACAAAAGCAGATATTACCTACTTCTTTGTAAGTATAATTATGAACAATTTGATGTGAAATGAGCTTGTGAAGAGAAAAATTAATTTGCAATAAAAAACTTAAATAAAGAACTTCGATTGATCACGTATTATGAAAACTTTATCAGGCTAGTGCTCAGTCCTGTACTATGTAGCTTCTTAATCTAGACGTAAATTTAAAAAATCAGCTATCAATATCATCATCATCATCATTACAGCACTTCACAGGCCCACTGTTGAACATAGGCATCCCTCAAGGAATACAACAAGTACGGTTCTGAGCAAACTGAATCCATCGACTGCATGTTTACTAGCACGTCACTCCATCTTGTGGAGGGCCATCCTACACTTCGCCTATTGGTACGAGGCTGCCACTCGAGAACTTTTCTTCCCCATCGGTTGTCGGTTCTTCAAACCCATTTACATTTTAGCTTACTAAACCGTTGGGCTATGACGTTTACTCTGGTTCTGCTGCAGATATCCCCATTTCTAAGATAACCCCCCTTTCTTTTATCACACCGAAAAACCCCGAGCATAGTCCCCTCCATAGCTCGCTGAGTGACCATGAGCTTCTTCATAGATCCAGCAGTGATGGACCACGTCTCAGATCCATGTCATCACAGGTAACAAGCACTGGTTGTACAATCTTGTTTTCAAGTTTTAAGGTTATACCTGATGGGAAGATATGTTGCAATCTCCCGAAAGCTACCCAGCTGAGTTGAATCTGTCGATTAACCTCTCGCCGAAGTTGGACTTACCTAGTATTATCTTTAGTTTATTACATATAACCTCTCGTTAACAACGTTGTAAAGATAATACTGGGAGTGTGTCGACGAGGATTGCGTACTTTATACTCAGAATCGCCTAAAGATATTCGTTGAAGGTCATACAGGCACTCACCAACCTCGGCATATCCCGATGAGGAGGTGGAGGAAATGTATGAGGATAATTGATGATAGAACACATCAGTATCTCCATTTACCTGAGAAGCACTCAAAATGTCGAAAATTTAATTAAAAATAAAATTGAACGCAACTTTAAAAATTAGTTTTATTCAATATGTACAATTCGCGTAAATATAAGAAATGATTACTTAATGAGGGCTAATAATCTCCCGCCCACCAGATGTCGCTAGTTTATACCGAGGTGAAGTTGTCGTGAAGCGACAATTAAAAAAAAAAAGAACCTAACCTAAGTACAACAAAACAACAAAAGTAGAGCCAGAAAACAATATATTTAAATTTTTAAAAGGTATTTACAATTTTATAAAAAAATGAAATGAGGATGATGATGAATGAAGTGAGAGTACAATTAGATTACAAAAAAATAAAGGTAGGAGAATAGGGGAATGTAGAGTTGTAGTGGAGCCTAAAAGTCGAAGCGACACACGTTGCGCTTGTAGAGGTAGGTTTCTTAGCAGCGACGGCACGCAGCGCCTGGAGCCAGCACACGCAGCGTCCGGAGCCGGCGCACGTAGCGCCTGGAGTAGGTGCGCTCAACGCTTAGAGTCAGCAGTTGCAGCGCCCAAAGGTAGCGCCGGCGGTAGGTGCACTCGGCGCCTGGAGTAAGCAGTCGTAGCGCCCGGAGTAGTGTGGCCCCCGCGCTTGAAGTAGACTGCCGACGACTTCCGAGGTAGATGGAGGCTTGTAGGATTCCGGAGTGGTGCGGCTCCGCGCTTGAAGAAGGCTTCGCCGAAGACTTCACGTGTAGGTGGAGGCTTGCAGGATCCCGGGGCAGTGCGGCCCCGGGATAAGGCCTTTAGGAGATGCTTCCAATTCGAGAACTGAAGCGAGACTGCCTTTCTTATTTATTATTTAAATTAAACGCAAATTTTTTGTAAATGGTCAAGAGAAAAGAGTATTTATGTGGAATTATCGAAATAGGAACAACAGACCGGTAGCAAATTTGAATATAATTGCTATGGAAATCAAATAAACAACAATGTCAAAACATGTCAAATTTTGGTTTTAGGATTATAATAAGAAAACGGCAAGATTTAAGTGGAAAATGAGATATTATTGATATAGGAAAAAAGGTAGCGCAACTGCCCACACAAAGCCCGAGATTGTAGAGTTACGGAAAACTAACTAAAAGATCGAAAAAAGGTAGACTCCATTGACACCAATTTAAAAGTGCTGATAATGTGAAAATACAAAGTAGAAATGATTTGTTATTGTGTTCTTATGGTTTAAAATCGTTACAGGATCCTATGGAAATAAAGGTGATGTAAAATATCCAGTTTTGAAGTGAATGCAGAAAATCGAAACAGAATGGAAAAATGAATTTAAAATAATGTAAAATGATAAGTAAGTAGCATAACACTACATTTTCCCCCCGACCCTGGAAAATTTTTGACTCAGCAAAAATTTTGATATATACATTCTAAAATAAACCATAACAACACAGCTTTGCAGAAACAGACATCACCAGGCAAAATCAGATATACTATCTCTCACATTCATCATCTGCCATTCAGGTAAGGGTGGAGTTCACATTCAATGACTACCACTCTAAAAGTGTGTTTTCGAAATGACATTCAGGCTTATTTAAGGAGTAGTCATCCGCTCCTGCGTGGAAAAAAAAATTATTAAGGGAGTAGTCAGCCGCTCCCAAGTGAAGATAAAGATAAAGAAATCAATCTTAAGCAAGCTTTAGTCGCTATGACTTAAGTAAAGATAAAGAACGGCCAGAGCGATAGGGCTCGAAGCCAGAGATCAGCAACATCACTAGCGAGATGTGTCTGAAATAATAATAAAAAGTGAAGATTAACCTACCAAACAAACAAACAAATTAAAAGAAATAATAACAAGGTGAAAATGATGGTGATATTTATACATATATACAAATTAAATGTGATATTTATACATATATACAAAAGATTAAGGTGGTGGTGAAGGATACGGAAGTTTGAGAAACAAGAGGAAGTTCCATGACAGTCGGGTCAACAGGAGGGTCAAGTGATGGAGAGTCATTTTCAGTTGAAGGTGGAGTCAAGGATTCGAATTGTTTAGTAATAGCGTCAAATTTGTAAAGTTAAGTTTAAGAAATAAAAATTTAATTAAAAAATTATACCTCTTTAAATTACCTAGAATAAAAAATATTAAAGTGATGAATGTAAGTCAAGTGTTAAATGTAGGTCTAAATATAATCCAGATAAGTTGAAACACTAGATGAAGTGTTGTTTTAGAATTTGGAAGGTTATCTACAATAAAAATATTAAAGTGATGAATGTAAGTGTTGTGTGAAATGTAGGTCTAAATATAATCCAGATAAGTTGAAACACTAGATGAAGTGTTGTTTTAGAATTTGGAAGATTATCTACAATAAAAATATTAAAGTGATGAATGTAAGTGTTAAATGTAGGTCTAAATATAATCCAGATAAGTTGAAACACTAGATGAAGTGTTGTTTTAGAATTTGGAAGATTATCTACAATAAAAATATTAAAGTGATGAATGTAAGTGTTAAATGTAGGTCTAAATATAATCCAGATAAGTTGAAACACTAGATGAAGTGTTGTTTTAGAATTTGGAAGGTATGAAAAGGATGAATAAATGAATGATGAATAATGAGTTAAGAACGAAAGGGAGAGCAATTAAATCAAAAGGGAATGGACAAGGCGCAGTAAAGGTGAAGAATTAAGAGAGAAAGAGGACTTTTACGTTGGGCGCCAAATGTCGTGAAGCGACAATTAAAAAAAAAGAACCTAACCTAAGTACAACAAAACAACAAAAGTAGAGCCAGAAAACAATATATTTAAATTTTTAAAAGGTATTTACAATTTTATAAAAAAATGAAATGAGGATGATGATGAATGAAGTGAGAGTACAATTAGATTACAAAAAAATAAAGGTAGGAGAATAGGGGAATGTAGAGTTGTAGTGGAGCCTAAAAGTCGAAGCGACACACGTTGCGATTGTAGAGGTAGGTTTCTTAGCAGCGACGGCACGCAGCGCCTGAAGCCAGCACACGCCGGTTGCGCTTGTAGAGGTAGGTTTCTTAGCAGCGACGGCACGCAGCGCCTGGAGCCAGCACACGCAGCGTCCGGAGCCGGCGCACGTAGCGCCTGGAGTAGGTGCGCTCAACGCTTAGAGTCAGCAGTTGCAGCGCCCAAAGGTAGCGCCGGCGGTAGGTGCACTCGGCGCCTGGAGTAAGCAGTCGTAGCGCCCGGAGTAGTGTGGCCCCCGCGCTTGAAGTAGACTGCCGACGACTTCCGAGGTAGATGGAGGCTTGTAGGATTCCGGAGTGGTGCGGCTCCGCGCTTGAAGAAGGCTTCGCCGAAGACTTCACGTGTAGGTGGAGGCTTGCAGGATCCCGGGGCAGTGCGGCCCCGGGATAAGGCCTTTAGGAGATGCTTCCAATTCGAGAACTGAAGCGAGACTGCCTTTCTTATTTATTATTTAAATTAAACGCAAATTTTTTGTAAATGGTCAAGAGAAAAGAGTATTTATGTGGAATTATCGAAATAGGAACAACAGACCGGTAGCAAATTTGAATATAATTGCTATGGAAATCAAATAAACAACAATGTCAAAACATGTCAAATTTTGGTTTTAGGATTATAATAAGAAAACGGCAAGATTTAAGTGGAAAATGAGATATTATTGATATAGGAAAAAAGGTAGCGCAACTGCCCACACAAAGCCCGAGATTGTAGAGTTACGGAAAACTAACTAAAAGATCGAAAAAAGGTAGACTCCATTGACACCAATTTAAAAGTGCTGATAATGTGAAAATACGAAGTAGAAATGATTTGTTATTGTGTTCTTATGGTTTAAAATCGTTACAGGATCCTATGGAAATAAAGGTGATGTAAAATATCCAGTTTTGAAGTGAATGCAGAAAATCGAAACAGAATGGAAAAATGAATTTAAAATAATGTAAAATGATAAGTAAGTAGCATAACACTACAAAGTTTTTGGTTACACAATGTCATTTAATTGAGAAGTTAGTTAGATTAGAAAAGTTTATCAGTTTCTAGAATATTATATTATTACACAAAACAGTGTCTCAGTGGTTCACACATTAATTTTTGCACATATTTAACAATTTTTTAATTTATCTACTTTAACTATATGTGGTTTGGTTTATTTATTTTTAATGTAATTAATAGAATAGAATAGAATAGAATATAATAGAATATTTTTTATTCAATATACATTACATTTTGATTCTTATTGAAAGTCATTTTTTACTTTACCACTGGTTCGAAAAAAAAACCCTCTGTCCTGGGAAGAACCAGCAAGAAACCCAGCGGGACTATTTTTTTAAAATAAATTTTACAATAATAATTATTACGAACTATTTACAAAATTTACTTTAGAAACTGCTTGGAAGCGACCACCTCATTCCCAGGGGTTATTATCAACCATGTATTCATTTATACTATAATAACCCTTTTTATACAGTTTCAGCTTAATAAAACATTTAAACTTGGTAATAGAGAGAACCTGTACACTTTCCGGGACCTTGTTGTAATAGCGTATACATTGCCCCAAGAATGAATTACTGACTCTGTGGAGTCGAGAAACTGGCATCACTAGCTTGTGTTTGTTCCTAGTGTTTACAGAATGTATATCACTTTTTTTACTAAAACTATCTTTGTTTTTGTGAACATACATTAAATTTTCGTAAATATACTGAGAGGCCAAAGTTAATATATTAATTTCCTTAAATTTATCTCTAAGAGACTCTCTCGGTTTTAAATTGTAAATAGCTCTAATGGCCCTCTTCTGTAAAACAAAAATAGTTTCTGAATCAGCCGCATTTCCCCATAGCAAAATCCCATAAGACATTATGCTATGGAAATAACTAAAATAAACTAATCTAGCTGTCTCGACACTAGTGAGACCTCTAATCTTTTTTACAGCATAGGCTGCAGAACTTAGTCTGCTTGCTAATTTGGATATATGGGGGCCCCACTGGAGCTTTGCGTCAAGAGTGATTCCAAGAGAAACAGTGGATACAACAGGGCTCAATTCCTCCCCATTTAAAAACACATTGGTATTCAGATTTTTAACATTCGTTGTTGTGAATTTAACACAATTAGTTTTATTTCCGTTCAAATGCAGATTATTAACGTTAAACCAATGCACTAATTTTGATATAGCATTATTCACTTCGTCACATTTAAATGATTGACGTTTAAGTTTAAAAATCAAGGAAGTATCATCAGCAAATAATACTATATCATGACTATCCCCTACAAGGTGAGGTAAGTCATTAATATACACCAGAAACAGGAATGGGCCGAGAATCGAGCCCTGAGGAACACCCATTAGTAAAGGTGACCCGGAAGAACTTTTAGCATTGATAATAACCTTCTGTTTTCTATTACTTAAATATGAAACAATAAGTTTAAGCGCTGTGTTCTTGACACCATAGTACTGTAGCTTCCTGATTAATGTCTCATAGTGAACACAGTCGAAGGCCTTGGAAAGGTCACAAAATATACCCAAAGCATTCTCTGAATTCTCCCATGCACAAAAAATATGTTTAATAAGCTCAACTCCAGCGTCAGTTGTCGAGCGACCCCTTGTAAAACCGAATTGATTTTTATGTAGCAATTTATTAATATTAAAGAAACTTAACATCTGATCTAAAATAATTTTTTCAAAAATTTTACTTAATGTTGGCAGTACAGAAATTGGTCTAAAATTGGCGGGGTCTAATGTACTACCAGATTTAAATATAGGTATGACTTTACTATGTTTCATTAAATCAGGAAACACACCAGATTCGACGCTTATATTAAATATAGTGGCTAGATAAGGTGCTAGATATCTATTATCGATAAAATAACTTTAACGGAAATCCCCCATAAGTCTGCAGTTTTCTTAACATCAATAGTTTTAAAATATTTAACGATATCTTTTGGCAGTACTCTATGGAATTTAAATGTATTTGAACAAGCCTTTACATTTTGTTTGAGCAATGATTCGGCGACAGTAGGAGAAGAATTTAATGATTTTGTAGTCAAAAAAGGAACATCAGTAAATGTTTCTCAAAAGCCATAGCAACTTCTTGATCAGATCGCGTTAAATTATTGTTAATATTCAATTGAAAATATAAAATGTAACTAAAAGTACAGAAAGAAACATTAATATTTACATTTTTTGAACTAATTAACTTCCCCGCTATAAAATCTGTGAAATATTACATCTCATTTTTAAGTGGCGCCGCTCTGGTGGCAGAAAAAGTCGTGGATGTCCTCAATTCAGCTTCGGTTGTTAATTTGCGGTAATTATTCGAGCTTTGTCTCCACGCAAGAACCTATTCTGCATGTGTAATGTACATATTATGATAGGCCTTCTTCTTTGTCTTCAGTTCTTAGCTCTCTCTTGAATATAGGCCTCTCCTCTTGTAGATAAGGTTTGCTATAATCATCACGCTTGGCAGCAGACTGTAGTAACAGACTGCTCTCGTATTATAAAATGTAGTCCCTATATTTCCCATCACCGGTCTGACTATTTTACGTTTGGATTAAATAAGATGATATAACCTCTTACAACATCCAGTCGGCGATAAGAGATTATAGTTACATCTAAGCCATCACATGATAGATGCACTTTAACTTTTGGACAGGCTTAATCATTCTATTCGGATGGAAACGAGTGTAATTATTTAGGATCCCCATGAAGATAAATATATAAACATGGTAGAAAAAATTTAAAATAAATTCACGCAGTTCTTTGCTGCTGATGTACCCGAGCTTGTTCGTGATTGGCATGGTCGAGTACAGCCAGCTTGGTATGAGGCATGACATCGCGCTCTGCAAGTACGTGTGGCGAGTCCTGTGTGGCCAGCTACACCATCCTGATTTACAGGAGGCGTTGCAGCTGTTTGTGCATGATAAGGCGGTGGTTAGGCGTCGCCCACATTCCACCTTTAAGGTGCCGCACGCGAGGACAAATCTGCTCAGGTTTGCACCTATGTCATGGCCTTTAAAATTGTTGAATATTATTTCTGAAGAAACGGACATTTATCACTGCAGTCTGGCAAAGTTCACAGAAACGACGCACAGGGTCTGTGAGATTTTTTTATATCTTTTTTTTCTTTTTTTTTTCTTCATTATAATAGTGTAAGTATATTCTTTATGTCAGGAGTTATATTTATTAGTTCTTGTTTGGTTTTGTACAGCATTGTCTTGGCCTTGTACATTTATGATGCTGTTTCAGTTTTTGTAATAAATATATAAAATAAATAAATCAATAAAATTTTATATTTGTGTATTTCTTTAGGTGAATCATATTAATACAAGTTGTAAAAGTAACATTTTTTTATAGGATAAGAGTGACAAGCGAGCACACAGTCCATCTGTTTCTCCATCTCGTTTGTGAATCAAAATGCAGCTATGCGTTGTCACCCGTGAGGTTTAAGAACCCGTGAGGACTAAAATGGAATGCCTCTTTTCCAGTAAAAAGGGTCTCCGATTCTCTACACTCACCAAACGAAACACAGCAGTATTAAGCTGCTATTTTACACTGGTATTCTGTGAGAGCGTGGTCCTTCCCCGGTCAAGCCTACCCATTCGTGCTACAACTATACAATTAATATAGTTGTAGCATGGCTATACCACGTTTGAAAAAATGCGGTATCGTTTCTAGCTTTTGATTTGATCCTTAATAAACTGATGAGATTATTACAATGCTTCTCTCAACTCACAAATAAATTTCGCATAAAAAATTAATACTACATTAATTTAATTTAGGGCAAGCGCTAAACTAATTAGTGTTCTATTAATTTTTCATAATTTTTTTTTTGTAAATTTAATGCAACATTAATTTAGTTTAGTGCAAGCACTAAATGAATTTTGTATTCATAGTGTATTAATGTTGTATTCATAATGTTATATTAGTGTAAAAAATAGATATATCTCACACATTATATATTAATTCATTACGTTGTGATGGAAATGCGAACGTAGAGTTACTTACTTACAGAAACCAATCAATTCAATGGTGAATGCGCCAAACATCTTATGTGAAATCTACATACGATGATTCGCTGACTTGTTATTATGTTCCGGGTGTTTAAAACTGAATGGAGTATTCGGTATTGATTGGTTTTTATATTAGACCGTATATATCAAGGTGTTTTTAAGCTGTCTAAACTCGAATTATGGGTGATCAAAAACATCTAAAAGCTATACTATACTTTTTAGCTATAAAACTCTTTTAGTCATGGAAACTGAATAAGTACCTAATCTAAAATTAACTTTTAATACGTAAGGGAGTAAGTGAGTGAGTCTCTGAGATGACTACATATTTTTGCTATTTGCTGTAAAGACTATCGGTCCGTGGGGTCCACGTGCGGTCAAGTTCCTAAAGGAACTCCATCCGCGGCTGGTCGTTGCTGCTGATGATAAGAGGGCTGGTTCTTACTCGCTCAAAGGCTAAGTGTATCCATTCAGCGGGGAAACGCAGCCAGTGTTCTTGGCACGATACCGCGGGGAGTAGGACTGTATGATAATTAAGTTACCAGTTTTTTTTTTTTTAATTATAGTTTTTAATATTGTTTTTTATAAAATATTGTACTCTTTTAATTTAAGTTAATTCCGAGTTCAAATCCAATCCAATCCAAACACCCAGTGCCTCATTACTCCCCGTTTAATTTTACTACTTTTATTAAAGATGATTAGTAAGCTGAAGTGACAATGGGCCGTCCATATCGCTCGAAGAACCGACAACCGATGGGAAAAAAAGGTTCTCGAGTGGCGGCCTAGTACCGGCGGACGAAGTGTAGGGCGTCCCCCTACTAGATGGAGTGACGACCTGATAAGACGTGCAGGAAGTCGATGGATGCAGGTGGCTCAAGACCGTGCTTTGTGGCATTCCTTGGGGGAGGCCTATGTTCAGCGGTGGACTTGTGAAGGGCTGTAATGATGATGATGATTAAAGATGATACTAAGTAATACGTTATTGTAATTTAACATTATATTAAAAATGATAATAACATCTGCTCTAAAACTATTACGTTGATTGTTCCCTTTATTCTCTCTATTCTTTTAGTCATATCTTTAATTTCTCTCGATGTTATTGTTTTCAGTTGTCATGGGAGTTGACTTATGTTATTTCTACACCTAAAATTTTTACCCCATCATCTACGAGTCATTATTGGCCTATATATATTCTACCATTTCTTTCAATAGTGCTTGAATATATTGTTCACACACGATTTGCTAAACATTCTTAACCGTAGTTCATTTCGTTCTGATTTTAGGCCTGGCCGCATTGCAAATAACAGTATTGCTCTCCTCAAGTTTACGGATGATATATGATGATATATATATATATATATATATATATATATATATATATATATATATATATATAGATATAGATATATATATATATATATATATATATATAATATATATATATATATATATATGTGTTAGGGTATAGATTAAAAATACTTAATTGTTAAAAAACATCTAAATATTATTGATTCTATTAATCAAGTACGGCGCGTTAAACGTTTATTTGCTGTCCACGCTTTGTACAATTCACACTACCCATATCCCGCTGATAACCCGTTTGCTATTAGTTGACTACGCGCTTTAGACTTATGGTAAACTAGTTTTTCGCGCGCTACCGTTTCTACTTCCACTACCGTTGTTAACTTATTGACACTGCGAGGTCTACTAGTAACAAGCAGAGCAGGCAGTTCAAGGTTGCTGAATAGTGTCTTATTCGTTAACCACGTAATAACCATTTGGCAAACTACTACTCAGGGAAATTTCAAAAAAGTACGAATACGCATAAAAGTATTTTCAAAATGAAGTGAAATAAGGCTTATTTTAAGCTGTTTGAGGAAAACTCATATATTTGTCAATTACAGTTTTTAAACGATTTGGCGGATATATTTCTTATTGTGACCCTTCACGGAGGTCTTAACTCGTAATGCTTAGGGTGTGTTCACACCGCCCTTGCATTTTTATTCTGCTGACGTGGCCCATGTTGCCCAGCAACATCCCAAAGCTTCGTTGATCTTTATGGGGTCTTGAACTGCGTGTGCTTTACTGCCAGTAAAATTATTTATCCGTTAAGAAAATTTATAGCAATTTCGTTTTGTTGGCTTGCCATCTGTTTCGTAAGGTTGTTGATGCGTTTTAATAAAATTTACATAAACATGCAAAAAAACTAATTTATTCATTTTACTAGCAAAAAGAAAACATTCATATTATTTTTACTTAAGGAATCAGAGATTTGCCATCGTCTTTTAACCAATTAATATGGAGATTTCCATCGATTAACCCATGATGCGCCAAATAATATAGAAGGGACTTCAATGTGCTACACGAAGAAGTTTTATCTGTGTTTCATAAAAGCGGGACAAATTAATGGTCGAGGAGGGCGATGGTTATCACATGCGTCATACTTGTATACAGTGCTGCTTGCGGGATCTGGTTTGTTCGGGTTCGCTTTGCACAAATAAACTCCAAATTCGTAATGTCCTTTTTTTACTATATTATAGAATATGCCTAAGTTACTGAAGAATTTGTAATCGTTTTCCATTCTGTAATGATATTGTAATAATATTAACTTTAAAAATAATTATAAGAAAGAGGATACCTGCGTAGTTCCTTCATCGGTCTGAGGAATCTTATTTTGGAGATAAGGTAGTAGATTTGAAAAAAAATACTTTTGATAAACGAAATTTTATTTTCTGACATTGCAGAAATAAATATATATTTTTTTATTTTATTCTAAAACTCCACAAAAATTGCAAAATACTTAGATTATTGTTAAAGCGTGTGATGACACACGCTTTAACTAGATACCGCCGACGCTCTTGTAAAATGCGGCAACAAATACGCCGAAGTCGGTGTACCCGAACCAGACGCGTTGCAGGCAACGCGTGAGGTGGACGTACCGAATGTTTTATTAAATTTTGATCACAATCCGAAGTAAAATACCAGTTTACGTAGTGAAACTGTGTAAAAATAATACTACAAGAAATAAGAAAGACACTGTGATCACATACTATCACTATATATCATACAATTTCGAAATTTCAACATAAAATAACACGAGTCATAAATAAGTCACAAAATATGAATGACGCCATTCGGTGTTGCCGCGTATACAAAAATAAAGTTCCCCGTGGCTGAGATTTTTATACGCGAATTTATCGTTACTAAATTTTATAATATAATATATTTAACTTATCATAATGTAACCTAATTCTATATTATTTAATGTTTATTTTTGTAGTATTGCTCAAATGACCTGATTTCCGTTTATTAGGGTTCCGTACCCAAAGAGTATCAACGGGATCCAAGTCTCCACTATCGTTCCGTCTGTCTGTCAGCAGGCTGTATCTTATGAACCGTAATATGTAGATACTTGAAATTTTCACAGACTGTGTATTTATATTGCTGCTATAACAACATAAAATAAAATAAAATATTAAAGGACCCTAAAAATCACGTTTCTTGTATTAAGGCCATACAAGAAACGTTTTTTTTTCTATATTGATATGTGTTTTTTACAGACTAAAGTGAAACCTGGATTAACACGAAATAAAACAATGCTGTGTGTATGGTGGGATTGAAAGGGTATCGTTTATCATGTGCTTTTACCGCCCGGTAAACCATCGATTCGGATCTCTACTACCAACAAATAATGAATAGGACAAGCAAGAAATAGACAAAAAAAACGGCCGGCATTGATAATCAGAAAAGGAGTGGTCTTTCATCATGATAACGCCAAATCATAAGATTAGTTATCTGTTTGAGACTTTCAATACACACTAACATTCCTAAAAATCCAGTATTTGCTTGAATACTTAAAACTGGCTCAAAAATTTTAATCATTATTTTCTTTTGTTGCCTGTGTTCTTTTAAAAGAAAGCTTTCTGGAGGTTTTAATATTTAAGTTTATAATATATTGTCTCGCATGTTCTGAGTAATTAAGAATATTTTTTTCCATTATAAATGGGAAGACTAAATCCATGATCCTTCAAATCTCTAGTATTGAATATATCAAATAATAAAACTACTTGCCGCATTTTTTTGATCAAAAATTCCAAGATTTCTGCAGCAACGGGATTATGTCACTACCTACAAGATGGCAACAAGTTATCGAACAGAATGGACCCATATATATTTTAATTAAATGTAATAAAACATTAAAACAAAAACGTCTTGAATTTGTATACAAAATACGAATAAACTTTTTCCCTGATCTTATGTACTAAGTAAAGGTGTAATAAAATAAGTACTCAATAACTTATGGAATGATTCTGCCCGTCAACATGAATAATTTTTTTTATGGGATCATCTTCGAAATTTTCAATTTATACGTTGATCGCGCCACACGCTAATTTCAAGAATCGACGCCAGGGGACGCGCAGCGCGGTGATTTCCTATCGATTGATGTTCGCGCGAGATCGGATTGGTTGCTTGAGGGGCGGGTCGGAAGTGATTGAATGCAGTACAGTCACTAGCACGGCGTGAGGTCGTCCTGTATAACCTCTATTTAGTGTCGATTTGTTAGGCAAATTTATGCAACGACGAGGAGTTTGTGGAGTCTAGAAAAATAGACGCCGAGTCGATTAATTGCTTGGAAGTTAATGTTTAATTGTACCGTCGCATTAAGTGCCTTTTGTGTGTTGTCTATGTAGTTGTTTTGCGTGTCAGCTAGGCTGACTTTGAATCTTAATGCGGGCGTAGTATTTAATATTGTACGAAGCAATTTAGTTTTTCGGTTGTAACGCTGAACTTTGTGACTTGAGAACAGACCGCGTTCTTGTTCGTGGTTATAATCTTGTTGCTACTTGAAACAGAAGTGACCTTTGATCCACCGTTCATTAGTCGTGCCGTGTGTTATGTTTTTGATTACGATTAACGGGGATTTAGTTGAGTTTGAAGTTAATTAAATGTACAATAAAGTTGATGGATTGAAATAGTGTACAGTAAAGTTGATAAACTGAAATAGTGAAGTGACGTCAGACTTGAGGTCGGATAAAGTGAACTACTAGCTTTGGAGAGAAGCAACGCTGGATCTAACGGTTGGGTCAGGACAAACAGTATACACACTCCTATACACCACTTTACATGCACCTACACCTACCTACGGCCTGACTGAGCCTTGGGGCGGTCTTAGCTTCGGATCCAGGTACGTACTATTTATTTACCTAGCCTTATCACTATCGTGTAGGTCAACTCTCCATAGGCATTTGAGCCTCGTCCTCCGTCGATTGGGCTACTGATGGGCCCTAGTCCAGTCTACCTTGGTTGGGGCAGCTCAGGGCGTGTACATACGTGGTAGACCCATAATGCAGCTATATTACTGGTATAGTTGTAGCACGAATTGGTCAGCTCGACCGGGGAAGGACCACACTCTCACAGAATATCAATTTAAAATAGCAGCTTAACGCTGCTGTGTTGCGTATGGTGAGTGTAGAGAACCGGGACACTTTTTACTGGAAACGAGGCATTCCATCTTAGTTCTCAAGGGACTGAGACGCATCTGCATTTTGATTCTTAATAGAGGATAGATGTAGATGTCTATGGGCCACAGCAACCACTTACCATCAGGTGGACTTTGTGCTTGTTTGTCACCTAGATCCTATAAAAAAATCTCAGTCAGTTATCCCGTACAAAATTTCGTACAAACTTGCTCAAAATGTATGGAAGACCTGATTTTTCTTGCGATTTCGAAGATAGATCTATAGTAAAAGTTGTTCATATTGACGCGTAGAATAGAAATAGAAAGCACTATTTCAGTTATACCATATATATCACAATTTTTTTAAAATAATTTGTGAATATTAGTTAGACATGTAAATAAAAAAATTAAACTGATAAAAATGAGGCATTATCTTAATAAGAAAAATTTATACATAATATACACAAATACATTGATACATTCGTTATTAATAAAGTGGGTGTCCTCTCCCAGAACTGCCGCAGCTCTAATGAAGTCGCGGAGATGCGCCACTAGCCTTATCGTCCGCGACACTGGCGTGGCCACACCGTTGATGCGGTGGTGCTGGGACTGCGGGGGGAGAGGAATGACGGTATTGCGAGGCACCGCTCTTCATACTTTCCGCTTCCGAAACTTGGTTGGCGGTGGAACCAGCGACCAGATCCTCAGCTAGGGTCAGGAAAGCAGGTGCTTTCAAGGGAGGAGCTGACATAGGGCAGCTGGCGCTGGTGGGGCTGCGAATATGTGCGAATACGTTCCCGTAGCCTTGCCAATATACGACGAAGGTGGAACACCAAGGGGTTTTAATCAGTGCGACTCCGACAAAAAATATAGAACAATTTAATTATAAGAAGGCAAAATACTAAAAATTACTTTTTATTACCACTAAAATCATAAAAAACTCTCGGTCTCGTAAATCTACGATAAAAAAAGCATTTGCATCGTTAAAAACGCCTGTAAAATATTTGTATTTTTCTTCAAAAGATCAATTGCTATAATATGTAGGCCAAAATTAGGTAATTTTAAGTAGATATTTTTGCTTACTTGCATTTATACCTCTGGTATTTTTATGGCACTTCTTGTGATACATATATTTCTTTTTCTTAGCATTTTTGAAGTCAGTGATTTGAAAATTTTACTGCTGTTAATAGCCAAACTCATGATGTTGATAAAAAAAATATTACAAATATGACCGGTAGCACAGAATAAATAATAGTACTACGTACAGAAGTTGCACTCTTTTGATGTTGACTGCTTGCCGACGTTTTAATAACGTAAATAGTTTTTATTATTCAGATAAATCGCGCACGCAAGCTAAGTAAAACTTTATCCGTATTACTAGTAGTGGTCCGTATTACTTTGCACCTTTTCTCCTTACTACGTCACGACGGACTTTCCGTGGTTGCTAAGGACTTTTAATAAAGAGTAAAAAAATACATATTGAAATGGTAAGTTACTTAGGTAAAGTACCTATGCTGACTATAGTCGACCATATTACCTACTATGTGGTTCTGTGATGCCCAACTCATGCAACTTGCAAGGCCATTCGTCGGGATGCAAGGCTTGGTTCGTATAGGTAGATAGCGTAAACAACAAATAAACCCGAAATACCTACTATTCCTAACAGAAAGATGATCGTAATCTACTCAGTTGAAAATCTTGTAAACAACGTTTTAATTTTAGTATTTTGTGCTGTTATAACTTAAAATATTTTAATTACAAAGACGAGTATAGGTATGTAAGTAGGTACCTGGGTAGTGAAGTAAATTTTAACTAAGTTTTGTAATAAAGTACTTAGGTATTACTTTTGTAGTTAAATTTATTTTTTATTATTTAATTATTTTTTCGCTATAAGTACATATCTACCGAAAGAAAAATTACCTTTCATTATCCTTCAGTAACTCAAAAAATGATATATCTGAATCCTTTTAATTGCTAATTAAGCATCCATCCCCGCAACAATTATAGTAGGAACGACGTTTTGCCATTATAATTTATCAAATAGATAGGTAATATACATATATATTATTCTTAAATTACATTAAAACTTTTTCAACTATTTTATCCTACAATTAAATATACTAAACACTAAATAAAAACTATTTCGACGGGTATTTCAACAAGTATTTACAAAAAATTATTTATGTAAACAGCGTTAAAAAAAACTTTCAAATTCAATCGCCTAGAGCGCGCTAGCCCCGACTGCGATCTACCCATGGGGCAGCTCGCGATTGTAGGTAATTATTTCACGCATGTAGCAAGAATGACTGAGGCCTGCCGGTAGTCACAAAACTTATGTCTTAATAATGTTGAGTTAACTAATATAATATTTATCTATATATGTATTAATACTTAATTAAAGAAATTAGTTTCGCAATGAAGTCTAATAATATTCCGCTCTATCAGATGTCGCTAGGTGGGACTGAGGTGAAGTTTGTTCCTCAATGTAATTTAATTAAGAAGTTAGTTTTAAATAAAAGTTTTTCAGTTTTTAGAGTATTATATTAATAAACAAAAAATGTTTCAATGGTTTGTTCTTTAATATTTTGCAAATTTTTAACTCTTTCGTATATAATAGCCAGATTCATGAGGAATATTATAGGCTATCTAGCATGAGATTACATCTCTCAGCCAATTCTGAAGAAAAAGCACTCCAGAAATTTTTGTCCGCGTGCGCTGGCGTAATAGTTAGTGATACGTAAATACAATGTTCTACAAAAATATAAATCTATACTCCATCTAAAAATAATTAACCTCATATGCCTATTACTTATACATAAGCCACAATAAGGTGACAAATAATTATTGAAAATTAAAAAGTGATTAAGGCCTTAACAGTGGTTGAAATGCCTAAATCTAGGATATTTAAGTAAAAAAATCTAAATAACTGTTCATTTAATCTACAAAGAAAAAATACAGGGTAACAGAAGAAGATTTGGTAAATGTTTTTAATTTAACAAAATTGTATTTTTGTCAACCCCTTATTAGAAAAAAAATCCCCAAAGAGTACCTATCTTTGTCATATTTTGCAAAATTTCTCCAAAACGGCACAAGCTTTTTAAATAGTTCTTACACTAAAAAAAAGGTCTTAAAAATATTAATATTTTTAATTGAGAGTTTTATTTTTATTACCCGTTTTACAAGAGAATACATCATTTTTCCCTGAAATTGAATATATTTACGCGAGCGCGCATGCTCCGTCGCCATGTAAGCTCTGTCACAGTCCGTTTTCGGACATCGTCGAGGGTGGACCGCACGTCGGTGTTGGAGCGACTTCGTTCAAATATATATTCGTTTTTTAAAAGTTTATACTCAATTATAAATATTTTTATGACTAGAAATACTTAATTTAGTTAATATCTGTACACTGGTAACTGTAAATATTATTTTCTAAATAAATGAATTTTTAAAGTGCCCAAAGAAGAAGAAATTTTTGCGGCGACGTTGATTAGTGAAATTGAAAAATGCATTTTTATATAATTTAGATGTGGAACGACGAACATGCTCTCGTTACTTAGATTGCGATAGTTTTTAATACCTACGTAATTTTATTGTTGCATATTTTTATTAATTAGTTGATAATGAATTTTATAATTATGTATTACAATAAAACGCTGTTTTTATAAGTATGACTTTATAAAATATTATTGGGGAGAGAAAGAAAGATACAGATACTTACATTTAGGAACACTGTTATCAAATTAAATCAAACAATTGAAATAAATAAAAGAATGGTGCTTACCTAAGTATAAATAACTATATAAAGACATTCTTGGGTTTATGGTTTTTTTTTTGTTAGACAAACTATCATCTAAAAAATGTAAAAATTTTAAATTGAAGAGGGGTTTCTCTACGTGATAAAGTTAGAAATGAAGGAATTTGCATTAGAACCAGAGTAACTGACATAGCTCAACGGAATATTACAGTGAAATGGCAATGGGCTAGCTATATAACTTGGAAAACATATAAAAAATAGGAAGAAAGGTCCTCGAGTGGCAACCTCGTACAGGTAAGCGAATTAGTACTCAACCTTTATTCCTCTTCACGTATTCTCATACGCTTTTCTTCACACATACACACACACACACACACACGCACACGCGCGCAAGCACGCACGCGCGCACACACACACACACACACACACACAATAGGTCGCAAATAATACTTACTTAGTACTATTAGGCAAGAGTGAATAGGTTTTTGTTAAGTCAGTGCAATTCACCATCTTAGACTACATAACCACTTACCGATGGGATTGTAGTTGCTTTACTACTTGCTGGGTAAAAATAGTAAAAAAAAAATTACCCTGTGAAAGTTTGCATTTAGATATAATTTTTCTAACCAACCATAAAAATATGATGAGAATATGTATATAAGTATAAAGGTTGCCTCACACGGAACAGTAATAATATAATATTATATCTTCCATTATCTCTGAAATCCGAGGTATGTTCATATTAAGAGGCTGAATAGAGCCACATTGAAATGCATGGGGATGGTTTTGTAATTTCAAAAAAAAAATTGTACGTATTTCAGGTGGCGAGAAAATAATTGCAAAGTTGCTTCTAAAAATACATAAATTTTCAACGTCAATTTTTTTTTACGTGGTAGAGCCATGCTACAGCTATATTTATTAGGTATAGTTGTAGCACGAATGGGTCGGCTCGACCGGGGAAGGGCCACGCTCTCACGGAATAACATGTAAAATAGCAGTTTAACCCTGCTGTGTTTCGTATGGTGAGTGTAGATAACCGGAGGACCTTATTACTGGAAACGAGGCATTACATCTTAGTCCTCACGGGTGACAACGCATCTAAATTTTGATACGTAATCGAGGATAGATGTAGATGTGTATGGGCCGTAGCAACCACTTACCATCAGGTGGACTGTGTGCTCGTTTGTCACCCTTATTCTATTTAAAAAAAACTTTCTGAGATTTCAGTAAAATAATGTTAAGTATTGTAAGCACTCGTACAATTATGTCTCATGTTAATAAAGCTATTGGGCTATTTTGATTTGTAATAAAGAGATTTTACTTTATAGGTTAAATAATTTATTTACCTTTCTATATCAAGAACCGTTTTTCTGTCACTCCTATTGAATTTGACAGTACTTGCTGAAATTTAGTATCTTTAGATGGATCAGAATCGCCCGCTGATCCGGCTGTTAGGTATTGCAAAAATAATCGAAAATATTTATTTTTACTTTCATGCCCAAGACTACCTTGTTTAATTTTATTACGGTTAAATAATTAAAAATTTATAAGGTTATAAAGCAAGTATTTTTGTAAATGTTTTGTATGTAAATGTAAATGTTTTCTTTATTTTGTTATTCTATTGTTTACAGTTATTATCACGTCTCACGGCTTTATACCAAGAATTACATTACAAATTCTTGATGGGATGCGATGTAACGCGCATACATTATTTTCATCAAGAACTATAATATATATATATATATATATATATATATATATACATACATATATATATATATATATATATATATATATTTGTTTTTTTTTACCAGTACAGTTTTAACAAAATCTTAAAAAAGTTGATGGGATGCGATGTAACGCGCATACTTTATTTTCATCAAGGACTATAATATATATATTTGTTTTTTTTTTACCAGTAGAGTTTCAACACAATCTGAAAATAGTTCAATGAATTAAAAAAATGCCGATAATTATATAATTTTAAGTCAGTGTTTTACATTTAAAGATCAGTTATAAAGAGCCAAAGTTCTTATTTTCATTTTGATTAATTTAATTCGAGACTAAAATAAATGTGAAAGGGCTTTTATCTGCAATAATAATTTTCGTCAAAAATAACATAGACTTATAAAAGTCATATACACGGTCAATCATACTGAAGATTATCAATTGTACTACAAAATATTTAAAAGACTATTTCCAGTATAATGACCCGAATATCATCATTAATGTTTGACTGGCACACTTAAAAGTTTTATCACATGGCTAAATGATTGACTTTTATATTATGATAAGGTCATGCTTTTCTATAAAAAGTTGCAAGAAATTTTAATTCCCGGACCTATTGGTTTGTTTTACTTTTTACTTAATTAGTGAAAAACAAAATGGACTGATCTAAAAGTTTACTTTCTTGTGTAAAAAGTGCTATTTACAATTTTATGCAAATGATAATTAAAGTTTCTATGTAAATAAGTATAACATAGCGAGAATTATATTCAATGGTAGCGGCCATCCGTATTTGCAAAGCCAGCATCATTTTCTGTACAGAAACCGGCAAAGTGTTGCTCAAGACACTATAAACAAAGCAGCTGATAAAATGTTACACTCATAACTGTTAACAAAAACTGTTTTCGCAAATGGTCTTATAGATAATAATAACTATTCCGCCGTGTTAGGTGCAGGAGCTATTATAGGAAGGAGAAGAGGTAAAATTTTGTTTTAGAAATGCGCAATCAATATTGTTTTGTCTGCAATTGAGCATAAAATAAAAAATAACTTCAGCTAAAGAGCATAACTGGCATTATACTCAGGCCCATCAATTGGTATGGAAAAAAGTAATTTTACAAGGTTTCAAAATATCAATCAAAATTCAAAAAACATAAATATTAAAATCAAAAAATGTATATATGTATGTCTATACATACATATAATGATTTATGGCCGCTTAGTAACTGACGGTGACTCACTATAACATCCTACAGTCACGCCGAAACTAAGAGGAGAGAATCACTGTAGAAAAGGTAATAATTTATTGCGGAAATTTTGTGATTAAATTAAAAAACTTACAAAGTTATTCAAGTTAATCTAACTTAGTCTAACTTATCCTTATGCGTTACAAAAAAAAACAAATAATAAAGTAGTGAGATGGCGTCAGTTTTTAAGAAGATATAACAAAAATAAATAAAAAAATAAATTTCAATAAAGTTCAGTATTTAATTGATTATATACCGCTGACACTTAATCACGCTTTTCGAAACCACGCCAGTTGTAAACAATTCTTGTGTGAAAAGACAAAATCTTCTTTTCAAATTTCCGCCGAGTTGTAAGTAGAAGGCCAAATAGGTCACGTGTCAATTTTAATTAAATATATTTTATATGAAATGATCTTGACTACGTTTCATCAATTAACCATTGGTAAAAATTAAAACAGGAATTTTACGATTGTGTTTACAAAAAAGATTATTAGTTGAACCTTGCAGCTTGTTCATTATTTTTATTATAAATACCTATAAATGTATATATTATTAATAAATAGTTCCCATATTATATTGGATTATTTTTTATTTTGCCCTATCTGCAAT